>CM042414.1:11635978-12235978 GCA_023634145.1 Thymallus thymallus | reverse complement strand
TTGATTACCCAGGCTTTGGGAACGTGAGGGAAGCCTGATGAACAAGCCCACCTCCTGCCTATTGAGTCACCCACACTATTCCAGTGCTGTCTGCGATAATGGATCCCCCTAGCTGGTGGCCTATGCGGAGGCTGTAGCTCCGTACTGAGCTGCCCATCGGTCACACTGCACCCCCACAACACAGCCGGGGGGGGGCTTTCACACACAATCTACCAAGAGGAAAATACACATTCAGACCACCCCAGAGAATTACCCGCAGACCACGGTTGAAAAGTCAGCCACAAACTAAAACCTGACCCGGAGAGCATATGGCTATGTAAGCAGCCTTTACAAACACACAGTGGAAGTGGTTTTTAGACATGCTTTAACACACACCCTGAGAAAGACACACATCGCCCTGCCAAGACCCAGAGAGGGAGTTCTCCCTTGGTGGATAGATGGGTATTGACAGACAATCAGCCCCTGACACACTGGCTGGCAGATGGGCTGAAAGGTGGGCTGACAGGTGGGCTGGCAGGCGTGCTGGCAGGTGGGCTGACAGGTGGGCTGTGACACGCACTAAGTGACAGATGCTCAATAAGGAAACCCTCCTATCCAGAGGATTTATTGACCTCCCACCCACCTGTGACACACACAAACACATACATGCACACACACCACTCTAAACCTCACACATTTCGCCATAGATGATTTGAACAGCCGAATATATTTTTTTATGGCTTTAAAAGCCTTCCTTTACCAAGGCCTCATAAAGGAACCTTGTTTTATCCCTCATGTACAGTAGAGCACCCTGAAAACACATATTGTAAGTTCCCACTGAATGCTGTGCGTTACTGAATTGTTGAGATTGTGTAGGTTGGCTGGTATTTTCCCTTACGGTAAACTTCCCTAGTTGATTGCCATCAAACTAGTATTTAATTCACTACCGCTTGTCAGCAAAGCTATATTTCATATGTGATATATTCAGTATTCATGTTTATAGTCAGGCAAATGGCCTTCTCTGACACATGGCCACCTGTCAAGTGTTTCATGCCTGTCATCTTTCTATTTGTTTAATATTCCTCTCTTCCTCTTTTTCTGTTGTTCCATTTACTTGGCTGTCCTTGATCACCCAGCACCACCCACCTCCCTATCCAGCACCACCCACCTCCCTATCCAGCACCACCCACCTCCCTATCCAGCACCACCCACCTCCCTATCCAGCACCACCCACCTCCCTATCCAGCACCACCCACCTCCCTATCCAGCACCACCCACCTCCCTATCCAGCACCACCCACCTCCCTATCCAGCACCACCCACCTCCCTATCCAGCACCACCCACCTCCCTATCCAGCACCACCCTCTCTTCTATCCCTCTGTCTCTAATTGATGAAGTGACCGAGGTGAGAGAACCAGTGAAGAGAAACCTCTACCCCTGGGGTGTGAACCAGGAGTTTGTTTCTCAGTTGTCATCATCTGTTGTTGGATGTTGGCTCTGGAAAAGAGCCTCTGATTCGGGCAGTTCATTAAGCACTCAACTGTTTGGTGGGTGGGTGTTAGAGCTGGGTCGATAAACAGAAAATGATTGACACTTGCTGCAG
The DNA here is from genome assembly GCA_023634145.1 of Thymallus thymallus. NCBI lineage: Eukaryota > Metazoa > Chordata > Actinopteri > Salmoniformes > Salmonidae > Thymallus > Thymallus thymallus. The sequence goes on along the minus strand of CM042414.1, from coordinate 12,234,396 downwards.
GCGTTTTGCTGATATCGTTCATTACGATAAGTAGCCTATACTAGAGAAATGTGTTTGAAATTAAATAAGTTTGCTAATATGGGTGGTTGTTAAAACAATTCATGTTATAAACGTAGCATTCTATTTATCGTTATTGCATAAATTCTGCAAATTTCTCGCAATATGGATTTTTGTCTATATCACCCATCACTAGTGGGTGTGTGTTGCAGTGGTGCACTGTGCCATTATAAGTGTGTGTGTGTGTGTGTGTGTGTGTGTGTGTGTGTGTGTGTGTGTGTGTAACAGTCATGGTAAAGGTCAGGAGGTGTCCAGGGCAGAGTATTAGAGACAGGCCGTTGATCAGTCTGTCTGTCTTCTGAGTGACCCAGGGGCCAACTGAAGTGCTTCTGAGAGAGAGAGAGAGAGCGAGAGGAGGAGAGAGAGAAAGAGTGTGCATGCTTATGCGTGTGCAGCATGCGGTGGCTGTGTGCCGTAGGAATACAGTAACAAGCCAGTGTGCAGTACACACGAGAGTTGCCACAGTGGGACTGTGGTAGTTGTTGTGTCTGTCTGGGCTTGAGAGACTAACTCAGTCATTCTACATCTATCTAATCCTCCAGAGTGTCCAGGTTTGCGTTAATCCCACGGTTTTACTGGGTATTGTTCTGTTATAGTTTAAATCACATTCCTCTTTTAATACTTTACAATGCAGGGATGCTGTGGCATTATCTTGGTCTCGATAGTATTATAATCAATGTTCCTCTGCAACTTTCTCCGTTTTGTTTGCGGATATTGCTTCTTATTAAAATAACTTTTTCTAAAAAGGATATCCTTTCATCTTTTCAGAAAGCTTCTCTTGTTATTGCTTGAGTGAGTGATGATGTCCAGGACCTTCCAGCTTAGACCGCTACATTTCTTCCTCATAAAATCCACTGTCCAATCTCAACCATATCTCGTTTTCATACCTCTACTCTCCCACAAGATAAGCCGTCGATATCAGAAGTGCGGGAAAACCAACGTGGGCACGTGTCATGAATATATCTACCACTAATCAAATAGTTTCTGATGATTTGTTTAACGTTGGAGATGAGGGGCTGGGATGGTGTGTTTCATAGTAATGTGTTAGGACTGTGCTCTGACCACTCTCCTCTCTGTCCCTGCCCAACTCGACGGAGAGACAAAGGGTACAGGGGACTGTGCCGTAACTCACAGCCCGCACATTAGCGTCATATCTGTGGGTATTTACAGTGTGTGCCCGCTGACAGGAGCTCTTATGGGCTTATAAACACAGACTGCTTCAGGTCGCCTGGGGCTGATGAGGAGGGCGAGAAGAGCCAAGCGGAGGTACAACCTTTCTCGCTCTCTTCACTCCTTTCACCTATTCTCTCTCCTTTCACGCTCTCTCTCTCCTTTCATGCTCTCTCTCCTTTCACTCCCTCTCCACAAATGTAATCACCCTTCCACACACACACGCACATACTCCTCTAATTGTGAGGGTGGATTCTTTACGAGAATCTATGATTCTGCTGTGTAAAAGGAAAACAATGGCAAATCCTGTTTGTATCGATCGTAGAGCTTCTCCCCCGCTGAGCCTCCGTTGGTGCTGTATTGGGTGGCCATTTGTCAGAGGATTTAGTGGCAAGTCATATCTGCCTTTGTCAGGAGGGAGACAGGGATGATTTCTGTAAAAGTACAAAAGGAGCCTGGCTTTAAATACAACTTCCTGTCTCAGCCAGATACCAATGGCTTCATTTGGCAGAGGCCCCAGACAATGTACCTGGGAATACAGTATATCAACACGCATAGCATATATTGCACACCGCATACTGTCCGTATAAGTTAGTGTAGGACTGACAGTGATGGGTTAGTGATTTGAAATCACTTACCATGTGAGAGGATGTAGTGTCCCCATGGTAGGCTGTATTTTTCTTTCAGTATGGAAATTGTATCCCATTGAAAAGTGAGCAACCAGGCATCATTCCATCATGATTATCAACATAATCAATACACCCCACACAGACTAATGGAATGGATGGTCTTTGAGTTTGAGGAGAAGTATGGAAGTAAAGAAGAAATGAGAGAAGAGAAGCCCTGTCTGTGTTGAGGGCCGCCATAGTATATAAAGGATTGGTATAACAGAGAACCAAACACAAGCTGTTTGTATCTTTGTGTCGTGTGTGTGTGTGTGTATACAGTATAAACACCCCTTCCGACATCTAGGCTGCTGCTCTGACAGACTCACCTCAGACTCGAGGTGGGGCCTCCCCTCCCCTTCCCCTCAAGTGATTGTTTGCTCTGGTCTAGCGACAGTTAATCCATAAAATAAATCAGAGCGTGGAGTGGGCCACGGGGCAGCCCTGCTCTCAACGCCCTATCAATAACCGTAATGATGATGAAGGCCCTATTGGATTTAGATTTTGAGTTGATTAGCTTCTTGCTGCATGCGTCTTGCCTGGATGGTGTCTCAGAGGAGCCACGGGGAGGAAAAAAACCACTGTTGAGCTTTCCTTTCTTAAAGCTACTGCAACAATTTCAGGATGTAACTGTAAGCTGTTACTGCAATTTCAGGTGAAAACAAGTCTCAAATATCATGAAAATGTCCACATTTCAGATGTTTCAAAAACATTGCTCTGCTATTAGTATTTTTACTGTATGAATGTTCTGCTTACACTGTCCTGCTTAGAGAGGGACAACTGTCGGGAGAGTATCGTGCGCGACTTCCGGAGGTAGTGTTCGAGACGTGAGAAATACATGACAGTAATGTCTCTCGAGAATCTCTCAGTTCTCCTTCATTCTCGTGAATGAGAATAGACCCCAAGTTTCCTCACCGCCCAGACGTTCTATCAGTTAATACAGAGACCCCCTGAATCACAACAGGGTAGGCCATCGACACCACTAGGCATGCATTATCATGCGGATGCAGCTGGAAAGTAACAGTCAGGAGGATCCCCTCCATAGAGAAACCATGGGGAGATGCAGATAGAAGGGTAACCCAATCATGGTCCTGGATAGCATTGAACAAGTTCAAGCAGGTCCCATCGAGTTGGGCTGGAACATCGAGCTGACCTGGAACATCGAGTTGGGCTAGAACATTGAGCTGGGCTGGAACATTGAGCTGGGCTGCAACATCAAGCTGGGCTGGAACATAACCTGTAGCTCTCCAATGGTTTGGGTCGTAAAGAAACTAGAAACTTTGGAACTATTCAATTTTTTTTTTCTGCTATGCATTAAAAAGGTCCAGCGGTTAGTATTGTTGGTTTACTGTACTGCACTATTAGCATGACTGTTAGTATGGTTGGTTTACTGTACTGCACTTTTAGCATGACTGTTAGTATGGTTGGTTTCCTGTACTGCACTATTAGCATGACTGTTAGTATGGTTGGTTTCCTGTACTGCACTATTAGCATCACTGTGAAATGACAGAAGGGATAAAACACGACGGTCCCATCATCAATCGTAATGGAGGTCAGGGTTATAGTGAGCAGTGTGCAAGATTAATTTCACAGCTGTAGAATGTGTATGAGGAGGGGGAAGGGAAAGGGTTGAGCATCAAGTAGAGACAAACCATGGGTTAAAATAAATAAACAACTGCTGATAGTCAGGTCTTTAGTCACAATTATAGACCCATTTGAGTGACTTTGCAAGAACTAGGAAGGCAACCATTTCACCACAATTCGCTACAGCTGGCTTTACTGAGAAAAGTGGACAAACACAATGGTCATGAACATTTGTATTTGCATTTTACTTATCAGGGCTTTTGAGCATGTCCAGTTGTTACAAAACAATTAGCTGCTATTCACAATTAATTATGGGGAAGTACTGTATGGGAATTACTTTAAAGAACTGAACCCAAAGTTGTATTTATTGTATTTATAGTACTGTAATAATATGGTACATTAATTAACATTTCATAAGTGTCTTTAATTTATTAAAGATGGCTAAGTAGCACTCTTACTTACCTAATTATGCATGCTAATTCCAGATGTTAATCTACAAATTTAGTGTTTCCCTCATTTAATTAAAAAATGTTTACTTTTTACTTTTTTGATCTCACTGTACCCATGTGAATACTGTATGGGCTAATAGACTCCAAAGAGTAATTGAAGTCATTAACAACTACAAAACAAGTACTAATTCCTTCTGTTGTGAGTTAATTCCCATAGACTGCTGTGCACCAGTGATCCACAGTGCCCTGTGCTCAGCCCAGGGAAAGGACTGTTGTCCTTGATGACCACAGAGGTATAAGTGACTTATTATTCCTGGAATATTGAGGTCCCATAGTGTCATACTGCTAGAGCCCCTATGGGAGAGCCCAGCCCTGATTTCCCTCAAGGAGGAAAGAAGGTTAAAATCTTGATGGTTTTAATTAAAAAACTGCAGTACTTCCTGTACTTTGTATATAAAGTCTATCTATCTTTCTCTCTATCCTCTTCCCTTTCTCCCATTGGCCAATCAAGAGATTAAATTATGTTAACTAAGGAGCGGCTCATGGCTCCATAAAAGGCGTGGCCGGGGGTGTCTGGTGAGACTGCTGTGAGTGATGGATGGATCCGGCTCTGCCTGCCGGAAAAAATAGCATTAGCGGCGCTACAGCTGGCCTCCACCGCCGCTTACTGGCCTATGAAATGTGCCGCGTGGCAGTGCCTGGGCCTCGCCAGCGTGATGAATGGCTTATATTCCTCGCTAAAGCATATTAAAGTCAGATCACATGATGGATAGCAGACGGAGGGGAGGAGGGGGGAGGATGAGGGGGGAGGGGAGGAGTAGGAGGGGGGAGGGGAGGAGTAGGAAAGTAGGAGGGGGGGAGAGGGAAGGAGGAGGAGATTCAGGAAGCAGGGGAAGATTTTGATAAAAATGTAAAGGCAGGAAATTAAATCCCAGACAAAAATATCAAAATCAGCCTAGCATCTCCCCCCACCTCCCTTTACTGGTGACTGATGAAGAGAGCAGAGCCAATTCAAATGTTTTATGCCCCCCTTCTCCTTCCTCTCCTCTCTCTCTCTCTCTCTCTCTCTAAACCCCCCCGCCCCCCACTCTCTCTCCACCCCACCCTGGTCTAGTGAATACCTTCATGGCTCCATTGAAGCTTCTTGGGCAGTTGCTTCAGTTAGCACTACCCAGGTCAGGTCGGTTCCCAGACGTAACAAGCGATTTTCATTTTGACATGCGAACCTCAGCGCCACTAAACTCAGGGCCGGCCCTGGGCATAATCAATATAAGGGGTCGCTTAGGGCCCCCAACCCCCCTCCAATTTGCATTTTGGAGGGGGGTTTGCCTCATGGCAAAATGGAGAGAATTACAGGAAATGTACAAAATAAATCTCTACCATCAAGAGGGGGACCACCAAAAGTTTTACCCGTGAGGTGGGGGGCCCGAAAACCAAATCTCGCTCAGGGCCCCCAAATAGCTAGGGCCGGCCCTGACTAAACTTAATTCACCGTTATCAGTCAGGTGTTCACGATCAGGTCAACTGTGATCAAATAGTCATAAAAATAACCAGGGCTAGGTGTTTTACCCAATCTGGTCACATATTGTAAGTAATGAATAGGGCTGGGAGTTTTGCTTGACCATGTAACCTGATCATGTAAAAAGAAAACTGTCAATTTGAACTTTACCCTTGTTCTGGTTGGAGAACTGTTATCACTTTCCTGAGGCTTTGTCCTAGAAACTGTGAATTCCGAGAGACAAATCACTAAAGGTCCACACCACTCAACTCAGTGACTTCACCCATGCAATCAGGAGAGTCCCGATCAATAAAAAAAACACACTTTAGTTGGCTGGAGAAATCCATTTGGCCCAACATAATTACCTCCAGAACTCCTTCACTCATAATTAACACTTTCCATTATTGATGTCCTCGTGGCTAGTAACGCTTCATTTGAAAGTGGCAGTAATTATGCAAAAAGTCAATTTAATTCGTTAACTGTCATCTTAAGCTCTGCCAAATAATTGTTTTTTGCGGGGCTTTAATTTTGCATCGACGTGGATTTGTTTAATCAGTGGTTGGGTGGAGCTGGTGGGAGCTGGTTCGGTGGCCTGAACATGTAATTTCCTGCCTGGTTGGTCTCTCCTTGGCTGGGGAAGCCTCACCTCCTTCCTCCCTGGGTCACTGGAGATCCAGACTGTGATTGGACTGAAGACCTCAATCACTCTGCTGATATCTTCATCTGACTGAGACTCCCTGTCACTTCCCCAGCCAACTGTTTTCTGATGACTCCAGACAAGCCTGTGATTAAATGATATTGAACCCAGTTTGCTGTTAATCACAGTATATAGATAACTATATAGAAAATATTGAGTCATTACACTGGAGGGGGAAGGAAGGGGTGATCAAGGGTTAAATCAAGGGTTAAATCCAGAGCAGAGGACATCCAGTCAAACCACTGGAGACATACCCTGGTTAGAGTTCCTTCCCTTTAACTCTTATTTAACTAGGAAATACCCTTGGGGTTAAAAACCTATTTTTCGAGAGCAACCTATTAGCCATGCCCTGTGTGTGTGTGCGTGCATCTGTGAGGGACTGGGATAGGTCCTCTCCATTGGCAACTCTGGGGAAAATAACACATTTGAAAGTGATTCATGGCATCGGCGCGGCTGGCTGCCTCTGACGCGACTCGGCCCTCATTCCTTATTAATATATTAATTATTTTTTGCATTAATTTATGAAAATTATCAATCATTTTAAATGTTGCCAGAATTAATCCTCTGGTGATGCTAATCGGGTGGAGAATTTTAAAATTGGACGTCATCAGTCAACTGGCCTGGTCATAGTTATCTGTGCAAACTGTCCTCTCTCATCTCAGTCCATCCCTCTACCCAGCCCTCCTCAGTGACTAAGGGATAGCCAGAACAGTACACTCCAAAAATTAGGGGTTCAACAAGGGTTCATCTAAGATCCTCAAAGTTCTTTGAAGAACCTTAGGGTTCTTGGCACAGAAAATTGCCTCCAAAAGGTTCTTCCAAGATCCCCATAGGAGGTGGGGTTAATCGAGGAACCTCCTTAGTTGGTGTGGGTTCTTGCAGGAACCTAACTTCTCAACAGCAGGTGCAGGCACTTATCTGAAAAATGTAAAGATCTCCTCAATTTAAGATAAGGTTTGTCCCTTATGTTCTAAATTGATATTGTTTTATGATGATACCATCTATCTTTTCATTTCCTAAAATAGAAAATGGACACAATTCAATGGACGTCAATCAACAAAGAGGTAAGATTATGTATGCTATATGAACATGTTGAAGGCTAGCTGTATTTGGTGCAGATGACTGAACTGCTCACTTTTGTGTCTGTGTCTGCAGGTATACAGACGAGGAGGCATATAAAGGTATGTCAATTGGTATGTTATGCAGATCACATGTACCTTTCTCCTGCCTTACCTCTTCAATTAATATCCCATAGGCCTCTACATTATGGACAAGGTATGTGAATGAAAACCATTATCAAAACAGATTTTTTCATTCACATTTACTACAAAAACCAAGGTATGAACACTGTCGTGTGCATGTTTTGTTAAACTTCTGTATAATTAAAAATGTTTGGATTCACAGACACACCCTCCCTACACCTCTGATGAATGTAACAGGAAACCTGTTCGATCACCATGCACTGCAAAATCATTATGGCTATGGATACGGAGAACATCAACACATTAACATCAACACGCCAGAGGATATACCCATTGTACTTGGGGCTCTGCTTTGAGTTTTATTCTGCTTTGCCACTAAAATCATAATAAACACTGACAACTAAAATAGTGGACGGCAGGTAGCCTAGCGGTTAGAGCGTTGGGCCAGTAATCAAAAGGTTGCTGGTTCGAATACCCCAGCCGACAAGGTGAAAAACCTGTCAATGTATACTTGAGCAAGTCACTTAACCCTAATTTCCCCCAGGGGCGGCATACTACTATGGCTGACCCTGTGGGTAGGCCGTCATTGTAAATAAGAATTTGTTCTTAACTGACTTGCCTAATAATAACAATAATAATAGGGGAGGCAGCTTCTTCGGGGATCCATTAAAAGGGGTTCTTTGAAGATTCCCCCACAGTTCCCCTCCTAAAGGATACTCCAGGAACCTTTTCGTTTTAGAGTGTATGCACATACTGCACAGAGAGAGTTACTGTATGTCAAAAGGGATTATGTAGTACAATTGACTCCACCATGATGCATGTTATGGACCTACCCTGTCGTGGTCTATCGTAATGAGGAAAGACTTTACATTTTGTAGCTAATTTCCTAAATGAGTGATGGCTCATTTTATTCTGCAACTTCAAGAGAGAAAAGAGGAAGACTGCTCTACCCTCAGGCTGGACTTGTAGGCGAAAGAAGTTTGCTCTGTGATAGGCTATTAAGGGAGGTTATTGAGAGAATCAGAACATTGATGGTAGAAGCAGCTGTATTTAAGGATTACTGCAGGCACAATTTCCTCACGATCAAGCCCACGACAGGCCTATATCAATCAGACATCCCCAGATGTCTCCGACCAGCCAACCAACACAACCTCTGTAAAAACAGATATACACTGTGTACAAAACATTAGGAACACTGCTCTTTCCATGATATACACTGACCAGATGAATTCAGGTGAAAGCTATTATCCCTTATTGATTTCACTTGTTAAATCCACTTCAATTAGTGTAGATGAAGGGGAGGAGACAGGTTAAGGAAGGATTTTTAAGCCTTGAGACAATTGAGACATGGATTGTGTATGTGCCATTCAGAGGGTGAATGGGCAAGACAAAAGATGTAAGTGCCTTTGAACGGGGTATGTTAGTAGGTGCCAGGCGCACTGGGCAAGAACTGCAACGCATCTGGGTTTTTCATGCTCAACAGTTTCCTGTGTGTATCGAGAATGGTCCACCATCCAAAGTACATCCAGCCAACTTGACACAACTGTGGGAAGCATTGGAGTCAACATGAGCCAGCATCCCTGTGAAACGCTTTCGACAACTTGTATAGTCCATGCCCCAACGAAAAATATAAACACAACATGCAACAATTTTAAAGATTTTACTGATTACAGATCATATAAGGAAATTAGTAAATTGAAATTAAGCCCTAATCTATGGATTTCACATGACTGGGAACCAGAAAACCCGTCAGTATCTGGTGTGACCACGATTTGCCACATGCTGCGCGACACGTCTTCTTTGCATAGAGGTGATCAGGCTGTTGATTGTGGCCTGTGGAATGTTGTCCCACTCCTCTTCAATGGCTGTGCGAAGTTACTGGATATTGCCGGGAACTGGAACACGCTGTCATACATGTTGATCCAGAGCATCCCAAAAATGTTCAATGGGTGACATGTCTGTTGAGTATGCAGGCCATGTAAGAACTGGTACTTTGTTAGCTTCCAGCAATTGTGTACATATAACTGTGACATGGGGCCATGCATTATCATGCTGAAACATGAGGTGATAGATAAAACGTATCGGTGCTCATGGACATAAAGTTTACACAACAAGTTGGAAATCGCAAATTCAGCAATGAGTGGTTTGGAAGGAATCAGTGGCTATCTGCAAGAATTGCAAAGTAATCATTAGCCTGCTATTCAGTGGAGTGGCTGTGTGTTCCCAAGTCTGGGATTAAGGGCCTCTTTTCCAAGTTTAAAATTATTAACATTCAACATTGGCTATGCTGTCAATGAAGCATGATTTGTGTAGCACTCTCGGAACTGGGAAATCTGACTACAGTGAGTTCAAGACAAATGGGAACTTGGAAAAAAGCAAGCTCTGACTGGGGAAAATACGTTTTGAACGGTCATCCATCTCAGAATTGCAAGTCGGGAACTCTGGCCTCTTTCTAGAGCTCTGACCTGAAGATCACTGATGTCATCATGATTCGACCTTGTTTTTTATCAGAGTTCCTAGTTGTCTTGAAAAAAACACAAATCCAGAGAATGCTAGACTTTGATGACAAAGTTTGATGACAGAATTTGTCCACGAAGGACCACCACGCCACAGCACAACAAGGTGAGTCCAAAAATGTCTTGTATGCTGCTGGGAGATATGTATATTGTAGCTAAGAAAGTAATACTAAGTGTATGTTGTGTAGTAAGCTGTTAGTAGCCCATGTGCCTCACCCTAATAATTTGGTCCCTTTCCCCCTCATAACTTAGCCTACTGTTCTGACTTGGTGGTGCACATGTAGCCTATAGCCTGTTTTATAGAAATGTAATCATCGGATATTGTAAGAGCTTTCATTGTCTGCTTATATAGCCCCTTTATTTATCCTATGGTTCTGACTTGGTGTACAGGGAGAATACTGTAATAACGGCCCATGTTCTGAATTCTGTCGCTGTACATTTCAAAAGTGCTGAACAAATGGTTATATTGACTATGTCCGTCCTAGCTCACTCATGTCTTAATCGAAATTACGGATTGCCTCTAATCTGTTCGTCGTCCCCTTATGCCATAGTTTGTACATGTCAATTGTCAGTAGAAACAACGTTTGTTTGAGTAAGTCAGCTATATCAGCTATGTTTTTTTAAAAGGCAGTAAATGAAGCTGAATGAACTCTTTCGCTGCCAGACAAGGCTCAGCTGACAGCCAGGTGTAGCAGTGGTAAGGTGTTGGGATTCTGCTGCTGTTTCTCTGCCCTTAACCTTGTTCTGAACACCTTACCTGGTTTGGTAAGAAGAATGCCCCTCTCCTCGCCGGTGTGATTACTACATCTGAGGGTTTAGAGCTTGAGGTAGTCACCTCATACAAGTACTTGGGAGTATGGCTAGATGGTACACTGTCCTTCTCTCAGCACATGTCAAAGCTGCAGGCTAAGGTTAAATCTAGACTTGGTTTCCTCTATCGTAATCGCTCTTCCGTAACCCCAGCTGCCAAACTAACCCTGATTCAGATGACCATCCTACCAATGCTAGATTACGTAGACATAATTTATAGATCGGCAGGTAAGGGTGTTCTCGAGTGGCTAGATGTTCTTTACCATTCAGCCATCAGATTTGCCACCAATGCTCCTTATAGGACACATCACTGCACTCTATACTCCTCTGTAAACTGATCATCTCTGTATACCCGTCACAAGACCCACTGGTTGACGCTTATTTATAAAACCCTCTTAGGCCTCACTCCCCCCTATCTGAGATATCTACTGCAGCCCTCATCCTCCACATACAACACCCGTTCTGCCAGTCACATTCAGGTCCCCAAAGCACACACATCCCTGGGTTGCTCGTCTTTTCAGTTCGCTGCAGCTAGCAACTGGAATGAGCTGCAACAAACACTCAAACTGGACAGTTTTATCTTAATTTCTTCATTCAAAGACTCAAATCTTACACTCTTGGACACTCTTACTGACAGTTGTGGCTGCTTTGCGTGATATATTGTCATCTCTACCTTCTTGCCCTTTGTGATCTTGTCTCTGCCCAATAATGTTTGCACCATGTTTTGTGCTGCTACCATGTTGTGTTGCTACCATGCTGTTCTCATGTTACGTTGCTACCATGCTGTGTTGTCATGTGTTGCTGCCTTGCTATGTTGTTGCCATTTGGTAGGCCTTCATTGTAAATAAGAATTTGTTCTTAACTGACTTGCCTAGTTAAATAAAGGTTAAATAAAGCATTTATCACTGTTCTAGTGCAATTAATGTATTGTTTAGTGTTGTGTTGTGTTGATATTGTTTTTCAGTAATTTGTCTTTTGATCAACCAGATCAGCTCTGAAAAAGATCTGATGTGAAAAGATCTGATGTGATTGGTCAAAAGACCAATTAGTGGAAAGAATATCAGAATTGGTCTGCTTGTCTTAATGAAGCCTATGTGCCATATATGAAGTGGAAATGTGCCCTAAACCACAGCATACTGTATGTGAACACACACTAATACTAAATAAGCCCTGGGCTTTATTTGAGCTTGTTTGAGAATTTGTACATGTTTCATTCTTCATTTAAATTAGGAAAAAAGCCATGTTGCTTGTGAGGAAAAACAACTAAGCAGTGCATCTTCAGTGACTGGCTTGCTCCAAAGGTTAACGAGGTGTGTTTGTGTTCCGAGGAGAAGGCAGTGCTCTTTACGGACGAGGAGGCGTTCTTCGCCGGAGGGGCGACAATAATGACACCTCAGTTCACATTATCCAGGTTATTGATTGGCTTGGGCCACCTGCCTTCCCTTGTCTTCGCGTGCCTCTCTGGCCTCAGCTACTTCACTCATCCTGGTTAACAGGCTCAGAGCTGCCAGACCGCCAGCCAGCCAGCTAGGCTGCCCTGGGACTGCCCCCCCAGCCTCCTCAACCTCCTCCTCCTCCTCCTCCTTCTCTTCTTCTGTAAAATCCTGATAATTTGTGTGTATCCAGCTGGGTTGTCAAAGGTTTGAACGGAATAACGTGTAGGCCTACATAGCTCTCCTCAGTAATGAATCTGGAGGGAATACTTGACTTTGTAGGGAAATTTGTCCACAAATTATTGTCATCCATTTAAGTTAAGCTGACTGGGTTTAGAATCCAGGGAAGCAAGCTGATCATGGAAACATTCAGATTGGGTTCTTTTGCCGGCCAAAATGGTGGAAGTTTGCGAGCAGGAACAGTGCTGTAGTAAATCTAATTATGGGCGTGCGGCATGCAGGACTCGTCTATAACGACTCTGTGGCCCTGCCCTCGCCCGAGCTCCTCTGACCCATTGGAGGGGGCGTCATTGAAGCACCTGGCACTGATGAAGCCTGGCAGAGTGACAAGAGGATGGCAGCAGGTGGCACAGATGGCCCAGCTGCCACCTTCCCCATGGAACGAAGCCTGGGAGAGGGGTCCTGGGACTGGGGCTGGAGGGAGGATGGATGGAGGGCCAGAGATGTGGAAGAATGGATGGTCAGGCTGAAGGAGCCATGTTTGTAGGTGAGAGAAGGACTGTGACGGTTGTGAGGTGAGATCTGGCAGAGACACAGCAGAGATTGTAGGTGAGTATCGGCTTCACTTTAACTACTCTCTCTCATCTTATGGAATAGCCATGTCCAGCACACTTTTTGACTGGGCATTGGGCTGTGCCCTGTAGTAAAGGCAGTTGAAAAAGGTCAAAGGTGAGTTGACAGTGAACAGATGGGGTGCAATGCTTTACAGGGCAGTGGAATGATGCAAGCAGGCTTCAAATTACACAATGACTCATGGGGGAGCCCTAAGAATAGTGGGATGGAGTAATGTTAATATTTTAGACGCTAATGGGGTTTAGGGTTAAGTACCTTGATTCCACCTCTATGTTTTGAAGCCTTATGAGGTGTCAAAGGCACACAGCTGCTGGCATTGGTGTGCCCCATGGAATTGTAAACATGCATTTGTCATTGCACTTTTGTATGATGTACCATCATCAGATCCAAAGTCACCTGTAGGTCTATACATTAGTAATCCGATTAAAATTATCTAATCAAAAAGTGCAACATTATTTATAGTTTGCCTATTTTTATTGTATCAAAAAATATGTGCACATAAAGTACATGTTCAAATTACAGTACTATCATAGGCATTATTTGTGTTACTGTATTGTGTGATGTTGTATTTTTGTTTCTGATTGGATGACTGGCTTCAGAAAGAGAAGAGGCGGGTGGGGGTGCTTTAAGAGACTCGCGTAATAGCCTTCATCAAATAGTCGCCCCGGCAAGAGAGCGCACGAGCAGCACATGCTACCAGGAAGAGCGCATATCATAGAGCACGAAGTTTGACCAACCCAGAATCTTATAACGATAACGGCGTGTTGTCACTTCTCAAGAACTCAGGTTTGTGAGCACTATTAGCCTACAGTTTTGAGGAGTGATTATCGTCACATTGTTTCTTATCGGCTGGTTTAGGCTATCTGTCATAGGGAGGCACCCGTAAAAGTATGTCAATCTGTGTTTCCGAAGTGACTTTGGAAATACTGTAATAATGTGGAAATTAATGTTATGGCACAGGTTTTTAAATGCATTTGCATGTCAATAAGTGTCCATTTTTATACTAAACATTTGACAGGAAAAAAACTATTTATCAGTATTGTTTTACTCTTAAAGAGGGGTTTAAACTTTTGTTTGTTATATTATATATATGATATATAATACTATAGACTACGCGCCATATAGTCAGCTGTTTCTCTACCTAACGAATGCAAACATTAACAAAGTCGGTTCTCCTTTGTTGCGTCAATCGGTCAATGTAGTTCTCAATTTTCAATACAGAATGTGAATTCAACCAAATGCCAAGACACATTAGCTAATCATAGTAGGTCTACCGTCGCCAAAATGCGGCAATAAACGTTTCTGTGAATGCTCTTGACTGGAGCAGAATATTGTGAGTAGTCTACTGTCTTGGCACAATATTATTTAGCAAAAACAAAATGTTTCTCTCAGTTATTATGATTTATTATGATAATAATGTGCAATGTTTATACGTTGCTTTTTGGATTATTATGTTTTTTCATTATGTAAAAGCATGTATGCTTTCTTGGACCATAACAAACTGTATATCATTATTTTGTGTCGAGGTGATTAAACATGATTTAATATCACTCCAGAGTAATGAGCATGGATACTTTTCAAGAGAACACTAGATTCAGGGATCTGTTTGGATATTCGCAGGTACATTGAACAGACTTCATCTGAATAACAATGTCCAGCCATGTTCCTCTAAGAGAGGTCATATTTCTGTAGTTCATCATGCAACAAACATATAATGAAACTTGACTGTTAAGGAGCAGTGAGTGCACTAACAAAAAAACAGTCACACTGTTTTCCAACACTGTTTGCCTTGAGTTATTTGAAACCATGGAATAACCCATAGCTTCCCATATGAGGTGGACCAATATGCCAGGAAATTGTATGACAGTATGTGTTAGCAGCAAGATATTTTTCCAGTTTCGTTTTTTCATTTCAGGCAAGCCAGAATAGAAAACCTGAAATAAATGTATATTTGTAGATATTTATATTGTAACCCCCTATGGTGCTATAAAAATAATCCACCTCGTTAACAGCTATTAGGTGTGATTAGACAAATCCAAACCAACATATTAGAACTACCAATAAGACTAAATGTTTCATTATGTCCAGCTTGATGCTCTCTGCCGAGTTCATAGTTGATGTTAATAGGAAACACTAGGAGCAGTGTTGGGTAAGCTACTCAGAATACATAGTTTACCACGCTACCAATTCCTTCACACTGGAAGAAGTTAAGATACACTAAAGCTACGCTTAAAAAATATAGTTTACTTAACTGAAGTTACTACATCATTCACTACATCCAAACTACTTTGTGATAAATTATCATATCTAAATCGGAAATGTCATAGACTATAAATTGCAGAACAGATCACTGGAGTCAGATGTTAACAGAATATGTCATTTAGCCTATTAAACACAAAAAATATGTTTAAAGTGAGAATTACGCAGGTCTGATGCCGGAAATTATAATAAATTATTGCCTATTTCACCCATATTTTATTTTAGCCCAAAAAGTAGTGTGTAGTTCCAAATCAAATGTTATTTGTCACATACACGTATTTAGCAGATGCTATTGTGGGTGTAGCGAAATGCTTGTAAATTCCAGTAGTTAGCTACACTGCTACATGGCAAAAAAGTAATGAACTACTGAAAACACTACCAAGATTTGAATTTAGTTCAACTACCACCAAGCTACTGCAAAATATCATTAAAATACTAGTTGGACTACATGTAGTTCACTACTCCCTAAAACTGATCTAGGAGCAGCTGCTTATGTGTATACAGTATGTTTATTTTGTCCTCTGTGTGTTATTGGATACAGCATGGCAAGCTGTATCCAGACACCGGGAAGTGCTATTGGCTATCTCCGCTGTGCATACAGAACGGACATCTATTGCCGGAGTCCGAGGGCGATTTGAGTTGTGCTGGGTGTGAGTGACCTAAAGCCTCCAAGGCTTTATCTGAATTGTGTTGCATTGTATTACCATCCTCCTGGCTTATTCATGAAGCTGGTTGACTGTAATGATTAATCGGAAGCTTCTTTTCTTTAGTCTTATATGGTAAAGATGATCTACAGCATGTGTCCCTACACCAGTAATCAGACGAGTGACAAGGAGGAAACCTGTGGGATTAACGCCAATAAAGCACTCATGCCCTTGTCAAGTTCTACAGGGTGACTAAACCCCTGCTAGTATCCACTTCATAGCCCTTATCATCGCTCAGTATTGCTCTCACTGCTTATATATACATAGGAACTGTGTTATAGAGTAAACCTGCCTTACAGTAGCTTGCTAGCTCCTAACATTATGAAAATGGCACACTGTGGTGGCATTACATTTTGGGTGTTCAGATGTGGCCACACACTGCGTTTTGAATGTCTAACATCCTTTATTCCCTCGAACAGAAGCTGGCATCTCCCAAAAGGCCGTAGCTGCCAGCAGCTGCACCTACTGTTTCCATCAGCCGTATTTGCATCTAACGTATCTGCATCTACAGACCAGAACCGTCGGTCATGGCACTCTAACCTCGATTGGGAAGCACAGGGTTTCGATTTCCTGCCGAAGATCGTTCTTCAAATATTCATCGTCCCTATATTCTGGAGCCATTTGATAATTAACACTGGGCATGTTTTATTATCTCCTCTCTTCATCTGAGCGTGTGGAGCACCGTTGAAGATAGCCCTTTAGCATCTCACACCAGACCTATTAAACCTGCCTTTGTGTTGTGGCCCAATGCTTTCTTGGACTAGAATCTGCTGACTGTTAGGAGTTATTCTGTTAAACTCTCCCTTTCTCCTCTAAATGTGTTTGGTCTGCTTTTCTTTGAGAAATATTATTTTGAGATGCTTGGCCCATAGATCCGTTTTACTGACTCTCTGACTTTACCGAGGTCTTGCGTTCATGTCTTTGGGGACTCTTTCTTGCTTAATCCATTCTTTAGGGCTCAATTTATGCCTTCTGTTGTGAATTGGATCTGGACAGTTAACATGTACTGTATAGCCCAGCTATCAGTTTGACCGGACAATCAGCGTTTTTAGTCCTCAACTGCGCTTTCATTTAATTTCATTTCAAAGACAGACTTAACTTTGTGTCCAGAAATAAGAGAAGAGGGAGTGGACTGTCCGGTCCCAATCTGTCCGCACTACTTATCACAGACTGAACAGACTGAAATGTATTGTATTATATCCTGTCTCAAAGTTGCTCTAACCTTTCCTTTAGACATTTTGACTTGGCGGACTCTGTCTTGTTGGTGCTCTGCGGAGCGTGTAATATATGTGTTGATATTCTCTGATCTGGCACGAGCCCGCACAGCGGACCAGAACAGAGGAAAGTGCTGTCCTCTGACTTTGGGAGTGCTGACATCTTCATATTCCTGCTCACCCACTCCCTTCCAGATACCTCTGATTGATGTTCGTCTGCCTGGCCGACTATCGTCCGCTTACCTTCATGAATATAGACGTGAACCACAGGGATTAGCATTCCGCTCTTCCTCTCTCTCTCGCCTCCGGCTGCCTCTTCCTCAGTGGTGTCTCAGCTCCATACACGCATCTGGCAGTTACGCTGACGTGGGGGGTCTGTGATGAGTGGCAGGGGGCCCCGGCAGAGGGAGCCCCGTCGGAAGGTACCTCACTCACTGCCACTTTGGAAAGCCCTCGTCTCACTGAATATTTCATGGTGTGATTTGGGATGTAAATTAAACATGTGTTCCAGGTGGGTTTGACTGGACTGAGTCTTATTCTCTGTGACTGGTGGCTGTTCTAAGGCTGCCCTTCACCTTGGCAGTCTCGTAGTAATGCAGGGTTGGAGCGACGGGTCATTTCTGGGTCTTGTTGTTCTGCTTTTTCAAGGGAAATTGAGATAAATATCAACTCAGAATGGATCAAGTGAGAGAAAGAAAGAATTTGAGTGTTAGTGTCTATGTATGTGTGCTTATTTACTGTAGGTTGTGTGTGTGTGTGTGTGTGTGTGTGTGTGTGTGTGTGTGTGAGCCAATGAGAGATTCTCTGAGGTGGCTGTTTTCTCTGCCAGCATGGAGGAACAATCAACAGTGTATTATTACTTAATCAGCAGCATGGGCTTTTTATAGAAGGCCACAGGCTCCATGCGGTGCAACACACACTGAAGGCTCAGACAATCAGGAATATTACACAAACATCCTGGAGTGGAAGCAGCCATTCTGAACTAGAGGATGATCTGCTGCTGTCCTCGCTCACCAGATAACCCTGAGTCTAGCACAACACCGTGTTCTAATACATTTGTCTCATCACTGATTCAAACACTAATTGACATTTCGAATTGACTGCATGATGCATCTGTGGGATAACAGAGTGGACTTTGTAAAAGGGAAAACACTTAGTCGTTGTGCTCCTGTCTAGAACAGATGTGTCCTCCTCCTTCTGCCTGTCCTGTATGGGAATGTCTTCCAGGGAATGCACAGGCAATTTATAACCTCCAAAGGCCATCGTTTCCTCACTAGAACAGCCTGAATGGCTTATACTTCAAAATGATGACGGGTGAATGGGAGAAAAGTACATTTATGTATGTGTGCCGACATGTCTGGAGAATGTATGAATATACAATTCATCTCGCTGTTGTTTTATTCGCTGCATTGTTATAAAAGGTCAGCAGTCTCAAAGTGCTCCACCCCTTCACTCAGCAAAAGAAGACTCTTCTCTTCGCACTAAAGTGGCAGGCTGACTAGAAGGGGATGGCAGAGGGCTAAACAGGCACTTCAAGATGGAACAGCTGTATGCTTAACTGCAACTTGATCTCTACAGTAGTGTTTGAATGGCGGCCAGCATCATTAAAGATAGTGACGGTCAGAGACCAGGGCCTGTCCTGAGACTGAGAGGAACGCTTAGTGTAAAGGAAAATGCCCATTTACCCATTTGTCTTTTGTTGTCTCTAAAAAATACCTCTTAAACAGAGGTGGGTGAAGGTATCGTGTTTTTATATAGACTGGCGCTAACTGGAGCTGAGAGGTTTGGATGCGGTTGGAATTTGGTTGGTTTGTTGTTGTTGGGAGCCCAAGGTGACCTGGTGCTATGCTCCTCATTACAAAATTGTGTGGTTTGAGCGCTGAATGCTGATTGGCTAAAAGCTGTGGTATATAAGACAGAAAACCACGGGTATAACAAAAAATAACATTTTACTGTTCTAATTACGTTGGTAAGCAGTTTTTAATAGCAATAAGGCAACTCGGGGGTTTGTGGTATACAGCTATGGTGCTGTATCCAGGCACTCTGCGTTGTGCATAAGAGCAGCCCTTAGCTGTGGTATATTGGCCATATACCACACCTCCTTGGGCCTTATTGCTTAATTAGTCCCCTCATGCTGGGATGAATGGTAGAGGACAAACACTAGTATATATATCTATACATGGCTAAAATCAAAGAAGAACATCATTAAGGACCATGATGGATGGCATCAATAGGATCTCCTATGCAGCATATGTTTTTCATAGAAATAACATTCGTTTTTTTTTGTGGATGGTTATAACCTGAGTTTTGGCTCCTCTGCCCTTTTCTCAATTACATTGTATCTTTATGAACACAAAATTGGAAAGGGTTCATTCAATTCTCTGCAGTCCATTGAGACTGGAGGACATTTAGACCTTTATCTCTTTCTCTTCCTCTCTCTCTCGCTCTTTCTCTCTCTCTCTTTCTCTCTCTCGCTCTCTCTCTCTCTGTACCCTGTCTTTTATTCTTTCTCTTTCCTTCTCCCTCTCTCTCTCTTGACTATAGTTAGGTGCTGCAGTTAGAGGGGGTTTGATAATACATAATGTTGTTGGAGCTAATGAAAAGATATTGCCCTGCCATGTTACTGCAGGTTGTGTGTGTGTGTGTGTGTGTGTGTGTGTGTGTGTGTGTGTTTGTGCGCGTGTGTGCGTGTGCACACTTGGAGAGCAGGGAAAGGGTAGAGCGGAGCCCGTTAAGGTAACCCGGTAAGGAGCCCGGTAAGGTAACTAAATGTAATTTAGCTATTTCTTCATTTACTCTGATGAGCTCTGTCACCACTGGTGTGACCAATGGCCCTGTGCAGGCGGACCCGGGGTGCGTGTGTGTTCTATGAAGAGTGATGAGGCAGGTCTCCCCTCTGCACCTCTCAGAGGACTCGTTTCAGCAGCAGGGCTGAGAGGAAGTGTCCTCATGGAGTAATGGAGTGGGCGAGCGAGCCTGATGGAGGGTGATGGTTGGAGGGAGGACTAACGAGGAGGAAAATGAGCTGAGCAATCACACATACCCACACGCACACACACAAATGCAGGCAGGCAGGCTGACAGGCACGCATGCGCGTGCGCACACACTGACTGACAGCCACTGAATAATGCTTTCCCTTGACTCCTCGGTGACAGAGAAAGAGAGAGTCTATCTTTGTTATCCTCTAGCACACTATCAAGGTCAGTTTGCTGTAACGAGTTTTAGACAAGGCAACAAGTTATCAGAAACCTACACAAGGATAGTGTGTAAGGTTTCTCTAAACAGTTTTGCCAAATTGAAAATGTATCCTTGCAAATGTTCTTTTTCAAGTCAAATCAATAGTCTTCCTACTCTTGTGTAAAAGGGAAGAGACATTTGAGAACACCTATGATTGGATGATTGAATCCATAGCCATTTTTGGTGTGGAGGTGAGTCTGTGCTCAATGGGACATGTGACTAGTTAAATAATTGTCTCAAGGTGAATACGATCCTATTGAACAGTAGTCGGTTTCATAGGTACTCTGTCTCTGTCACACACAGAGAGCCACAGGCACGAAGCAAGGAGCCACAGGCACAGTAGGCAAGGAGGTGTGCTTCCTGTTTCTTAGTCATTCCCCCAAGGAGTCTGTTTCTACTTACTTTACTTTGTTCCCTCTCTACTTCCCTACTTCCTTTTTCTATTCCTGCTCTTCATATCATCCAAGTGTCAAAGGAAATAATTGAGGTGTGTGTGTGTGTGTGTGCATGCATGCATGTGTGTCCATGTGTGCGTGCATGTGTGTGTGTGTCCACAAGGGTTTTCGTTAGCCGGTAATAGTCGGCTTTTGCCAATAAATTAAATTGCTGCAGGCCAATTGTCCGGGAGAAGAAAAATAATCCCATTGCGAATAATGCTTTTTAGCCTATTCATTGATGGAAATACCAGTCGATGTAAATACATTTGACCGGCCATGCTTATCGGTCTATAGGTAATTTGCATAATTTAGTGGAATTAAATTGGCGCTTATGTATTTGTTAGTCATTATATATGTTATTTATCACACACGCACAGCATACAGATACAGAACCTAGTTTTAGCTGGAAAATCCGTCAGACAGCGCAAGAGCTGCTGCTACAGCTCTTGTTGCTGCTGGATTGAAAGATGCTTCTATAAGACCAATCAATGAGAAACAATTCTAAATGCAATCACGTGTTAAAAACATTTTTTATGGCCATGATTAAAAAGAGCTACTAATTGTATTTCTCAACTGGCAGTTGTATGCAGGCTTCAGTCTGTCACGGGACAGCCTTGCAACGAGCTGGAGGCAGTATGCAATTTGAAAACATATACTTAATTGTTTGAAACCTGAACATTTTACTACATATTATGAGGCATGTCTTTCCTTGCTTCAAAGTTTCCTAGCCAAAATCTGACCATAGAAATGTGGAGGCAATTATTTTATAAAGACTTCAATTGAAACCAGTTGCATATTTATCTTATGTTCTATTGTTTTTCAAATTAAATTGATTTAGTTGTCCATTAGCCAAAGGTACAATTCTAGTCATATTATGCTAGTTGTTGGATCTTTAGATCTCCCCTCTTTCAAAATTTCAAACAGATATTTTAATCTTTGTCACATGAACTCTCTCACGTGTACGGTGCACTTTTGACTATTCCATTCCCGCTAATTGCATTATGGAACGAACATCCAAATCTAAATAAAATTACATTTTATTTGTCACATAAACAACAATAGGAATAAATACACAATGAGTAATGATAACTTGGCTATATACACGGGGTACCAGTATTGAGTCAATGTGCAGGGGTAAGAGGTAATTGAGGTAGATTTGAGGTAAAGTGACTAGGCAACAGGATAGATAATAACCAGTAGCAGCCGTGTATGTGATGAGTCAAAAGAGTTAAAAAATGGGTCAATACAGATAATCCGGGTAGCTATTTGGTTAAATATTTAGCAGTCTTATGGCTTGGGGGTAGAAGCTGTTCAGGGCCCTGGGGAAAGAAGCTGTTCAGGGTCCTGTTGGTTCCAGATGGTGCATCGTTACCGCTTGTGGTGCTGAGAGAACAGTCTATGACTTGGGTGGCTGGAGTCTTTGAAAAATGTTAGGGCCTTCTTCTGACACGTCTGGTATAGAGGTCCTGGATGGCCGTATGCACTAACCTCTAGTGCCTTGCGGTCGGATGCCAAGCGGTTGCCATACCAAGAGGTGTGAGCAGCCAGTCAAGACGCTCTCAATGATGCAGCTGTATAACTTTTTGAGGTTCTGAGGGCCCACGTCAAATCTGTTCAGCCTCCTGAGGGGGAAGAGGCGTTGTCGTGCCTTCTTCACAACTGTTTTGGTGTGTGTGGACCATGTTAATTCCTTAGTGATGTGGACACCGAGGTACGTGATGCTCTCGACCCGCTCCACTACAGCCCTGTTGATGTGGAAGGGGGCTGTGTTCTCCCCTCCGTTTCCTGTAGTCTATGATCAGCTCCTTTGTCTTGCTGAGGGAGAGGTTTTTGTCCTGGCACCACACTGCCAGGTTACCGACCTCCTCCCTATAGGCTGTCTTCTCTCGTCTGGATTACTGCAACTTGCTGTTGGCTGGGCTCCCCGCTTGTGCCATCAAACCCCTGCAACCTATCCAGAACGTAGCAGCCCGCCTGGTTTTCAACCTTCCCAAGTTCTCTCGTGTCACCCCGCTCCTCCGCACCCTACAAGACCATGGTGCTTACCTACGGAACAGAAAGAGGAACTGCCCCTCCCTACCTTCAGGCTATGCTTAAAACCTACACCCCAACCCGAGCACTCCGTTCTGCCACCTCAGGTCTCTCGGCCCTCCCACCCCTACAGGAGGGAATCTCCCGCTCAGCCCAGTCCAAGCTCTTCTCTGTCCTGGCACCCCAAAGTTTGAACCAGCTTCCCCCTGAAGCTAGGACAGGAAAGTCCCTGCCCATCTTCCAAAAACATCTGAAACCCTACCTCTTCAAACAGTATCTTAAATAATAACCCCCCCCCCCCCCCCCCAAAAAAATACACTTAACCAGCACTTGCACTTGACCCACCCACCCTCTTCTAGCTCTGACTACTGACCGCTATGTTATTGAGGAAAAATGTACTTTCTATGCCTGTGATATGTGGTTGTCCCACCTAGCTATCTTAAGATGAATGCGCTAACTGTAAGTGGCTCTGGATAAGAGCGTCAGATAACTGACTACAATGTAAATGTAAAATAGTAGATTGACATAGGCTAGTGATTTTGCTGTCCGTTACTCGCCTTGTTGGCTGAGGGAAAGAAATTGTGGACAATTATTCTAACATCTTCAAAGTGCGCATCGGCAAGAAGGACTTATGACATTGAATCCTTGAGTGGCATCATCTATTAAATTCATTACCATAATCTAAATGTGATTTCTGTCATTCTGGGATAGAGGGAGGAAGAAGAGAGTCCATGAGGTAGACTATAGTATTAGCAGGGATTACAATGTACAATGTCACACTTCTTTCTAGATAAAGTAATGGGTCAGCGTTGTTTGGGAATCATGGCCAAGGTCGGCTAGCTAGAGGAGAGGCAGAGGATGCTACAACTCTACTCAACTCTCCATACTTATTCACTGCAGGCACTTTCACTCACTCACTCACTCACTCACTCACTCACTCACTCACTCACTCACTCACTCACTCACTCACTCACTCACTCACTCACTCACTCACTCACTCACTCACTCACTCACTCACTCACTCACTCACTACATGGTAAAATGCCAAAATTCAGCATTTTAACATGTCAACACTGTGCTACTTCTAGGAATATTTCAACCCATTTAAGGCCAACATTTCTCTAATTATTATAAGGCCCTAGTTATTTTCATGCTTTGAAAAAGTAATTTCATTTAATGTGAATAGTGATTCATTTACATCTGTCCCTCATTTTAAGGTCAACCCTGTTATGTTTTAATATGGTGAAACTATTCCCTTTTAAATATTTATTTTCAAATGCAACATTGAGCATCTAATAATAAAATCATAGTGTAGCAGGGGAGCTGGTTCTACTCTTTTTGTAAATTGTCTGGTATTTTAGCAGTTTTTTGTTTGATATATACAGTGGGGAGAACAAGTATTTGATACACTGCCGATTTTGCAGGTTTTCCCACTTACAAAGCATGTAGAGGTCTGTAATTTTTATCATAGGTACTCTTCAACTGTGAGTGACGGAATCTAAAACAAAAATCCAGAAAATCACATTGTATGATTTTTAAGTAATTTGCATTTTATTGCATGACATAAGTATTTGATACATCAGAAAAGCAGAACTTAATATTTGGTAGAGAAACCTTTGTTTGCAATTACAGAGATCATACGTTTCCTGTAGTTCTTGACCAGGTTTGCACACACTGCAGCAGGGATTTTGGCCCACTCCTCCATCCAGATCCTTCAGGTTTCGGGGCTGTCGCTGGGCAATACAGACTTTCAGCTCCCTCCAAAGATTTTCTATTGGGTTCAGGTCTGGAGACTGGCTAGGCCACTCCAGGACCTTGAGATGCTTCTTACGGAGCCACTCCTTAGTTGCCCTGGCTGTGTGTTTCGGGTCGTTGTCATGCTGGAAGACCCATCCACGACCCATCTTCAATGCTCTTACTGAGGGAAGGAGGTTGTTGGCCAAGATCTCGCGATACATGGCCCCATCCATCCTCCCCTCAATACGGTGCAGTCGTCCTGTCCCCTTTGCAGAAAAGCATCCCCAAAGAATGATGTTTCCACCTCCATGCTTCACGGTTGGGATGGTGTTCTTGGGGTTGTACTCATCCTTCTTCTTCCTCCAAACACGGCGAGTGGAGTTTAGACCAAAAAGCTCAATTTTTGTCTCATCAGACCACATGACCTTCTCCCATTCCTCCTCTGGATCATCCAGATGGTCATTGGCAAACTTCAGACGGGCCTGGACATGCGCTGGCTTGAGCAGGGGGACCTTGCGTGCGCTGCAGGATTTTAATCCATGACGGCGCAGTGTGTTACTAATGGTTTTCTTTGAGACTGTGGTCCCAGCTCTCTTCAGGTCATTGACCAGGTCCTGCCGTGTAGTTCTGGGCTGATCCCTCACCTTCCTCATGATCATTGATGCCCCACGAGGTGAGATCTTGCATGGTGCCCCAGACCAAGGGAGATTGACCGTCATCTTGAACTTCTTCCATTTTCTAATAATTGCGCCAACAGTTGTTGCCTTCTCACCAAGCTGCTTGCCTATTGTCCTGTAGCCCATCCCAGCCTTGTGCAGGTCTACAATTTTATCCCTGATGTCCTTACACAGCTGTTTGATTGAGTGTGTGGAGTCCGTTTGATTGAGTGTGTGGACAGGTGTCTTTTATACAGGTAACGAGTTCAAACAGGTGCAGTTAATACAGGTAATGAGTGGAGAACAGGAGGGCTTCTTAAAGAAAAACTAACAGGTCTGTGAGAGCCAGAATTCTTACTGGTTGGTAGGTGATCAAATACTTATGTCATGCAATAAAATGCAAATTAATTATTTAAAAATCATACAATGTGATTTTCTGGATTTTTGTTTTAGATTCCGTCTCTCACAGTTGAAGTGTACCTATGATAAAAATTACAGACCTCTACATGCTTTGTAAGTAGGAAAACCTGCAAAATCGGCAGTGTATCAAATACTTGTTCTCCCCACTGTATATATATTTTTTGCAGCCAATTTGCACACAACACGCTTCCATTCTCGCTATCACGAGGGGATTTATGGCTGATTTTAAGATGAAATCGTCAACCTTGTTACTTTATTTGGCACTTACTATAGTCTTTTAACGTATTTTACATTCTTGAGATGGGAAAACGTTGAACATGTGAACGACCCATCATTGTTTATAAGCATGTATTTCATTACAGCTAATGCTCTTCTAATGCTGCTATAATCATCGACTAAATGAGTGTAATCAAGCAGAATGGCAGCTGGGAAATGTCAGAATGTCATTGTTACTTATTGACCCGAGTCTAGCAATGGGAGTATTTAGTGGAGTTTGCAGGGTTTTAAAGTTCTCTGTTCTGGCTATGGTCTATTAAGGCTCATTTGACATTTGAGTCATTTTAGCAGACGCTCTTATCCAGAGCGACTTACAGTTAGTTAGTGCGTACATGTTCTTTTTTCGTATTGCATGGTTGGGAGCATCAACCTTCAAACTAATCATTATAAGGACCAACGCATATAAATAATGCATGCAACATTACATTGATGTTAGTCATAGTGATCATAATGGGAATGTTGGCTGTTGTGTTTCTTGTGTTTTAAGGGGAGGAAGTGGTGAAGTCGCGTGGAGGAGAAGCAGTTACTCTTGCGTGACCTGGAGTCAGACTTGGCTCAGTACACCAGAGGAAACCAACCCTTCTCTCAGAGGATCCTCTTCTTCAACACAGTAATACTCTACCGAGGACTCAGGACCATTGACTGTTCTCATCAGTGACTGTTTAAACCCATTCACAGACAGACAGACGGACACCTTTTTACCATGTATTGAATCCTAAAAGGACACACTATATAGGTAGACCGCAGGGTGAGAGTGTTTACTTGTTAGACCCCCACTGGGCTATAGACAGAGCCCTGCTCTGCTTTTCAAACCCACACACAATCCCTTCCCTGGAGAAAAAGGCTTACTTAGCATCTAACGCTAGCAGGGCGATGCGTTCACATTCAGCATCATTAATCCACTGACCACCTCTGATCTGATTAGCCTTTTAGCCTCTTATTGTTTACACACACACACACACACACACACACACACACACACACACACACACACACACACACACACACACACACACACACACACACACACACACACACACACACACACACACACACACACACACACACACAGTGATTAGCATCCACTACAGACAACACCTGGGTATATCCCATCTGCACACCATTAGCCCCCATTGAGGGAGCTGGGTAGTACTACTAGTACAGTACCCTGTTTCCCTGTGTTGTACTGCTGTGTTTATCCACACTGGTAGGTGCTAGTGTCACGTCCTGTCTGTCAAGGCGAATACCTGTGTGAGAGAGTGGATACGACAGGGCTATGATAAACACATGTTCTGTCGTCGTCTACTACTGCCTACGAGTTGGTCACTGTTAGCGGAAGAGGTCCTGGTCCTGCTCCTGCTCATACTGTCTGTCTATCACCCTGTCAAGATCAAATCTCTCTTGAAGAAGACGCTTCATCTCATAGAGACTTATCTGGTTAAACAAAGGCTGAATAGAACATATCAGTCTGTCCATCTGTCCATAGGTCCGTACCCCCAACTGTGGCCCTCCTCTTACCCACTCCCCCCACCATCCAATCTGTGTGTAAGTTCTGCCGCCGGGCCACTTGGAGGATGAGCGATGTCCCCACCATGGACTATGAGCTGCTGCTGTCCCCCGGGCCCTCCCTCCCTGGGGCCCCCAGCAGCCCTCCTCTGGTGGGGGGTGACGCAGAGCAGAGGACGGCTTTCGCCTTCGTGGGGCTCCTCATGCTTTTCCTGGTCTTCCTGCTGGTGCGCTGCTTTCGCATCCTGCTGGACCCCTACAGCCGCATGCCATCCTCCTCCTGGACCGAACACAAAGAGGGCGCAGAGAGGGGGCAGTTTGACTACGCCCTGGTCTAGACCTGGGTCGTGTTCATTAGGCACCAAACGGACTGAAACAGAGAGGGACTACCAGAACTTGTCCAATAAGGAAGGCTTGTTTTTGTTTTCCGTTGCACAACGTTTTGCTACGGTGTTCCCTAATGAAAACGACCCTGGTAGGGTCTAAAGGGGGCAGTTTGACTGGCCCTGCTGTAGAAACACACAGGTAGTCAGACTGGAGCTCTCAAGACCCAGACCAAGATCAGAACCCTGAAGATCCAGACAGAGATCAGAACCCTCCAGACCCACACCGAGATCAGAATCCTCAAGACCCAGACTAAGATCAGAACCCTCAAAGCCCACACTGAGATCAGAACCATCAAGACCCAGACTGAGATCAGAACCATCAAGACCCAGACTGAGATCAGAACCCTCAAGACCCAAACTGAGATCAGAATCCTCAAAGCCCACACTGAGATCAGAACCATCAAGACCCAGACTGAGATCAGAACCCTCAAGACCCACACCGAAATCAGAACCATCAAGACCCAGACTGAGATCAGAACCATCAAGACCCACACTGAGATTAGAACCCTCAAGACCAGACTCCTTGAAACTCAGACCAAGAGGTGGAAAGGGGTTAATACTGCACTGCTGCCTTAACCCTATGCTGCATCTCCCCCTGCTGTAGTCCCTGTAGACTGGCTAAATTGCAGGGGAGTGCTACCAAGCCATTAAAAACATCCTGTGATCTGGGATTACTAACAAGATCTCTTAACTACAGAATAAATCTATACGTAATAGTATCTTGCAGTATTTACATCTCCCCTGTTTCTGCACCTCCAGTTGATGATTTGTTACAGTATATTCAGCAGTTATTACCTTTTTAACCCATATTATTCTCTGACATTAGTATTATTATATTACAACTGTTTACAAATGCAGTCACCCCTTTAAGAAACCAAACTGGTGATTTGTCTTCATAGAAATATTATTAGTGTGTTTTGTGTCTGTATAACTGAAACAAAGCCATATATTTAGTATCTATATCTACATGTTGTTTGGTTGCCCTGTTAGCTTTAGCCACCCTGCCAAGCTTGGCGGAAACATGTACTCTACTTTTAGAAAGACCAGAAATGCTTTATTTTTGTATTCCGACTCAAGTTTGGATGAAGTCTCCTTCTGCTAGTGTTTTCTGTGGTTTGTAGCTCTCTCAATCTTATCGTTGGACTGTGATTCTTGAGGTAGCCAGGTCTTGGGACGAGGGGAGGCAGAGCAGGCAGCTTTGCTTGCGTTTTCAAGATTTGTAAGTAGATCTTTTTCATAACTGCTTTGTTTTTGCTATGCAGGGTTTCATTCTGTGAAATAAAATTGGGTTCTTCAATTTGTTTTTCCCAATTTCCTGTGTGGTGGTGAGCGGTTGGAGTGCGTAGATACAGGTAATTGACAAAATAAAGGAAACGTGTGAGTAAATGAGGGATAAAAAGTATATTGAAAGCAGGTGCTTCCACACAGATGTGGTTCCTGAGTTAATTAAGCAATTAACATCCCATCATGCTTAGGGTCATGTATAAAAATGCCCAGTTGCCCATTATTTTGGCTACCATGGCTAGAAGAAGAGATCTCAGTGACTTTGAAAGAGGGGTCTCAAAGGAGCATAGGGGGTTTTAAATGTTGTGTGTGTGTCTGTCTCAGTCAACCAGATCTCAACCCAATTGAACACTTATGGGAGATTCTGGTGCATGAGATGGTGTTTTCCACCGCCATCAACAAAACAAAAGAATGGTGTTGCATCCCTCCAGGAGAGTTTCAGACACTTGTAGAATCTATGCCCAGGCACATTAAAGCTTTTCTGGCAGCTCTTGGTGGCCCAATGCACTATTAAGACACGTCGTTGGTGTTTCCTTTATTTTGGCAGTTACCAGTAAATCTTCCTGTAAGATCAATAAAACATAAACACATTAACCCACTTTAATCACCTTAACAAAGTACTAATGGGACATTCACCGAGCTGGAAAATGAAACTCCAAGACAATCCTTTAAAAATATAACCCACAATACTTTTATTGCCATTAATGTCACTGACAAATGTTTACAAAATGATGAGAATCACTCAGATTTGACAGATCGCAAATGTGTATACCCAATTCATGTTAGATTCGTCCCAGCATAAGTTTGGAAAATGAGAAACAACTAGTTTGTCAGGGATGTTCAGTTTTGCCCCAGTTAGAGGTATGGTATGGCTCAATGATTGTCATAGAAACCATCATCTGGTTTCAGAGAGAGCTCCAGGTGTTGAGTCTGTCTGTGTTCTCTACACCCTCCTGAGCACCTCTAAAGAAATGACATTCAAGTTCTTTTCTCCCTCAAATTCAAATCAGAACTGACCGATTGTGCGATACCAGTGAAGTTCAAGTTTGACACTGAAGCTGAGATACAGTACGCACATGCACATTCTTTTCTTAACATGTATTGGCAAATAAAATAAAATAATGGACAGACAACAACAAAAAAAAGAAAGTATACAAAGTTCCCATGTTCGAAAAATGGTTATGTATAAATATAGCCCAGGCTGTGGGAACAGTGCAGTAACCTTGGATGTTCAGAGAGCAAAATCATAGTTGAGCACCAGAGGTTACTAGGCAGAAGCCCCGTTTATACCTGGTTCTAACATGCATCCTTTGTCTTGATCTTGTCTTCATTCTGATTCTGCCCACATTTTTAGACAGGTGTAGACGATTAAAATACTCATTGTGAACTGATTTTGATCAGATCTTAGAAGTGTAAACGGGCAAGATCAGGACAAGATCAGGATGAAGGATGCATGTTAGCAGCCGGTATAAACAGGGCTAGGGACACTCACTGCCATCTATCTGAGTGTGAGATAGATGGCCAAGTTGAGTTTGCATTGATCCTATAGGCTTGTTACAGTGTCAACTTCACGATAGAGAGACATACTGTATAGTGGGAATGCCACTATAGCTGACACTCAATCCAGCCAGGTCCCAGATCTGTTTGTGCTGTCTTGCCAACATCTATGGTCGATGCACAAACTGATCTGGGATCAGGCTACTGGCAATCCGCACCCACTAACCGACAGCATTATGAGCTCAGAGACTACAGTATGAGCTGAGAAGGACAATGATAGGTAAACAGTGGTACTTTTTAAGGCCATGTTCTAATCTATTGCATGATCACAAAATGGATGCCACTAAGATTTGATTTGATCTTTTCTTTTTCTGAGCAAAAAAAGCCACCAGCACTTCAATCTTGGGCAGCCTTGACGCTTTTAAAAACAACATAAAAAACATCTACATTTCACTTAAAAATATACAATTTAATTTTCAAGAAGCAAGTTCGATAATATTGGTTTTCAGCATTAAGACATTAAGACAGACAAACATGAAACATAAAACCTTATAAGAATTTTTTTTGTACAGCATGTAAAAGATGGAATGATTTAGCACCTTTTTCTCTTTGAGAAAAACATTATAATTGTGAGCTGATGGATGCTTGTTTTCAGTGAGTTTTGGTTCACCTGTCTTGTCCACCTGTGTGTTTGTGCCCGCATTTATGTGTGTGTTCTGTAAAAATCCCAAACGTTACCTGCTGTTGTGGTAACTTTGTAATGTACCATTGAGGTTGTTATAGTATGTTTCGTCTCCAGCTATGTTTCTCTATGGGCTGCAGTTGGTTCAGCCATCCAATAAGTTCCCACTACCAGTCAGAATGCCAACTCTCAGAAAAGCTTCAAAATAAAGTTCTGACTGACTGAATCTCTCAGGACCTGTTTGCTGTGTTTCTAAGCAAAATCTCCCTGATTAAATTGAAAGAGCAGTTTCAGTGCATGATATAAAACTTCAGCACCACTTGTACAACGTCCTGGCAGTCTTTTGGAGAGGACTTAAGACTTGAGGTAGAAATCATCCCTAACCACTGAGCTAGGATCAGAGTACCCTACCCCCGATCTTAACCTTAACCATTAGGGAGATAAAACAATATCTGATCCTGGACCAGTGATTATGGGCGGCCTCTACCTCTTCTTCTGTTTCTGAGACACTGAACATGGTTCATGCTGAGAGATAGTGTGGCCCTCTCCTGGCCAGAGGCAGCATTAAAACAGAGCTGTATGGTGAGTGGAGGACATGAGTGAGAAGCATTGAGGTAACAGAACGCTGGCTGGCAGCACATGCCATCACACCAGAGGGTCCCTGCTTACCATTGAAGACATGATTATAAACAGTATAGCGATGGTGTTTTACTTCTACAGTTGATACTATGCATGATGACCAACTCTCAATTACTGTTAAACCTGACGTGTAAATGTTGCAGTCCTTCGTGTAAAGTTTTTTGACAGTACAATACATTAAATGACAGAGAATACTGAGTAGGGGCAAAGCATGACCTCCAAATGATTTCACAGAGATTACAGATAGGCGAGGGACTGCTTGGACCACCATTCATCAACACATACCCTTATATCTCGTTTAGCAAATCAGTGGTTCTTACCTTTCCACATCATCATAAGAAGATTGTCCAACACACGCTCAATTCAACAGTCAAATACTCCCCACCCACTTTATAGCACATTCTTTAGCATTTCAAACATTTTCAGCTTTTTTGTGCATCTTCTTTTTATTTCCACTTCATCCCAGTGCTTCATGGATTCGAAGGCATGAATCGATTCTCGTCAGCCATTTCATGTGTGGAATCTAAAATGGCAGGGGCTTGTGGTCCAAACACTGCACACCTTTCTGTAATCTCCTCCACTCGTTCTCCAAGTGGAATACAGATGTAGGATCTTAATTTGACCACTTGTTGCTGAGAATTTTCCTGCACAGCAGGAAATGCAAACTTTAGTATATTTGAGTTTAAAAAAAACTTCTTAAGCTTCTCATTTCCTATTTGAAATGTCAGACTTGATTTGCCCTAACAACAAAATGATCAACCCCTACAAAAACATCCATTAGTTATAATCCACATAATAATTCACATTTCCTGTTGTTTCAGGATTATTTTCCTGCTGTAGCAAACTGGCTCAAATTAAGATCTTACATCTGTAGATGGGGTGGGTCCGGGGTGGTAGATACAATAAGGAGGGTAAGGCGGGGTGTGGGTAGTCAGGGTAACGAATAAAATAAAATTATTGACAATTAAAAAGTGGTGGTTGGGCCTGTTGACTCAGTCTTTCAAAACCCCCTACCCCAATTTGTTGGATGGTCCTGGGGTTAAGGTCAAAGGTCAGAGGGGTCATTATAAGGTTAGACCAGGGGCGGGAAGGAGGGAGGTTAAGGAGAGCTGGAGCACTTGCAGCTCAGTGCAGGTGGATGTGCAGCTTGATGCGCAGGGCGTCTCCTATCTCTCCCAGCAGGTAGTCGCTGTCGTGTTCATCCTCCAGTTGTCGGAGGCGCCGCGGCCCATACAGGGGCAGACTGGCGATCTCCAGGCGGTAGGAGCCGGGGGGAGGTGGCTTCCTGCCCAACCTCAGCACGCTCTTCCCATTGTGGCGCTCCAGCAGGCGGAAGTGCTCTCCCTGGTTGCCATGGGTGAGGACGTAGCGCACGTGGCGCTCCAAGGGCTCCAAGGCGGGCAGCAGCTCCAGCAGGGGCTCCTTGTTTTGCAGTGAGGCCAGGCTCAGGTTCATGGGGATGGACTCCTGGGTGTCTAGGCTGGCCATGCTCACCTCCTGGAGAGATGAGGGAGGAGAGGGTCAGCACAAAAAAAAACATACATGTACACACAACATACACATGTATAACCTGTAGATTTGAGAAAGATTGAGAGACTGCAAAAATAACAAAAAAAGGGAAGAGGAAAGAAAGTAGCAACAGAACCTGAAGGTTGTTGTCTCCAGCAGCGTGACGTCTGTGTCGACCCTTCTTGCTGACGTCTCCGTTGATCTTACATTCGTAGCAGGCCTCTGGAGACAGACTGTCCTCATCATCTCCCTCTGAGCTAAACTGGTCTTGGAAGCCCTGACCTGTAATACAATGACTGGGGAGGCAACAGAGAGAGAGAGATGTCAGGACATAGTAGTCACATTTAGAACTCAAAGTAGAACTCACATTCCTTAACACTGAGAGATACACTTTCTTGTGGAGAAATAAGTGTGACGGTTTATACAGTGTTGTATGAGGTTCCCAGTTTGTGCTGTGACCAACCTAAAGCTTTTGAAGTCTAAGATATTTATTTTTTTATCTTCACCCAATAAGTGAATAAAATCAATGGTTTGAGCCATTAACCCATAAGGAATCAGCCACAACTAACAACCCATTTGGGAAACCCTGGTGTAAGTCAGTCAGTCAGTCAGTCAGTCAATGTAAGGCTAAGTCTCCCATCCACTCACCCCTGTCCAGCCCTGTAGTAGCCTCCAGGACAGCCACACAGGTATCCTCCATCTGTGTTGGAGCAGCCGAAGCTGCAGGGGTTACTGCCCATGGAACACTCATTGACATCCTGGCACCCGCCCCCTCCCTGTTCAAAGTCAAAACCGGATGGACACACACACTTAAAGCTGCCCAGGGTGTTGTAGCAGGAGGCCGAGCCACACACAGACGCACCCGAACACTCATTCTCATCTACAGAGAGAGAGAGAGAGAGAGAGAGAGAGCGAGAGAGAGAGAGAGAGAGAGAGAGAGAGAGAGAGAGAGAGATGGGTCAAAATGAGTAAAAGACAAGCCTAAGCACGTTGTGCACACGGTATCAGATATAGTTGATTGATGCAGATACTTCGTAAGTTAGGTCCTGAATCTTCATTGAGAATATGACACACATAGAGCACAGCAGCTACAGTTGAAGTCGGAAGTTTACATACACCTTAAACTCAGTTTTTCACAATTCCTGACATTTAATCCTAGTAAAAATGCCCTGTCTTAGGTCAGTTAGGATCAGCACTTTATTTTAAGAATGTGAAATGTCAGAATAATAGTAGAGAGAATGATTTATTTCAGCTTTTATTTCTTTCATCACATTACCAGTGGGTCAGAAGATTAGATACACTCATTAGTATTTGGTAGCATTGCCTTTAAACTTGGGTCAATGTGCAATGGCGGTTTTGGAGCAGTGGCTTCTTCCTTGCTGAGAGGCCTTTCAGGTTATGTCGATATAGGACTAGTTTTACTGTGGATATCGATACTTTTGTACCCGTTTCCTCCAGCATCTTCACAAGGTCCTTTTTTGTTGTTCTGGGATTGATTTGCACTTTTTGCACCAAAGTACGTTCATCTCTAGGAGACAGAATGCGTCTCCTTCCTGAGCAGTATGACGGCTGCGTGGTCCCATGGTGTTTATACTTGCGTACTATTGTTTGTACAGATGAACGTGGTACCTTCAGGCGTTTGGAAATTGCTCCCAAGGATGAACCAGACTTGGGGAGGACTACAATATTTTTTCTGAGGTCTTGGCTGATTTCTTTGATTTTCCCATGATGTCGAGCAAAGAGGCACTGAGTTTGAAGGTAGGCCTTGAAATACATCCACAGGTACACCTCCAATTGACTCAAAAGATGTCAGTTAGCCTATCAGAAGCTTCTAAAGCCATGACATCATTTTCTGGAATTTTCCAATCTGTTTAAAGGCACAGTCAACTTAGTGTATGTAAACTTCTGACCCACTGGAATTGTGATATAGTGAATTATGAAATAATCTGTCTGTAAACAATTGTTGGAAGAATTAGAACAAGTCCTAACCGACTTGCCAAAACTATAGTTTGTTAACATGAAATCTGTGGAGTGGTTGAAAAATGAGTTTTAATGACTTCAACCTAAATGTATGTAAACTTCAGACTTCAACTGTATGTTTTAATACTGGGCAGTGACATATCTTGTGGCCGTTTGCACCACTTGAAGCAAAAAGGGTTGAAGTAAGTGACTGGTCTTGTGACTGGTGTGTGTCTGTCCCACTCACCCACACACTGGTTCCACTGGTAATGTTGTACATAGCCCTGAGGACAGCCACAGCGGAAACCACCCATCATGTTCTGACAGCCGTGCTGACAACGATGGTTACTACCACACTCATCCACATCTGAAGGAGAGGTCACAGACATCGGGGTTAGACATTCCATAAGGCATTTTGGGTTAAAACTAGCTATAGTTGGTGGAGTGTATGTGTGTGTCTGCATGCATGTGTGTGTGTTGGATCCTTACCTTCACACTCCAGGCCTGTGGTGTCCAGAGAGAAGCCTTTCCCACAGTCACAGTTGAAGCTGCCGGGGGTGTTGACACAGGAGGCTCTGGAGCCACACACACTGCTCTGCCCATTGCACTCATTGTTGTCTAAGACAGATTAAGATATATATTCATGAGATTTCATTAAAACCATTTTTTTGGGGTTCTTTAACTTTTCTAGGTAGTAGAATTGTCCTAAAAAAAGTGTGTAACTTGTTCATGGCCACTCACCAATACAGGCGGTCTGGTGCTGGGTGAAGCCTGCAGGACACTTGCAGGTGAACCCTCCGATGGTGTTGACACACAGGAACTGACAGTTGTGCTGCTTGGTGGAACACTCATCCAGATCTGGAATTGAGGGGTAAAAATATGAAAAACAGCATGTATACTGAATGTACTTATTTAACTAGGCAAGTCAGTTAAGAACAAATTCTCATTTACAATGACGGCCTACCTCGCCCAAACCTGGACGACGCTGGGTCAATTGTGCGCCGCCCTATGGGACTCCCAATCATGGACGGATGTGATACAGCCTGGATTCGAACCAGAGACTGTAGTGACGCCTCTTGCACTGAGATGCAGTGCCTTAGAATCCTACCAGACAAGTTAAATGCCTTCTATGCTCGCTTCATGGAAAGCAACACTGAACCATGTATGAGAGCACCAGCTGCTCCATCACTAAGCTCAGGTCCCTGGGACTGAACGCCTCCCTCTGCAACTGGATCCTGGACAAAGATTTGGGATGGGCCCTCAGATCCTCAAAAAGTTCTACAGCTGCACCATTGAGAGCATCTTGACTGGCTGCATCACCGCTTGGTATGGCAATTGCTTTGCGTCAGACTGCAAGGCACTACAGAGGGTAGTGCGTACAGCCCAGTACATCACTGGGGCCGAGCTCCCTGCTATCGCAGGCGGTGTCAGGAAGACCCTAAAAATGGTCAAAGACTCCAGCCAACCAAGTCATAGACTGTTCTCTCTGCTACCGCATGGCAAGCGCTACCGATACACCAAGTATGGAACCAACAGGACCCTGAATAGCTTCCATCTCTAGGATCCTGAACAGCTTCTACCCCCAAGCCATAAGACTGCTAAATAGCTACCCGAACTATCTGCATTGACCCCTTTTGCCTAGTGACTATATCCCTACCTATATGTACATATCTACCTCAATTACCTCGTACCCCTGCATATAGACTCTGTACTGGTACCCCGTGTATATAGCCAAGTTATTGTTACTCATTGTTTATTTATTCCTCTTGTTATCAGTTTTCTATTCCAAATGTTTTCTCTCGTAAGTAAGCATTTCACTGTTAGTCTACACCTGTTGTTTAAGAAGCATGTGACAAATAATATTAGATTTGATTTGACCCACCTTTGCAGGTCTTTCCGTCAGGCTGCAGGGTGTATCCTCTGGGGCAGGAGCACAGGTAGCTGCCCTCTGTGTTCTTACACAGGAAGTTACAGGGCTTGGGAGACGCGGAACATTCATCCATATCTGAAAAAAGAACACGAAACAGTAGTGAGTAATACGATCAGAATGAGGTCCATTTCTTACCCGGGGCAGGATGGTTTGGTCCAAGGCCCAGTAAGAGAGAGAGAGAGAGACAGGTCATACCAATGCAGGAGGTGCCGGTGAAGTCGGTGGTATAACCCACGTTGCAGTGGCAGCGGAACGATCCGATGGTGTTGATGCACTGGCCGTTCTTACACAGGTCTGGCATCACCGTGCACTCATTGATGTCTGCATCAAAAGCAGGCAAGTAGGTTAGACAAACACACACACACACACACACACACACACACACACACACACACACACACACACACACACACACACACACACACTCATCCCTATCTGCTTCCACATTCCTTTACCATTAACTATCACCCTCCCTCAACCCATTCTCACACCTCTCCCCTCTCTAACCTCTGCCGTCGGTGGTGTACCCGGGTCCCAGTGGGCACATCCTCTTGTACTGCACGGTGCCAGGCAGAGGGCAGAGCTCACACTGGGGTCCCCAGCCACGTCCGAGGTTGCAGCAGCACTCAGATTTGGTGACACTATTCCTGTTGGTGGAGCCCTGCTGGCACATAGTCTGGAGCACCTCGGTGAAACAGAAGCCCTGTCGGTTATCTGTAGCGGTGGAGGGAAGAGAAGGACAGGGGGAGAAAGAGATGAGTCGCAATACACAGGAGATACAGTATATCAAGTGTGTGTGTGGAAGGGGTGATACATTCTTTCATTTGTTTTGATGTGGTTACATTGAAATGAGATGGATAGATTGTGCATCCTTCTGCAGAATCCTTTGTTGTGATATACTCACCGATACAGTCTGTTCCAGTGGAGCTGGGCTGGAAGCCTTCGTTGCACGCACAGCGGTAGCTTCCCACGGTGTTCTCACAGCGCCCGTTCTTACAGATGCCAGGCTTCGCACGACACTCATTCAGGTCTGCCAGGGGGAGGAGGATGAGAGATGAGAGGAGAGGAAGATGAGAGAGAAGAGAGGGAGCGAAGGAGAGGCGAAGATGAGAGTTTAGAACGGTGTGAAATAATATGTAATCACTTTCAAGAAGTATCCTACTTCTCTCCTGCAGTGTGTGTGTGTGTGTGTGTGCGCGACTCACCCATGCAGCCATCTCCGTCAGGTCTGCGCTGCATGCCAGGGGGGCAGATACACATAAAGGTGCCAATCAGGTTCTTACAGGACATGCCCTTGGAGTCACAGTCATCCAGCCCCTCAGAACACTCATCCTGGTCTGGAGAGAGAAAGATAGAGAGAATGAGATACAGAGAGTGAGAGATAGACATAGAGATAGAGAGCGAGATAGATAGATATATAGTGAAAGATAGAGATACAGAGTGGGATATAGAGAATGAGATATATATAGAGAGAGTGAGAAATATTGAGTGAGCGATATAGATATTGAGTGAGTGAGTGTGAGAGAGAGTGAGTAAGTGTGAGAGAGAGTGAGAGAGCGAGAGAGAGCGAGTGAGAGAGAGGAGTAAAGGTTTAAATAATAACAAACCAATATGACTAGGCTACTGGTTGATTTTAACCAAAAGAAGGTGGTAAAAAAACATTACTAAAACAGATGAATTACAAAAAAGATTCTACTGTAGAGTATTTTCAGAATCCAGCCCAGTTCACTGTAAAACTGCCACCTCTAAAGCATGACCATATAAAACCATCCTGGTGAATTTACGAGGATAGACTACTTCAATCTACCATAGCTACCCCACATGGTTTCGTCTTACTGATAAAGGACGAGAGAGAGACTCCTGAGAGAGAAAGAGAGAGACGGAAGGAGAGGGGGGAGACAGAAAGATAAAAAGAAAGGCTCCTGTAGAGGGACAGAGACAGAAAGATATATGAGAGAAAAGACTCCTGTACAGAGATTAGTGCTGAGCGATTCGATTTTTTCAATTATTTTAATTCCATTTTGTTCTGGGTTTTTCTGAGCTCAATGTGCAGTTTCTCTAGAGATAAATCAGATCAAGCCCAAATTGTGGTATGTAGTAGGGAGTTGTAGTTTCCAACAGGCCAGAAAACATGGCAATTAACCACAATGACCATAATCCATTGTGCGCCTACTTTTCTGGTCTTTGCAGGGTGCGCAGGCACAGAGAGAAGATACAGAAGAACGAGAGGGATAGAGAGACGTTTCTTCGTGAGGTATCTCTATCTGATGATACATGATCTAAGTTATTGATAGTTGGTATTCAGCAGGGAGTTTACTACTAAAATAGTGATTTTGTCAGACACATAGGCAGCAGCTCTATAGAGATGAGATGGTGACTTGGAATGAAACAATAAAGTCATCAAATAAAACAAATCTAATATACACAACAACTGAAATATTTTATTAAAGTAATGTGAATAAATGATGGTTAATAAGTGATAAGCAGTAATGGGCTGTCACTACCATCATGGGACGTTTATTCATTGTTGTATTCTGTGTTGATACAAAATTCAACACACATAATGCATAGTGCGTTTAATGTTTAAAAATATTAGCGAAATCGAAAACCGTGATTATTTAAAAAAAATAATCGAACTGAAACCAAACCGACCTCAAAAAGCACTAATAAGCACTCATCGCTCAGCAGAGAGAGAGAGAGACCGAGAACGACAGACTCCTGTGTGGAGGTAGTTTATGGCGTGTCCCCTCACCTCTGCACATGCGGTGGTCGTCTCGCAGCACGTAGCCCGATGGACACATGCACTCGTAGGAACCAAAGGTGTTGACACAGCGGAAGGCACACAAAAGGGGGTTCAGAGAACACTCGTTGATATCTGGGGAAAGAGAGAGAGAGAGAGAGAGAGAGAGATGAGTACATGAGCATTCAATCATACAAACAAATTGTAGAACCTGATGGTATATCATCATAAGCATTTGTAATTCTCCAGGTGTAACGTTAGGTGAAAGGTCAAAGGTGAGTGTTTATATCATGTCACATACCTTCACAGGTCATCATAGGTCCGGGTTCGAAGCCTTCATGACAGGAGCACTCGAAGCCTCCCAACACGTTAGTACAGGTCCCGTTACCGCATGGGTTCCCTATAGAGCACTCATCAGTGTCTAGGAGGGAGGAGGGGAGGGAGGGAGGTAATTTTTATTCATTTGGCCTCCGGTATTATGACCTCTGACAAGAATGTCCTCTTGAAGGACAGTTAATGTAATCATCAGTGGTGTGTATGCCGATGCCCCCACGGTTTAAACGTTTTTTGAACCTTTATTTAAATAGGCAAGTCGGCCAAACTCGGACGACGCTCGGCCAATTGTGCACCGCCCTACGGAACTCCCAATCATGATACAGCCTGGATTCGAACCAGGGTGTCTATAGTGACGCCTCTAGCACTGAGATGCAGTGTCAGACTGCCACTTTCTTTCACAGGTTCTTTCTGAGCTACAGTCTGCATTCATTGCATTACAGAAAATCTTTGTTGAACTGAAATAGGTGCTGAATGCAGATAAAACCAAGAGTATGTTGTTTTCTATCTGATGATTTAGGCATTTTGGATGGTGCTCACATTGATCGTGTCCCTGCTTATTAATATCTGGTCATCTGGATAGACCAAAAGCTGATGAGTTAGTTAATAAAAATGGTCTTCTTCTATAGAATAAATAGCAGAAAGCCAAATTATTCAGTTGACGTTCTTCCCGGTTACGCATTACGTTTTATTACGGGCGTCAGGTTCATCACGGCGTTCTATACCAGAAAGTAGGCTGGCCCTCTTTGAAGTCACGTAGGTTGATTCATTACTCTCTTTTTATTTATAAAGCTCTCTTGGAAAAACTTCTGCAGTACCTAGCAAACATTCTTGATAACCTTTAGACGTACGAGTTACCATACCCAGTCTCAGGGATGGCAAACTCTGGATACCATTTCGGTCTCTACTGAGTTAGGTAAATCTACAGAGTTCCCTACAACTAAATGTACCGGTGCCTCTAGGCAGTTCAAATTGTTGATTGGGGACCTTTGCTGAGGAATGGGATTGTTTCTCTTGAGTGTATTTTGTAATTTTGTATATTTGTATTATGTTGTATTTGTAAATTGTGTAAATGCAGAACTCATCATCATCATCATCATCATCATCATCAACAGGGGTCAGCTCACCAACACAGTTGACCCCGGTGTAGTCCAGGTTGTAACCAAAGGGACACTCGCAGCGGAACGATCCGTCCGTGTTGATACAGACACCGTTCTGACAGACGCCTGGGTTGTCCAGACACTCATTCATATCTACGGAAAGACAGATAAGGACACTTTATTGAACAGAGAGTTTTGTCATCGGGCCGTCAAAGAGCTGATGCAGTTGAGAGGTGGGTATGTCTGGGGTTGGCCCAGTCGTGTCACTTGTCACTCACCCTCACGGGCATCCCCTAGTCCAGGCAGGGCTCCATGGCCGTAGGGACACAGGCTGTTAAAGGCCGCTGGAGACACAAGGAGACAGAGGTTAGATCTATGCACACTGATAACAAGACAAGATCATTTTGGTTTAGCTCGTATCAACTAGCTTGAGTTGAAGAATGCATTTTTATCACTACATTGAAAAGAAAAGTACTGTGTGTGGAGCATGTGTTGTGTGTGTGACTCACCCTCATTCTCGCGTGGGCACAGCTCGCAGGGGTCTCCCCAGCCCTCGCCTGGCATCTTGCTGCAGCAGCACTTGGCCTTGGTGGTGTTGAAGGCTTTGGGCACAGAACACTTGCCAGACTCAAAGCGGGTGAAGCAGAAGCTCTCTCTGGTATCTGCAGGAGGAGAGTAGACAATATACTGTCACTAGTGGGTCTGAGACAGTATTCAAAAGGTTATAACCTTTTGGCCACACTAGTGCTGTGACTCCTAACAAATCTGAGACTATATTTACACAATTGTACTCTAACATGGCCATCTAGTGACTACTTGGACGGTTTTCTCCCTCACCGAAGCAGCGGCGTCCGTTGTCAGACAGAACGAAGCCATTCTGGCAGATACACTGGAAGCTTCCTGGGGTGTTGGTGCATGTGCCAAACTGGCAGATATTGGGCTCCACCTCACACTCGTTGATATCTGGGAGGAGAGAGGGAGGAAAAGAGGGAGAGGGGATGAGTTTCAAACGCCAAGGCCAGATGGTGTATGGGTGTATTTATGTATAAACGTGTCACCCCAACAGTGCACAAGGCTATAAGGCCGTTACACAGTCTGGTGTGTGTTTGTGTTGGGCCAGATGGCGGGGTCACTGTAGGTCATTGCAAGTCATGCAGGCATGTTCTTTCTGGTGGTGCAGTGTGTGTGTGTGTACGTAATTGCGTCAATGCTAATGATCTCTTTGACCTCCAATAGTCCAGTGTGTTTGTGTATGAAGGAGACTCCTACCTATACACTGATCGTTCTGGACCTCGTATCCAATGGGACAGATACAGCGGAAGGATCCGTCCAGGTTCTGACAGGTTCCAGGAGAGCAGGTCCCAGGAAGACTCACACACTCATTGATATCTGACAAACGACAGCAGTACACACCTCACTAAAAATACACTACAATTCACACACACCAAGACCGGATCCGGAATTTTCATTGTGTGGAATTTTCATTGTTGGACATAAAAGACCATCAGGAAATCAGCTCCAAGTGATTTTAATGTAAGAAATCTGTTCCAAAGTATTCCCACGCATAAAGAGACACGACTGATCCAAACAGATATAATGTTTAGTCAAACATTATATCTGTTTGGACTTCTTGCAGTCAATTTGCAGTCCACAAATTATTTTTAATTATGTTCCGGCCCCCCGACTATCCACTCAAGAAATAAAATTGGCCCGCGGCTGAA
Organism: Thymallus thymallus; assembly: GCA_023634145.1. NCBI lineage: Eukaryota > Metazoa > Chordata > Actinopteri > Salmoniformes > Salmonidae > Thymallus > Thymallus thymallus. Next base: position 12,191,245 of record CM042414.1, on the reverse strand, counting down.
TCTAGTTGATGATTAAAACATTTCAAATACTTGATTTAGCTTGGAGTTTGCACTTTTTGGACTATTCCATTGGTTCCATTGTACAGGGCAAACTAAATATTTGAAAGTATTTGACATACAATGCATTATGTATTTGTCCCAGGTCTAGAGTGCCTGGAAATTGACTTGACTTACCAACACAGTTCTTTCCGTCTAGGGTGAGTTCGTAGCCTTCCTGACAGAGACACTGGAAGGAGCCCAGTCCGTTGATACATTGGCCATTCCTACACACCTGACCAACCAACGCACTGCACTCATCAATGTCTGGAAAGTGGATAGAGATATGTTTGTTTGTTTTCATCTTTTCATTACAAATATGCTTCAAACATTTCTCCATTCTACAATTGAAAGTATTCCTTTTAACATCGAGCCTGAATTCCTCACAAAAGGTGGTAATATAATTATCTTCCAAGATGTGCGTTGGGATGTGATCGAGTACGTACCCATGCAGTCATTGTTGTGCGTGAGCTCGAAGCCAGGGAAGCAGAGACAGTTGTAGGAGCCCACTGTGTTCTTACAGGTTCCGTTCCCACACGGCTGTCTGTCACACTCATCAATATCTGAGATGGAGAGAGACCAGGGAGTGAGGACCAGGTGAGACTGAGGTTGATTGAAGCCAAACTATAGAGCATCTACTGTGTCTGCTATGGTAAGTCTATTGAGTTTACTGGGATTCTTTACTCACCCATGCACATGGTCTGGTCGGCGGTAGCCTTGAATCCGTTGTGACAGAGACAGCGGTAGCTGCCCTGGGTGTCTATACACTCTCCGTGGCTACACACATTTGGGATCTCCTGGCACTCGTTACGGTCTACACACACACACAGGGAGAGAAGATTAATTGATTCATTCAAAGTAATTTCTGAAGATAATTATTTATTTAGCGCAAATGTAGTTTTTTGTTTGGAACACAGCCCTGCATCCTCACCATGACACAATTACTGTTGTTGTTTACGCAATCCAAAAACGCTCCATTATAAATCGCAATCTGGGTCAGGTGGACATAATTTGAAAGCTTATTGTATTGAAAACATGGCTAGCTAAGTTATAAAATACGATATTATAGTGTTAGGCTTTCAAAAAGCACTTCAGAAAAACAGATTGTAATTTTGGTACGCATAGAAGGGAGTCATGAGTGCATTCAAGTGTGTGTTTTGCGGTTAATTTTGTTCACAAAATTAAAAACAGGCTCATTATGTTCAGGACAACCCAGGGTATAAAGCATGCCATCCTTGTAACTGTAGATCAAACATATTGTAATACTGATATTATAAATTACATGAGTTTTCAAATATGGAAATGTATGAAGTGCACATTTGGACTCATGGGTGTGTGGTTTACTTGTATGACATCAAAGCAGTATTTAATATAATCCTCAACGTCTAATCTTTCAGATCACATCGACTCCTCTCGATTTACAGCATTTCCCTCACTCAGACAACAACAAATGTGCAAAAGTAGCCCAATTAGCTGGAGGGAATCTTCTTGTCATCTCAGGTGCTCAAATTTATAATGACTGTCAGTCAAAACCAATACAGCGCTGTGAAGCGGAGAACCTGAGCTCTGACGCCATGTATAGCACGTTACTGTACAGCCACTGCGTTCCAATTAAGGTGCTTATCGATGACAAAATCTGCCATTTTCAACTTGTATAAAGGATGACGGGGGCTGTGAAAGGGCTAGTAGGCACTTACTATATCATTGTTTTTATTTAACCTCTTGATTGAACCTTTTTCATTTTAACATGTGCTCTTTATGACAGAATGTTAGGACCCACATATCGATCATCTCAGTGTGTTTTCCCATTGACTAATAAACCATCTAACTCTCGTACAATTACCTCCCAACAGGGAAACTCACTGTAGTACACTTCACTTATAAATCATTAACATAATCCCTCCAACCCCCTATTGTTCTGACATGGTAAATTCCTGCTGCCCCTGGGCACAGAGTGTGGACTCACCCACGCAGGCCCCGCTGGGGGACAGCTTGAAGCCTGGTGAGCACTCGCAGCGGTAGCTCCCTGGGATGTTGATACAGTTGGCGTTGCGTTGGCACAGGTTGTCTCCGCTGTTACACTCGTCAATATCTGGAGGAAAGAAAAACAAGCGTGGGCAGCGACTATTAACCACAGTGGTCATAACTGTCTAGTAAAAGCCCAGTGTGAGGTAACAGAGGCTGAGGAGGACCAAACAGAACAGTGCCAGGCTTGGCTGGGGTTCAGTGCCTCTCTGCTTAAGGGTGACTTAAGTCCCCTGGACTGGCAGACCCAGGCACCAGGCTCCTACAGGGCCAGTATACTCTGCTGCCTGTCTTCACAAGCAAGGATAATTCATATGGGCGAGAGCAGCATTAACTCTGCTGATCAGGAGTGCTTGTTAAGTGGCAGGTAGCCTAGCGGTTAAAGAGCATTGGGCCAGTAACCTAAAAGTTGCTGGTTCAAATCCCCAAGCCGACTAGGTGAAAAATATGTCCTTGAGCAAGGCACTTAACCCTAATTGCTCTCGTAAGTCGCTCTGAATAAGAGTGTCTGCTAAATGACCGTAAGTCATGTGATAGTGTCAGAGATTATGTATAGACCGAGTGTGAGAGTGTGTATAGTTGCGTGTGTCCGAGCCTTACCTTCACAGATGAGCAGTATATTGTTATAGCTGAAACCCATGGGACATTCACAGCGGAAGCTTCCTATCTGGTTGATACACACTCCGTTGGCACATATCCCCGGGATCTCTCGACACTCATCAATATCTGCAGAACAATACAGGACCATCACGCTATGTTAGTGGCCCTTTCACTCACAAAGCCACTTTCTGCTTGACTTCAAAAGCACGGTCTACAATAGATACAGATATAGTGGTATCAACAAACTACAATACTGCCGAGTTTATGTGTTGAGCAAGCAGTAGGCCATTATGACCTCTTTGACCTAATGACCTTACCGATGGGCTTGCCAGTGTGGATGTCTATGATGAACCCAGGAGCCTGGTTCCCACACAGAAACTGGTACTCCGCTGTGGGGGAGAGGACAAAACTACTGAGTGAACTTATGCACCAAGAACGTATTAAGAACATAGAAAGCGGCTTCATTGAAAGTGTTAGAGATAGTGTGTGTGTGTCTTATGTTCCAACTCACAGGTGGCAGGGGTAGGGCAGGCTTCACAGGGCTTGTTCCAGGCCTTGCCCACGTTGTAGGCACAGCAGCACATCTTCTTGGTCATGTTGAACGACAGCTCATTCTCACAGGTGTCATTGAAGTTGCGGTAACACACGCTCTTCCTCATGTCTGTGATGTCATCAGAGAGGAGGTTGAGAATGACTGACCATAAATACACAACTCAATAACTGTTTAGAATACATTATAGTTTGTAAACCATTAGTATTCACATATATACGGTATATGCACCACCCAGTGTGGTCTGACTCACCCATGCAGTTGTTGCCTCCGTTGACCTGCATGTACTCAGGTGGACACACGCAGGTGTAGTTCCCCAAGGTGTTATAGCAGGTACCAGGACCACAGATTCCAATGTGTGCTGTGCACTCATCAATATCTACACACACAGACAGAGAATACACATGGTTACACACAGTACTAATATAATACCCCTCTAACAGTACAGTACTGAATAAGTACCCCACTTGCAGACAGTACAGACATAACAGCCACCCCTCTTACATATAGTATTGACATCTGACCCCTCTGCGACCTTTTCCCTCTTACCCTCACAGATGCGTGTCTCCTCATTGAGGTAGTAGCCTGCAGGGCACTCGCACTGGAAGCTGCCGAAGGTGTTGACACAGTTACCACCCTGGCACAGGCCTGGCAGCTCCTGACACTCATCAATGTCTGGTGGGGCAGAGAGAGAGAAAGTCTGGATTAGTTTGTTGGGACATACTCCAATACATACAGAGGTATAATCAGATCAGGATGTGTTACCTTCCAGGATGACAGTGATGGGGTTGGGTCTGAAGCCCTCTCCTCCTGGACACAGTGTCTTGTACTCCGCTACAGACCAAAAAAGACCCCGAAACATCAAACTAGGACAACATTGGAATTGGGCACGATTAGCTCCAAACTTTTTGTCATGTTCTGGTTCGACCAAGCTTTATTGTACGTACTGGAGTTGATGGGGGGGCAGAGTTCACAGGGGTTTCCCCAGGCTCCTCCCAGGGAGCAGCAACAGGAGGCGCGGGTGACGCCCACGCCGATCTCAGCGCTGCAGGAGATGCCCCCGTCGCCACGCGCCAACGTATCCAGGAAACAGTTGCCCACTCGCGTGTCTGAGATGAGGGAAAGAAACCATTGTTACACTTACACCCATCAACACTTCCTGCCAGTCATTCATTGGCTGAGGTGTCTGCATCTCCATGGCTATGAGACATTAGAATTGCTTTGATGCCAGGTCTCCAGTACTTACCCACACAGCCCACTCCAGTCGGGTTGAGCTCGAAGTCAGGAGGGCAGTTACACAGGTAGCTTCCTGGTGTGTTCACACACAAGCCGTTGATGCAGTTCACAGGGTCCGCACACTCGTTTATGTCTGGAACACACACACACACACACACACACACACACACACACACACACACACACACACACACACACACACACACACACACACACACACACACACACACACACACACACACACACACACACACACACACACACACACACACACACACACACACACACACACACACACACACACACACACACACACTTTATGACTAACAATAAATAACACACATAGAGCCACACACTTTAACACGACACATAAGACTGTGAGAGGACTTGAGAAAACAGAAAGACCCTTGTTGATCTCACAGACTTGTTGCGGCTGCTTTCCTGAGATTGACAGGTACAGCGATGGAATAGAAAGTCCAAACTATATATGTGGTTTGCCGGATTGGGTTGGTACGGAGTAATGCCGTGGCAGATCTCTCAGTGTGTGGTAGAGGGTGTGTGTTGCTCACCAGTGCAGTTTCCTCCGCTGCGGTCCAGTTCGTAGCCGTCGTCACACACACACCGGAACATCCCCGGTAAATTCTGACACGTTCCAAACACACAGATGTTCTGGAAGTTACATTCGTCGATATCTACAGATGGAAAACACACAGAGAGGATCAGTCAGGATCTATGGTGATAAAAATGAGAGGAATCACAGGCTGAAAATGAAAGTGTTATTCTAACCCTGGCAGGCCTTGCTGTCCTCGGTGGGGGTGAAGCCCATCTCACATTCACAGCGGTAACCCCCCGGAGCGTTCAGACACTGGCCGTTCTCACACAGGTTCACGTTGTCAGCACACTCATCCATATCTGAACAGGAGAATCCATCCCCGTTGAAGCCCTCCTTGCAGGCACAGCGGTAGGAGCCGGGGGTGTTGACACAGTCTGCGTTGAGATTGCAGTTGTGCTCCTCAGTGGAACACTCATCCACGTCTATGGGGAGAGAGAAGGGTCAAATAAGAGTGGGGTCACAGTCAGGGTCAGCCATTATCAATGGAGACCCTGGAGAAATTAGGGTTTCAGTTACTGGCCCAACGTTCTAACTGCTAAGCTACCTGCCGCCTAGTGGTCATATCTCCTGGTCATAGAGAGCTGAACAGAGGAATCAACAGGGTTTTGTTCCAGACCAGCACTATAGTGTACTCACCCACACACTTGATGCCGTCTCCCACCCAGCCGTCACGACAGCGACACTTGAAGCTCCCGGGAACGTTGAGACAGGCAGCATGCATGTCACAGTTGTGAGCCCCAATCTCACACTCATCAATATCTGGAAGAAATAAGAGAGAAATCAATAGAGGACAATACATCAAATGTTAGTTCCTTTCTCCTTCTGTCTGTACCCTGGTTTATACCCTATAGTCTGGACTCTGGTTTATACCCTATAGTCTGGACTCTGGTTTATACCCTATAGTCTGGACTCTGGTTTATACCCTATAGTCTGGACTCTGGTTTATACCCTATAGTCTGGACTCTGGTTTATACCCTATAGTCTGGACTCTGGTTTATACCCTATAGTCTGGACTCTGGTTTATACCCTATAGTCTGGACTCTGGTTTATACCCTATAGTCTGGACTCTGGTTTATACCCTATAGTCTGGACTCTGGTTTATACCCTATAGTCTGGACTCTGGTTTATACCCTATAGTCTGGACTCTGGTTTATACCCTATAGTCTGGACTCTGGTTTATACCATATAGTCTGGACTCTGGTTTATACCATATAGTCTGTACTCAGAAGCTAAACATGACATAAGCTTTATGACAGCGTCATAACTAAGATAATGTTTTACAGTAATAGCCTTGCTGCTACTACCAGTATGTGTGTGTAGCCCATGGTGCTGTGTGTGTGTGTGTGTGTAGCCATTGGTGCTGTGTGTGTGTGTGCGTGTACACTACCTGTGCAACCGGTGGATCCCTTCTTAACAAAGTAACCCAGCTGGCAGTGACAGATGAAGGATCCCTTGGTGTTCTCACAGTCCCCATGTAGACAGATGTTAGGATTCAGCTCACACTCATTCACATCTGGACACACAGACAGGAACACACACAGAGAAACATGAGTTAACTTGTCTTGGAGAGGGGGCAGAGGAGTCAAATGTCTCACAATGGATGTCTAACAGGGTCAAAGAGAGAGAGTGAGACAGAGAGAGAGTGAGACGGAGAGAGAGAGATAGGAAAAGAGAAAGAAGGAGAGAGAGAGAGGTGGGGAGAGAGACGGGGAGAGAGAGAGAGAAGGATAGAGAGAGACGGGGAGAGAGAGACAGAGAACGAGAGAGACGGGGGGAGAGAGAAAGAGGTGGGGAGAGAGAGAGACGGGAGAGAGTGAGAAAGATAGAGAGAGAAAGATAGAGAGAGACGGGGAGAGAGAGACAGGGGGGGAGAGAGAGACAGAGAGACCGGGAGAAAGAGAATAGTCTCACCGATGCAGGTTCTCATGTCCATGGAGGCCATGAATCCGTCGTAGCAGAGACAGCGGTACTCTCCAGGGATGTTGGTGCACTGGCCTCCATCACAGATATCAGGGGTGTCCTCACACTCATCAATATCTACACGGGGTGTGACAGAGTGAGTGTTAACATGTCTTTTTTCCATGAGTGTGTGTGTGTGTGTGTGTGTGTGTGTGTGTGTATCCCAGTCACATACCAGCGCAGGTCCTGAGGTCAGGCATGAGAGCGTATCCCTCACCACAGCTGCACTCATAGCTGCCCTCTGAGTTGGTACAGTGTGTGTCACAGCCTCCGTTCATGATGGTACACTCATCAATATCTGCAATCAGACGGGTTACAGGTAAGTATAGACACACAAACACAGAAACAGAAACTCAAACATTGCCCTAAAGACAAATGATGACATGTCTCAGTCAGTGGTCACTCACCCACACAGCCCTGTCTGTCTGGTGTAACCTGGTAGCCCGTGTCACAGGAGCACTGGTAGTTCCCCACCATGTTGACACAGTGGCCGTTCTTACACAGGTTGTCACTCAGCTGGCACTCGTTCACATCTGGAAACACACAAAGAGGACATGACAGCCAGCTTAAATCACAGGAACTAGCTTTCACAGTAGACAACATAGAAAGTAGTAGAATACCTTGAGATGACTTTAATGGAGGTTCATGTCTGGTTAAGTTGAAAATGCATTCCAGATGACTTTGGTATGATGTAAAACATATTCATTTTCTAGGTGTGTGTGCGTGTGTTTGTAATGTATAGTGTGCATGGTGGACGGATATATGACCTACCTTCGCAGGAGGAACCATCGGGACTAAGCTGGTGTCCGGGAGGACATTCACACTCATAACTCCCCTCTGTGTTCAGACAGGTGCCTCCTCGACACAGCAGAGGGTTCCGCTCACACTCATCAATATCTGCAGGGGAGAGGGGGAGGAAGAGAGGGAGGAAGAGAGGGAGGATGATCGAGGGAGACAGCGCAATGAGGTCAGCTGTCAAAAATGATTGCACAGAGGATCTGTGAGGAAGTTCTCCCACTCTCCTGTCCGCTGGAGAGCAGTGTGTGTCTGTGTGTGACTCACCCATGCAGTTCTTCATCATCATGAAGCCACTTTCGTAGCCCTCGAAGCATTCACACTCAAAGCTGCCAGGGGTGTTCACGCAGGTGCCGTGGCCACACAGGTCCGGAGAGATATGACATTCATCAATATCTAAAACACAGAGACAGAGGAGGGAAGAGAGACAGAGGGAAGAGAAACAGAGGAGAGAGGGGGAGTCAGAAGAGGGAAGAGAGACAGAAGAGGGAAGAGAGACAGAGGAGGGAAGAGAGACAGAGGAGGGAGGAGGGACAGAGGAGGGAGGAGGGACAGAGGAGGGAGGAGAGACAGAGGGAGGAGAGACAGAGGAGGGAGGAGAGACAGAGGAGGGAGGAGAGACAGTGGTGGAAGAGACAGAGGAGGGAGGAGAGACAGAGGAGGAAGAGAATGAGGAGGAAGAGAATGAGGAGGAAGAGACCGAGGAGGGAGGAGAGACAGGAGGAAGGAGTGACAGAGGGAAGAATACACATTACAGAAATATAATGTTCAGCATTACTTTACTGATCTCATGAGAAAATTCAGCTGTGTCAACAAACAGCTCACTGGGCACACACTGGTTGAATCAACGTTGTTTCCACGTAATTTCAATGACATTGCGTTGAACCAATGTGGAATAGACATTGAATTGACGTCTGTGCCCAGTGGGAGTGTTTTCAAAATGTCAATAAAATATGTTTTGCCCCTAAAACTTTCTCAAATACTACAGAAATCATATACAAGGATACTTACTAAAGATATAGATTTCTGCTTTAATCATACAGATTGCTTTTTTATTACTCTCTCTCTCTCTCTTTCTTTTTATCTTTCTCTCCGTACCTGTGCAGTTCCTCTCCTCCATGGTGAGGGCGAAGCCGCTGCTGCAGCGACACTTGAAGCTGCCGATGGTGTTGCGGCAGGTTCCGTGGGAACACAGACCGTTGAACACCTTACACTCATTTACATCTATGGAGGGACAACACAACGGACGGACATCAGGGGTTAGCGGTGGAATTGAACATGGAAACCAGTAGTTTTTTTTTATCAACATCATCTAAAGAAATGTCTAGTGGTTAAAGAGACTAGATACTGTGGTTGGTTTGCAACTGCTGGCGTGAGGCCATAATGGTGTGCTTGTTTTGTGTGTAGCTCCTGAGTGTAGCAGCAGGACTTTTCTCTGAATCTGCTAGCGTAAGAAACATACCTACTTGTGTTCAGAAGATTATGACTCTTTATGTGATGCTCATGAAGGCTTCATGAATATGTTGTGAATGCTACATTATCCCAATGCAAATTAAAGTGTTACCAAGACTAACGAGTGTTAGTTGCTACCTTTGTAGAAGGGTCTGCCAGTCAGGATGTCTCCTCGGTTGGCGAAGCCTGGTCCTCTGGGGCAGATGGCCTTGTACTCCGGGGTACCCGCCTTGGGACACTCCTCACAGTCAATGCCCCAGGCCGCGCCCACCGAGCAGCAGCACATGTCCACGCGGTAGCGCCCGGGCAGCGGCTCGCCACACTCGTCCTCGTGCCACTTCATGTAGCACTGCTCGCTGCGCACGTCTGAGGGGCAGACAGATGGACGGACAGACAACAGTCAGACATACAGAACTTTATGGCTAATGCCACAGTATGCTAAATATGCTAATATTTGTTGTCACCAAATTTGTACGATGTCTTTTCTCCCATGTAGGTTCTCATTCATATTTTATAGTGTATTATAAACTGGGTGTTTTGAGCTCTGAATGCTGATTGGCTGACAGCTGTGGTATATTTAAGAAATAAGGCCAGAGGAGGTGTGGTATATGGCCAATATACCACGGTTCTTACGTACAATGCAACGCGGAGTGCCTGGACACAGCCCTTAGCTGTGGTATATTGGCCATATATCACAAACCCCAGAGGAGCCTTATTGCTATTATAAACTGGTTACCAATGTAATTAGAGCACTAGAACTAAATGTTTTGTCATACCCGTGGTATACGATCTGCCAGAGTTTATGTTGGTGGCAGTGTTGTCTTACCCACGCAGGTGCGTCCACTCCCATCCAGGGTGAGCCCCTCGCCACACTCACAACTGAAGGATCCCTGGGTGTTGACACAGCGCCCGTTGGTACACACCCCCGGGAACACCTCACACTCATTGATGTCTGCAGGGAGAAAATAGAGACAATATTACAAGACTGACTGGGCTCTATGGCTCATCCTTTTCTGTGGGAGGAATACCACAGGGAGGGAGGCAGAGGGTCGTTATGGCTGTAAGAATGTCTGCTACCTTCACAGTTGACTGTGTGTGTTTGTAGGGTTCGATTAGTGTCTTACCTTCACAGTTGACTCCCTTCATACGAGCGAACCCTCTGGAGCAGGCAGTGTCTGTGGAGAGCGACAGCAGTTACAGTACACACCTCACATTTCATTACGTTTTTTAGGTGTGTTTGTGTGTGTACTGACCGATCTCGCAACGTTCACAAGGGCTGCCCCAGGCAGCTCCCAGTGTAGAGCAGCACTCGGACTTGAGCGTGGCGCCGTTGATGTTGACCTCACAGCGACCATCTTGGATGTTCAGCCAGCACGTTCCCTTCATGCTGTCTGTATCGGGAGGAGGAGGGGGGAGAGGACACAGACAGACAGACAGACAGACAGACAGAGAAAGAGGGAAGAAAGAGAGAATGTGAGCAAGTGAAGGCACTCAAGAGAATCCTGCCGAGAAAAGGCCCATCAATTCAAATGTACTGTAAAGCATCAACCAACATACACACATCTCTCATTGGTATACAGTACTGCAATCATTCTAAGCACAACAGCACCATCAGTGGTAAGTAACTAACTACAGCTGTCCCTTTCAACAGCTGCCATCTTACCTCAGCCCAAACTGAGACAAAAGCATAATTGAATTTAATCATTTGTTATGGCAGTCCTAATGGACTGAGAGCACAGTCAGAACAAATGGGATGTGCATTTGTTCTCCCGAGACTGCGGGCCCACCCAAAAACTAGACCACAATTTACCAAATATATGACTCGGCTTTGAACAGAACAAATAGCTATATTCTAAAGTACAGGAATCTATTAGACTGACAACGCCGGCTCATGTTGGTATTTATTCCAATGACTCATCCCACATCTGTAGATGTTCAGATGTGTCTGGACACATTCCCAAAGGAGACATTGACTTGTTTATTTAGACTAGAATACACCTTCTAGAAGGCCTATGAAGCTAGAAACCTTGACTCAAATCCCACTTTTCACTCTGACTGTCTGCTTGATGATGATTCTCAGATAGGAATCCGTTGTTTTTAATTTGTGTCAGATTGAGTCGGGCAGTTGTGATAGACGCCTCGGTCTCTTACCCACGCAGATGGTGTTGGTGGAGTCCAGCTTGCTGCCGTGGGAACACTCGCAGTTGAAAGACCCGGCGATGTTGCGGCAGAGTCCGTTGACACAGGGGCTGGACTCACACTCGTTGATATCTGAAACACATGGATCAGAGCAGGGTTAGGTAAGGCAGTGAAGAGCCAGTTAAATGGATGATCCTTAACTTTTAGACCAGTGGAGGCTGCTGAGGGGAGAGTGGAACGGAGCAAATGGAATGGCATCAAACACCTGGAAACCATGCGTTTGATATATTTGATACCATTCCACTGATTACGCTCCAGTCATTACCACAAGCACGTTCTCCCCAATTAAGGTGCCACCAACCTCCTGTGATATAGACAGACATGCGTTTACTTCAACAAAACTTTATGGAAAGTGGTTCAAGGACAGAGGATGTAAGCTTTCTTTCCATGTAGGCTTTCTGCCACGTAGGCTTTCTGCCACGTAGGCTTTCTGCCACGTAGGCTTTCTGCCACGTAGGCTTATTATTCATATCCATGTTCATATATTTGATGGTCTATTTAACTCCAATCTCTCATGTGTGAAACAGTTTCAGGTGTATGTACATCTAGCAGATTACACATCTACAACGTATAGTCAATGAAACGAAAGGGGAATACCAACACATTACAGATACTCTTCACAGTTTCAACTGTGGTTGCCCATAAGTATGCTGGCATTGAGGTATTAGAAATGTGAGGTGTGTGTATCTTCTCCAATAGGGTGTGTATGAAGTGTTCACCTTCGCAGGTCTCGGAGTCAGGTTTGAAGACGAAGCCTTTGGGACAGGAGCAGGAGTAGCTGCCAGGGGTGTTTCTACACAGGCCGTTGTCACACAGCAGACGGTTCACTAGGCACTCATTGATGTCTGGTAGGTTGACGAGAAGAGGACAACAGGGTTGATTTATCAAGTGTAACACAAACCAACCAAAACAATCAACCCCAGTGTTTGAAATTTAGAAGATGGTTCTTCCTGAAAAACTAACTTTGTTCATACCAAAGTCAAGACCACAAAAGTACAGCAGATACTGTGAACATTTGGTACTCAGTTTGACTTTAGATCACTTTTAATGTATGAAAAGCTTTTTCCACCAGACATTGGACTCACCCACGCAGTTCTTGCCGCTGGAGTCGGACTCGTAGCCGATGTTACAGATGCAGCGGTAGCTCCCTCTCAGGTTCTCACACATGCCGTTCTGACAGATGTCAGGGTCCAAGGCACACTCGTTGATGTCTGAGATACACAGGAACAAACCCACATGAGCCACAGCCCACCACAAACCACAGCCTTAGCTTTAAGCTCTCTCCAATGTACAGATTCCTTTTCTTCCTTTGATTTGAAATTCTGAGGGAAATTCACACCTTTCTGAGGGACGCATTGGAATGTTTGAGGGGAGGCCTGTTAAATGCCAGAATAACTAGCAGTGATTGTAGGGCAAGCTCCAAACCACAGAGACCTAACATTAAACAGTACCAGTCACATGACTCACCTCTGCCGTCAGCAGTAATACCGATCCCACTGCTGCACACCGCCTGGAACTCAGCTGAAAGCCAAGAAAAACACCTGTAAGTCACCTGCTAAAATATCCAGCGTAACAAAAAATCACAATTTACATAATATTTCTAACAATCACTTCTGCAATATTTGGTAGAGTTCTACAGGATCTTAGCGTGGAATCCGAACTGATATGAACAATATTGTAAAGTGAATAGTGAAAAGGAGGATATCAACAGGATCTGTAAACCAATTAGGTTTGCTGGTGTGGTTAGGGTTAGTCAGTCACCTGAATTGCGGGCAGGGCAGGGTTGGCATGGCTCTCCGAAGCCGTGTTCAGGACTGGCACAGCAGCACTCAGACTTGGTGACGGCGCCAGGGAAGGGCCGCGAGCACGTGCCCATCTTGATGGCGCCGTAGCAGGTGGTACGCATGTGTGTGTCGACACACACTCTCCCGTCCACGTCGATGGCCAGGCCCGGTGGGCACTCACAGCGGAAGGAGCCCTCAGAGTTGATACAGCGTCCGTTCATACAGATGCCTGGTGTCTGGCACTCGTCAATGTCTGAGGGAGGAGAGAAGGGGAAAGATATTATGATGGTACTTGTGGCACATGGCTGGCAATACAGTCATGGAATCAATCAAATTTTATCTACATAAAACATTTTAACAGCTACTTTTATTACCTACAAAATCCTTAACAGTGACACCCAAAATACAAGCTAAGGTGACAGTGGCCTAGAAACACCCTTAGATACAAAGAAACCGTTGGAGAGGATGCACATCCAGAAATTATATCAGATGACGTACCTGTGCAGTAACGTCCGTTAGGTGCCAGGGCGAAGCCAGGTTTGCAGATGCACTTGAAGCTGCCGTCCTCGTTGATACACATTCCATTGAGACACATGTTGGTTGTGGCACACTCATCATGATCTGGTTGAAGAAATGGAGGTGATTTAGGCTTTCTGCCACGTAGGCTTTCTGCCACGTAGGCTTTCTGCCACGTGGGCTTTCTGCCACGTAGGCTTTCTGCCACATGGGCTTTCTGCCACGTATGCTTTCTACCACGTAGGCTTTCTATCACAAACAATTGACTGTAACCTAGTAACATACAGTATGTGATTAACATGTAACAGGCCTGTAGGTGTAGTCCATGCAGTTAGAGAGTAAGGTAGAGTTGAAGCCGGATGTTTACATACACCTTAGCCAAATACATTTAAACTATTTTCTTTTCACAATTCCTGACATTTAATCCTAGTAAAAATTCCCTGTATTAGGTCAGTTAGGACCTTTATTTTAAGAATGTGAAATGTCAGAATGATAGCGCAGAGAATGATTTATTTCATATTATATTTCTTTCATCACATTCCCAGTGGGTCAGAAGTGTACATACATGCAATTAGTATTTGGTAGCATTGCCTTTAAATTGTTTAACTTGGGTCAAACGTTTCGAGTAGCCTTCCACGAGCTCCCCACAATAAGTTGGGTGAATTTTGGCCCATTCCTCCTGACAGAACTGGTGTAACTGAGTCAGGCTTGTAGGCCTCCTTGCTCGCACACACTTTTTCTGTTCTGCCCACAAATGTTCTATAGGATTGAGGTCAGGGCTTTGTGATGGCCACTCCAATACCTTGACTTTGTTGTCCTTAAGCCATTTTGCTACAACTTTGGAAGTATGCTTGGGGTCATTGTACATTTGGAAGACCCATTTGCGACCAAGCTTTAACTTCCTGACTGATGTCTTGAGATGATGCTTCAATATATCCACATAATTTTCCTTCCTCATGATGCCATCTATTTTGTGAAGTGCACCAGTCCCTCCTGCAGCAAAGCACCCCCACAACATGATGCTGCCACCCCCTTGCTTCACGGTTGGGATGGTGTTCTTCGGCTTGCAAGCCTCCCCCTTTTTCCTCCAAACATAACGATGGTCATTATGGCCAAACAGTTCTATTTTTGTTTCATCAGACCAGAGGACATTTCTCCAAAAAGTACGATCTTTGTCCCCATTTGCAGTTGCAAACCGTAGTCTGGCTTTTTTATGGCAGTTTTGGAGCTGTGGCTTCTTCCTTGCTGAGTGGCCATTCAGGTTATGTCGATATAGGACTCGTTTTACTGGGGATATAGATACTTTTGTACCCGTTTCCTCCAGCATCTTCACAAGGTCTTTTGCTGTTGTTCTGGGATTGATTTGCACTTTTCGCACAAAAGTGCGTTAATCTCTAGGAGACAGAACGCGTCTCCTTCCTGAGCGGTATGACGTCTGCGTGGTCCCATGGTGTTTATACTTGCGTACTATTGTTTGTACAGATGAACGTGGTACCTTCAGGCGTTTGGAAATTGTTCCCAAGGATGAACCAGACTTGTGGAGGTCTTAATAAAATTTCTGAGGTCTTGGCTGATTGCTTTTGATTTTCCCATTATGTCGAGCAAATAGACACTGAGTTTGAAGGTAGGCCTTGAAATACATCCACAGGTACACCTCCAATTGACTGATTGAAATTATGTCAATCAGAAAGCCATGACATCATTTTCTGGAATTTTCCAAGCTGTTTAAAGGCACAGTCAACTTAGTGTGTGTAAATTTCTCACCCAGTGAAATTGTGATATAGTGAATTATAAGTTAAATAATCTGTCTGTAAACAATTGTTGGAAGAATTACTTGTGTTATGCACAAAGTAGATGTCCTAACCGACTTGCCAAAACTATAGTTTGTTAACATGAAATCTGTGGAGTGGTTAAAAAATTAGTTTTAATGACTTCAACCTAAGTGTATGTAAACCTCTGACTTCAACTGTATATGTGTGTAGCTCACCTATGCAGTTCTTCCCATCAGGAGTGAGCTCAAAGCCAGCGTTGCAGATGCATTGGAAGCTTCCGTCAGTGTTGACACAGCGTCCGTTACGACACATCACTCCATTCACAATGCACTCATCAATATCTGGGGGGGGGGGGGGGGGGGGGAGGGGGGAGTTTAGGCTTAGTTTGACTGTTAGCCAGGTTAGGTACCAGTCTGTTTCTGTTCTGAACACCTTGTGGTATTGTTACAAGTAGAGCCAGTCAGTGGGCCAATGCACCCAGTCTATCAATACAACTGTTGTAATAAAAAATGATAATGTTCTGTAGTTGTTCTGGTGAGTGATTGGAACATACCAATGCAGGCCTGTTTGGTGGGGGTGCCCTGGTAGCCTTCGTGACACTTGCAGTGGTACGATCCAGGTGTGTTGACACAGTCTCCGTTGACACAGGGGTTGCTGACGCACTCATCCACATCTGAAGGAGGGAGGAGAGGAGGAGGCAATTAAGAAATAAGAGTTTATCAGTGCAACCCAGGATGCTCCAATTATAAATCTGAACAAAATTATAAATCTGAACACACCCATACGTGTTAAAAAAAGATTAAAGAATCAAAGCTATTGTGTAAGGCTACCCTGAGTTTTACATCTACCAGAGAAGTTCTGTGTGTGGTCAGAAGATGGCAGTAGGGTGTATATAATTTTCCTAACTGTAATGACTGCATTGGGCTTACCAATACACTCCCCGCGTACGTCCTGTCTGTAGCCCATGTTACATTCACAGCGGTAGCTGGTCGGGGTGGGGATACAGCGGCCGTTCAAACACAGGTTGGTGAAATGTTTACACACATCAACGGTCTCATTGACTGACACAGGGACTGAGGATACACAACACAACACAACACCATATTACAATACAATACATTATCACACAATGTTTATTATTTCTTAAAACACAGTGAAGAAAAGCCATAGAATATTCTCTTTGCTTCCGCACGGCATGCGGTACCGGAGCAACAAGTCTGACACCAACAGGCTCCTGAACAGCTTCTATTCCCAAGCCATAAGACTGCTAGACTCCTAACCTTACTGCATTTTTGCACTACATTTTGCACTCTGTATATAGATTTTCTATTGTGTTTTTTTTTTGACTGTTTGTTTAATGTGTAACTCTGTGTTGTTTTTGTCGCACTGCTTTGCTTTGTCTTGGCCAGGTCGCAGTTGCAAATGAGAACTTGTTCTCAACTGACCTACCTGGTTAAATAAAGGTGAAATAAAAAATAAAAATAAAAAAAATAAACAGCAAACAAAATGGCTACATGGACTATCTGCATTGGCGGTTTTATTTTTGCACTGACTCATGCACACTCACAGGACTCTACACACTCACTCACACACACTCACACCCAAACACACACACACACACACACACTTAATTTGCTCACACATACATTACACACACACACATTTATACTGACTCTACACACACACACTTA
This sequence comes from Thymallus thymallus, assembly GCA_023634145.1. Lineage (NCBI taxonomy): Eukaryota > Metazoa > Chordata > Actinopteri > Salmoniformes > Salmonidae > Thymallus > Thymallus thymallus. The sequence continues at coordinate 12,174,017 of CM042414.1, read as the reverse complement.
CATAAAATAATCATACACGCTGCTGCTGCTACTCTGTTTATCATACACTATATGCACAAAAGTATGTGGACACCCCTTCAATTCAGTGGATTCAGCCGTTTCATCCACACCCGTTGCTGACAGGTGTAAACTCCATAGACAAACATTGGCAGTTGAATGGCCTTACTAAAGAGCTCAGTGACATTCAACAATGCACCGTCATAGGATGCCACCTTTTCAACAAGTCAGTTCGTCAAATTGGCCAGACAAGCTCACAGAACGGGACTGAAGTGCGTAGCGTGCAAAAATCGTCTGTCCTCAGTTGCAACACTTACTACTGAGTTCCAAACTGCCTCTGGAAACAACGTCAGCACAAGAACGGTTTGTTGGGAGCTTCATGAAATGGGTTTCCATGGCCGAGCAGTCGCGCACAAGCCTAAGATCACCATGCGCAATGCCAAGCGTCTGCTGGAGAGGTGTAAAGCTCGCCGCCATTGGACTCTGGAGCAGTAGAAACACGTTCTCTGGAGTGATGAATCACACTTCACCATCTGGCAATCAGACGGAAAAATCTGGGTTTGGCGGATGCCAGGAGAACGCTACCTCCCCGAATGCATAGTGCCAACTGTAAAGTTTGGTGGAGAAGGAATAATGGTCTGGGGCTGTTTTTCAAGGTTCGGGCTAAGCCCCTTAGATCCAGTGAAGGGTAATCTTAACGCTACAGCATACAATGACATTCTATGATTCTGTGCTTCCAACTTTGTATCAACAGATTGGGTAAGAACCTTTCCTGTTTCAGCATGACAATGCCCACGTGCACAAAGCGAGGTCCATACAGAAATGGTTTGTCGAGATCAGTGTGGAAGAACTTGACTGGCCTACACTGAGTACTGACCTCATCTCCTGACCCTGGAACTGATCCTGTATACAGCTTACTTAATTTCTCATGTTCTTATTTCTATTTCTCATGTGTTTTTGTCCTACTTTACTTTATCTTATAGTACTATGGATATTAATTACTACATTGTTTGGAAAGAGCTTCCAATAAAGGCATTTCACTGTACCGTGCACGTGACAATAAAGTTACTCCCATCATTATTTTTACATTCAGGTTAGTCTCATAGTGATATAATCTCTTCCCCAAAAGACCTAGTCCAATGCCCCATTCAAAACAACAAATACATTTTCCCAGTCGGAGCTAGTTTTTTTCAGAGTTCCGAGCTCCCAGTAGTTTTGAACGCGGCACAAGTCCTGATCGACAGGTTAAAAGATCAATAGGTCATATACTCAGTTTAAATCTAATATCTCTGATATAAACCTTAAAACCACAGGTAATAACTAATAATGCAACACTACCCTATGGACACTTGTCGTGGCCTAACCAACTCACCGATATTACGCCCGCCACCGTTTTCTCCAAAGCCATTGCCTCCACCTCCCTGTCCCCCTCCTCCGATTCCTCCGATTCCCCCGATTCCTCCTCCGTTGCCATGGTGACCGTTTCCGTTAGGCCCGTTGGGGTTGAGTTTGTAGCCATAGCTGTAACCGTGACCGTTGCCGCCGCCGTTGGGGTAGCCGCCACCATTGGGGAAGCCTACGTGGGGGAAACCTCCATTACCTGTGCCATGGGGCACCCCTTCGATGCACAGCCTTCTGTACTCATCTACGGGGAGAGGATGGAAAGGGTTCCTATTGGTTACCTTCAATGAAAATGACATGCATGCATGTTTTGTCACAGTTTGACCTATTTTGATAGTATACTGTACATATGGGTCAGCGAGGGCCTGGACATGATTATGGCTGGAAAAAGGGGATTTGTATGAACCTGATCTGATCTTCACTAACTTGAAGATCTCACACTGTCTATGTCTATCTCTATATCTACAGTGCCTATGTGTGTTTGTCAGCATGTGAAATCGCTTGAATGTTAGTGTGTTTTTCGTGTTGTGTGGCAGGCAGCCATCTCCTAGCCAAGGATACAGAGAATACACACACACACACAGAAAACACACACACACAGAAAACACACACACACACACACACACACACACACACACACACACACACACACTGAGTGAACCCCACACACACACACTGAGTGAACCCCAGAGGAGGAAATAGCAAAAGGGAAGCTGTGTGTGTGTGTGTGTGTGTGACAGAGAGAGAGAGTACAGCTTGGCACTCATTTATACAAGCAATCACAAACGCATGAAAGTAATAAGTATGAACACACACACTGTCACAGGTGAATAGACATAGGTGAGCTAGATGGACGAGGCCAGGGTCATTGTGTTTCATGACGTCATCCTCTTCAGCCCCTTTCCCATAGTAAATTGATGTGGGATTGTGGATTATTTACATAGTCAGTTACATGGCAGGCTCTTTATGTTCAATCCAAGCTGTTCAAGTTGTTCATTCATAACACATGTAAAAAAATAACTCTGCAATTGATATGCAAAAGGAAATCTGGACTCCCTTTGGACTATGGGTCAGTAGTGTTAAGTGTGTATGTGTGTGTGTGTGCTCACCGGACCCCCTGACAGGGCACATCTCAGGGATCTGTCCAGATGCCCAGCAGCGGCCCGTGTCACAGCAGCACTGCATCTTGGTATACTGGCCCTGCAGGTCGCCCGCACAGCGCCCGCTCGCCAGCGCCGAGAAACACGTGCCCACGCGCTGGTCTGAGGGGCGAGAGGATGGAGGGAGAAAGGGGGAGAAAGAGAGATGCGATGAGAGGTCAGTAACAGCTGTCCCCAAATACCAGGGCAGCCTCTCCCCTGGAAGTCTCTCCCCTGCCTGCCCTCTACATGGTAGCCTGGCAGGAAGCTATTTTATGGTCTGGGAGCTGTAAAGGTCTGAGGGGTCCTGACTAACTGCAGGCATCACAAGGGCCTTCTAATTTGGTCTTGTTTGTTACAGTCTCTCAGGTCAGGGTCAGTGGGGTGGAAGAGAGAGGGGGAGGGAGGGACGGAGGGAGGGAGGGAGAAAAGAGGGTGTGTTTGGGGTAAGTGGAGAAGAAGTGAGGGTCCCTTAGTGCATGTGTGTGTTTGTGTGCGAATGAAAGTGAAGGGGGAAAGAGAGGTGCAGGGAGAAGGGGAATGGGGAGTGCAAGTCAATTAACTTGGCTAATGAGGCAGCAGTCTGGAATTAATCAGTTTCATGTGGAGCAATCCTGCCCAATTATATTATACATGAGAAGCTGTGCGTCTAGGGTTTACAGCCAAACTTTTCCCTTTGCTTCCGTCCTCCCTCTGTCCCTCCCTACCTCCCCAGGACCAATCCAGCTGGAGGCAGGAGTGGGTGAGGATGGGTGTGGAGGGGTGGGAATAGGGGAGCAGAGAGGGGGGAGAGAGGAAAGAGGGAAAGTGGTGATGAGGATGATGATAATTTAAATTGGAACCAGACCCTTAGCTAGCTAGTCTATAGCAAGCCGAACAAACACATGCTTTCTCTTTTACAGACTGGGTTTTCACAGTGTTGGTCCCTCCGGTGTGCTTCTCCACGCTATGCTGCTCTCTTCTCTCTCCTCCCTCTCTTCCATCTCCTCGCTCTCTTCTCTCTCCTCCCTCTCTTCCCTCTCCTCCCTCTCTTCCCTCTCCTCCATCTCCTCCCTCTCTTCTCTCTCCTCCCTCTCTTCCCTCTCCTCCCTCTCTTCCCTCTCCTCCCTCTCTTCCCTCTCCTCCCTCTCTTCCATCTCCTCCCTCTCTTCCATCCGCCTCCCTCTCTTCCATCTCCTCCCTCTCTCCCACTGCTCTAACCCTTTGTTACAACACAGAACTACAGAGAATATTTTGGATAGTTTTTTCCTCCTCCTTGTCTGTCTCGTCTTGCTTGTTGTCATGGTGATGCCAGCTTTGTTCTCCTGCAGGCCTCTAAGTGAGTCCAGGTGCCTTGTACCTTGACGCTAAACAATCTGCCACACAACCAGGCCAGGCAGAACAGAAGAGAACAGAGGCCTCCTTGTGAGATCCACGTTGACCCTGTTCATTGCTCACTTGGCATTTCCACCCCATTTTTCTCAAAAGACTACAAACAAGTACGGCAGAGACTTTCAACAGATGATGGAAAAATGGATTGTGTGCCAAAGAGAGCAGGGGGCGTGGCAACAAAACTATGACCCGGGAGAGAATTTGAATACGGCATTCTACTGCCTAGTAGACATTGGGGCGCACAACTTTTCAATTAAAGTAATCAAGGGGTTCTGCTTGGCTATGAGTGTGGCCAGTTATTGGACTCCCATTCGGATGCCGTTCAAAATCAACAAAGCCAGCTCTCTGGCGGCAGGTCCGTGTGTGTTTGGAGGGGGCAGCGGTAACTCACCTACACATCTGGCACCGTCAGTGCTTGTGATGTAACCACGGGGACAGGTGCAGACGTAGCTGCCGGCTGTGTTGGTGCATTCCCCTCCGTCACACACACCTTGGATAGTGCTGCACTCGTCAATATCTGAAACACACACACAAACAATTAGATCACTGGCGTTAGAGAATACACCGAGCTTCATCTTAATCATACAGTCACACAGTAAATCTAAACCCAGTCGTCTAAAATATTTGCAGGAATGGACGATATCTCATCTGTCAAAATGCACTTGAGGGCCTCAAATAATCACAACACATAATAACTCTAAAGACAAGAGCAGGACCTACCGCTAGACACAGTCAAGACAACCTGAGTGGAGATCTGAAGGGAGGAGGCGGTCATATGAAAAATCTCTGGGTTACTTTTCTGCCGAAGACTCATGACTTTATTTCACACTGGTCTACACTTAGCAATGTCCAACACACCTCAGTGGACTTCATCATTTAAATGGTGAGAGTTTCCCACACACACACACACCATGGGAGCAATTAATCTGCCCCAGAGAGATTACACTAGACCTGGGAGTCAGCAGTAAAGAGCTGGTGTGTGTGTGTGTGTGCTGTGTGTGTGTACGTACGTGTGTGCACACGTCTGTGTGTATGAGTTAGCCAGGACTTGGCAGGGTCTACTCTTATGTGTGGTGTATTACAGTATGTTACCCTTCACATGAAAAGGCCTCTCACTGCTATGATGAGAGTGAAGTGAGGTTCCAGAAGGCATTAGGTTTTTATGATGTGCTGCCACTTCTCTATACACATACATAATAACTTTTATTTGGTCAAATTACAATAACGCAGCGCCACCGATGCGGCCCGCTCCCAAGGACTGTGGGCTCTTGTTCTCCGTGGCCGACATGAGTAAGACATTTAAGCTTGCTAACCCTCGCGAGGCCCAGACGGCATCCCTAGCCGCGTCCTCAGAGCATGCACAGACAAGCTGGCTGGAGTGTTTACAGACATATTCAATCTCTCCCTATCCCAGTCTGCTGTCCCCACTTGCTTCAAGACGTCCCCCATAGTTCCTGTACCCAAGAAAGCGAAGGTAACTGAACTAAATGACTATAGCCCCGTAGCACTCACCTCTGTCATCATGAAGTGCTTTGTGAGGCTAGTTAAGGATCAAATTACCTCTACCTTTCCTGACACCCCGACACCCACTTCAATTTGCTTTTCTGCCCCAATAGATCCACAGACGATGCAATCGCCATCGCATTGCATATTGCTCTATCCCATCTGGACAAGAGGAATACCTATGTAAGAATGCTGTTCATTGACTATAGCTCAGCCTTCAACACCATAGTACCCTCCAAGCTCATCATTAAGCTCGGGGCCCTGGGTCTGAACACCGCCCTGTGCAACTAGATCCTGGACTTCCTGACGGGCTGCCCCCAGGTGGTGAAGGTAGGAAAAAACACCTCCACTTTGCTGATCCTCAACACAGGAGCGTACTCAACACTGCTTACATACTCATCTCATATGTATATACTGTATTCTACTGTATTTTAGTCAATGCCCCTCAGACATTGCTCGTCCTAATATTTATATGTCTTTATTCCATTCTTTTACTTGTAGATTTGTGTGGATTGTTGTGAATTGTTAGATATTACTGCACTGTTGGAGCTAGGAACACAAGCATTTCGCTACACCCACAATAACATCCGCTAAATATGTGTATGTGGCCAATACAATTTGATTTGATTTGATAACAGTACGCGTGTTTGTACACTGTGGCGTGTGAGAGGCGTGGTGGCGTGCCGTAAATGTCTGTGTGCAGTCAGCAGGTATGCATTAATGCTGTGTGTGTGTGTGTGTGTGTGTGTGTGTGTGTGTGTGTGTGTGTGTAATGACGCACACAGTGGGAAGTTAAGAGCCACTGGGTCCCCTGCTGACTATTGTCTGACTGCAGTGGTAAAAGGTTCTCCTCAAGTCATATATGAAAGAGTAGCAAAATAAACGTGGCGTCAGCATTCCCCTGGATAGGAGCAGACTTTACACAGCTCAGACATGGAGCGCTGTGTGTGGACGGAAATGTCTGCCACCTGGATAAATGACCGCTGTTCAATCATCAAAGTCTGTGTTGTGAGACTGTATGTGTGTCGATCTCTGCATGTGTGAGAAAGTGTGTATGTCTGCACAGTATGTGTGTGTGTGTGTGTATGTGTGTGTGTGTATGTGTGTGTGTGTATGTGTGTGTGTGCGTGCGTGTCTGTACAGTATGTGTGTGTGTGTGTGTGTGTGTGTGTGTGTATGTGTGTGTGTGTGTAAGTGTGTATGTCTGTAAAGTATGTGTGTGTGGGTCTATAAGTGTCAGACGCTAACACTAAAATCATCTCTGTGTTTCTTTGTGCTAGCGCTAACAGCTGGTCCTGGGCCAGTAGTCTGTATTTATCTACCTCCCTGACATGTTAACAGCTGGTACTGGTCCAGTAGTCTGTATGTATCTATCTCCCTGACATGTTAACAGCTGGTCCTGGGCCAGTAGTCTGTATTTATATACCTCCCTGACATGTTAACAGCTGGTACTGGTCCAGTAGTCTGTATGTATCTATCTCCCTGACATGTTAACAGCTGGTCCTGGGCCAGTAGTCTGTATTTATATACCTCCCTGACATGTTAACAGCTGTTCCTGGGCCAGTAGTCTGTATTTATATACCTCCCTGACATGTTAACAGCTGGTCCTGGTCCAGTAGTCTGTGTGTATCGAAGGATAATGGGGGGCAAAAAAGGAGAAGAAAAAAACAACTATGAAATCAGGTAGGTTGCTTTGGCCTAGAAGAACTACCTCCCTGACATGTTAACAGCTCCAAGGCTGGCTCCACAGGGACATCAGGCCATGTTGGTGCATAAACCTGGACGGCATTTCGAAACACATTTTCCCTTCGGAAAAAACAGATGGTGGTCTGTGATGTCTTAACCGAACAAAATGGGGCTTGAATGCTATTTGAGGTATCTGGGCACTTATAAGTTATGGATGGTTCAACTCAGTATTCCCAGCCATTTGATGGGCTAAGGAATGCTTGATGTTTTGAAACTAAAAACTGACTTCCCCACTTAAGTTATAACACAATGTTCCCTAAAAGCAGCCCAATCTACAATCAAACCCCAAGCAAAGCCCACGTACGGAGCCTCAGGCTTGGAGCTGTAATTACTTAACCTCCAAGGACCTCCACCCCCATACGCTGCCTCTCACCCCACCAGGCTTCAAAGACTACAGGGCATAGCTCACCTCTCCTGCTTGTCCAGCCAATAGGCCTCCAGTCATCATAAGGTCATAGCACAATCCAGGCCTTCAGTGGGACTGTGATAGGACAGCAGCCGGTGTGTTTGTCACATGACCAGTTAATTTGACATTCACATATTGTCCATAATGTATATATACACACATTCATATTGTCCATAATGTCTATACACACACATTCATATTGCCCATAATGTCTATACACACCATTCATATTGGCCATAATGTCTATACACACCATTCATATTGTCCATAATGTATATACACACCATTCATATTGTCCATAATGTATATACACACCATTCACATAAATATCTATATTTATATTCCGGAATCTGGTCCGGAAGCTAATTTCCTGCAATTCTATCCATTTTGCTATGGGGTTTTGTACTGTGTATTTGAAAAAATTATCTAACCTTTTTTTAACTAGTCAAGTCAGTTAAGAACAAATTCTTATTTACAATGACAGCCAACTAAAAGGCAAAAGACCTCCTGCGGGGACGGGGGCTGGGGTTAAAAATCAAAATAAATACAAATAAATAAAATATAAATATAAGACCAAACACACATCACGACAAGAGAGACAACAACACTACCAAAAGAGAGACCTAGGACAACAACATAGCAAGGCAGCAAACACATGACAACACAGTATAGTAGCAACATAACATGACGTATTCTTGACATATTTCTACTACTGTACATTGCATTTTGGTTACACTGTTTATACACACCACAGTTATTTATATACTGGATTCTTGATATAGCATACTGTAATTTAGCTACTGCTGTACATATTATTCTTAGTATATCTTGTGTAAATTCATCCGGTGTACAGTATATACGTATAGATTGCATTTGGATTACTGTTACAGTGCTATTTGGGTTACTAATTGTTTTCGTCCCAACATTCTTGATTTCTTGTTGTTTTTTTAAAGCTGCAATATGTAACTTTTTAGGCGACCTGACAAAAGTTATAGATCTGTCATTCTCATTGAAAGCAATTCTAAGAAGCAGTAGATAGATAGATAGATAGATAGGTACTTTATTGATCCCCCGGGGGGGAAATTTCATTATCAAGCAGCTACAACAAAAACACAGGGCAGGTGCAAAATGCCACAACGAAAGTACACAAAAGACAGATACATGGTACATGATACATAGAGCGGCAGTATGAAAAAGTATAGAAATACAGGATATCTGGAGTGCAAAAAAAAGCTATAAAAGGACATTGCGTAGTATGAGTGGTTGGCTGAATATGTACACTATACATTGGTGGATGTTGGATGGTTAACTATACTATACAGGTTGATGGCAGAGAAATACTTCAGTAGCTAATGCGTATGATATGAGCGAGGGTAATAATAGTTTACTTAATAGACAGAATGGGTAAATGAACAGGTAAGTGAAAATTTTGCATGGTTAAATTAGCTGTACAGTTAGGTATACAGTTATATTTACAGATAAGTGAATACTTGCATGTTTACACAAACTGTACAGGTAAATGACAGGAAGAGATACTATAATAGCTAAATGTGTGTATGATATCATTGGGGTAATAATAGTAATTCCCTTAAGATTCCCTTAAGATATGTTCTATGTACGCTATTTCTATGAATTCCCATTTTAAGTTTAGTCTTTTACTTTCGGTTTTGTACACCAGCTTCAAATGGCTGAAAATACAATATTTTTGGATATTGAAAATATTTATCAGAGCGGTTTAGATGGTACAATGATTCTCTACACTATAATTGCTTGTTTTATCACAAACTGAAATTAGGCGAACTATTCGAATTTCAGCAACCTGGAAATGGCGGAGCGATTTCTGCATAGTTAATCTTGAAATATACATTTTTTAAATTATTTGTGTACTTGTTTAAGGAGGGGAGCTAATTTTAATGGCTAGAATGGAATAAACGGAACAAAGTCAAACATGTGGTTGCCATACGTTTGATGTGTTTGCTCCCGTTTTATTATTTATTCCATTCCAGACATTACAATGAGCCATCCTCCTATAGCTTATCCCACCAGCCTCCTCTGGAATTGACTGGGTGTGGAGTGAGGTGTGTAAAGGACTTACTATTGGTCTTGCTCTGCCCTATCACTTAATGCAGGGGTTCTCAAAGTGGGGTCCGCGGAGGTCCGTGGCCAGATCTCCAAAAATATAAAGTGTATATTATTATATATACAGTGCCTTCAGAAAGTATTCAGACCCCTTGACTTTTTCCACATTTTGTTACCTTACAGCCTTATTCTAAAATTGATTGAATCGTTTTTTTCCCTCATAAATCTACGCACAATACCCCATAATGACAAAGCAAAACAGGTTTCAAGCAAAACAGGTTTCAAGCAAAACGCTACAAGCTTGGCACACCTGTATTTGGGGAGTTTCTCCCATTCTTCTCTGCAGATCCTCTCAAGCTCTATCAGGTTGGATGGGGAGCACTACTGCACAGATATTTTCAGGTCTCTCCAGAGATGTTCGACCGGGTTCAAGTCCGGGCTCTGGCTGGGCCACTCAAGGACATTCAGAGACTTGTCCCAAAGCCACTCCTGTGTTGTCTTGGCTGTGTGCTTAGGGTTGTTGTCCTGCTGGAAGGTGAACCTTTGCCCCAGTCTGATGTCCTGTCTGCTCTCTCTGTACTCTGCTCCGTTCATCTTTGCCTCGATCCTGACTAGTCTCCCAGTCCCTGCCGCTGAAAAACATCTCCATAGCATGATGCTGCCACTTCCATGCTTCACCGTAGGGATGGTGCCAGGTTTCCTCCAGACGTGACGCTTGGCATTCAGGCCAACCCGTTCAATCTTGGTTTCATCAGACCAGAGAATCTTGTTTCTCATGGTCTGAGAGTCTTTAGGTGCCTTTTGGCAAACTTCAAGCGGGCTGACGTGCCTTTTACTGAGGAGTGACTTCCATCTGGCCACTCTACCATAAAGGCCTGATTGGTGGTGTGCTGGAGAGATGGTTGTCCTTCTGGAAGGTTCTCCCATCTCCACAGAGGAACTCTAGAGCTCTGTCAGAGTAACCATCAGGTTCTTGGTCACCTCCCTGACCAAGGCCCATCTCCCCCGATTGCTCTGTTTGGCTGGGCGGCCAGCTCTAGGAAGAGTCTTGGTGGTTCCAAACTTCTTCCATTTAAGAATGATGGAGGCCACTGTGTTCTTGGGGGCCTTCAATGCTGCAGAAATGGTTTGGTACCCTTCCCCAGATCTGTGCCTCAACACAATCCTGTCTCAGAGCTCTACGGACAATTCCTTCGACCTCATGGCATGGTTTTTGCTCTGACATGCACTGTCAACTGTGGGACCTTATAAAGACAAATGTGTGTGCCTTTCCAAATCATGTCCAATCAATTGAATTTACCACAGGTGGACTCATCCAAAGGATGTTCAATGGAAACAGGATGCACCTGAGCTCAATTTCGAGTCTCATAGCAAAGAGGCTGAATACTCATGTAAATAAGGTATTTCTGTTTTTGTTTTTTTATACATTTGCAAACATTTCTAAAAACCTGTTTTCGCTTTGTCATTATGGGGCATTGTGTGTAGATTTCTGAGAAAAAAAAAAGTGGAAAAAGTCAAGGAGTCTGAATACTTTCCAAAGGCACAGTATATTTCTACATTACTAACTTTTTTGGAATACGTTTAAAGTGTGTAACACAATACAAAGTAATAATATTAATATACAATTTATGTACTTAACCCTGGGCAACATGGGCATGGGAAACAGGGATAATGGTATCCACAGTACAACTATACTGTAACTCAAAACAATTCCCCCAAATTGTTATTTTTGTACATAAATGCACTCACTGTATTTTAAGCTTTACAATTGCAGGATATTAGCTTTAACTGCAAAATAAATATCTGATGCCAAGAGGCGGGACTTTTAAATGTTCTTTCACTGGGCCCGCGACTTGGTTAGTCCATAATGCACTGCAGACGTCATAGTAAAAACTCCTTGTAGACTATTTTAATCGCACTGATTAAGAGGGGGTCCATGAATTTGCTATCACAAAAGGGGTCCCTGACCCCAAAAAGGTTTAAGAACATTATTACAATGCCTCTCTCTGCCTGTGAGGAGTCAGAGGATGGTTTGTACACCATAACTCTAATAAATCAGTGCTTATGTAATCCTTCTCTTGCTGTGCTCGTTTAATAAGGACTCAATCCTAGCATGAGATGTGTGTGCGTACTGTAATTCAAACTTTGGGTAATATAAGGGATACATTACATTGAGGTATGCTTGGGACAGTGAGTTAGGATTCAACCCACAATCATCAGATTGAAGCTAAACTGTTGTGAGGTTTTATGGTATAGTATACTACTACGGTACAGCATGGTGTTACAGTACGAGTTACTATGAGCCACTAACTGGACTGGGGCTAGTGATTGGCAGGTAGAGGTGAAAACAATTACACTACTAGACAGCATATCAGACAGTGTAGTTAAGTGGGTAAAATACTTCTGGCTGAAACAGTCCCAGAGCTCTTTCCAACCTCAAAAGACTAGGAACCCATCCAAGACCTACAGCCCCCTGCCTTGCAAAGTGTCTCAGCCTGCCTGTTTTCATTACGCATTGTTTAAATTCCACCCAATCAACACCTAGCAATGTGACCCCTCACTGGAGTGTGTGTGTGTGTGTGTGTGTGTGTGTGCGTGTGGATTTCCATTACAGAGACCAGATAACCACAGAAGCCAATCACCACTGGCTGTCTGGCAAATGTATTCAAAACACTGATAGTAGTGCATAATAGTGCCATGCCAAAAAAAAACGAAACAATGGATCTCCTCTAATGCTTAACTGAGGCACTGAGTTCAGTTAGCTCAGCCTACTTTAATTTACAACCAATTACATTAATTGACTGTAAGTAATACATTCCAGTTAGTTATATAATGTGTATAATAATATGGTATTACCACAGAGGTTGAGTGAGTGGGCATGTGTGTGTCTCACCTTCACACTTGTGGCTGGTGTCACTCTGGCGATGGCCCGCGGGACATTTACACTCATAGGAGCCTACTGTGTTGATACAGTTACCTCCTGCACACAGCCCGGGGATGGCCTGACACTCATCCACATCTAGAGGAGGGAGAGGAGGAGAGGGGGAGAAATTGAGAGAGAAAGAGAGGAATAGAAAGACAAATGGAGATAGGGATAAGGGGAGGGAAGGAGAACGGAGACCATTAGCACAAATAAGCAGCACTTAACACGAGTTGCTTTAAGAGACGCTGTTTAAGTACTCCGAGTCTGCTCTTAATGAGCGAAGAATCTCCTAAAGCTTTACAGCCCAACCACTAACCTTGAGTCAGATGGAGTCTATAAATGGGGTTTAAAAAAGGTTGCATTTTGAAGCTCTGTGCTATACAGCATCTTAGACTTTAAAGTGAAGTAAGCCCGGTGAAAACATTACATTACAGTACCGCAATCAATCACGATCGGACATATGGCTAAAATACATTTTTCATGAGCTTTTGCTGCCGCGTTAAAACCAGTTTAGAGGAGCGCAGTAGGACAGAACTGGGGATCTATTTTGGCACCGCCACCTAGGAACCAAGACCACTCCAGACTGTAGCCCTTGTTTGAGCAGGAAGTGGGTTCATGTATGCGCATATTTCCTATCATGCCGTGAGTAAAGATGACGGGACTGTGAGCGTAGGGCTCTGATTGGACAGTGGACACCGTCACCAGGAAACACACGAGAGTGTCTTCTTTAAACTCGCTTAACGAGAGGGAAAAGTCGTTTATCACCTCATCTTCCTCCCCTCGTCGCGCTAGCCAGAACGAGGTGTTGATGTTTCATCGCCTTAGGCGGAAACCTATTGACAGACCACTCAGATGGTTACTGTGTCTAGAGGGGGTTCGTCTGGGTGGGTGAATATGTGCTGAGACTGGTATGTGTCTGGATGGTATGAAGACATCGAAGTGCACACACACACACACACCTGGTCATCTAACTCTGCGCCAGTCTCAGAGAGGGAAGTTGGCACGCCTTGCCAGTATCCAGTTGGCACCCCCCCCCCCCCCCCCCCCCCTCTCTCACCACACACACACAGTCTGTTTCTAATCATGTGAATACCTTCGACCTCTGTTCCTTTTTAACAAAGCTTGAAAATGTGCTCTCATGTTGAGGAGCGCCGACTGCCAGCGGCGGCGAGAGCATCCAAATCCATGATGTCTGGAATGCTATCCTTACATTGGGGTGCTTTGAACTGGTTCCAACAGGACTTTGCTCGGGGGCTTTCTGGCGATTAGGTGTCTTCCTTGATGTGTATACTGTATTTAAAGATAGAGGCTCAGTGAGAGAACGTGACTTTTCATATAAAGAAAAGCTATCAAGAAGGAAGGAAGGATTTTATTAAGATATAACTGTCATACACTCGCGTCTGTGGCCAGGTCAATTAATTTAGCAATAATTGTGTGTAATGAATGGGTTGACTCAGAGTTGAATGTACAATCCTGTACAACAGTGTGCTGTATTAACTTGAATCAGCTTTGGATATTTTAGGAATACTTTGGTTTTTAAAGTTCCTTAAGGGCACAATCTGAGGTTTGATTTAGTTTGAGCATCAATTGTTTTCTAACTTTTTGTCGTGTGTCTAAAGCGGACAGACAATCCACTGGGCACAGATGTCAATTCAACGTCTATTCCACGTTGGTTCAACATGACGTGGAAACAACGTTGATTAAACCCCTAAGGCACTCAGTGACATTGGTAATTCAAAGCTGTGCAGAGTGACGCTTGAAAGCCTAACTGATGTATCAGGATTGTACTTCTTCTTCAGTTGTTCAGTTCTTTACAGCTATTTTTCATTAGCATGTGAGCAAAAGCTTTTGTATAAAATGTGTCTCTCACCACACCTTACTGAGAATGTGTCATGTCCACCAGCTTTCAGACATCCACAAAGCTAATGTAAGGTTGGGAGAGACTATAAGGACACGGCTAGCTTGCAAAAAGACTAACCAAATCTAAAACTGAACCTTACCTTAACCCTAACCTAAAACAAACCCTTATCCCTGACCCTAACTTAATTTTAACAAATTCTGAAATTAAATATCAGTTTGCAGGTCAGGAGTGTCCCTACAGCCTTTTCCTATAAGGTGAGTGTTCTGGCACGAAATGACCACAGTGTTTCACCCAGGTGGATACTAAAAATTGGTGGTGAATGAGGTAACCCAGCTAGCACATAATGTTCTGAGAACCATATGTTTATTAGAGTTTGGTGAGAGCGTGGTTGTCCTATGGTTATTTTGCATACAACCTTCCCACATATTTCTGGGAAAGGTGCAGGATAGTTGCTTGGCTTTGGAACATTCTCAGCACATCTAAGGAACATGACAAAAAAAATGTAAAAAAAACATACTTTTCATTACTTTAACAGAAGGTTTCCTAAAAGTTAAAACATTGTTACATTTAATACAATTTTTGGTAATGTTCTAAGGATGTTCTCCAACTGGTTTGACATTGGGAATGTTCTCAAATAGTTAAGAAACATTGTTCTTCTGTGAAAATTTCAGTACTTCAGCATAACGTTTCCTATAGGTTTCCTGATGGTTCTATTTAACAATTTTGTATATTCTGAACAAGGCTTTAATAAGTGGCATTGTGCTGAAATAGCACAGACAATACTGGTTGATGAGCTAGCTAGCTAAGTTAGCTAGCAAGATAGCTATGACAGTTACCAGTGTGCATGCACAAATGCATGACAACACATTTTTCTCGATGTCAAGAAGGCATGCACAACTGACTGCCACGGGGACTGGACTGCCCCAGCTAGCTAGCTAGCTAGTAAAGGGCTACAAAAACCGCTGGTACACAGATGCATAGTTCACATCATTATATTTTGTTATAGTCAATGGAAATACATGTTGCAAAGTAAATACCTGCGTCAAATATATCTCATTGCATTCCATGCTAGTGCATAACATCTCTATTTTTTGTTGTTGCATAAGAAAGGGGACTCACCCAACATCAAGCTTGTTAAGGAGGTGTGGACATTTATGATAGCTAGAGACCAAGAATGAAAAACCCGTTGACCACAAGATGTCCTCCTATACCCATATTTAGAACAAATGCACTAGATTTTTCATCAGTACTGTGTGAATGGCAATCTACTAGCCCATTCAATCTACTAGCCCATTCAATCTACTAGCCCATTCAATCTACTAGCCCATTCAATCTATTTTGGGCTATCTATAATGATCTTTCTTTTTTATACTCAGCAGGGTACTTCAGATCATTTGTCTTCATGAATGGTTTCCTGTGAGCTTGGTTGCTCACGTGATATCACAAAGTATGTTGTATTTCCATTTCTTCTGGAATGCCATTTCTCATTTCGTTATCCCCACCTCACCCCAGAAATGCAAATCAGTTATCAAATCAGTTTACGGCTGCCGTTTTACAGCAGCCGTAAACTGGCTCCTAACCAACTGTGCTATTTTGTGTGTTTTTTTCGCATTGTTTGTAACTTATTTTGTTGCAAAAGAGCTTCTGGATATCAGAACAGCGATTACTCACCTCAAACTGAACAAAGATGTTTTCTTTAATGAGTCCATTGTGAAGGATATACTGTTTCTTAATTTTTATTTTATCTAACCTTTATTTAACAAGGCAAGTCAGTTAAGAACAAATTCTTATTTACAATGACGGCCTACAAACTCAAACAACGCTGGGCCAATTGTGCACCGCCCTATGGTTCTCCCAATCACAGCCAGTTGTGATACAGTCTGGATTCAAACCAGGTTGTCTGTAGTGATGCCTCTAGCACTGAGATGCAGTGCCTTAGACCACTGCGCCACTTGGGAACCCAAAGTTTCCCCGAGGCCAGGCCCAAATCCTCGTCATTTCCGTGAAGAAAAGACGGAGGTACAGGGGGCGGAGATCGGGGTGATCTCCGCCCCCTGTGATATAGAAGTGATATTGAAGTGATATTGAATGTGGCTGTCAACAAATTGCAGTTTGTCTGGAAATTAATCATTTATATGGTCCTATTCCTAACTTAGATTTTGGGTTGAAATGGAGACGTGAATCCAACATATCAATTATACATTTGTAGACAAACTGGATTAAAGCCAGACTACAAATAATATATATGTTGGATTTACGTATCCATCTCAACCAAAAAAAATCTAAGTTTAAGAATAGGACTAAATCTAATCTAATCAAACTTTTAATGCACTTTAAATCCTATTCTTTAACTTGGATTTGTGGTAGAGACGGAGATGTGAATCCATCATATTAATGATTCACTTGGAAGATTCAATTTGAAATCAACCAAAGCTTGTCTATTTTTAGTTGAACCCTGGTTTGAATTGAAACAAAAGCTGTTGATGACTTTGCAAATGCTATATAGGCCTAAATATGATTTATAAAGTATGGTGCCTTTCATTTGCTCTGTTAAACCTACCTTTAGTAATGACTTCAATAGCAACCGTGAATATATTTAGTTATTAAGAGGTCTTCAATAATCATTCTCACCATAGCACATTGGTAGTCGTCAGTGACAAACATAAAAGCTTGGTTAGGGCTGGGCTTGTTTCAAACTGTAGATCAACTGTAGATCAACTATCCAGTAGGAGTTGCTGCCCAGCCTGTTGATAGTTTATTTGATAGTGGATATAACATTGAACATTTTTATACAAGGTTACTCTGTGTTGAAAATGGGTTACAATGATGACAATCATGTGGCTGAAATGTCACCCTCAAAACAACCGTTTTTCAAATCCAATGTATTTTCCACGTAGATTACACGTCACAATACGCTGAGAAATTATTTTGAAACAACATTGATTCCACCAGTTTGTGCCCAGTGGGTAGTGTGGAGGCAGGGAGGGGGCAGACAATGAAGAGAGAGAGAGGACAGCCTGTATTTACACAGACACTGGCCTGGGTCTGGGGCTGCTGCTGGAATGTTGATGAAGGAAGGTGAACTTTAGTTCATGTGGCGATGAAATGAGAACTCTCTCTCTCTCCCTTGCACTCCCTCTCTCTTTCTCTGGCTTTGATGTGTATCTCAGCTCTCTCACTCTTTCTCACTCTCTGTGTGTATGTCTGTGTGTTGGTCTCTCTGTATGGGTGATGGTTACAGGCTGCAGGAGTTTGGTGACAGTATCAGAGATAGGATAGGGAAGACGACCGTTACATTGACGTTTACATTAAACATGAAAGTGTTAAAGATGTTGCTGACGGTGACAGATTAAGTAATGGTTACAGTGTTCGCGATGAGGAGGGTGTGTATGTGTTTGTGCGTGACTCACTTGTTGAGTTTATTAGACTGAAGATCATCCAGGTGTGTTTATATGCAAGTGTAAAAATGCATGTGTGTGCGTCTTACCCTGGCACGCTCCGCTGCGAATGTTGGGGATGAAGCCTCGGCGACAGGGGTGAGGTTGGGCGGGGCACATCTCACAGGGGTGTCCCCATGCCCGTCCGATGGTGGCACAGCACAGGGTCTTGGTGCACACAATGCCACTTAGCTGGCCCTGGCACATCTGGTTGTTGACCTGTGTAAAGCAGGGGCCAGTCCGGTAGTCTGGAGGAAGATAAGGGGAAAGGGAAAGGGAGATACTAGTCAGTTGTACACTAAAATGTGTCTTCCGTATTTAACCCAACCCATCTGAATCAGAGAGGTGCGGAGGGCTGCCTTAAGAGAGAGAAAGAGTCAGCCATTTTGGCAGCCATTTTCTTGTTTCACTTCTTCAAAATGGCCTTCTGAATGTTCTGTATAACTGAAAGGTAATGTGAGGGAAAATACATTTAAAGTCTATTTCACACTTCTGCTAGATACTTTTCATTGAATTAAATATAAATATACACTGAATATATAAGAACACCCTTTATTAGACTTTAAATGTTGCAGTAGGAGAAATTGGGGCCTAAGAGAGATTAGGCACTGTCTGGGTCACAGTGTGAATTAATTTACCTCCCCAGTCTTTAACCTATTGGACTAAATGTACGCTGCTGGTTAAAAACTTTGGTCTGGAAATGCGTTGAAAAGTGGATTCTCCTATTCATTTGTCTAATGGGATAACTATATAATGGGAGACCTATTTAGTGCTGGTTCCCATCAATAACGATTTTCCCATGACAAACATTCTCGGTCCAGACTCAGGTCTGAAGCTGGTCTAAAGGTCTGGTGGACCGTGGTGAAGCTATCACGACCGTACAAACGACATTTGAAACCTCCCTGACTGTACTATACTAACACAGATACAGTGTGTCACTGTGTGGAAACAAAGTAATTACAAGAACACAATGTCCTCAGACCTCAACGGCCACCTTGCTGAGCTGCTTGCCAGGCGACGACCGCAGCAACATAATCTTGTTAACCGCACTTCACGAATCAAACACAATGACCTCATGCTGAAACCATTTGAGCAATATGATTTCCATTCAATCGCACGTAATAAAACTCAAACGGGCCTAATGATGGCTTCTGGTGTGGTGGAAAGGCCTTATTAACTCCAGTAGTGGCGCCAAAGCCAATACAGCATTCATTAGAGGTACTGTAGATGGAGAATCAGAATGAAATAGAATACATGGTCTGGGAGGGGATGTCAGATGTTCTTTACCATTAGGCCATCAGATTTGCCACCAATGCTCCTTATAGAACATATCACTGCACTCTATACTCCTCTGTAAACTGATCATCTTTGTATACTCGTCGCAAGACCCACTGGTTGATGCTTATTTATAAAAACCCTCTTAGGCCTCACTCCCACCTATCTGAGATTTCTATTGCAGCCCTCATCCTCCACATACAACACTCGTTCTGACAGTCACATTCTGTTAAAGGACCCCAAAGCACACACATCCCTGGGTTGCTCGTATTTTCAGTTTGCTGCAGCTAGCGACTGGAACGAGCTGCAACAAACACTCAAACTGGACAGTGTTATCTCAATCTCTTCATTCAAAGACTCAATCATGGACACTCTTACTGACAGTTGTGGCTGCTTTGCATAATGTATTGTTTGTCTCTACCTTCTTGTCCTTTGTGCTGTTGTCTGTGCCCTGTTTGTACACTGTTTTGTGCTGCTACCATGTTGTATTGCTGCCATGTTGTGTTGCTACCATGTTGTTGTCATGTTGTGTTGCTACCATGTTGTGTTGCTACCATGCTGTGTTGTCATGTGTTGCTGCCATGCTATCTTGTTGTCTTAATTGTTGTTGTGATGTGTGTTTTGTCCTATATTTTTATTTAATTTATTTATTCCCAGCCATCCCTGCAGGAGGCCTTTTGCCTTTTGGTAGGACGTCATTGTAAATAAGAATTTGTTCTTAACTGACTTGCCTAGTTAAATAAAGGTACAATAAAGAAATAAAAAGTAAGTAAGGAGGAAAGTAAGTAACATAAACCCTGGAGAAGTGGTTTAAGTTGATCCTCTTGAGTTCTAAAGGAGATGTACAGAGAGATAGGGCAGCTTATTGTGGTAACTCTGCTCTTATAATTTCCTGGTGCAGCTAAATGAAAGGTAAATCACAGCCAGCCTAGACTGAAAATGAGAGAGAGAGAGAGAGAGAGAAAATAGGTCAAAGCCAGCAGAAAGAGAGTGAGAGAAAGAGAGAGGACACCAGCTCCCAGCAACCTCCTCTCCTGCTCCCTCTCCCAGCGGCAGAGACCCACTGCTGCGATCACGGCCATCTGCGCTTGATTAATCTGGCCTGGTCCAGATGTGTCCATTGGGGAATCCGAATCACATCCACAACCCCCCACTAACTAACAAACCCTGCCTCTCCTCTACTCTTCTCCCAGTCAACACCACATTAAAAACCTAATGTTAATCAGAATACTCACACTAATGCTGAACTCTTTTTTTTTATTGAACCTTTATTTAACTAGGCAAGTCAGTTAAGAACAATTTCTTATTTACAATTATGGCCTACCCCGGCCAAACTCATACAACGCTGGGCCAATTGTGCACCGCCCTATGGGACTCCCAATCACAGCTGGATGTGATACAGCC
This sequence comes from Thymallus thymallus, assembly GCA_023634145.1. Lineage (NCBI taxonomy): Eukaryota > Metazoa > Chordata > Actinopteri > Salmoniformes > Salmonidae > Thymallus > Thymallus thymallus. The sequence goes on along the minus strand of CM042414.1, from coordinate 12,153,475 downwards.
TAGATTCGTACCAGGGACTGTAGTGAGATGCAGTGCCTTAGACCACTGCGCCACTCAGGAGCCCATATGGGTCAATCCTTTATGTCCGTCATGCTTTGATCTGGTTTTGATATAATCTGGTTTTGATCTAATCAATGATTTCAGTACACTCTTACAAAAAAGGTTTCCAAAAGGGTTCTAGTCTCCATAGAATAAAATGTTTTGGTTCCTGGTAGAACCCTTTTTGGTTCCAGGTAGAACCTAAAAGATTTCTACCTGGAACCAAAAGGGTTCTTCAAAGGTATCTCTTGGGGACAGCTGAAGAACCCTTTTTGGTTCTAGATAGCACCTTTTTTTTTAGAGTGTAGAACCAATGAGCTTTATTGAGAGCTACAGTATAGGGAAGCTGTTCATGCAAAAGGTATGAGATGACTTGGAAAGGATACATTTAAATAAAGAAAGAAAGAAAGAAAGAAAGAGAGAAAGAAAGAAAGTGAAAGCTGGGGATTTATCCCTGTCCGGTTGCCATTCCTTTGATCAGCAGTGAGACCCTGAAAGTTAGGAGGCGTCTGGGCGCTCCCATGGCCAAACCTTTCAGAAGAGCTTTAGTCTACTGCTGGAGGCTCCAGCCAAGTTCAGCAGAGCCCTGTCTGTCTGTGTGCAAAAGGCCGCCAAGCCAGGCCAAACAAAAGACTGGAGCGATCTGAGCGTTCGCTCTTTTAATGGACTGAATAACAATCGCCTCGCCAGGGTCTCTATGTCTCAACGCCACAAGATCCAACGGACTCAGAACCAGACAGGCAGGACATACAAGAGTGTGTGTGCGTGTGGACTACGATCAGGGAACATGCACATTCCAGGGCCAGAAGAGCTAGGAATGGGAATGGAGTATAAGGAGGTACGGGCTGGGCAGAAGTCAACAACATTCAGAAACAAATTGGTCTGATTACATTTAAAATTGCAGGATAGATCAAAACCATTCACCAGAACCTCCTCTTCTGTTTCCTGTCTTTCACCACCTCACTTCCATATTTAGTCATACCTGTATCCTTTCCAGGTATTTTCAGTTTCCTACACATCCTCCCAACGATGTGAGTGCATCTGAACTGCATGTGTGTCCCTGTGTGTGTGTGTGGGTGTGTGTATGTACGTGTATGTGTTTGCGGCTACTTGCACATGTGTGCATGCATCTAAACTCCTCAAATGTGTGTACAGTAGCTACACTATATATACAAAAGTATGTGGACACTCCTTCAAATTAGTGGATTTGGCTATTTCAGCCACACACCCGTTGCTGACAGGTGTATAAATTCGAGCACACCGCCTGGCAATCTACATAAACAAACATTGGCAGTAGAATGGCCTTACTGAAGAGCTCAGTGACTTTCAACGTGGCACCGTCATAGGATGCCACCTTTCCAACAAGTCAGTTCGTCAAATTTCGGCCCTGCTAGAGCTGCCCGGTCAACTGTAAGTGCTATTATTGTGAAGTGGAAACATCTAGGAGCAACAACGGCTCAGCCACAAAGTGGTAGGCCACACATGCTCACAAAACGGAATGGCCTAGGATGTCCTCAGTTGCAACACACACTACCGAGTTTCAAACTGCCTCTCGAAGCAACGTCAGCACAAGAACTGTTCGTCGAGAGCTTCATGAAATGGGTTTCCATGGCTGAGCAGCCGCACACAAGCCTAAGATCACCATGCGCAATGCCAAGCGTCGGCTGGAGTGGTGTAAATCCACCATTGGTCTCTGGAGCAGTAGAAACGCATTCTCTGGTGTGATTAATCACGCTTCACCATCACGTTTCACAAATCTGGGTTTGGCGGATGCCAGGAGAACGCCACCTGCCCGAATGCATCGTGCCAACGGTAAAGTTTGGTGGAGGAGGAATAATGGTCTGGGGCTGTTTATCATGGTTCAGGCTAGGCCCCTTGGTTCCAGTTAAGGGAAATCTTAACACTACAGCATACAATGACATACTATCAATCAATCAATCAATCAAATGTATTTATAAAGCCCTTTTTAGATCAGCCAATGTACAGAAACCCAGCCTAAAACAACAAACTGTAATGCAGATGTAGAATCACGGTGGCTAGGAAAAACTCCCTAGAAAAGCAAAATCCTAGGAAGAAACCTAGAGAGGAACCAGGCTCTGAGGGGTGGCCAGTCCCCTTCTGGCTGTGCCGGGTGGAGATTATAACAGTACATGGCCATTAAGGCCATTCATAAGTGCCATTCTAGACGGTTCTGTTGCTTCCAACTTTGTGGCAACAGTTTGGGGAAGGCCCTTTCCTGTTTCAGCATGACAATTTTTACAATGCCCGGTGCACAAAGCGAGGTCCATACAGAAATGGTTTGTTAATCTCATTTTGGCACAAACTGTGGTGTTTCTGTTACCTTTATAAACAGCATTATCAACAGCCCTTAAATCTACTTCCCCTTCAGTTTAATGGCTCTAAGAGGCTGAACCCTTCCTCACGACACTCACCCAAACGTGATGATACGCTAGAATGCTTCCCTGTGTAACCCCTGCTTTGAGACTGTGGGAGAATGGTAGGCTTGGGGAAAGTGAGAGAGATAAGCTTAAATGCAGGATAACAATCTCTCTCCATTGATATAAAATTGGCTTTTGGCACCAGAAAGCTGTGTTGCCTGACTGCTAAGTTAATGGATAGCATTATTTTAAGCAGAAACCGCCACTGGGGGTAATTATGCAGAACACACACGACTGTGGAACCTCAAGTGAACACACAGGGCTACAGTACCGACAACACAATTCTTCCTAACCCATTAAAAGTGTGCTTTACGGTCTGTTATCACTCTTTCAACGTCTGTCTGGCAATCATTTTCTTTCCACAGATAAAATTTGTTCTCCTCTCAACAACTCTATTTCAGAACAAAATGGACCTCTTAGGACCATTCACAAATTGATTTATGATGTCATTTTTGAGGGCATTTCCTTTTTTTTAATGGGAGAAATATCAACATTTAGTGCCACTATGAGAAGCAGACTCAAAAGCCAGCGTGTGTTTTTAACATTTCCAATTACACATAACTTGCCGATGTCATTAAAACGACATAAAATACATAACAATGAGGTAGAGTTACTGTACTCTGCTCATTACAGGCGATGAGGTAGAGCTACTGTACTCTGCTCATTACAGACGATGAGGTAGAGTTACTGTACTCTGCTTATTACAGACAATGAGGTAGAGCTACTGTACTCTGCTTATTACAGACAATGAGGTAGAGTTACTGTACTCTGCTCATTACAGACGATGAGGTAGAGTTACTGTACTCTGCTTATTACAGACAATGAGGTAGAGTTACTGTACTCTGCTTATTACAGACAATGAGGTAGAGTTACTGTACTCTGCTCATTACAGACGATGAGGTAGAGTTACTGTACTCTGCTTATTACAGACAATGAGGTAGAGTTACTGTACTCTGCTCATTACAGACGATGAGGTAGAGTTACTGTACTCAGCTTATTACAGACGATGAGGTAGAGTTACTGTACTCTGCTTATTACAGACAATGAGGTAGAGTTACTGTACTCAGCTTATTACAGACGATGAGGTAGAGTTACTGTACTCAGCTTATTACAGACGATGAGGTAGAGTTACTGTACTCTGCTTATTACAGACGATGAGGTAGAGTTACTGTACTCAGCTTATTACAGACAATGAGGTAGAGTTACTGTACTCATTACATTCACGGATCTCTTTTTCTGGCAGCACGTCCCACTCTATGCCGTTTCTATGACGTCTTTATGACGTCTATATGCCGTCTCCATGCCGTCTCTATGACGTCTCTATGGGGCGAAAATTTCCCACTTTTCTCCCTTGGATCCAACCTTCCCTTCCACTGGGGGAGCCGTTGCCAGACTACAGGAGGACAGAAATAGCAACACTTCCCCCTTTCCACTCCTTTCCATCCCCTCATCATCGCCCTGATGTCATCATGGGCCCAACTCTCCCGTGTTTTTTAGCTTGGTTTGTTAAGAGTAGAGTAGTTCACTATTGGACCTGAGCCTGGTTAATGGACCGAGAGTCACTGAACATGAGCAAAACAACTCCCCATGGAAGCGTTCACACAGCTGCTTTGTAATGAGAGGGTTAGGATATCTAGTCTGCAGAATGGACGGCTGCAGGCTGGGGGAGGCTGGGTTTTGGGTTAGGATGCAGGCTGCAGGCTGGTGGGTTAGGCTGGGGATGAAGGAGAACTGGGTATGGAGGAGGCTGGGGCTGGAGGAGACTTGGGATGGAGGAGGCTGGGGATGGGGGGCTGTCAGCTGATTAGAGAGGGGCTGTCAGTCTGTGTTGCAGACAGTCATGCTTAACCAGACTGTCTGCAACACACACACGCACACATACATACCTCGGCTCCAAACCCCGCCAGAGAAACCCATTATTTCAGCAGATTTCTCTGTGACTCATAGACAGTAAGTCGACAGGGAAAAACACCACGCCTACTGTAACCATACTGTACTGTCAAAGCACCTCTGGGCTTGGTTTTATAGTATTATCACTTGAAAAACCACGAAGTGCAACCCTGGGGCAGTGTGAGTTAAAGGTTTATCTAGGTGAACGTCTTTACAGCCTTCACAGGAAAGGATAGTACTAATTATGACATGTAAATTCTCACTGAGATTATGGCTGTTGTCTTAAGGAAGCCCTGGGTTTATGTGAGAAGTAGAGCAAATCTCCTCTCTTTGGCTAGAAGCTGTATGGATGATTGAGGAGGCGAGAGGGGGACAGTTTTACAGCCTCCTCCAGACTACGGCAAGCGTGGATGGAGAGAGAGACGGACGGGAGCCAGCAGTGGGATTTGACAGGTTGGCATCACACACACACAAACACACACACACACACACACACACACACACACAGGGGCGCTGTGTCGGGGGGGTTTAAAGTAGGGCTGCTGGGGTCCGGTGGTTTCCCATTTCTCTTAGCACAGAGACGAGACTGTTTGTGCCTGCCTCTGTGTACACAGCTGGGGAGTCCATTTTGACTTTTACCTCCTGCCCCTCCCTCCTTCCCTCTCACCCTCCCTCCATCCCTCGCTCCACTCCTTGTCAGGAAATGTCCACGGCACTCCACAAAGAAACAGTTTTCTGTCATTCCAACAGAGCTTTATTTATTGCCAGATGTCTGCGAGGCTCCCTCTCCCCCAGTGTTGTGTTTTCCAAGAAAACAAGACCCAAGTTGCTTAGGGGGAATGGAGGAGAGCAGATGGAAGAGAGCAGGGGGAGAGCAGGGGGAAGAGCAGGGAGGAGGCCAGGGGGGAGAGCAGGGAGGAGGCCAGGGGGGAGAGCAGAGGAGAGAGCAGGGGAGGCCAGGAAGGAGAGCAGGGAGGAGGCCAGGGGGAGGAGTGAGAGCAGGAGGGAGGACAGTGGAGAGAGCAGGGAGAGAGCAGGGGGAAGAACAGGGGAGAGAGCATGGGGGAGTACAGTGAGGATGGGTGAGAGCAGAGGGAAGGCCAGGGGGGACAGCAGGGGGAGGCTAGGGGGGAGAGCAGGGGAGAGAGCAGGGGAGAGGCCAGGAGGAGGGAAGCTGTATGGATGGAGGCCAGGGGGGAGAGCAGGGAGGAGGCCAGGGGGGAGAGCAGAGGAGAGAGCAGGGGAGGCCAGGAAGGAGAGCAGGGAGGAGGCCAGGGGGAGGAGTGAGAGCAGGAGGGAGGACAGTGGAGAGAGCAGGGAGAGAGCAGGGGGAAGAACAGGGGAGAGAGCATGGGGGAGTACAGTGAGGATGGGTGAGAGCAGAGGGAAGGCCAGGGGGGACAGCAGGGGGAGGCTAGGGGGGAGAGCAGGGGAGAGAGCAGGGGAGAGGCCAGGAGGAGGCCAGGTGGGAGAGCAGGGGAGAGAGCAGGGAGGAGGCCAGGGGAGAGAGCAGGGAGGAGGCCAGGGGGGAGAGCAGGGGAGAGAGCAGGGGAGAGAGCAGGGGAGAGAGCAGGGGGGAGAGCAGGGGGGAGAGCAGGGGGGAGGCCAGGGGAGAGAGCAGTGGGGAGAGCAGAGGAGAGAGCAGGGGGGAGGCCAGGGGAGAGAGCAGGGGGGAGGTCAGGGGAGAAAATCGCAGATAATTTTATTTCGACTGATGAATTGGAATTGCAGTTCACCTCCAAAATTGACTGTATTGAAATGGCATTGACCCAAACCATACTGAGACATAGTCCCACTGTGACACTGAGCCCCTCCTCTCGGCTCTTGCCTCCCCCTAACCATTCATCTCAGCTATAGCCTCCACAGGAGGGAGTCCACTATCCACAACACTACACCAGATTACAGTCCCTGGTCAAGTCTTGGGAGACAGACCCCCACGTGTCTGTCTGTCTGTCTGTATGTATGTACTTACTGTATGAAGTCACACTACGGTCACACTATGTCTAGACTGATATGAAGTTAATATATGATTTAACAGAACATCTCTCGACTCCCCATCATTGATACATGGAGGACCTTCTAGGACCTTGACTGATTTTCCATCAGGCAAGATCAAAGGCTATCGTTTCACTGTTCCTCTTATCTAGACTGATATGAAGTTCATATATACAGCAGATCAAAGCCTCACGATCCTGGCACACGATCTTCCACAGCACTGGTTGGTGTGTGGTGATAAAGGTGGGTGTAGTGACATGGTCTGTGATTGTGTGGCGTCTCTCAGTCAGAGCCCCAGGCACTGTTGTGATAATGTGTCTGTCTGTGAGAGGTTTTCAACAACTCTTGAAGAACCAATGGAAGATGATAGAAGAAAGCTTCTTTAGTGTTAAAAAACAAATAATTCTGGCTTCAGTATTTAGTTAAAAAACAGAGAATTTTGGCTACAGCCTTCAACCATACACTTCAAACACATTGGTTTTTAACAATAAAGATCAAGAAACATTCCTGTGTCAACTTCTATTTCTCCTCCAAGAGTTGTTGAATACCTCAGACATCTCCAGTCTGTTCCTCGTTTGATAATGTCTGTGAGCATAAACAGGGATTATGGGATGAACCAGGTTCCTGTGTTGATAATGTAGCTGCCTATGAGCAGACCCATGGGTTTACAATAGGAGTGGGAATACTGGGAAGGCTCTTACCTCTCTCGCACTGCGGGCCAGTGAAGCCGTAGACACAGGCACATCTGTTGGGTCCAATACAGCGCCCTCCGTTCTGGCAACCATTCTCACACACAGCTGCAGAGAGGAGATGGGAAGGGGTGTGTTGTATACAAGTGGACAGAAACACACACTCACACACACGCCACACATACACACACTAGCCGGGGGAGTGCTGAGTGAAGTAGATACTCACGCTGTCCACAGTGATTGCCGGTGTAGCCCTTCTGACAGGAGCAGGAGTCTTCCTGGCAGCTGCCTCCGTTCATACACCTGACGTTACAGCTCTGCACTGTGGGACACACACACACACACACACACACACACACATACAGGGTTCAACAGACGCAGCCGGAACAACTTGCCTGTGCTACATGAGAACCTCAACTCAACCAAGCTGGTGGTCACACACACAAGCGTTGACCTCCAAAAGGGAACTTCAACCCCAAGGTGCTTGGTTTAACTTGGAACACCATTACAGTTCAACTCCATAATATGGAGTGTAAGAATGTTGTACAGCTAGGTTTAGTATCAGACTAATAGTTAGTCCAATGGAAGTGACACTTGGGTACTGACTGTCTTTAACCTACTATTATTTGGCCTCTAAAAGCATTTCAGATCAACTCAACTATATAAACACTCTTTTTACTATAACATTTGTAGAGCACTCTTACTGCAATTCTGGGCTGTATTTGTGTAGAGTATATTGTATTAGTATATTGTAGAGCACTTTAGAGCCAAACAAGGCCCAGACAGGCCCCACTCCAGCAACAGTATAATCAAACAGACTGTGGAGGCTATAAATTGAGCCAGCTGTGTCCTATAGATAGGAATGTGCTGAGAGCAGCATACTTAGAACTCAAGAGCGGCAAGCTTTCGACAGACTGACAGACAGAGCATGCCCGAGACTGATAGACAGGCGGGGGGGGGCTGCCCTGTGGATCGGCCTGCGTCCTCCACATCTGTGTGATTTTTACGGGGGGGTGGTTGAGAGAGCACAGGAAACCAGCGGTCGTGGGGCTGAACACTGAGGCACTTTATGGCTGTGTTCTGTTCTGTATGGGCTTGTACGCAGCTCCTGGGAATAGTGACATGTCAACGTCAAGTTCACTATGAAGATGTCATGTCGTCAAATACAAGTGCTCATGCTGAGATGTTGAAACGATTCATAGCATGACGTTTTTCATTGCCATGCAAATCAATTTGTCTCATGTAATGGTGTAGTCTGGCGAGTTTGGCTGAATCACATTTCCATCTTTCAGTTTAGGACTTCAGTAAACACAATTTCATCTGATTAGTAAAGTGAATCAAATAGGGCTGGTTTAAAGGACACAGATTATTCTTAGTCCTGGAATACATTTTTTGGACCAGGACTAGGCTTAATCTATGGCCCATAGTGTTTAAATTAACTTTGGAAGTGATTAGAATTTCCAAGAACGCAAGTCATAGGTCTTAAGAAAGCTTTTTTTCTGGGGCTCTTCTGTCTGTGTAATAGACCTATACGTATAATACCACTTCCCCAGAGCTGAGCTGTGCTGAGTTGAGCTGTGCTGAGTTGAGCTGTGCTGAGTTGAGCTGTGCTGAGTTGAGCTGTGCTGAGCTGTGCTGAGTTGAGCTGTGCTGAGTTGAGCTGTGCTGAGTTGTGCTGAGCTGAGCTGTGCTGAGTTGAGCTGTGCTGAGTTGAGCTGTGCTGAGTTGAGCTGTGCTGAGGCCGTTAGGACCCTGTTAGTCGACAGCTGTTTCTGAGGGACTATGAGGTAACGTTCATGGCCATTCAAGGGTATTATAGTTATGTGAAGAAGTCTGACATGACTGGACTGATCTAGGACACAACTGCTCTACTGGAGACTAGATTATTATGGTCAACTGACATTTACATGGTTTACATTCATTTATTTGTCAGGCGCCATGTTGTGACAAAGTCAACAAAATCAACAGATCTCCCTTAGGACAGGTCTCCCTTTAATATGAGATGGGCAATCTCAATGGGATGAACTTTATCAATAAAGAATAAATAAATCAAGTTTATTTGCATCTGTGATGTCTAGAAATTAAGACACAGTCATATAACTATAGCATGTGTATGGATTAAGATAGATATAAACAGCTTGATCGAAAAAACATGTTGCTGATTTCGTCCTAGTAGTTACGACCTCTACATTCCAGATGTGGCCTCTGAGCCATAAAAGTACTATCAATAACCTGACCAATGACTACGGTGTCAGAGACTGGATGTAATTAAAGGGAAATGCACAGTATTTACCAACAACTCTATATAGCTTATCTTAGTCTGAATTACCCAAAGCAGTATTGCAACATAGGAAGGCCTGAAGTTTCTGTAAGGTGTCAAAGCACTTTGCTTTCCTACTAAAAACAAGCACTGAAATGCATAGTGAAAACTGAAAACCCCAGTGAAATAGAACCACAGGTCAACCTACTGTAGTATCAAAACATATGGAGGATTGATTTAGACAGAGCAGGTTTTTATGAAGTATCAAATATAGATTTGTTGGACAGAAGCTCCCCAGTGCTATACTGCTGACCTGTATGAAACCTGTATGAAACAGAGGCCAGATGCCACGCTTTGACAGAGCCATTTCCCAGCACTGGCCGATGGGTGTATTTATGCCATTAGCAGTCATAAACCTGCATGACCCTTGACCCCATAAAATCTTCCAGAAGGCCAGAGAGAGAGAACGGTCTTTAATGATAGACACAACTCACAGTGCTGAATTACAAAATTTCTGGTCCCAGACAAAACAAACTCCAGACCTACTATTCCTAGTTTATCTGGAAAACCCCAAAACTGTAAGGCAGGACTGTAAAAAGCCCATGAATCCCCTGTATGAGAGCAGAAGCAGTGAGTGTGACAATCAGTTCGCTACTGCTCTATGGGAAGCCCCTGCCTCTAGGTCCTCCCTCTCTCTCTGAGGGAAATTACTTCATACTGTTTCATACCATTTCCCATCACTTGGCTCGGGCTCTGCTGGAGGCCTGTCCTGTCTATAGGGGGACGTTAGCCGCTCATACTCTGGTTTTGGGAACTGTTTTCCCAGCACATAAAGCTGGCGTCGGGCCTCTCTGGGGCGTCCGACCAGTGTGGACTGTGGAGCCTATCCTGTTTTACACCTCAGGGTCAGACGGGGAGGCCCGCGCTCAGGGCTCAGCGTGTGTGTACTAGGGCCTGAAGGGGTTTGGCGTGACTGACGAGACTGCCTGGGCCCAGCCGAGCATGCAACACACACTCAGTAAGTGTTGTAAAAGTGCTTATCTAAAGGCTAGGAGCCCCAGCCATGTGCATTCATTCTCCAGAATCCTTGACCTACAGACTAGTCTGAAGCGGCGGAAAGCTTTCAGGCAAAGAAATGGGCTGTGTTCAAGAGCATCAAAACCGTGATGCATCATGGGCAAATTGTGACTGAGCTACAAATAATATTTAGTAGTTATTTATGATGCAAGGTGATTTGTAGATCAGTCAGTCTCGACTCGCCTTTAAAGTCGGCTGCAATGTCGAACGCACCCATGAATACACAGAGCTACCTAGGCAAACTCGAGAACTTGAGATTTAGCAAATTGGAATGGTATATTGTCATGGAACAGTTGGTGGTTCCAACATGGATTGCTGTACTTTCCAATATCAATAGCTATTGTGGTCCATTGTGTGTGTTAGGTTGTCTTGGGTGGTGTTGGGGTGTATTGGGTGGTTGCTAGTAAATTGCTGGGGGTGTAGGGTGCTAGATGTTGTGACTCACCTCCGGCTCCGGCCCCACAGCTGGGGGAGAGCTGGCCGCTGCCGCAGGTGCACATGTTGGGTCTGGAGCAGAAGCCATCACCGCACGAATTACGGCAGATCGCTGGTAGGAGAGAGAGACACAATGTCATATAGATGTCAAAGCAACCTCTACACAGCCAGCCAGAAGAGGATGGGCTTCCCTCTTCTGCAGGGTTTTGGCACTTCATCTGTGGGAAACCGCTACAGAGATAAATTAAGCTTCCATTTGATTTATTGTACTACCAATGGAAAGGCAACCCACAATGACTCAAGTTATTTATTCATCAACGGATTGATATAATGTAATATAACTTCTTAGTACTTACGGACGATACACTGGTTCCCTGCAGGCAGAGTCTTCCAGCCAGGGCAACAGTAGGAGTGGAAGCGAGAGCCACACACATTGGGCCTTCAAAAAGTAAGACAGGGAAAACAAACTCAGTACTCAGAGCCCCAATGTAATTTAGGCAAAGCCCTCAACAAATACACAAGGGCATGATTTTTTTCCAAGTGCTCAGAGACCCGCTTTCACTCTAAACGTTGATACGACGCCTACAAGAACGGTAGGCATATTTGAATGGGGCTTACACAAAAACACCAGATAGTTTTCAGTCATAATTCCCAAGAAACAGAAGATATTTAAAAAACACCTTTCTCTAAGCCTCCCTGGTCTCTACTCTAGCTCGGAGAGCGGCTGACTGGCCTGCCAGGTTATCCACAACATCCCCCTGAGGAAACGGCCCAACCACATCTCTGGTTTACACATAATGAACCTGGCCTCAAGTACCCTAACGACCTTACTGAGTTCTCCCAAACTCTTAGTGACTCAGACTCAGTCTTCAGAGCCTTTAATGCTGGGGTACTCAACTACTATTTGGTCCGGATGGATATCGTCCTGTCACGTTCGGGTGTGTAGAGAGACCAAGGCGCAGCGTAGCGATAGTTCGACATCGTTTATTATATAAATAAACTATACTGGACATCGAACTATACAAAATAACAAATATGCAATATAATATGAAACACACGTAGCACGAACACGGGACAACATACAACAATGAACCACGCCAAGGGAGTGGAACACAGACATATAAGTAGGATCCCTAATTAGAGGTAATGCATAGCAGCTGCCTCTAATTAGGGATCCCACACACAACACCACACAGAAGTAGAAATAATAGATCTGCCAGACTCTGACCATAGAAATATAGAGAAGCAAAGCTTCTCTATGGCCAGAGCCTGACAGTACATCCCCCCAAAGGCGCGGACCCCCGGCCGCAAGAAAACAAACACAAAAACATGAGGGAAGGGTCAGGGAGGAAAAACATCACAAAATAACCATCGCAGGTGGCGGTTCCGGCCCCGGCGAAGTGGATATTTTCCTCCTCATTCCTACTGGGCCCGGACTGGGCACTGGTGTGGCAGGCGACTCAGGCCATTTAAAGGGGCAACCCACTGGTCCTGGAAATGACCATGGTGGGGCAAAAGGCTCAGGCCATGGAGCGGGGCAAATAACCGGGCCAGGACTAAGCACCGGTGTGGCAGGCGACTCCGGCCATGTAAAGGGGCAACCCACCGGTCCTGGAAATAACAATAGTGGGGCAAAAGGCTCAGGCCATGGAGCGGGGCAAATAACCGGGCCAGGACTGAGCACCGGTGTGGCAGGCGACTCCGGCCTTTCAAAGAGGTAAACAACCGGTCCTAAAAATGGAACCGGTGGGGGAAAAGACTCAGGCCATGGAGCGGGGCAAATAACCGGGCCAGGACTGGGCACCGGTGTGGCAGGCGACTCCGGCCATGTGACCATCACGGGAGGCTCCGGGCTGTCGACCATCACGGGAGGCTCCGGGCTGTCGACCATCACGGGAGGCTCCGGGCTGTCGACCATCAAAGGAGGCTCCGGGCTGGGGAGGCGCACCGGCGGTCTGGTGCGTGGAGCCGGCACTGGAGGTACCTGGCTGGGCGCACGCACTGGAGGTCGGGTGCGGGGAGCCGGCACGGGACGTACCGGACTGGAGAGGCGCACTGGAGGCCTGGTGCATGGAGCCGGCACTGGAGGAACCTGGCTGGGCACACGCACTGGAGGTCGAGTGCGGGGAGTCGGCACGGGACGTACCGGACTAGAGACACGCACTTGAAGCCTGGTGCGTGGAGTCGGCACTGGTGGCACCGGACTAATAACACGCACCTCAAGGCTAGTGCGGGGAGCAGGCACAGGACGTACCTGACTGGAGACGCGCACTGGAAGCCTGGTGCGTGGAGTCGGCACTGGTGGCACCGGACTAATGACACGCACCTCAGGGCGAGTGCGGGGAGTAGGCACAGGACGTACCTGACTGGAGACGCGCACTGGAAGCCTGGTGCGTGGAGTCGGCACTGGTGAAACCGGACTAATGACACGCACCTCAGGGCGAGTGCGGGGAGCAGGCACAGGACGTACCGGACTGGAGACGCGCACTGGAAGCCTGGTGCGTGGAGTCGGCACTGATGGCACCGGACTGATGACACGCACCTTGGGGCGAGTGCGGGGAGCAGGCACATGACGTACCGGACTGGAGAGGCGCACTGGAGTGTAGCAGACGGCCGAACCCAGACTGGGCACCAGTGGAGCGGACTGGTCTGGCACTGGAGTGTAGCAGACGGCCGGACCCAGACTGGGCACCGGTGGAGCGGACTGCTCTGGCACTGGAGTGTAGCAGACGGCCGGACCCGGACTGGGCACCGTTGGAGCGAACTGTTCTGGCACTGGAGTAGAGCAGACGGCCGGACCCCGACTGGGCACCGGTAAAGCGGACTGCTCTTTCACGGGAGTGGAGTAGGCGACTGGACACGGACTGTTCCATTCCGACATTTCCCTTTCAACCTCTTCCGCTATCTCCCACATTTCCTCCAAAACGTCTCCAAAATGTCTCTCCAAATATTCCTCCTCTTCTTCACTTTGCGCCCCCCATTTATATTTCGGGCACAGTGTATCCCAGATGGAGAGTGGTACTGGCTTGCCCTCCTCAAAACCAGACCACCCCCATAGCCCCCCCCCGAAATTTTCCTGGGGTTGACTACGGGCTCCTTTACCTCCTTTTCCTCGATTCCATCGCTGTCCTCCTTTCTTCTCCTTTGCTCCCAATTTACGCTGCTTGGTCGGGTGGTGGTTCATTCTGTCACGTTCGGGTGTGTAGAGAGACCAAGGCGCAGCGTAGCGATAGTTCGACATCGTTTATTATATAAATAAACTATACTGGACATCGAACTATACAAAATAACAAATATGCAATATAATATGAAACACACGTAGCACGAACACGGGACAACATACAACAATGAACCACGCCAAGGGAGTGGAACACAGACATATAAGTAGGATCCCTAATTAGAGGTAATGCATAGCAGCTGCCTCTAATTAGGGATCCCACACACAACACCACACAGAAGTAGAAATAATAGATCTGCCAGACTCTGACCATAGAAATATAGAGAAGCAAAGCTTCTCTATGGCCAGAGCCTGACACGTCCTTCATTGGCGATGTGGTACAAACATAGTCGTCTATGACTTAGGAAACATATTGTTATATAAAATGTACATTAAATGAGACAAAATGTTTGAATTAATTACAACTTATTTTGAATGTAAACATGTGCAACATTGTATCAACATTGCTGAAGAACAAAAGTGGTTGCATAATTGTCTCAATATACTTTATATATACTAAAATCAAATCGAAACTGTGTGGATAATGGACCTACATTCATAAAGTTTCTTGACTGTGTCCAGCTTGCTAATAATCACCAAAATGAAAACAAGACAGTCAGGGAGCATCAAAAAATCCCAAAACCATAACTTTTGACGGCAAGGAAATATGAAAATTTTCAGAGCGGCCTCTGGACCTCGTTGATGACCAAATGCGGCCCCCGGGGCAAAAGGGCACCTGTACTGTATTGGTGATGAAGCAAATAAGTCAGTTATGAACAAATTCTTATTTACAATGATGGCCTACACCAGCCAAACTTGGACAATTGTGCACCAATGATTCAGACAAGAGCAGTTGTAGTCTGTCAGTCACCTGGGAAGAGACAAGACCAGCTGTAGTCTGTCAGTCACCTGGGAAGAGACAAGAGCTGCTGTAGCCTGTCAGTCACCTGGGAAGAGACAAGAGCAGCTGTAGTCTGTCAGTCACCTTGGAAGAGACTAGAGCAGCTGTAGCCTGTCAGTCACCTTGGAAGAGACTAGAGCAGCTGTAGCCTGTCAGTCACCTGGGAAGAGATAAGAGCAGCTGTAGTCTGTCAGTCACCTGGGAAGAGACAAGAGCTGCTGTAGCCTGTCAGTCACCTGGGAAGAGACAAGAGCAGCTGTAGTCTGTCAGTCACCTGGGAAGAGACTAGAGCAGCTGTAGCCTGTCAGTCACCTGGGAAGAGACTAGAGCAGCTGTAGCCTGTCAGTCACCTGGGAAGAGACTAGAGCAGCTGTAGCCTGTCAGTCACCTGGGAAGAGACTAGAGCAGCTGTAGTCTGTCAGTCACCTGGGAAGAGACTAGAGCAGCTGGAGTCTGTCAGTCACCTGGGAAGAGACTAGAGCAGCTGTAGTCTGTCAGTCACCTGGGAAGAGACTAGAGCAGCTGTAGTCTGTCAGTCACCTGGGAAGAGACAAGAGCAGCTGTAGTCTGCCAGTCACCTGGGAAGAGACTAGAGCAGCTGTAGGCTGTCAGTCACCTGGGAAGAGACTAGAGCAGCTGTAGTCTGTCAGTCACCTGGGAAGAGACTAGAGCAGCTGTAGTCTGTCAGTCACCTGGGAAGAGACTAGTAGTCTGGATCTTTAGATCGACTGAAAGGAGAGCAGAGAAGAACTCACCACCAACAGCATTACACCATGGCACAGAGACAGATAATGAGGGAAGGAGGGAGACAGAGAAAGAGAGGGAGACAGAGAAAGAGAGGGAGAAGTGAGAGAGAGGGAGACAGAGAAAGAGAGGGAGACAGAGAAAGAGAGGGAGAAGAGAGAGAGGAAGACAGAGAAAGAGAGGGAGAAGAGCGAAAGGGTAAGGGAGAGACAAAGACAGAGATATGGAGAGAGATAGAAAGAGATATCGAGAGATAGAAGAGGGAAAGGAGAGAGACAGTAGGAGGTAAAGGAAAACAAGTTTATGTTAAGGAGAGGAGGAAGGATGAGGAGGAGGGAGTGGAAAACAGAGTAGCTGATAAGGAAACAGAGAAAAGGGAAACACAAGCAGCCAGTGGCGAACCCCTGAGAGAGCGAATTTTTGGGGTGATACAAAAATCTTGAAAAATTCTGTTTTGACATAGACGAAAACAAGAGTACAACATTCCAACAATTAATGGTTTAAAAAACTGCTTGCTACAGACATCCATCTCTCTACACAGCAGTTAGCAGTTTGGCTTGGGTTTGTTGTTATTGCTCTCGCCTTCAAGCTGACCTTTCAATATTCAGGCAAAGGAGATTTGCCTAGCCAGTCTAAAACCCAGGCCACCAACACCAATGACAAACACCCTAACCACTGTCCCAATAAGGGATATCTCTTGGGCATGTGCATATTGGGCCAGTATAGTTAGGCCCTCTCCTGAAAAAACCTTAACCCCTCCTCCCTAGGCACCTGTGTAGAGCTGAAACAACGAGATGGTGTAGTAAATGGGGTGAATGCACTTTGAAGTAAATCTCAGCTCTGTTAAAAGTACACTCAAGAAAAACGTATATTTAGCATAATGATTCAGATGTTGATTAATATGGTTAATATGCCCCAACCAACATCAGAAAACTTTACAGAACACCCTTCTATTGTTTAAATGTGTAATCAACTATGATATATTACTCAAATTAACTGATAACTGACACAGACATGGTGGCGTAGTAAGACAATGTGAACGCCATAAACCAAGAGGTTGTGAGTTCAACTCCCAAGTGAGGACATGTTGAATAATAATTGTAATCATTTTTGTCAAATATGTAAGTTGAAAACAATTTGTGTATGTATCCGAACCTTGCTAATAGACAAAGCAAAGCTGTGAGTGGTTCACTAATCAGTGTCTTGATGGCTTGCCAACACATAAATGTTCTTGTAACATTCTCATGAAATGTGTCTACAACATAAATATCTTATATTCTGAGAACATGGCAACCATGTTCTGTGTTTGTTTGGAGGGACGTCGATGGAATATTCTCCTAACCCACAGAAAACTAGACACGAATGTTCTTGCAACATTCCCATGAAATGTGTCTAGAACAGTAATATCTTCTTAAGTTCCAAGAACATGGTAACCACATTCTGGATAAGTTCAACTTGACATTAAGGGAATGGTATCTTGGAAGAACTCTTTATACATCCCGGGAACATTCTTATGAAACCGTTAGTCGGGGTGACAGGTAGCCGAATGGTTAGATCGAAAGGTTGCTGGATCGAATCCCACAGCTAACAAGGTAAAAATCTGTTGTTCTGCCCTTGAACAAGGCAGTTAACCCACTGTTCCTAGGCCATCATTGTAAATAAGAATTGGTTCTTAACTGACCTGCCTAGTTAAATAAAGGTTAAATAAAATAAAAAATAAATAATGATCTAATGAGACTCTAAGGGAACATTCTCGAAAGTTGTGGGAATGCTTGTTGTTAGCTGTCGATGAGGTCAAACAGGGGCTTTGTTTAAGCCTAGTGACATACTTTCATTGCACCACTGTAAGGAAAATACTTTTAACCTGGTAAGAGGACTAGAGCTTAAAGGCTTTCAGAAGAAACACCTAATTGTTCCTTTGTTCTCCAGGGCCGGTTTCACGATTGTGATGGAACTTAAAGTCTCTGCATTGTAAATCTGACTTCTGCAGTAGCCGTACAGCATTTACTGCGATACGACCTCTGCAGAAGC
This sequence comes from Thymallus thymallus, assembly GCA_023634145.1. Taxonomy (NCBI): domain Eukaryota; kingdom Metazoa; phylum Chordata; class Actinopteri; order Salmoniformes; family Salmonidae; genus Thymallus; species Thymallus thymallus. The sequence goes on along the minus strand of CM042414.1, from coordinate 12,135,759 downwards.
TCTGAGATTTAATGATGCTCCTACGAAGGTTCTAACTATTGACTTAAAATGCTTTTGGGAAACCGGAGCCAGGTCACTGTCAACAACATATGTAGTCAGCTAGCAGATCTTCTGGCTTTTTCTCAGTCCTTTGATCTTACAGACCAATATATAGGATAGAAGCCTTCTGGGGGCCACATGCTCCTGGCTTGAAGGTGCAAACTCAACAGTTATAAGATAGAGTGTCAGAGGCTCTTCACATGGAGGATTCCAGAGGGCCAGAAGTTCAGAGCCAGACAGTTCAGAGGCAGAGCAGGGGCGGAGGTAATCCTACTGGGGAGGGGGACTACAACCTCTCTTAAAGGACAGAGGTCAGTTCACTGGCATTTGACCCCCAGTTGGTAGATTGTTACCTTTTTCTGACCTAAGCGACTGGGGCTGCTGCTTTGTCAGATCTTGAGCGGATAGGATAAGTTGAGTTCATCTTTATCTTCATGACTCTGGGAAGGTTGTTCATTAAAAAAAAAACTCTTGAGAAAGTTTTTTTTCTGAGCTAAAGTTGGCCTGATTCTCTCCCTTGACTAATTTAAACCCTGAGCTCATACTGTAGTGGTCTAGATGGAGGCTGAGGTACTGTACATACTTTGGGTTAGTGGGTGTAGAGGGAGTAGGACGAGGGAGGGGGGGTTACATCATGAGCCAAACTATTGCACAAGTCCCAATGGGCATATGTGTTCTTCGGAAGAATAACCAAGTTTTTTAATGTTTTTTTATGAGCCCCATTTGATTTATGGCCTAACTTACGATGTTTGTGATAAACTACATTATAACGATAAGCAGAGTTTTAGGGAAACATGAATCAATCCCGTCAACAACAAAAACAAAGAACCCTTTGCCCTTTGTCCTAGGGCAGATGGGGCAGATAGATTTCTTGTTGCGTCTCTATCTTCGAGGGTGACAGAAAATCTAAATCACATTAGCTCGACCACATACAACATGAACCCCCTGAAACGGAGGTTCTGTCTTTTAGGCCTAGCCTAAACGTATACATAAAATGCAGACACATAAAACATGAAAAGAACACTAATCCATATAAAACACAGGAAAACGGGCCATCCTTCATCCCAATTGCTCCTCTCAGACTTTGCGAGCTGCCCTTCCGGATTCTTCCCCTCTTCAATCAAAATACGTTCTCTCTCTCTCTCTCACTCTCTCTCTCTCTCTCTCTCTCTCTCTCACACACTCTCTCTCAGCCCAGCCCACCACTTTCAAAGAGCACCCCAGGTTGTACAGTATAGTACCAAGGTAATTGAGGAGGTAACAGGACCCAGGCCATGGTCCGATCAAATTCCACCCTTGTGTAGACGCCAAATTGCATTCTGCCTAGGGAGCCAATAAATCAGACTCACTCAACATCAGCAGGTCAAGCAACAGACCAGCAACAGTAAAGTCTGAAACCATGGGATGTGGAGCATTCAGCCAGTAGATAAACACTATTTATACAACAAAAAACTGTGTAATGAACATTAAAATAATATCTCCCCCACAGAGGGAGTATGTGACTCTGATGCTGTACAGACTGTGTAATGTCATGTTAATGTCATTATGTTGTGAGGGGAGGGGGGCTGTTAACTTGGAAAATCTGTATATGTTGGGTGCTAATATAGTCATCCCAATCAAATCAAAATAAAATAAAATAAAATACAATTTTATTGGCCACATACACATATTTAGCAGATGTTATTGCAGTTGTATCGAAATACTTGTGTTTCTAGCTCCAACAGTACAGTAATATCTAACAATTCACAACAATCCACACAAATCTAAAAGTAAAATAATAGAATTAAGAAATATATAAATATTAGGATGAGCAATGTCGGAGTGGCATTTACTAAAATACAGTTATACATATGAGATGAGCAAAGCAGTATGTAAACATTATTAAAGTGACTAGTGATTCCATGTCTATGTATATAGGGCAGCAGCCTCTAAGGTGCAGGGTTGAGTAACCAGGTGGTAGATTGGTCAGACCAGCATGAATAGAAAAATTATCAGATTTTCCGAAGATAGGGCGGGGGAGGGCCTTGTAGGCATCCCGGAAGAGAGAATAGGTGTGGTCTAGTGTTTTCCCAGCACGAGTACTACAGTCAATGTGTTGATAGAACTTTGGTACCGTTTTCCTCAAATTTGCTTTGTTAAAATCCCCAACTACAATAAATGCGTCGCCAGGATATGTGGTTTCCAATTTGCATAAAGTCCAGTGTAGTTCCTTAAGGGACGTTGTGGTATCGGGTTGAGGGGGAATATACACGGCTGTGACTATAACCGAAGAGAATTCTATTCGGAAGTAATACGGTCGGACTTGAGTTTCTGTATGATCCAATTCGGGAAAGTCGTATTCCTGGTCATAATGCTGGCGAGTTATTGCCGCTCTGATATCCCAAAAGATATTTCCGGCTGTATGTAATAACACAAAAAACATTCTGGGCTAATAACGTAAGAAATAACACACACAAAAACAAAATACTACAAAGTTGCTTAGGAGCTTGAAGCAGAGCTGCCATGTCTGTCGGCGCCATCTTCCGAATAGTGTTGTAAAACTATTTAAAATGTATGGGAAAAGTCTTTGTTACTTGCCATGAAAAGGCTGCTGGCATCTCCCGGCCATTCCGTTTCTGAATTGTTGCATTTGTTACATTATTATTTTATATCTAATCTTGACGCCATGCAACACGGTTCTGCTTCACTGAGCAGATCAGAGGATAAGATTGCCAAACCAGAGCAGCCCACTACGTGTGTCTGAGTCAACCACTGAGTGAATGTGACACAGGTCAGACCTGAAGTGGCCTTGTGTATAGCTGGCTCTCAGACAAAATGGCTCTAATGAGACTTGTTTGGCTCTCCGATATACAGGGAATCAATTCATGTCAGACAGAGTGGTCCAATGGCTGCTTAATTAATCACACTGGCTGACAACGCAGACACATCTGTTTATTTTGTGCGACGTGAATCATTATTAAACATGTTATTTAAGAAATCAGTCAGTCTTATGTGTGCTTTACCCACCCCCACAAAAAAAGAATATGTTTTATTGTCACATACACCGGATAGGTGCAGTGAAATGTGTTGTTTTTTACAGGGTCATCCATAATAGTACAGTACCCCTGGAGCAAATTAGGGTTAAGAGCCTTGCTCAAGGACCCATCTAGATGTTTCACCTTGATGGCGTGGGTATTCAAACCAGCAACCTTTTGGTTACTGGCCCAACGCTCTAACCACTAGGCTACCTGTCACCCCATGTCTGCACTGTAACTGAATACTGTTTAATTCAGTGGAGGTCTATCTTTCTCTCTCTCCCTCCTTCTCTCTCTCTATCATTTTCTCTGCTACCATGCGTTCTGTTGCTTTGTCACCTGCGGCAGTGAAACAAACGTCCCTTGTCACCCCCAGAGCGATCGGAATACCTAATTTCCTGCGTTGGGGTGCAGGGGATCCACAAGCATGGACAGATGATAGACTGATTGGAATAACTGATCCTGACATTCAAGACTAGTTCCAACAAAAGATCCTTTGTTTTTCCGAATGGGGGAAATATACAGTAAAAGCTTTTCCTTGCTCCATTGACATACATCCCACCCAGTCCCAGGGTAGATCGGGTGGGGGTGGGGGGGAGAGACAGTGATGATGATGATGGAGGGGGTTCTGTGGTTTCTATGATCCACCCCACTGGAAAACCTGAACCGCCCCCCCCTCGCAAATTCTCAATTGACTGCCCTTTTACCCCCACTTTGAGTTATTACCTCCGCTCAAAACATTCTTGCCAATAAACTTTCCCCTGCAGTCTTCGGCTATGTGATCTCCAGCTAATACGCTTAACAGAATGCCTACTTGCTTAGATTTGGGTCATTGTGTTCACTCAACAAACTTTCATTAATGGTCCTACACCTTTACCTATACTCTCCCATGAAAATGCCCATTTTGTATAATACTCAAGAATCTCTCAGTTTTGCAAGCAACCTTTTAGCTTCGAACATGTGCTGTCTTTGGGAGAACAATTATGTATTCAGCATTATTTGGTTATACTAGGGCTATGTTGGCTTTAGCCCAGGAAGCACAGCAGGGGAAGAGAGAGTTGCCAAGACAGCTCAATGGGGAAAGCCATCCAAATTGTCCAACAGTACACATTCTAAGCCTAATCTATTTCCTAATCATATAACTATGTTTCAGTGGAGCAGTATAGATAAACTCACAGACAGACAACCCCACAAGTGCACATCCTTTCTTGATAATTAATCAAAATTAAGACTCCTTACCCTCTGAGTGTCTCCTGTCCTCTCCGGCGAACCCTCTGCACTTCCCTCTCGTCCACATTCCCAGTGAAGCGGCTGGCTTGGTACCCTCCGTCTCCCGCTCCCGCCTGGCCGTACGCCGTGTAGACCGAGGCCCAGCACACGGCCGCCCATCCCAGCAGCACCCGGGCCAGCTTCCCTGCTCCCATTGGCTGCTTTGTGTGGCTCTGCGTATCCCTGCTGTTGAAGACTACTGGATGATGTCACGTCCTCTTACTCTTCGTTGATGTCACCTGGGGCGAGCTACACACACACGTCTGTGTGGACCTGTCCCAGTCCCTGTGTGCACTTCAGGGTGGGGGGCAGACACAGGAACATACATCAGGGCTTTTGGCCTCCAGCAGACATGTGCAAGTTAACCATTTCAAAACAAGAGTATTGGCTACAAGTGATGCAGTAGGTATTTAGGGTGGAATGTGTATTGTTTCAAGTTTGCAGAAAAAGTTAATGGGTTGCTGTGCCAAATGACAGTGAAATGTATTTTTTTGAATCCACCCCTTCCAAACCCCAAACCTTTTTCTCTCTCCCTTAACTGAGATTTCAAAATCTCATTAATTTCTCATTACTTACCTGCAAGTATACTTTTACAAGTTGGTTCTGACTGCATTACAGCATATTACGTTGAAAAACGTTCAAGTCTAACTGGACTGCCATTGGTTGTATTATTTCTTCCTCTCATTAAAAGTCAGCTTTAAGACTAAATGATGGGCCCCCAGTGATATATAACCACAGTTTAAACCACATCAGGGGGTTACAGAGAAGGAAGGAAAGATTGGCCATTTTCTCCTCAACAACTCCACCCCGCTCTATTTCTTTTGCGCTGTCTTTCGCTCTCTCGCACTCACAGACACACACACATTCAATTGCTTTACATAAAATATCATGTCGAAGCAAGAAACCCTTAAAAAATTACCTTAGCCATGCGAATATGCATTTATTATAATAATGTGTTATCGTATCTGTCATCATACATAGAAAGTTGACCTATTCTGATTTTATTTTCTCTTTCGCAAATGTGATAAACTGCAACGACACCCTCAGTGGTAAAAAGTTTAGTGGCTTAATTTACAGTAGGCAATGCGAGGGAATGAATGTGGGCGGGATCAATCCGCGAGACCGAACAAAGAAATGCCTGATCAATTAAGGCACCTATTGCAGTATAGCCTTTTTCTCGACTGAAATGTCAAATGCCTTTTAAGCTATTTACATTGCAAAAAAGACAAATGCTAAACTTAAATCAGCTAAAATGCATATACAACTTTTCTCGCCTTTGTCTTACCTCTGAAAAACGTTTTATTAAACGACAAGATACAACTACATAGAACAGTTAAATTTAATGACCAAAAAAAATGTGGGCACTATCATACAGACATGTTGTCAGCAACTTTTTGAATGGGACACAAATTGCAACATGACATCGAAGTGGAGAAAAGTTGCAAAGTAACAAACATAACCACCTTGAAAATATTACCAACCACACAGCATTACAGTTATATTCCCAAAGCATACAGCGATCCTCGGCTCGTAGGTAACATTAGGCTACTGAATACTTATCAGCCACGGAAAAATGCCGGTAAAACAGATGTTGCAGCCTTACATAAAATAATCTTCACCGAAACAGTTTTGACAATTCCTTTCAAACATTCACCTCTGAATAGGCAAGTAAATGCACATTACTTTTGTATTATAACACAAGCAAAACATTCTCAACTCGGGTAAAAAAAAAAGTAGTGAATAATTGATAACCAGTGTCATAAATCAATAATAGCACAATACCTTACGATAGTTGCAGTGCCTTGAAGTCGAGGAGCCGCGGGTCCGAATTTGAAATGCGATATGTGCCCCAGAATGGGATATTGAACTATAGCCTTTTGAGAAAAAGAGAAAAGTTAGGGAATTGCCCTGATTGGAAGAGGGGAGGTGCTTTTTTAAGACACACGGAGAGGGGGGTTACTAACGGTACAAACCCACATTCCATAAGACTCCACTGTTATAAAGGGGGCAAGTATTCAGACAGACCTCTAGCATGACCTATTTTCCAGCTACTTCCCTTTATACCTGTGTAATGAAGACGGGTCTAATTAAGCAAATGATCACGGGTCTAATTAAGCAAATGATCAGTAAGACTAAAGCAATTAGTCAACTAATAATCTTTAATCGTTGGAAATGTGTAAGACAAACTTACCTTGCCAATAGGATATAATTCCATCATTACCGCCACAGAAGGTTGTTATATATATTGTTATTTTTTATTTTTTATTTAATCTTTATTTAACTAGGCAAGTCAGTTAAGAACAAATTCGTATTTACAATGACGGCCTACACCGGCCAAACTCGGACGACGCTGGGCCAATTATGTTTTTTGACTAATTATCACATGGAAGTGATTTGTTAACCTTTCCAATCATATTGAATAAGATCTTTAGTGGTTAAAGTTTGGTCAGTGGACACACCCTGTCATTTATCACAGGCAATTTAGTACATTTACATTAAAACCAAACTTAAAGGACATGTTATTGCTATATTTAGGGCAGGTAGCCTAGCTGTTAGAGCGTTGGGCCAGTAACCGAAATGTCGCTGGTTCGAATACCAGAGCTGACAAGGTGAAAAAAACCTGTCAATATGTCCTTGAGCAAGGCACTTAACCCTAATTTGCTCCAGGAGCTGACCCTGTAGGTAGGCCGTCATTGTAAATAAGAATTTGTTCTTTACTGACTTGCCTACTTAAATAAAGGTTAAATAAAAAATACAAATAAAATGTTTTGTGCATATTAGGGCCGCAGATGGCCTGGAGGGTAGGAGCATTGGGTCAGCTACTCTATTTATTGCAGTAGCCCACAGGTCAGGGGCGGAACCTTCACTGGGGACGTACTGAAATTGCATTTCTGTCCCCCCCCAGTTTTATCATTGGAATGTGATAGAAATGAAGCATCAGTGTGCTTTAGGACCATGCTGACGACTCCGACCGGTCGGGTAGGCTGTTTGGAGTGTTTACCCCCCCCCCCCCCCCCCAAAAAAAAAAAAAAAAAAACATTATGCTCCCCCCACTTCTAAAAACAAAGTTGCGCCCCTGCCAGAGGGCATTGATTGACACATCTTTATGCATTGTTGTTAATGTTGATAGGAAGTACAGTAGATCAAATTAACTGGTAGTCTTGCCATCTGGGTGGTATATTGAGCAGCTGAGCACATCCCAAATGTTGGGGCCTACAGAGTTGACTGATACCCCCTGTTTGTCTAAGGAAGCAGGTTTGGAAAACACAGCAAGCAGTGTTTGTCAGGACTGCCCTCAAATAGTCTCCTCGCCACTCACAATTCGTAAGGTAGTTGTAAATACTGTCTTCTTACAATAATGCGCGAAAATGATGAAAAATAATACTGTAATTAGGGAGTACAACTTCAATGGAGTTATGAGTTTTGAGAAGAAAGGACTTGGTTATAAAATTAGTGGAAAGGTCAAATGTCAGTACTCCTGATATACAAATCATGTACATTTCCTTTTGTTCTGTTGGGATCGTTGATATTTAGATTGTGGGTGTTTCCCTACACACTAGATTAATGGACTCTCCTAAGCCTTCATAGAGAAATCAGTGTTCAGGCCAGTTGGCATGGCCACGCTCTGAAGGTAATAAAACTAATTAGGGAAATTTGTATGAAATAATGTTTTAGCACTCTCTCTCACACACCCACACACTTTCGCAGGCACACACACGCTTACACACACATACATCTGCATGTTTAAACCAATTTTCATGGCACTCCATTCTCATGTGGAATAACACACCCGAACAGGCTTAGCCTTGAACGTGCAGCAGTGGAGTGACTGGAATGATTTGTGATGTGCTTAGTTAGGAGTCCTCTTGGGCCTCCCAGTGACTATTTTACACAGTGTGTGATGGGAAGAAAGACTGAACACCCCCCAATGACTGTCTTCCAGCCCCCTCTACCCTTACGGAAAAAACACATTAATTTCATGTGATCACATGTGATGTGTTCCAAAAACACTTGATCACATGTGATCTTATGTGAAGTTATTGTGATAACATGTGACAACATCTAAAGCAACATGTGATAACATGAAACCACATGTGATCACATGTGAAATGTTCCAAAAACATGTTTTCAAAAATCATGTGATTTTCCTCATGTGAAATCATGTGTTTTTTCTGTAAAGTCACCCACCCCCTCAATCCGCTAAACAGAACCACATTTCCCCATGTAATCTGGGGCCGAGTGAAAGCCCCACTGTCTGTATGGATTGTACGGCAGGAACCCAGGGAAATATTTTAACTAGCCCCCCTACCTCTTTCTCGTTTCTCTCCTTCGCGCACTACTCTCAACACACTCATTGCTGGGCTAATGTCTACACATGGAGAATACATAACTCTCACAGAACACGCTACCAGCTTGCCGCAAACCACCCAGGTACAGTATGGTGATGACATCACTGCTATGATCCAGATATACCAGGTTATTAAACTAGTGGAACAGTGGATGTTTTGTTCATCTGGTGTTCTATGTACATAGTAGTGCTTTAGATACAGTATGGTCATATGGTGAGTTCACTGAGTTGTGATGGATGCATTATTACCCTGCCACAGGGCACATTTATATGGGTTGTGCATGGTCAGCATTAAATATTGTTATTGTATGTTTAAGCATGCTTTTAGAAGCCCTGCACGTCAATCTTAAAAGGACTCTTGTGAGATGCCGTGCCCCATTTTGAAATAAATGTATTATATTTGTCTACACATGTGTCGTCTTGCGAAGAGCAGGAATACAGCCGGTGGGTTAGTAGAGTGAGCGTTTGGGCTGGGGTCCTTCCCAGAAATCTCTGTATATGAGGAATGACAAGCGGTACAGAACCCAGATGAGGGCACAGTTGGTGCCCATATGGGCCCAGCTAGTCCCCTCTCAGCACTCCCATCCAGCTCCCCATGAGAAGACTTCTAGGGATGTCACTTTTCATTCCTTGTGTTGTGTGCTAGCAGGGACGGACTGGCCATCTTGCATTTCAGGCAAATGCCAGATGAGCTGGTCCATCTTTAGCCCAGTGTGCCTGTCTAACTTGTTTTTTTTGTGTAAAATTATAATTATCTGGCTAATAATGGGGGCCTGAAGGAAAAAAATGGTCCAGTGTGAGGGCTTCAAGGAAGGAAATGGGCTGTTGTGTTAGAAATGCCAAGGCAGATGTTTGGTCCCAGTCCGTCCTTGTGTGTCGGAGAGGAGAGGGACAGGGGTAGAGGGGTTGGAGGAATGAAGATAGGGGAAAGATTCTTGGTACCATGCCCAGATTGTTCCCTCCTGGTGCAGCCTGAACTTTGTGAGAACACAAGGGGCCTGGATCTTAAAGGACGGAGGAGATACATCACTCAGACAAACCAGCTCACTGACAAGCCCACAGCAGGGATAAATAGCCCACATTACTCATCCTGCTCATAGTAATGAATCAAAATGTCACATCCTATATGGGCCAGACAACTTTTGGATAAAAATGTCTGGAAAAATCCATAGTTTGGAAAAAAAGATGAACAGTAGAAACCCTGATTTCAGTTTTTTTAAGATCCCCATTAGCCGACGCCAATGGCGACAGCTAGCCTTACTTGGGTCCAACAGACATTAGAGACAAAAAGGCTTTACAATTGACATACATTAAAAAACTACAACTAAAAACAAAAGAAACAATACAACTAAATAATAATCATGTATGGGTGTGTGTAGAGTGTGTGTTAGAGAGAGAGCGTGTGTGTGTGTGTGTGTGTGCGTGCATCTATCAGTTACACATACGTATCAGTACATACACACAAGTAGGTCACATGGGGAGAGGCGCTGTGCTGTGAGGTGTTGCTTTATTAAACCAGGTTTGCTGTTCATTTGAGCAATATGAAACGGAGGGAGTTCGATGCAATCATGGCTCTGTGTAATACTGTGTTTCCTTGAGTTTGTTCTGGACCTGGGGACTGTGAAAAGACCCCTGGTGGCATGTCTGGTGGGGTAAGTGTGTGTGTCAGTGATGTGTGTCAGTTGAGTATGCAAACTTTGAATTTTCTAAACATTAATGTTTCTTTTAAAAACAAGAAGCAATGCAGTCAGATTCTCCACATTATTGATGGACAACTATAATTTTTCCATCTCACCCACAAGAACTATACAAAATTCTAAATGACAATGTTTTCCTTTCATTATTAGGTATTTTATGCATGTATATGATGGCTCAAAGTTTGTTTCATGCCTTACTAATCATTAAAGTAATTGGCAACATCAAAAGGTTTTGTGATAAATGAGCCATCTGATTCAATGAAAGTTGAATTAGTGTTTCTTCGCAAAAAGTTTTCCAAAGCTTTTTTCCATCATACTTTATGTAATTTATCTTGGTTTCATAATACAATTTCTTCTTCTTTTTGTTCAGTTAAGTCACATAATTTCTCAATTTACAGTAAGTTTGCCAGTCATATGTGCAGCCAGACTTATTAGCCACTCCTTTTGCCCCATCTCTTTCAATCATACAGCCTTTCAATTCCTCATCAATCCACGGAGCCTTAACAGACAGTCCGTTTCTTAATAAGTGAATGCTTACCAATAACTGTGCACAGCATTGTGTCTCTCTCAAGGTGCTGGTTGTGACAGAAACAACATAATATGTATTTAAGGCTTTGATCTAAGGCTATCAAAGTTCTGGTAGGCACTGCATAAATGTCAGAAAGGTTAGGTGAAGATTTCCTTTGAAATGTTGTAGCTGTATATGCCCCGATGTTTTAGCAGAGCAAGTGTTGGACGCATGTTGGATAAAATCTTTATGGGAGAGTACAGTCATCAGTGGGTCTTTTAGTATAACAGACCCTAATGTTACTACTCTGTCATTTGTTATCTTAAAGTCTGTAGATGGGAGACACATGCAAAGCTCTGGATATTTCTCCCCTTCTGTGTGTTTGCGCCCGTGTGTGAGAGCGAGCGACATATGGAAGTCTTTGAGGACAGTTCATTATTTTCTCCCAAAGTAGGACAAAGAAGTCAAAGAAAGACAAGATATGCTTCACTGATGACCCCGAAAGCCTCAAGAATTGTGCATCTCAAAACAAAAACTAAAGTAAAGAGCACAATTTCTTCATCCTCCATTGAATGACACAGATTCACAAGTTTCCACTCTGCACTGCATCATTACACCCTATGTATAATGTAACACTCATGTTAAGGGGTGGTGTTAAGGTCAGGGAGGTGGTGAGGTGGGGCTGAACGGAGGTTTGGAAATGTCGTCATCCTGGGGTTTGTGGTCACGCCCATGGGGTCTGGGTGGAGCGTGGCTGAGTATGGAGACGCTCCCAGCTGGGAATCCTGTGGTCTGGTGGTTTAGGGCCCGGGAGGATTAAAATAGGGTCTTCCCTCCTCACAGGAAAAAAAATGGAAGGAAAACCACCCTGGAAAAACAGTGTCCATCTTTAATTGAGGCCCTCTGAGGCCCTGTCAGTGGGAATGTGGTCGGAGAAAAGGGGGGTCGTCGCCATTGAGGTCAGCACAGGAGATTCAGGGAGATCATTAAAGAGGGTCACTGGGTACCATGTGGTGAGGAAAAGGGGACCATGTTGTGGCGAGAGGCGGAAGTTGGCTACACCAGACTTTCCCATAAACTACTTTGACCAACAACACTCCGTTCTTTTTATTGTGATTTGTTTTAGCGTGTTCTTTAAAATATCTGAGTGAGTGAGCTTTGGGCTGGGGCTATTTTTGGTACCTCTGCCACTTTGCATAATCCTAATCACAGCTCTTACCTTGCTCTGTCTGTTTCAAAGCTCTTTGAGCGAATTCAAAGTCTTCACCAGCTCTTCACGTGTGATGCTGCTCCAACTCCCCACTGCTCCCCGCCTCCACCCATCCTCCTTCAGAAAGAGACTAACCTAGCTAATCTCCTTTCCTCTGCCCCCAGCAGCCAGCTGCAAAGCCCCAGTGATGCAGTGTCAGAAGAATGCAGCACTTCAAAGAAGATGACTAGAGACAAAGGGGAACAGTGTTCAGGGATGAGAATGTGTCATCTCATAAAAAGCACACAAACACACTGATCCACTTATGCTAGGGCGGACTGGCCTCACGTCTTCAGTGAGGTCTGGGAGAACCAGATGAAGCGTACACGTGAGTGAGGCTCCCTCACTGATAGGAAGCATTGCACGTAGCCTCTTGGCCATGCTTTACTGCCTCTTTAAAACATACAGTGGAGGGGAGACAGAGAGAGGGAGAGGGGGATGGAGACAGAGAAACCAGGGGAGAGAGAGCAGGGTCTGTAATATGGGTGATGTTTGGAGAGCTTTGGAATCAGTGGGCCATGCAATAAGACTTCCTGGAAAATGACTGAGAAATTCCATGATCCTTGTAACTGTGAAAAGACAGAAGTGAAAAAATAAAAGAAATGAAAAGAAAGGGAGAGAAAGAAATGTAGCAAGATTCCAAGAAAGCGGAAATAATCCTTCGCTTGCTAACAGTTCCCTGGACTAATGGTTCTCAGATGTGGGAAGAATGTCTTTCATTTTCAAAAGCACATAAAACATTCCATCTCAGGGGAATCCAAAATAATGGCAGGAATTTACTGCATGAAAGTCACAACTGGACTCCAACTAAACATTTATCCTCAACATTATGACTGTACCTCTCCATTTCTGATCGAGGTGACTGATGCCTCATTGAAGAAAAATTAAGAGGGCGAAAAATTAACCCTGAGGCTCCTCCTCCCAGGAAGGGGGGTGGAGGGCAGGGGGTGCATTGGGGGAACAAATCTGCGAAGCAGAGCTCCAACTGGATAACTCTCTCTCTCCCCCTACCAAAATGTTTGCACTTAAGCATATCATACACATGTCGTGTCCATTCGGCGAGGCACTAACTCATGGCCTGGCATTCCACCCTCACGTTTTAACTGACTGCTGTTTCTAATGATTTAAGAGCCCTGGCCTTATTCATGGAATAGTATCTTATATTCGATTGTCTTATAGTGCCTTAGCGTTTATAGCTATTCCCCTTCCTCCATTTGTGGGTGCAAAGGCAGCTTGGGCAGAAGGAAATTGCAAAAGCAAAGCTCAAGTTTCACCAGCGCTTCGTGGTCTGGTGGGTTGAGATCGTTTTCTCTTTTTTGAGGGAAGGAGAGAAAGTGAGACTCTGCTTTTGTTTTGTCTCGGTGAACGGCAGGGACCTTCCCCTTTCCACACAGTGGACCTCCAGATCAGATTAGATTCACACAGCTCTTCAGGGACCATGCCAGAAACCCAGGTCTCAGAACTAAGTGGAGCGTTTCTGTAAACATCAAGTCTACCCCCTCAAAACCTGTCTGTCTGTCTGTCTATGTAGCCTACTTTATAAATATGTATCTCTATCTCTCTATCTGCGCCTCTCTGACCGAGATGCTGTGAGAGTTAGATTAGTGAAGTGGGGAACAGGAAGCTGCTTCTCAGTGAATGTATCTTAGAGAAACACCATCTCCCACCATGATAATAAACCTTGGGGCCTTGTCCAGCCCTCAGTATGATCTGTGCTTGTTTGAACAGCAGGGCCTCATCTCACTCATTCTTCCTCCAATTATTTACACTGAAACTCGACCGGCTGAGCTGGGTCACTCAGTCCACTGAAACTAGATCCACCTCCCTAGCTCCATGGCTGGGTAAAGCATGGTAAAGTATAAAAATACAGACCTGGACAAAGAAGAAACATTTTTCTATCAGATTCTGTTTGTCTTCCAAGAGTCACTGAATAAGCCTCTCTCTCACATATAGCATCTCTCACATACACTGTAGCCATGGAATTTATATAAGATACTCTTTGAAGAGGTAGGGTTTCAGACGTTTTCGGGAAGATGGAAAGGGACTCCGCTGTCCTGACGTTAGAAGCTTGTTCCACCGTTGGGGTGCCAGGACAGAGAAGTGCCTTGACTGGGCTGAACGGGAGCTGACCCCTGGCAGAACGAAGTGCTCGGGTTGGGATGTAGGGTTTGAGCATAGCCTGAAGGTAGGGAGGGGCAGTTTCCCTTACAGAGGGCAGTTCAAGCACCAAGGTCTTGAAGCGGATGCAAGCTTCAACTTGAAGCCAGTGGAGTGTGCGGAGGAGCGGAGAGACATGGGAGAACTTGGGGAGGTTGAAAACCAGGCAGGTTGTGGCATTCTGGATAAGTTTCAGGGGTTAGATGGCACAAGCGGGGAGCACAGCCAACAGAGAGTTTCAGTAGTCTAGACGGGAGTGACAAGTGCCTGGATTAGGACCTGCGCCGCTTCCTGTGTGAGATAAGGTTGTACTCAACGGATGTTGTTGAGTATGAAGCTGCAGGAGTGAGTCACTGCTTTGACGTTTGCAGAGAACTACAGGGTGTTGTCCAAGTTCACGCCAAGGTTCTTTAAAATCTGGGAGGGGGACACTGTGGTGTTGTCAACCGTGATAGAGAGGTTGAAATGACCCCCTACCCTGCAAGCTCAAAATCTGCCTGGCCACAACAACACCTTATCAGTCTGGCTTGCCTGTATGAGTAGTGGAAATGCCACAACAAGCCTTTTATGAGTGTGAAACTCCAGTAAAGAAAGTGTACCCTGGATAAATGGATAGACAGCCTGCACGATCATTAGGGGTTTAAACAACAGATGCTAAGATTCTTCATTGCAGAGTGTCCTACCTACCTGCTTCCCACGTCTCACACACTTCCTGCAGCTGTTTTCACAGTGCCTCCCAAGACAGATGAATATGAATGAGAGGCTCTGTCAGCACTTTGTGTGGGTGTGTGTATATTTGTGTGTGCTTGTGTGTGTGTTTGTGTCAGTGTATGTACGTCTGTGTGTGTTCAGTATTTAATTTAAGTGGGTGATGACAAAAGCAAAAAAACAACTACTTTATGGAAAGATTACTTACTGAATAGAATACTGGTATGTTGTTGCGAATTCAGCCCCATTCCCTGAGACTGTGACACTTTGTTTAAGGTCGAGTTCTATTCCTGTAACACATGCCCTGTGCCTATTAAACTGTATCAGTGGACCACCCAGGAGTTTTACACAAACCAAAAGGGCGGAGGGGTTAGTCTAGCAACACAGGACTGCACGTAGTGACACTGGGGACTGGGAAAGATGATTAGTCAATTTTCACACTTAGAACTGCTAACATACATACACCCCCACGGTACCAGTTCAGGTTGAGGGCATCAGGTGGCCAGCTGTATTTGCTGTGTCCTGATAGTGGGACTGAGGAGCCAATTAACACACGCACACATCCCGTTTATCTTCTCTACTAGTTCACAGCAATGTTAAATCAGTACACATCATAAAACAAAGATGACAAGCACAGCAGTATTATTGTTACTGTATTGTACACATTCAGTTATTTTGTGCCCCCATGTAGTCTGTGGAGTGGGGTTGGAAAGCCCTCCATGACAGTTGGTGTGGGACACTGACAGCCTCTCCAGTGGACTGGAGGTGTTTTTCAGGGGGTCCAGTATGAAGCTATTCCTCACACCCCATCTCGAACGTCTGTTTGCTCGGCATTAACAAGTGTGATCCTGTTAGCCTGTGCTGTGGCTGGTCACCCCACTGGAACTCCCAGGCGGAGGCTTTGAAGTGTTCGGCCGCCCCCAGACAGGAGGGGGCTGTGTGGGGTGGAGTAGGGGGTCGGAGTGGGGTGGGCCTCTATGGAAGGTGGGACAGGAGCGGCCCAGCTGTTAGCCCAGCAAGCAAAGTGGCGAGGCGGAAACAGGATTCCCCAGAGTCAATATTTGTCGCTACACCAGTGTTCAGAAAGAGTATGAGTCTATATCAACTTTGAGGTACTGTTTGAGGTACTGTTTGAGGTACTGTTTGAGGTGGCGGTTAACCTTAATAACGTCAATTGGGTCATTTTTTACCTGAAATTGGTAATGATGGCAGAGACAATATCTGTCAAGTAGTAATTATTTAAATATTATTAACCTTTTGTAAAACAAGTCAATTGTTTAAATTCCTCAAAATAAGCATGTTTTTGTACGTATTTTAATATATTTCATTCATAGCAACTTGTTATGAACATACAGTATGTGTCAGGTCCTTTTTATGGTGTCTGGAGGTTACTGTCAGGGCTTGACAGTAGGGTTGTCTAGGCAAATCTTTGTTTGGTTTTTGTTGGTCCCCAATTAGAGGCAGCTGCCCTGCGTTGTCTCTAAATGGGGATCCTATTTAAGTTGTTGAGTTTCCTACCTGCGTATGTGTTATTGTTTGTGCATGTTGCACACCAGGTCATGATTGTGGTCTTGCATCGTATGTTGTTTTCGTGTAGAACAAATAAAAGGAATGTCTGTTTACTTCAGCTCTGTGCCTTGGGTCCTATCTTTCGAACCGTGACAGTATGTCTGTTAGTCATTCAATTTGTTGTGTTTCTGTGATCCTTAGAGGCTGAGAAATTGATGATTGAGCTAATCTGACAAACCTAAGATGGCCACTGATATGGGTGGCGGTGCCATCAGACTTTTAGCTTTAACTTTGGAACGCTATGGGCTTTCAACTCAGTTCCAATTGCATCTGCAAGATGAGACTCTTGATTTGGCATGGAGACATTGGCTGAATTTTTCTGTTTTTATTTTGTTATTGTGGTTGCCACGCCCACCCAGGGGTTCAAGTCTAGGGTGGCTTCATATCTATATCTTTTCAGGGTACATACATCTACCTCTGTGGCAAGTCTGGTGCTTTTATCACAGCATTTTCTATTGAGTCCACATTTTCAGCTTAGTATACAAAAGAGAGAATATTTTAAATTCCTCCATACTAATACAGAAATCATGGTAAATTGTGTTTTAGGTTGGTAAGTAGTTGCTTGACAAAGTCCTAAAGTTTCAGAAATAATTTTTTTTAAAGGTTTCCGAAATTGACATTTTTGACACCTTGGAGTCAAAATTGACCCCTGTTGGCGCTTTTAGGGTTAACTGTTTATCAGATAGTTAAGTAGAGTAAAATAGCAAAAAAGTGATTTTAAAAGTGTGTGGTCTCACTAAGGAAATGTAGGCTATAAGCCTCTCTTGAACATGGTTTCCAGCATCTGTTACTTGTTGCGGCTTGGCTGTTTGATTTCGCTCTGTCGTCTGAGAGCCACAGCAATGTCAATGCAGAATGCGACTCGATTAGCAAGGAAGGCTGGATACAGCCAAGCTCTCCACATGTGGGCAGTTGCCTCTGAAGAGCTACAGATGTCATATCTTAATTTGACCAGTTTCTCACAGCAGGAAAATAATCTTGCTAAGGGTTGATACATTTTTTGTTAGGATAAATCAAGTCTGACATTTTTAAGTGGAAATTACAATCTTTAGAAGCCTTTGTAAACCTCAAATACACTACAATTTGCATTTCCTTTGCACATGAAAATTCTCTGTTACAACAGTGATGCAATTTAGATAGGACATCTATACAAAAAGTTGTGGCCATTTCTATACTGTTGTAAACAGCATGGTTTCCCTATGTCCGCCCCAACAATCTTGTTAGCCAGAATAGTTCTGACCTGTGGGTCGTGTCTCCCTACAAGTCTGAACGCTTGGCTGCCCTAATCAAGGCAGTGGGGAGTCGTCACCGGGTTTTGGCTTTAAAACTTATCTCAATCGAGGGATGAAAAACGTCGCTGTACTTCTAATTATCCCATTATACTAGCTGACAAATTGAGAAGATAGAAAACTAATAGTTATGAATTAAACTGCCTTTTTTGTCCTCGTGCTAGGTAACAGAAGCCACAGCAAGCAGCAGCCATTTTGGAACGGCAAGTAGAACATTTAGAACAGCAAAGGAGCCTGATTAGCTGACTGTACTTTGTTGTTCCATGCAACATTCTACGTACCATTCCAAAATGCAGTGGTGTAAAGTACTTAAGTAAAAATACTTTTGATACTTACGTATATTTTAGCAATATTTAGAACCAAATACTTTTAGACTTTTACTCAAGCAGTATTTTACTGGGTGACTTTCACTTTTACTTGAGTAACTTTCTATTAAGGTATCTTTACTTTTACTCAAGTATGACAATTGGGTACTTTTTCCACCACTGGCAAAATGGCTACTGTGGCTTCTGCTATATAGCAACTTTACTTCATTTTCAAAACAGTCCCTGTAAGATTTTTGCCATTTTGCTCTTTTGGAGCCCTACAAGAAAACAACAACCCTAAACTTAGATTCCTGTTGCCACGGCTCCCTCCTTCCACTCCACCAACACATTCAAGCCGCCAATGCCATCCTTTACACACCGAGGCCCTGGGTCTCTTTTATACACCAGGTGACATTCATCCATTATGCCGCACAAACCTACTCCTCTACAGAGACACACACACACGCGCACACACACACACTCAAATACTCACAAACAGTTTAGATTGACACAACCAGTTTATATATATACACAATGCTATACATACATGCACACACACACAAACACATTGTTTTATACACTGACATGTGTGTGTGTTTGTGTGTGTGTGTGTGTCTGTGTAAGTGAGCTGTTAACAAGTTAGACTAGAGGAATGCAGCCTCGACTGCCACCCTTCCCCTCCTCAGTCCATCCATCTTCATTAACAGCTGTTACCACATGCTGGTCATGTGATTTACAGCTCCTGTTCTTGACAGAGATGTAGGGCGAATTCCTCACCTTGATCAGTCAAGTTCCACACACACAGTGGGAGCAAGGCCCCACTAATGGGCCAAGCAGTTGAGCAGTGTTTCCCAACTCCAGTCCTCCAGTACCCACAGCACATGTTGTTGTAGCCCCGGACAAGTACTGTACACCTGATTCAATTTGTCAACTAATCATCAAGCCCCTCAACGAGTTGCATTAGGCGTTTTTGTCAAGGGCTACAACAAAAATGTGTGTTGTTTGGGGGTACTGGAGTTGGGAAACACTCCTGTAGGGAGTCAGTACTGTACGGGTAGTCGGATACATCTCAGTAGTCTAAAGTTGCTTCCTCTAAAAAAAGGCTTGGTGGATGCTTACTGGGAAGCTGCATTCACCATTTCCTATTGTTAAATTGAAGAGGAGCTGAGGAAAGGAAGCCTCTTTAGACTTTTGAGATGAGACGTACCCTGTGCCTGTGGTACAAGGGATCAGGGAGGTTCAAAACATAAATTTGTTGTCCTGCTGCAGGGTTCAGTTCAGTCCTGGAGTGTATGGTGTGGCCTGGTGTCGCTCTACATGCCTTACGAGGAATGGATTTACACCTCTGGCAACAGGTGGGATGGCTCTTTATTCAAATAATGATGATTAGGGGCCTTTTTCTATCTCACTCACTCACTCACTCTCTCAGGTGTGAGATGTTAAGGCCACAACACACTTCAAGCAAACAGACCGATGGAGTGTCGTATACGATTGGAGCCACACAAAAGTACGTAGAAGTATCTGAGAAAAGGACGCTCCGTCGCTGTGTTTGCATAGTTTGCGTGACGTGTGTAGGGCCCTTTACAGTTTAATCCCGCCAATGTGTTGTCTACTCTAGACCTCTATACAGGAGAACACAGGCCGGCGATGAAACAATAAGCCTTGCCTGGTTTGGGTGACAACCCACCAGACACCACACATTCTTAACTGTCATTAGTGATGCTAGATAAGAGTGGCTTTGCTAGAAGCTATTCTAACCATTGTGTTTGGGGTTTACTACCTGTTATCTGGCCCATTGTAAGTGGGCGGGGCCATTATCTACTCAAACAAAGAGCTTTGTGTAAAATAACGTGCAATTACATGCAGACAAAATATTGGAGTAAATGTTAAATACTGTAGTAAATGTTCATGGTAATGTATAAAAAATGGGTTTTGAGATGACCTACATCATGAAGATTATTCTGAATGTGACGGGGATGACATCAGTGATGATGATGAGAGTGATGATGATAAGAAAACAGATGTCTTCATTTTGTGTCAGATAGAACCTCTTGGCCAGAGGATGATCCAACACACAGCTAGATGCTAATCCCCCCAATGTGGTTCCACTTACCTCCCTGTTGTTCTTTCCACCTCCATCTAGCAGCCTGTTTTCACAGCCAAAGGAAACTTGTCAAAAAAGCCAGTGCAGACTTTTAATAGTGGTTGATAATGATACTCATTACAGAAATGATCAAGAAAGAGGTCCTCGCCGAGAAATTCTATGATGTCATGTGGAGACAATGAGAGGTCCAGGCAGGCAAGGCAGCTGTGCGAGTTCCAACCTGCAGCCCAGATCAAAAGAACAGAGCTGGGCTAAGTGTGTGTGTGTGTGTGTGTGTGTGTGTGTGTGTGTGTGTGTGTGTGTGTGTGTGTGTGTGTGTGTGTGTGTGTGTGTGTGTGTGTGTGTGTGTGTGTGTGTGTGTGTGTGTGTGTGTATGAACACGCTTATCAGTAAATGAGCAAACTAAAGACCACATTTCTTTAGACGATCTGCATACAGTAAGCTTCTATGCCTATAGTTTAAGAATCCCCCAGAGCTACGTCTAAGTCTAAGTTTAACCTCTAAACCTCATTTATGTACCTGCAACAGCTGTGACATAGTTGTAAGCAATAAGTGCATGTATACCGTTAGGTGGTAATAGAATACTGGACGAAAATTGCATTTTATTGCTGGTCTCACCTGGTTTTGCTTTAAAGCAGAGTAGGGGCCATACAGGGGCCAGGTGGGGGCTTAGGGGCCAGGTAGGTATTTACGATGGCTCTTCTGCCTCAGGCTCCGCCCATTAGCCATTTGCTCTCAGTGGTCCAGTCATAGAGGCTTGTATGGTCATACAAAAGCTTTAGAATGATTGTTTCACAATGAATAGAGCTGGATAGAATAACTTTACAGGATAGGATTTCTTGCAGGATGCATACATTGTATGATACATAGGGTCCATCTTATGATCATAAATCGAAATGCTTTGAAATGGATAGTTTGGTTGGCAAAAGGTCTGCTGCTTTTATGTCTGGGCATCTCGTCATGCATTTTTCAACGACTAAAATAAACTTTATTGATGTAATGATGTAATGTGTGACTAATGATGATGTTTGGTTTTACACACTTGTTTTGGATGATAGATATAATCTGCACCACACCATTTCCATGCGCAAACCTGCTATTCTAGTTCAATAATGAGTGCTATGCCATTTCAAATAGCAAAAATATCGAATATGCCATATCCAATATAAAAACATGGTTGTTTGATTACTCAGAAGACTTCATTCTGTGTGAATCTGTTTTGTGATTGGCCAAGCACTCCCTGTTCCCTGATCTCACAGCAGATACAATAGAAGAACTAGAACACAAGTGGGTCCTATTAACTTCAGGGCATGACGACACAGTCCTGACCGTGGTTTAGGGGATATGTGTAACTGTTATGACTATGGGCGAGTAGTCTCAAATACTTAGGGCCTGATTCCGACTTAGGAAATTACAACTTTCTCACTCACGCCTTTCCTTCACACTTCTCAGTAGTTGGTATTCAGACTTACCTTATGAAGGTGCGTAACCCAATGGTCACTCTGATAAATGTAATTAATCTGCTGAAAACCCTCCAACTTGCTAGCCAACAGATTTTCTTGTGGAGTTTTGAATACAATGGACCTTTTTAGTTAGAATATTGTTGACAGACTTAATAGAATACAGTATTCGGAAAGTATTTAGACCCCTTCACTTTTTCCAAATTTTGTTACATTACAACCTGATGCTAAAATTGATTAAATATGTTTTTTTCCTCATCGATCTACACACAATACCCCATAAAGCCAAAACAGGTTATTAGAAATGTTTTCAAATGTATTAAAAATAAAAAACAGAAATACCTTATTTACATAAGTATTCAGAACCTTTGCTATAAACCTCAAAATTGAGCTCAGGTGCATCCTCTTTCCATTGTTCATCCTTGAGATGTTTCTACAACTTGATTGGAGTGGTTGATGTTTCTACAACTTGACTGTGGTAAATTCAATTGATTGGACATGACTTGGAAAGGCACACACCTGTCTATATAAGGTCCCATGGTTGACAGTGCATGTCAGAGAAAAAAAACAAGCCATGAGGTCGAAGGAATTGTCAGAAGAGCTCCGAGACAGGATTTTGTCAAGGCACAGATCTGGGGAAGGGTACCAAAAATGTCTGCAGCATTGAAAGTCCCCAAGAACAAAGTGGCCTCCATCATTCTTAAGTGGAAGAAGTTTGTAACCACCAAGACTCTTCCTAGAGCTGGCCGCCTGGCCAAAATAAGCAATCGGGGGTGAAGGATATTGGTCAGAGAGGTGACCAAGAACCCAATGGTCACTCTGACAGAGCTCCAGAGTTCCTCTGTGGAGATGGGAGAACCTTCCAGAAGGACAACCTTCTCTGCAGCACTCCACCAATCAGGCATTTACGGTAGAGTGGCCAGACAGAAGCCACTCCTCAGTAAAAGGCCCATGACAGCCCGCTTGGAGTTTGCCAAAATGCACCTAAAGGACTCTCAGACCATGAGAAACAAGATTCACTGGTCTGATGAAACCACGATTGAACTCTTTGGCCTGAATGCCAAGCGTCACATCAGGAGGAAACCTGATACCATCCCTACGGTGAAGCATGGTAGTGGCAGCATCATGCTTTGGTGATGTTTTTCAGTGGCAGGGACTGGGAGACTAGTCAGGATCAAGGGAAAGATTAACAGAGAAAAGTACAGAGCAACTCTTGATGAATACCTGCTCCAGATCACTCAGGTCCTCTGGGGCGAAGGTTCACCTTCCAAGAGGGTGGTATCTGTACTTTACTATTTATATTTTTGACAACTTTATTAACCGTATCTTGCACTACTCATCTCATATGTCTAACTGTACGCTATTCTCAGTATCTTAGTCACCTAATCGTGTTTACATACTGCATCACCAATCTCTGATGTGTATATTGTATACTTTTTAAGCTTACTATTCCACTGGATCTTAGCCCAATGCCACCCTGGCATATGTATATATTCTTTTTACCTTTATTTTACTAGGCAAGTCAGTTAAGAACAAATTCTTATTTTCAATGACGGCCTAGGAACAGTGGGTTAACTGCCTTGTTCAGGGGCAGAACGACAGATTTGTACCTTGTCAGCTCGCTCTAACCACTGGGCTACCTGCCGCCCCGATATTCTCAATCCTTTCTTAGATTTATGTGTGTTATATGTTGTGAAACTGTTAGACATTATTGTTAGATAGTACTGCACTGTCGGAGCTAGAAGCACAAGCATTTCGCTACACTCGCAATGACATCTGCTAACCATGTGTATGTGACCAATAAAATGTGATTTGATTTTACTTCACTACATTCCTAAAGAAAATTATGTACTTTTTACTCAATACATTTTCCCTGACACCCAAAAGTACTCATTATATTTTGAATGCTTAGCAGGACAGTAAAATGGTCTGATTCACACACTAATCAAGAGAACATCCCTGGTCAACCTTACTGCCTCTGATTTGGCGGACTCACTAAACACATGCTTCGTTTTTAAATTATGTCTGAGGAAGCAGGTACAAAAGTATCTATATCCACAGTCAATCGAGTCCTATATCGATACAACCTGAAAGGCCGCTCAGCAAGGAAGAAGCCACTGCTCCAAAACCGCCATAAAAAAAGCCAGACTACGGTTTGCAACTGCACATGAGGACAAAGATTGTACTTTTTGGAGAAATGTCCTCTGGTCTGATGAAACAAAATAGAACTCTTTGGCCATAATGACCATCATTATATTGGGAGGAAAACGGGGGAGGCTTGCAAGCCTAGGAACACCATCCCAACAGTGAAGCACAGGGGTGGCAGCATCATGTTGTGGGGGTGCTTTGCTGCAGGAGGGACTGGTGCACTTCACAAAATAGATGGCATCACGAGGAAGGAAAATTATGTGGATATATTGAAGCAACATCTCAAGACATCAGTCAGGAAGTTAAAGCTTGGGGGTCTTCCAAATGGTCAATGACCCCAAGAATACTCCAAAGTTGTGGCAAAATGGCTTAAGGACAACAAAGTCAAGGTATTGGGGTGGCCATCACAAAGCCCTGACCTCAATCCTATAGAACATTTGAGGGCAGAACTGAAAAAGCGTGTGCGTTCAAGGTCTACAAACCTGACTCAGTTACACCAGTTCTGTCAGGAGGAATGGGCCAAAATGTACCCAACTTATTGTGGGAAGCTTATGGAAGGTTACCCAAAACAAATACTAATTGAGTGTATGTAAACCTCTGACCCACTGGGAATGTGATGAAAGAAATAAAAGCTGAAATAAATCATTCTCTCTACTACTATTCTGACATTTTCACATTCTTAAAATAAAGTGGTGACCCTAAATGACCTAAGACAGGGAATCTTCCGACTCTCCCATGTTCACTCACCAGTTGGTATTGTTCTTGTTCATCAGCGTTCTCTCTCATGTCATTGTCTCGTTCATGGTTTTGTTGTTTTATTAATGTTTTCACCTGCACCTCCTTCCGACTCACCGACCCATCATTACACTGGGTGACTTTCCCTTTTACTTGAGTCTTTTTCTATTAAGGTATCTTTACTTTTACTCAAGTATCCACCACTGATCAGATTGAACATCTCTGGAGAGACCTGAAAATAGCTGTGCAGCGACGCTCCCCATCCAACCTGACAGAGTTTAAGAGGATCTGCAGAGAAGAATGGGAGAAACTCCCCAAATACAGGCGTGCCAAGCATGTAGCGTCATACCCAAGAAGACTTTAGGCGTTAATCGCTGCCAAAGGTGCTTCAACAAAATACTGAGTAAAGGGCTGAATACTAATGTAAATGTGATATTTTCGTTTTTTGTTTTTTATAAATGTGCAAAAATGTCTAAAAACTTGTTTTTGTTTAGTCATTATTGGGTTTTGTGTGTAGATTGATGAAAAATCTATTTAATCAATTTTAGAATAAGGCTGTAACATAACAAAATGTGGAAAAAGTTAATGGGTCTGAATACTTTCCGAGAATATTAGGGGTCAATTAAAGAAAGCCATCTAAATACTGTGGAAGGCCCTAAAAATGGTCTCCAATAGCCTCGCTACTGTTATTTATTACTGCTTTTATTTCTTTATTTATCTATTGTTTACCTTTACACTTATTTTACTTAAAAATTGCATTGTTGGTTAGGGTTTTTGAGTAAGCCTTTCACTGTAAGGTCTACACGTTGTATTCGGCGCTGGTGACAAATACAATTTGATTTGGTGCATATTCGTTTCGGTTTCAGCAAGAATTGGTGGATTTAAAAAATACTCTGATCTTGTAGATTATTTGATGATGAATCATCAAAAAAACAGGTTTTGAGACCCTTTAAGCACGAAAGAAAACGGTGGTTTAATTCATTCAGAAAAATGCCACGTTCAATTCTTTAACCCATGGTAATGTCGGAAGATTAGTGAACATATAATTATAATAGGGAGAATAGCGTAGAATAGTAGGCTATACCCTCGTCTATTGCCTGCACTAACCATGGAACTGTGTGATGACACGGCCAAGTATTGTGCCATACGTCGGGTTTAAACTGCTATGGATTCGTCTGCGCTCCGTTCCATAACGATTGAATTAGCCTACATGTTTTTTTTATTTTTTATATATTATCAAGCGTTACTAATGATTGTCAGCAACAACCACATGGCCGTGACGGCATTTACAGAGGAAGCAAATTAAGGTAAACGAAACAATGTAATTAAATGGAATGATAAGGCTATACCAACTCTAGGGAACTAACAGTAAATTAGCAGTTGAATACAGTATGTGATGTTATTAGGCCTACTGACGGTCGATACTGATAGTGGCTAATATTGAGCATAATAAAAATAAATAGGAAACAGACAGTCAGTGTAGTCTATAATTAAGACAATCAAGAGAGTAACCATCCCTGCACGTTAAAAGGCCATATAGTTCTGTATAATGGCACAGCATTTCATAAACTTTACTGTGAGAAAGTTGATATGTTGATATGCTTCAGTTTGTTGCCATATTACTGGTTTAACATTTGTCTCCAGCGATTATAAGGTAAAATACATCTAAACCAAGTGTTTTTTATATTTACAATTCCCTTATACAGGTCTCCAAAGTGGCGCAGTGGTCTAAGACTGCATGTCAGTGCTAAAAGCATCACTACAGGCAACCTGGTTTGAATCCAGACTGTATCACAACCGGCTGTGATTGGGAGGCCCACAGGGCGGCACACAATTGTCCCAGAGTCGTCTAAGTTTGGCCGGTGTAGGCCGTCATTGTAAATAAGAATTTATTCTTAACTGACTTGCCTAGTTAAATAAAGATTACATTTTTAAAAAATCCAAATAGATTTAGTCATTTACCTAGCTCTTATCAAGTTGTAAAATACATTGCATGGAGAATGGTGTTATTTCTATTGAATAAATAAAGTAGATGCTTTTTCCACTTGGAACCGGTAGGTTCGCTAGACCTTATTCATGTTTTCCTTGCATGTAAAGCTGGTGGAATTATTAGGGAATTAAGTTCAAGGTCAGAATATGCCTACAGAGAAAAGTGCATAAAAAGGGAATTACTCAGGTCGGAATCGGACCCTTACTGAGTGGTCTTTGAAGTACTATTCATTTGACTTAGCGTATGCCTGCTAATTAAGGCTCTAAACAGGTGGGTGAGACAGGCTTTGTAGCTTTGCCTTACTTGATAAACACAGCCAGACCATTACTTTATACTTGATAGTCAAGACGCCCTGAGTTGACCTTTCCACCTCCTCTCGAAATGGGAAAGTGCTCAAGTGCTTACATAAAGTCACCCATTAACACACAGGCCCGTCCGCAAACACACACACACACACACACACACACACACACACACACACACACACACACACACACACACACACACACACACACACACACACACACACACCAAACCAGAGGGATAAACAGCTGGATGGTAGAGGAAGACGTATACTGAAGTTTCAGTGACAGTGGGAGGAGAGTCAGACCTATTTTCCTCATATCCTCCTGACAAAGGGTTAAATCTCTGTGACAAAATGCTCACTTATGGTGAAGATGACAACTAGGAAGTTCATCTAATTGTTTCTGCACCCCCTCTTAACAGCTCATACAATCAGTTAGATTGTTTACTGACAAGTGGCAATTTAGTGAAATTCATTACAACTACTGTAACTCCTGTAAACACATCCATATCTCACCTATGTGGAAATCCCGACTGACTGGAAACACTGATACCGGCCCTCCCCAAGCATGTGACAGACACAGGACCTGGGGAGGAAGGAGATCTGTCAGGAAAACTGAGAGAGAGAGAAGAGAGATGGGTGAGAGGGCGAGAGAGTGCAAAGAGAGAGAGAGAGCAGAGAGAGGGAAAGAGGGAGAGAGAGAGAGAGAGAGAGGGAAAGAGGGAAAGAGGGAGAGAGAGAGAGAGAGTGAAAGAGGGAAAGAGAGAGAGAGGGGGAAAGGGAAAGGGAGAGAGAGAGAGAGAGAGAGAGAGAGAGAGAGAGAGAGAGAGAGAGAGAGAGAGAGAGAGAGAGAGAGAGAGAGAGAGAGGGGATCCAAGGAGCCTGACAGAAGAAAATATGACTCCAGCTCTCTGGAAAAACCATCTGAGGAGTGAAAGTAGAGATAGAGAAACAAAGCAAGAGGAGGAGTCAGAGAATGTGATGTGATTCATTTAAATGGCATCAAAGGATATTACCTAAAGATGTACATCAATTGGACCAATTAACCATTTGGTACTCCTTTGTGAAAAGGATGTTGTTGTTTGGGATTCCTTCAAAACGTTTTGATAACCGTTAGACCTTTATTACAGTTGTAATAAAGTTGTATTAAAGGTTTTATGGTGAAAGCCTTGGAAAAAAGTTCAGGGGCCTCATTTATCAATATTGCGTAGAAGCTATTCTAAAAAACTACTTACGAATGGAATTTAAAATGATATGCATAGAAAAACAAACAATCCTACGAGCGTCATACGCACACCGGTAGGAAATAACCATTGATAAATACAAATTGTTCTCAGCCTCAATGGTATTTGTATTTCGAAACAGCCCTAATTAACCACATATGGTCAAAATCATCCCATTAAAGGAACACCTTCCTAATATTGAGTAGTTGCACCCCCTTTCGGCTTCAGAACAGCCTCAATTCGTCGAAGCATGGACTCTACAAGGTTTCGAAAGCGTTCCTCAGGGATGCTGGCCCATGTTGACTCCAATGCTTCCCACTGTTGCGTCAAGTTGCCTGGATGTCCTTTGGGCGGTGGACCATTCTTGATACACACGGGAAACTGTTGAGCGTGAAAAACCCAGCAGCATTGCAGTTCTTGACACAAACCGGTGCGGTTTAAATCTTTTGTCTTGGCCGTTTACCCTCTGAATGGCACACATACACAATCCATGTCTCAATTGTCTCAATGCTTACAAATCATTCATAGCCTATCTCCTCACCTTCATCTACACTGATTGAAGTGGATTTAATAATTGACATCAATAAGGAATCATAGCTTTGACTTGGATTCACCTGGTCAGTCTATGGAAAGAGTGTTCTTAATGTTTTGCATACTCAGTGTACAACGCTATACCATGAAATGCAACCTGGTGTCAGTGCATTTCGTTTTATTCTGTAAGTAAATCCGAGACACTCCACTTAGTATGATATAAAATAAAATAAAATCACATTTTATTGGTCACAAACATGTTTAGCAGTTGTTATAGTGGGTGTAGCAAAATGTTTGTGTAGGTGGAAGCCGGCTAGTGATAGCTATTTAACAGTCTGATGGACTTGAGATAGAAGCTGTTTTTCAGTCTCTCGGTCCCAGCTTTGATACACCTGTACTGACCTCGCCTTCTGGATGATAGTGGGGTGAACAAGCAGTGGCTCGGGTGGTTGATTTCCTTGATGATCCAATTGTGCGCCGTCTCATGGGTCTCCCGGGCACAGCCATCTGTGACACAGCCTGGGATCGAACCCAGGTCTGTAGTGACGCCTCAAGCACAGCGATGCAGTGCCTTAGACCGCTGGGCCACTCGTGAGAACCCCCAATGCATTGTTTTTGACTGCAGATGCACCCGGTTTCTGGTTGCTTGTAAATGTTTATTTAGACTTTTGTGGAAGTACATACCGGCCGTAACGGCAGTAAATGGCAATAGTTGCAGCCATATTTGGAGAGTAACAAACATGTTTTGACATTGTAAAGCTTGCAGAGCTGGTTAATGGTAGCTTGAATGGTAGCTTTCTGGTCAGAGAAGACATCTCACCATATTCATCTACTGGGCCCAGACCGCCGATACTTACAAACCGATAAGATGATCCACTTAAGCTCAGAGGGGTAGTAGACAGACAGACGGACAGACGGTTGTTGATAACCTGCTGGGACGCAGGGATCACAGTCGTCTCTTCAGCCTCTCCTCTGCCTCGAACCGACCCCTCCAATAAAACTACTTTTTTTATTTAACTAGGCAAGTCAGTTAAGAACAAATTCTTATTTACAATGACGGCCTAGGGGCAGAACGACTGTTATTGTATTGTTTTGTAATTATTTTCTTTATATATATATATATATATATATATATATATATATATATATTCAATCCAGCAACCTTTCGGATACTGGCCCAACGCTCTATCCACTCGGCTACCTGCCCCCCCCAATAACGACAACCAGGAGAAAGGTTCTGCATTGTTTCAGATGGAAAATGCTCAGGTCATGCTATGTTTTATTTTTACCTATATCTTTTTACCTATACCAGAAATTCCTTAGGATATAAAACAACTGCACAGAGCCAAGTTGATCAAATGTTTCTGACAAAAACTGTATGGCAGTACAGGATACATTTGGACACACATCGTTTTGATCCCGCTTATTACATGGTAAAAGAAATCCGAAACAGCTATTTCATCAAAGTACATTCACAGAGTTATACATAGAAAAGACAAATAGGTTCATTTCCTATGTAACACAATAAAACAATGATACATTTCCGTAGCCAAGGGGTTTTGAATAATGTGTTCATTTGGTTTTGTATGTAATTTATCCCAAAGAGCTGTTGGGAGCCACAATGCATTGGCCCAAATATCGTACTCATGTGCGCTCCCTGCTGGACAAGGGAGGTATAGCAAGAATCATGTAATTCACAACGCATCGAGGTCAGGCACTGAGCTCTGTCAGTGAGGGAGATTTTCAATTAGCTGGCCCCGGAGCAACATTCATGTCTCCAAGTTGTTGTGTTATCCAATGCCTTGGGAGTGGGTGTGTCTTAAGAGAGGGTTTGTTCTGTTTTCTTTAGAGCTCAGGGTTGCTCTGGCGGTCTGAGAGGGTCCACTCCAAAAACAACAGGATGAAAAACAACACAGGGTGGAAGGATTGAGGAGGGGAGGAGGGGTGTCAGGGACAGTGGCGGGTAGAACTTATGAGATTTTTCTCTCTGAGTGAGAAAAGTACACAGCAATGTTTTATATGGAGGCTGAAACAGTGGTCCTGTTGTGTAGGCAACCGCAGGGAGCAGTCCAGACACCTGGCACACACAAACAGAGACATTGCCCAGCTTGCCTGTGTGTGTGTGTGTGTGTGCGTGCGTGCGTGCGTGCGTGCGTGCGTGTGTCCACGTTTGCACCAGTCAATAGCTAGCTTTTGAGTGCCGCGACTGGTAGAGGCGCTTGATGGAAGATGGTTACTTGTTTTAGAGAAGCAGAGGCCCCGAGTTCGAGCCAGGTTTGTGCCGAATCGGGGTGGTACTTGCTAAGCAAGCAGTGTGACGTCCTTTACAGTGGTGCCTAGTGACTTGGATCTACAGTTGCGCTCAGCTCAATGCTAGGGTCTCTGTTGAGCAGTGGTGGAAAAAGTACCCAATTGTCATACTTGAGTAAAAGTAAAGATACCTTAATGGAAAGTTGCTCAATTAAAAGTGAAAGTCACCCATTAAAATAGAACTTGTGTAAAAGTCTAAAAGTATTCGGTTTTAAATATACTTATATATCAAAAGTAAATGTAATTGCTGAAATATACTTAAGTATCAAAAGTATAAGTAAGTATAAATCATTTCAAATTCCTTAAGGCTCCATTTTCTTGTTTTAAAAATGTACGGATAGCCAGGGGCACACTCCAACACTAAGACATTATTTACAAAAGATGCGTTTGTGTTTAGTGAGTCCGCCAGACCAGAGGCAGTAGGGATGACTACGTGTTCTCTTGATAAGTGCGTGAATTTCACAATTTTCCTGTCCTGCTAAGCGTAAAAAAATTTAACGAGTACTTTTGGTTGTCAGGGAAAATATATGGAGTAAAAAGTTGAATATTTTCTTTAGGAATGTAGTGAAGTAAAAGTAAAAGTTGTCAAAAATATAAATAGTAAAGTACAAATACCCCAGAAAACTACTTAAGTAGTACATTAAAGTATTTTTACTTAAGTACTTTACACCACTGCTGTTGAGTAAGGATGAATGCAGCAAATGGAGATGTGTGAAACTTACTCCTCAGCCTTAGGTGTCCACATTTGCGCCGTTCAATAGCTAGCCGTTGAGTGGCCCGACCGGTAGAGGCGCTTGAGGGAGGACGGTCACGTGTGTTTGTGAAGCAGAGGTCCTGGGTTTGAGCTAGGTACTGTATGTGCCGAATCAGGAGGAAGTGGTACTCGCTAAGCAAGCAGTGTGACGTCCTTTACACTTGCATGCATGTGTTTACGTGCAGACATTCTTGTGTGTGAACTTGGGTCAGGAGGATCCCGTGGGAAAGCAGTGTGTTTCCTGCTGGAGGACCTCTTTCTCTAGGCAAATGTGACTCCACTCCAGCCAGGTCTTCAGCAGCTCAGCTCAGACTCAGCGGCGATGTGAAATATTGGTTTCCTGTTCACATTCCCTACCTCCACGGCTGTGTTATAGTTGGCCCTGAGAAAGGTACCAGGCTGGAGGCTGGGAGTCTGCAGACGAGCAGGGCCTCCCCGACCACCCCTCTGCCCCTTGGGACTGCCTGCCTGTGGTATTGCTTAACCGACAGACTATTGGCAGCCAGTTAGGTCCACTTTATTTTATCTGCCCCATTTCACCGTGTTTCACACCCTCTCTGTCTGTTTAAATGTTGTTTCCTCTCTGTGGCTGAGGCTGGGGCTGTCTGTGTCTAAGCTGGATCCATGTGAAGTCCAGCCAGAGAAGAACAGCTTTGATCACTGGCAGACTAGATGTCTACTCCGTTAAGAGAAGACAGTCATTTTTCAGCCATCATTTGTAACAGTCGGAAAACAGTCTTCAGAAAGCTCTCATTACAAAATAAACTACAGTACACCACCCACCAATCCTTCATTACCGCATCTTAATTTATAAACAGCATTCCTGTGAAAACTCTTATCCCTGAATGAACTACAGTAGATATCAATGGGAAGGGATTTCACTGTTTACAAGAAAACACACAGAAGTTAGGGAAAACAGCGAGCTGTGTTTAAATGTTTTGGATCGTTTCTGCACTGTATTTCAGCTCAGCTTTGTAATGGCTGGTGTTGACGGCTTTGACTTTGAACCTTGAAGCATGAAGCATTCATTATTCATGTCAATGTGTTGCTGTTTCACCAAGAGTCACCATTGTTTTCTTTTCTCTACTTAAGATCAGACAGTCTGAAACAAGTTCACTCTGTACTCTTACATTAGTCATCGCTGCCATTTTGATCACCTTGGTCAATTTGAACAGGAAAGGAGGCCATTAGCTTAGGGCTCCTATGTTTGGACAGCCGTCATTGGTCCCTGTCGGTGGTTAACAGGCATCTAATAGGTACACACACGCACACACACACAACCCTCTGAATGACACACTGTTTTCACAAAGGTCATTGGCCCTGTTGATCATGAGAAAGCCGCACTATAAAACTCTCCCTACAATGTTTCAAGAAGTTACAACCTCCAGGCTCGGTGGGGGAAAATGTCCATCTGTCCTTCTCAGGTTGTGTATTCCCCCCGCCCCTGTGTGTGTGTAATGACTCAGGCCTTCAGAGGGCACTTTGTTAATTTTTTCCCTGATGCTGTCTGTAGGCCGGCTGGTTGGCTGGCTGTCAAGGGAGGCTGCCTGAACACCCCAGTCCCAGCCATACTACATTCCAGCGTGGGTCTAATAACCCCATTACTTCTCACAGATTTGTTGATTGCTTTGAGGGTATAAATCCCGTCGCTGCAGCCGGGGCTCTATGGTAAACATGCTCTGTGACAGCTTAACCATCGGACTGACGGCCCAGAGTGATAGCAGTGTGAAAAGTTAAATTAGCTATGTGTCAATTTTATGCCTGTGTGCATGTGTGGGTTCGTGTGTGTGTGTGTGCGTGTTTGAGTAGGCTACCCAGCTTGGGGGAATGAAAAAGCCAGGGTCGCAACTTTGGTTTTAGAAGTGGGGGGGACATAATTATTCTTATTTGTTTTATCCAGTCGGATTAACACTCCAAACAGCCTACCCGACCACTCAGTGAAAGTTACGCCCCTGGAAAAAGCATTACAGCATGTGCATGTTGAAAGCAGTGCTGCTTGTAGTTCTGGTGACAAACATTAAATGCTAACAGATTACGACAACCTATAGGACTAGGTTCTTTCCCTCCTTGTGGAGAGGCTATCGAGGTCTCAGCCCTACATACTAATGTAAACCTGTCACAAGAACAAGCAGAACTATAATGGTTGCTATGGTCACAGTGCCTCCACGGAGACCTGCGTAGCTGGTGCCTTTGGGGACAATAGTAAAGGAAACATAAGTCCTACTGCTGCAGACACGTCACTGTAAATCACATTTAGAGCGGCTGTGATAACAAAGACTGACATTTGTAGGTTCAATTAGATGAGTGTCAAGTTAAACTGACAGTAGAATTTGATGTACATCTTGTTGAATTGCTCACTCAGTACACTTCAGTAGAGACTGCTGAGGGGAGAACGGAATGGAACAAAGGGAATGGCATTAAATACCTGGAAACCATGTGTTTGATGTATTTGATACCAATCCACTGATTCCGCTCCAGTCATTACCACAAGCCAGTTCTCCTCAATTAAGGTGCCACCAACCTCCTGTGGTACACTTGTGTTTGGTTAGTCGGTAATTCAAATGACACAGTTTCCTTTTTAACAGATAACTTTTCCAGAAATATTAAGCTAATGTAGTTAATCAGAATGCAACTATTAAGAATATTTCACTAGTGCCTCAAGTCCACACCCTAATATAATATATTCTAGTTTTCAGGCTATTATTTGGAATCTGATAGGAGTATAAATATGCCTTGACAGTCAGGTGTTCAAAGAGCAGACAGTAGACACACATGCTCTATCCCCATCTCAGGTGCTTCGACTCTATACACACTCTGAATTCCTGAGGAAAGACAGAGTGGAACGGGGTGCGGGGGGGACACCTTCAACAGCAGGTTAT
Source organism: Thymallus thymallus (assembly GCA_023634145.1). Lineage (NCBI taxonomy): Eukaryota > Metazoa > Chordata > Actinopteri > Salmoniformes > Salmonidae > Thymallus > Thymallus thymallus. The sequence goes on along the minus strand of CM042414.1, from coordinate 12,101,169 downwards.
AAACAGACAGAGCCATGCATTGTAGAGCCATGGTGGTCCTCTAGGGAAACCCGGGAGACCCCCTTTCCATCAGAAGACTGTTGGTTTTGGCCTAAAGCCACCTATAGCCTAGTAGCATGGAAAAAACGAGATGGTTGCCAGATTGGCTAGGTTATGAACAGTACAGTGCCCTCAGGGAGATGCTGCATCTCTTGGGTGGTGGGATTAGTTTTGGGTTCAATGATTAGGTCTGTATTTGGCTACCCAAATGTTCCTAAATTCTTAATGAGTTTGGAAAGAGGGGATGCATGTGGTTTAGACTGATTAGTGAAGGGAAGTCATGCAAGGGCCAGGAGTTTTCCTGACCACATTACCTGACCAGGACAACCCAGTAATTTTTTTTCCAGGAAGAACTGTGAGGCATTGCTTCTGAGTAAGACACAAAAAGGGTGCGCAGGGAATTGAATAGTGACAACAGAACCACTCATTTGGTTGTAAAGAAGCCATCTGTTGATATGCCCCTATATGCTCTCAGCCTAACATTAGGTGTAATTCCCCTGTTCACTTCCTGTTACATGGGTTCCATCAGGAATGAACGGAAAGCAGTAGTCTGTTGTGTGATTGGTACTGTAAATGTTATCAATACTTTCGATCTGACAGGGAAACATGTTTTATTCTCCCCATGCTAGATTCCCCTTGCGTCAGTGTCAAGCAGGTCCGGCCCTATCTATTTGGGGGCCCTAAGCAAGATTTGGTTTTCGGGCCCCCCACCTTGTGGGTAAAACTTTTGGTGGTCCCCCTCTTGATTGTAAAGAGATTTGTTTTGTACATTTCCTGTAATTCTCTCCATTTTGCCACTAGGCATAGAGAAAATGTTGTGGTTTTAAAGCAAATTGGGGGGGTTGGGGGCCCGCTTGCGGCTGTGGGCCCTAAGCAACCCCTTATATCGCTTATGCCCAGGGCCGGCCCTGTTGTCAAGTCTAATACTAATGCACTGTCATTAGCCTACCTGAGTCAGCTAATAACCGTTTATAAATAACAATTACGTTCCTCTGACAATTATGATGTCGGCCTAATTAAGCTCATAAAACATGTGTTAACAAGCAAGGTACTCAGATATGAATGACTGATCTCACTAGAGTAGGTTGTACTAGATAATATGACGGCAGGGTGTATCTGAAGGTTAATCCTATGAAAATAAATCTATATATTATTCACAGTTAGCAAAGGGAATCTCCCTAATATACAATACATATACAGTACAGTAGGGTATATGTATAAAAAGTGTTTATATATATATATATATATATATATATATATATATATATATATATATATATATATATATATACTGTATATATACTCAGCAAAAAAATAAATGTCCTCTCACTGTCAACTGCGTTTATTTTTCAGCAAAGTTAACATGTGTAAATATTTGTAAGAACATAACAAGATTCATTCATTGAACAAGCATGGGAAAACAGTGTTTAACCCCTTTACAATGAAGATCTGTGAAGTTATTTGGATTTTTACGAATTATCTTTGAAAGACAGGGTCCTGAAAAAGGGATGTTTCTAAATCTCTTTAAATCCCTTTTTCCTCCAGTTTCATTTGTATGACTAAACCTTTCTAGTTCTCTAACCATTCACTGGGAAATGTGTAATATTATTCTCTCTTTCCTGAGCGAGTATGACTTGAGGCATCTCTTTCCATGATTCCAGTGGTTCTCCTTGGAGTTCCCAGGGTTTGCTGTTGTGCAAGTGCCAACTCATTTCATGCGGTCGTAAATTGAAACAATGGCTCATACACCATAGTTACACAACCATATGCTGATTCATTGGTGCAATAATTGCTCAAGCAAACCTGTAGGTTTCAGCTCATTAGTTGAGTGATGGGTATGGCATGGGCACTCTGAAAATATAATAAAGTCAAAAACACTAATCCATTCCAAAGAAACTATTCACTGCATGACACATCTGTATGACCATATGTTTATTCAGATTGGAAAATGACGTATGCCTACCAGTAAAAATAGTTGCTTAGGCAGCCTTTTAGAGGGTCCCCCAGACTTCAACACAGAATGAAGGCCAGGGCAATAAATAAACCAACAAAACATTTTGACTAAAGTTGGTTCAGTACTTGAAAGTATTATGATTAGGCTATGCTACAACATTCATACATTTGAGAGTATCTCAATTGCAGTTCTATAGCATTGGGAAAAGACTCCATATGTACGGCCTTGTGTTCAGAGAGAGGTGTGTTAATGTGAGCGATGCTATATTCCCGTTTTCATTTTGAAGGGGCAGTAACGTGCGCAGGTTGCGTCGATCCGCTCCTCCCCGCCCTTTTACCGCTGTTACAACACCGTGCTTTCCGTCCCATCATTCCAGCGAGGACAGGTAATCCCAACGTTGTTTTCACTGTCTCCCATAATGCCTTTGGCGAATTGATGTTGTAATTTTTAGGCTACCTAATAGATGGCTATTGTTGATCTGTTTATCTCGTTGTTTTGGTGTCGTATTGAGACATCATTTGACTGAATCCGTTGTTTGTTTTGGGCTGTTTTGGGTCTCTATCTCTGACACAGGCTACATTAAGAGATATTTGTCTATTAATTGAAGGGCTATGCCAAACGCTTAAATTTCCCATCTCGTCGTTATGGTAGTAGGAGTATAATTGGGACATTTCACCAGACTGATAAATGCAGAGGAATTATATTCGCTGAAGAAGGCATGAAAGGCATGCGATTAAATCGCGCAAGGTTGATGGAGGGAGGTGCGCGATCATGAATTGGAGGGGACTGTTTACATTGCTGTTCAGGGAGGCGAGGTCCATCCATCCACTCAACAACAATTCTATCAACTTGATAAGAGATAATAATAAGACATTGGGGATTTACAGACAATCATAATAAAATGCTCTGGGTTATTAGCTTTTTATGTACGCTACTGTATTGTATGATACACTAAAGAGGAATGTATGATATTTTAAGACTTCATGTTGACTCTCACTTAGAACTATTGTTCTGTCTGGGAAGTGTGAATCAAGGACACATAGCGTCTTGTTCACTCTATTTAGCTTGCCTTATTTTAATTTGCAGGGTCCCAGCCGCTTCAGCAGGCACAGCCACTTGTGAGGATGGAGCTCTCAAACATTCCCTCTCCTCTCTTTCCCTCCCTACCCTCTCCTCTCAGTAGGATGGAGGGACTGCTGGACCAGTGGCTATGGAAGGAGAAGTACTGGCTGCCTCCAGGGTTTACCTGGAAGGATATAGAGATGGAGGAGGGGAACCGGTACCCTCTACCCCGGGACCTCCTCTACACCCTGCCTCTGGCCCTGGGCTTCATTGCCCTGCGGTACGTTTTTGAGAGGTGAGCTGGGTCGCATTCATTTGGGCACGCTGTAGCAAAAGTTTTGCAATGGAAATGAAAACAAGCGTTTCTTATTGGATAGTACATCCCTGTTTCGGCCCGTTAACTTCTGTTTCGTGTTTAGTGAATATGACTCTGTCTGCGGGGGTAATGCTTTTGCCCTTTGGAAGTATTCCCAGTAGACAGTGGCTACATGCCTGATGAGTAGTCAATTTTTGCTGGGTCTGTGAAATGCATTGCTGTTAGGTTTTCTTCTCAGGGGAATGGGTTCACATTGACTCAGGCTGTTGCAGGATGGTAATGGTGTCTTTTTCTATCAGGCTGATGTACTGTAGTTAGGCATGGGTTGGGTTACAGCAGACACTGACGATGATGACTAGGCGTGTTTGTCTGAGAAAGGGTAGACGATATGCACACACAATGGTTTCTCAGCAGGCGCTGGATATTGATTTATGAATCTTTATCAGCAAAAATGGAAAATGCTTCACACTGAGATCTATGTTCCCACAGGTGTGTTATAATAACATTATTATAACAACGTTTCAACTCATTAGAAAACGGTCTCTGAGACCTAATGAAGACCAAGGGTTGCTATAGCAAATGCACTTGGGAGCGTATATCCATCTTTTCCAATGGGCAAGATTGGGCAATGAGCTTTTCCTGACCTAGAAAAGCTCTGGACCCAAGAGCTATAAGCCTGACAAAGAACCTTTGCAGTTAAATTTGCAAATAAACCTATGGGAGAATTCCATTTGCAGGTGTTTTTATTCTTCTCAGCATGACATTTCTTGTACCCTACACCTGTGGAAGTGTGTTCGCAGCCCGGTGTAGTCAGGAAGGAGGCAGGAATGTGAAGTGGAGGGCTCAGGCCTGGAGACAGGAACAACAGAGCGATTGATAGGACACTTGTTTTTTGCATGCTTTTCCATATAAGTTATTTCCTCACTATTTAATGGTGTACTGCACTCTACCTGAATACGGTAGTGGCTGCAGACACACATGCCTTTTGTTTTGAACCTCAGTGTGGACCTGTGTCTGCACATGCTTGTGTGTGTGACTAGGATGTCTGATGGCAGGGCAGGGAGGGGATTGTTTACTTATTATTATTATTATTATTAGTAGTAGTAGTAGTAGGAGTAGTAGGAGTAGTAGGAGTAGTAGTTGTCGTCGTCGGGTGTGTCTATGGGGACTTCATTAGCAGCAGGTGTTTCCTGTGAGGTTCCTGTAACTAGAAAGCCCTGAGGTGTGTGCAACAAGGGAAATAGTTCACAAACTTTGGCTAACGTTAGCTAACATATTCCATTTGTTTTGTGTTAGCCGTGACCATTCGCTAACGTTGGCTAACAGTCTGAGAAGATGTAAGTGTCTGTTTCGGGTCTAAACTGCCACTAAAAATAATCAAGTGTCCATTTAGACTTTTTACTATATTTAGTAGGAATAGCTAAGTCGTTTTCTCTTTGAATATTGTTGCTAAAAAACCACAGTAATCCTTACAAAAAGTAGCAGTTTGATGTTCCACCATAACATTTTGGAATGTTCATGCAAACCGTTCAACTGAAATTGTTACTCTGGCAACATGTTTGCTGCAAACAGAAGCCTTGTTGAACTCGCCTCTGGTTTCTGCGAGCTAAGCTACCCTGACCATACATCCACTCTGATCTCAAAACACGCACCCTCTTACCAAAATACACATCATTTTCCGCCCGTGCATATACGCACATACACCCAAGCTCATGCACACACCCGCTCAGTCAAACACACAAACACAGATCAAGTGTCGCTGAAGGAAAGTATCAGTTAAATACAAAGGTTGTCTGGCCTGACACTAAGCCATGGGAATGGGAGAGGCTCCAGTGGTTGTTAGTGCATTTGTCATGCTCCTTGATGAACATTGTCATGAGCTCTCATGTTCCTTCTCTACTCGTTGTTCTGGAGATATCTCAAATTATACTTAGGGCCAGGGTTTTTTCACTCAAGGCACTATATGAAGGCCTTTGTCAAAAGTAATGCACTTTTATGGGGAATCGTGTACAGTCTTAGAAAAAAGGTTTCTAAAGTGGTTCTTTGGCTGTCCCCATAGGATAACCCTTTTTGGTTCCAGGTACAACCCTTTTTTGGTTCTAGGTAGAACCCTTTTGGGTTCCATGTAGAACTCTTTCCTAATTGAACTGTTGATGAACGCCATTGTCTGTCTGCCTGTTCTTCCTACAGGGCCATTGCCATCCCACTGAGCAGACAGCTGGGGGTGAGAGACAGGGTATGGGTTCGAGCCCCATCCGTCCCAAAGCTGGAGGCCTTTTATAAACAGAACAAACAGAAACCCTCGCAGGTCAGTAATGATACAGTCAACTAAACCTACTGTACTGTACATTAATCTCAGTCAATCTTAGTTTGATATGGAATATCCCCTTTTATAGAATTGTAGAAACATTATGACTGATTCTGAATTTGATAAGTACGTTTCAGCACAGATTACTAGAATCTTCTTCAAGCCTCTACAAAAAGCATTGCAGATATTGCATATACAGGGTAGTATTAATGAGATAAGATGAGAGATGAGTCTACCCCTCAAGTAGAATTAGAGCATTGGCGCACAAAGGTTGAGTTGTCATTTTCGGGTCTTAACTGGGTGAACAGGGATCAGTTTGAAGTTGAAGTAGTTTCTGCTATCTCTTTCTGAATGCAAGAAGTCATACTTTAGATCAAAGGGAACAATTAGTTGGAACTCATTCAGCGGGATCCGGTTAGGCTTGGGTTTATGGTCTACTGTTGTAGGTTGTAGTACAGCAGGAAATTATTATAAGATAGTTGTTTCTTAATCAGGCATATTTGGTGGCATAGGATAAATAATAGAGTACTTCCTTGGATAATTGTATGACGTGGCTAAATGCTTTGGCTTGCATTCTTCTAGTAGCCTGCCCCTTCCTTGTCAGTCATGTAGGTACAGGTACAGATACTATATGATGTCTTGGCTTGGTTTACATGGAATTGTTCCACCCCTTTTACTGGTTAGGAGCTAAGAGTGACACGTGGGACTGTACCCCTGTCTGGGTGTGGGTCTTCTCGTTTATATGTTAAAATCTGATAGTAGAAGCACTACAGTATATGGAAATACACTAATCCTATTCTCTCTGTGCATTTAGATGTTGTCTTCTGGCCAGAGTGCGAATTGAGTGTACGCGCTTGAGATCTATTTTTCTATGGGACTAATAATAAATGTAATTTAAACTGTAAAAATGACAGACCTTTTAATGTGGCATGAACACAACCAGTCCTGATATTTTCATCTGATTGTCAAACAAATCACTTCAAAAAGTAGGCTACCCGTGCATCAACTCCCCCCCAAAGTTTTACGTTTCACTTTTGTTGAATTTAGGGGAGCTAACGTCTCATTCAGGGGAGCTGAGCCCCCCCTGGGTCCCCCGTAATTTGCAACTTGCTTCTGGCCTTTGTTGAACCATGCTATGTTGTTACCTTCACTATAACCTGTATGTCTGTTTGACACTCTTCAGTCTGCTTCTTGCCTCATTTGCAAACCTCACATTTTCAGGAATCAAATGGGCTCCCTATTGAACATCACTGGATGTTACCTGAAGGTTAATGCTCTCCACGTATACATTCACCAGGACTACACTAGCCCTACCCATATTGTGTAACCACCTTATTGGCAGGGCTCTACGCTGACCTTTTTTTACAAGGTATCACGTGTGCGCCTAAGTAAAAAAAATGTAGGCGCACACATAGAAAATACATAAAATAAAGCTAGAATCCTTAAAAATACAAATTCCAGGTCGCACAGCAAAATATTTAGGTGCATATTCTGGTAAAATGGTGTCACCGTAGAGCCCTGTAATCGGATTGTCACTGTAGAGCCCTGCTCATTGGTACAGTATGTTACAGATGATTTCCAAACAAAACGTTGGAGGTTTAGGTGAGCAGTTTGTCTGTCTCTGGGCTCGGCCTTTTAGTCAAAGTGGCAGGCTACTGTCCTACTACTACTAGGAGCCACCTAGAGTAAGGAAGTACATGAGCCTGGGTAATGTAAAGTGTCAGGGAGGAGTGGAGGGGAAGGGTTATAGTTTACACAGAGCAGGGACCAGGGGAAGACAAATGGTGGGATTAAACACATTTGTCATTTTAAGAAACCTTTTTTTTTTTTAAATACTGTAAATATTTGAATTCTTTTCTAATGAACCTGTGATAAAACACCTGTTGAGATCATTTTAAGGTGAAGTAGGTCATGGATTATCTCTCCTGAAAAGCTGTATATGAAATATATTGTTTTGATATTCAGTGTCTTCTTGGGAAAGGGGACAGTGGAGCTGCTCTCTTTGAGGTCATTTGTCCTGTCTGTGTTCAGAGTGAGGTCCTGGGCCTGGGGAAGCAGTGTGGTCTCAGTCAGCGACAGATAGAAACGTGGTTCCGCCATCGCCGCAACCAAGACAGGCCGAGCAACACCAAGAAGTTTTGTGAAGCCACGTAAGTCAGCTCTCATTCAGAGTTTTATGTAGGCCTATTCATGTGATTTATTACATTTCAATGTATAGTTTATTATAGAAAGAATATTAAGTTATTTTCTTATGAGAAATATTTTGTTTTGTTTTTTTGCAGTTGGAGGTTTGTTTTCTACATCATTGCATTTGTGGCAGCACTTACATATTTGATTGATGTGAGTATATTAAGCACATTCACTTTTGCTACCTTTATCCTGTACAGTGCTACTGCTTCATGTAGGCCTACTACTACTGCTACTGCTACTGCTACTACTACTACTACTGCTGCTACTATTACTACTACTACTACTACTACTGCTACAACTACTACTACTGCTACTACTACTACTACTGTTACTACTGCTGCTACTGCTACTACTACTACTACTACAACTACTACTACTGCTACTACTGTTACTACTGCTGCTACTGCTGCTACTATTACTACTACTACAACTACTACTACTGCTGCTACTACTACTACTACTACTACTATTGTTACTACTGCTGCTACTGCTGCTACTACTACTACTACTACTACTGCTACAACTACTACTACTGCTGCTACTACTACTACTACTACTACTGTTACTACTGCTGCTACTGCTACTACTACTACTACTACTACTACAACTACTACTACTGCTACTACTGTTACTACTGCTGCTACTGCTACTACTACTACTACAACTACTACTACTGCTACAACTGCTACTACTACTACTACTGCTGCTACTACTACTACTATTACTACTACTACAACTGCTACTACTGCTGCTACTGCTGCTACTACTACTACTGCTACTACTGCTACTGCTACTACTGCTACTACTGCTACTGCTGCTGCTACTACTACTACTACTACTGCTACTACTACTACTACAACTACTACTGCTGCTACTACTACTGCTACTACTACTACTACTGCTACTACTGCTACTACTGCTGCTACTACTTCTACTACTACTGCTGCTACTGCTACTACTGCTACTGCTGCTGCTACTACTGCTACTACTACTACTACTACTACTGCTACTACTGCTACTACTGCTGCTACTACTGCTACTACTGCTGCTACTACTACTACTACTACTACTGCTGCTACTACTACTACTGTTACTACTACTACTACTACTACTACTACTACTGTTACTACTACTGTTACTACTGTTACTGCTACTGTTACTACTGTTACTACTACTACTACTGTTACTACTACTACTACTACTACTACTACTACTACTGCTGCTGCTGCTACTACTACTACTATTACTACTACTATTACTAGTACTACTACTGCTGCTACTACTACTACTGCTACTACTACTACTGTTACTACTGTTACTACTACGGTTACTACTACTACTATTACTGTTACTACTGTTACTACTACTGTTACTACTGTTACTGCTACTGTTACTACTACTACTACTACTACTACTACTACTACTGCTGCTGCTACTACTACTACTATTACCACTACTATTACTACTACTACTACTACTGATGCTACTACTACTACTAGTACTACTACTAACAGGCCCTCTCTGTGACCATTTCTTCTGTCCCTCTACCCTTCAGACCCCCTGGTTCTGGGACCACAGAGAGTGCTGGCGGGGCTACCCAAAACAAGTGAGTAGAACAGTTCACTCTAACTTCCAGTTGACCAGTGGTTCCCAAACATATTTGTCTTGTCACTCATCAAAAGCCTATGGAATTGTCTTGTCACCCACTAAGTAAATACATCCAATGTTTCTATTGACAACCCAGTCTACTGTAGGCACATTCTGAGAGGAATAAGCCGCATCCCACACCATTGAGAGTCATGTCCCAAAACACTGCATTGGATAATCTAAGGAAACTCACTCTTTCACCATTGGCAGCTATGTCTGTCTGGAGGAATCGAACAACGCCCCTCCAGATAACAGTAATGACATTCCTCAAGGGGACCTTTGGAGGTCATGACCTGACACAGAGAAAACACTACAAGGACAAATAACATGGCATCTCTATCTAAACTTAAACTGATTATAGCATTGTTGATATTTTCTTTGTTGAAGCCCTCCCTGTGCCTTGCAGGGAGGGAGGATGTGAATTCTATGAGTTAAACGGCTCAGTAAGCTTCCCGCTATTGTCTCTCTAGAGGCTGGGAGAGTACTGTTTGGTGGTGGGTTTTTGGTTCACCTCACAGTCATTTTTTTGTGCTTTTTATTTAGTTTTGTAAATTTCTTTTATTTTGTAAATTTCCCTCCCACCCATTCATCCTCTGAGTCTCCCCTTAGATTCCCCCAAATCCACACTGCCCTCGCCCCATTACCACCCCTTGGTTTGTATGTGTGGGGCTTTAGCTGAGGTTGTTCTATACGTAGTCAAGTATTTGTCCAGGCCTTAATTAGAAAGGGAATGGGGGGATACTAGTCAGTTGCACAAGTGAATGCATTCAACTGAAATGTCTTCTGAATTTAAACCAATCAGAGACTAGCTGTCACTGTCAATAATTATAATGTTATAACTTCTAATAGTAACTGTATCCACTGGTTAAATGGGAGAGAGTGAGGTCAACATTTATTTCAAAGCAGTGGTGCCTGCCAGCAGTAATCTTGTCTGATTGATTGAGAGATTCAAGGGGATATCATCGTTAAGTAACATAATAGATGGAAAGCATTGAATATTTAAATTCATACACTTAATACGTGACAACACAATTCATTTTGCAACTTTGACTGCAGGTCACTTCCACATCATATGAAGGAATGTGCCTACCTGATTTACGGGACACAGTTGGGAGTTGGGGCCAATTTAATCGTAAAACGTTTCCTTGGTGTTAAATACAGTCTCTGAACAAACTTAAAGTGCCTAAATTGATGGTTCGGATTACGGGATGCAAAGGTCATATTTTTCCATATTCTGTTCCAGTTAAAGCGTCACAGACATTTTGATTTATCACCACTTTCTCTGCATGTTCATATCCTCTCAGATTTTTTATGTGAAGCCCTAGAGTGCACAGGAGTTGGGGAACGCTTGCTAAAGGAAAGGGTTTTCAAAGCTTCCGTTTCAAAGCTTGCCTTGTGAATTGGAGGGGGTGCAATGAGCAGAGTAGCATTCTCCAGCTTCAAACATGTGCTCCAGGTGTGTGGAATTTTGAGTTTTTCTATTTCAGTTGAGGGAGGACCTCCAAACACAGAGCCCCATGTTGTAAATGCTCAGCTGTGTGGACTCAGGCCTGGCATGGGCTGGGTGTCTTATCTGTTGCTGCTGGGCCTCCTTGGTAACCTTCCCTGACTGACTGATCTCTCCCAGTGCACTGCTGGGGGATGGAGTCTCTCTCTCTCTCTCTCTCTCTCTCTCTCTCTCTCTCTCTCTCTCTCTCTCTCTCTCTCTCTCTCTCTCACACTCTCTCTCTCTCTCTCTGTCTGTCTGTCTGTCTGTCTGTCTGTATGTATGTGTCTTTATCCCTCAATTTCTATTTAAGGAGCTTTATTGGCATGGGAAACCTATATTTACATTGCCAATCCAAGTGAAATAGATAATAAACAAAAGTGAAATAAACAATAAAAATTTACATTTCAAATGTCATATTATGTCTATATACAGTGTTGTAACGATGTGTAAATAGTTAAAGTGCAAAAGGGAAAATAAATAAACATAAATATGGGTTGTGTTTACAATTGTGTTTGTTCTTCACTGGTTGCCCTTTTCTTGTGGCAACAGGCTACTACCAACTGACATTTACTACTGAGGTGCTGACCTGTTGCACCATCTATAACCACTGTGATTATTATTTTAGCCTGTTGGTCAACTATGAACATTTGAAAATCTTGAAGAACTATCTAACCTTAATAGCCATGTACTCTTATAATCTCCACCGGCACAGCCAAAAGAGGACACCAAGCTTCTACATCTGCATTGCTTGCTCTTTGGGGTTTTAGGCTGGGTTTCTGTTTAAGCACTTTGTGACATCTGCTGATGTAAAAAGGGCTTTATAAATACATGTGATTGATTGGTAGTCCTTCCTAATTGGGCTGGGTCTCAATAGTCTCAAAAGGCCTCCTTCCTCTCACTGGTTTCCCTTCAAGTGTGAGAACCGGATGGGTGAATTCTTTTATTTTTTTATTTAACCTTTATTTAACTAGGCAAGTTATTTAAGAACAAATTCTAACTTACCCTGGGCAAACCTGGACGACGCTGGGCCAATTGTGCACCGCCCTATGGGACTCCCAATCAGGGCCGGATTGTGATACAGCCTGGATATAGCAAATACTCCCATGTAGGCTTCCGTTCCCAGATAGCCTTCAACTTTCCTTTTCTGTCCGATCGGTGCAGATAACGGTGAGGAGGAAATTAAAGGAAGCCACTTTAGACAATTGGGATGCACCCCCCGAGTCATGCTCAGTAACCTTTAACCCCCCTGGTGTTTGTTTTGTTTCTCTCTTTCCCTGCAGCCTGTCGCTGAGGCTCACTACTGGTATTACATCACAGAGCTGGGTTTCTATTGGTCCCTGCTGTTCTGTGTCTCTGTGGATGTAAAGCGGAAGGTATGTGTAACTCCTGTCACCTCATACACACACACACACACACACACACACACACTCCTGTCTCCTCACACACACTTTAATTTTGCGATTTACAATTAGTGCATTCTTCTCATGATAGCTTGGTGAAACAACATCAAAGATATGAATAAATCTGTTTTAATGACACAATTATTAATTGTTATCTAAGAGGAGATATGTTTGTTTCTGTATAAATTAAGACATTCTATTTGCGTCAGTGTTCACACAAAAACACACACTCCTGTCTTCTCACATACAAACACACACACTCCTGTATTCACACACACACACACACGCACACGCACGCACACACACACACACACACACACACACACACACACACACACACACACACACACACACACACACACACACACACACACACACACACACACACACACACACATATACTCCTGTCTCCTCACACACACACACACACACACACCTGTACCTTCACAAACACACACACTCTTCTGTCTCCATTCACACAGTGACTCAGTCCAAACAACAGAACAGCCTCAGCTTTCTTAGGAAAATCATTTGTTTCCCTGCAGTTACAGTGTTCACAGCAGATTTCCAACTTGTTTTACTGAAACTTTCTTGTCATTTCTGTAGCCATGTTTCCTAAAAGGAACTGCCAGCAGTAGTGGTTGTTTTTTTAATGATAACAGTATGTATCTGGATGATGTTCAATGAGGTTTAGTAATTAGACACTAGTCCAGCCTCTCAGGACCCAGATTACTTCCTCCCTGCCCTCCCTCCCTCCTCCTCTCCTCATTCAAATGGGAACGAAAGGTTGCTGGTTTGAATGCCCAAGCTGACAAGGTGAAAAAGGAGAATTGGGATCTGCAAAAAACACGTCTCACACATTAGTATTAATACACACTTGTACAGACATTAGTATTAATACACACTTGTACACACATTAGTATTACTACACAGGACTGCTGAAGCCCAGGTTATAGTATCCTCTACAGTGTGTTGATCTGACTGAGGCCAGGCCTCAGAATCCCACTAGAGGGAGTGGAAGAGCCACAGTCAGGTCATCACATCAGGAGTGGGTTGTTGGTGATCCCCAATTTGAGACAGCTGTCCAGAGTTGTCCCTAATTGGGGATGCTATACAAGCGCTCCACAATCCACCTGCGTTGTGGATCATTGTTTCGTGTTTGACTGCAGTGTTGCAACACGGAAGTCATTGTGCTTTACTCTCCTTTGGTTATTGTTTTGCTATTTTGTATTTAATAGTAAGAGATATCTATATATTAAAAGGAATGTCTCTACCCGAACGCTCCGCTCTTCGTCCCATTATTATGCACTGTGACATACAGTTGTGTGGTTTGTGTTTGTTTCCAGGATTTCAAAGAACAGATCATCCACCACATCGCCACCATTTTCCTCATCGGTTTCTCCTACTGTGCCAACTACGTGCGCGTTGGAACTCTGGTGATGCTAGTTCATGATTCCTCAGACTTCCTCCTGGAGGTAGGAGATCAGTCTCAGCTCACACGTCTCACACAAATCATACAGACACAGAGAACTAAAGGGGGAATAGGAATACAATGATTACTCTGATCATACATGCATGTGGTCAAGCTAATTTTGCAGTACCCTTTTCCCACACACTGTTTTGATGGGTTGTGTGGTTATTTAAGCAAAGTTCTTGTCGAACATGGAGGTCACTGTAAACTTGATTTGAATACAGGGATTGTTTTTTACACATAACTTCCTCATAGAATTTTGACCGTGAATCACACTATTATGTTCATAGCAAAGAAACACATTTGGTTTTAAATAGCACATTTTTTTGTGGACAGGAAAACACTACTCTTACCCAAGAGACTTGTTATATTTATTCTTAAAACTGTTTTAAATTAACTCAGTAAAGTCAAGTATTGCCCTGATTTTTATCTCACAATAATAATTGTCTCCATCTTGGGCATGATGAAGTATGTATGGCTTGTTGTGTGGATCCAGGCATGAAGAATGCCTCCTTTAGAAGCAGTCAATGGGAGCCATTGTGTCAGAAGGGGACAATGGGTGTCAGGTAGTCTAGTGGTTAAGAGCGTTGGGCCAGTAAGGTTGCTGGTTCGAATCCCAGAGCCAACTAGGGTGAAATCGCCCCATGTGCCCTTGAGCAAGGCACTTGATCCTAATTACTCCTGTAAGTTGCTCTGGATAAGAGTGTAAATAGCTAAAATGTAAATGTGTGTTGTATGTTAGAGAACCACTACACTTGTCCATCAGAGTAGGAACTGAAAGGTTATACAATATGTTAGACAACATCATCACTGTACATTACTATTTGCTCTACAACTGTCCTATATTAGTAAATCCAGATGATAATTAAGCAATAAGGCACCTCAGGGGTTTGTGGTATATGGCCAATATACCACGGCTAAGGGCTCTTATGCACGAGTGCCTGGATACAGCCCTTAGCCGTGGTATATTGGCCATATACCACAAACCCCTGAGGTGCCTTATTGTATTATAAACTGGTTACCAACTTAATTAGAGCAGTTAAAATAACTTTTGTCATACCTGTGGTATATGGTCTGAAATACCACGCTGTCAGCCAATCAGCATTCAGGACTCGAACCACCCAGGTTATAATAACACATAATGACTATCATTAGTAGTGCCACATGAGGGTTGTCAATAAGCCCAACTGTGATAGGAGTAGTATTATAAATTGGGTGGTTCAAGCCCTAAATGCTGATTGGTTGACAGCCGTATATCAGACCGTATACCACGGGTATGACAAACATGAATTATTACTGCTCTAATTACGTTGTTAACCAGTTTATCATAGCAATAAGGTACCTCAAGGGTTTTTGGTATATGGCCAATATACCATGGCTAAGGGCTGTATCCAGGGACGCCACGTTTTTTAAATGTTATCTATTTAACTTTTATTTAACTAGGCAAGTCAGTTAAGAACAAATTATTATTTACAATGACGGCCTACCTACAGGGTCTGTGCCTGGAGCAAATTAGGGTTAAGTGCCTTGTTCAAAGACACATTGACAGGTTTTCGATCCAGCAGCCCTTCGGTTACTGGCCCAACGCTCCAACCACTACCTGCTGCCCTTGCAGCCCTTAGCCGTGATATATTGGCTATATACACCACACCCACTTGTGCCTTATTGCTTGATTATATTTCACTTACAGTCTGCCAAGATGTTCAACTACGCTGGCTGGAGGAAGACATGTGATACACTGTTTGTCATCTTCGCCCTGGTCTTCCTGCTAACACGACTAGTGGTCTTCCCTGGCCGGTGAGACTGGAGGCTTTTTCACAAATTTGTGCAACAATTTATTAGGAGTGTATTACGAAGGTCAAGTCTAATAAAAGTAGTAATAAGATGACTTGGGGTCCATTATGTAATAAGATTACTTAGGGTCCATTATGTAATAAGATTACTTAGGGTCCATTATGTAATAAGATTACTTAGGGTCCATTATGTAATAAGATTACTTAGGGTCCTTTTATAGCTAGTTTACACTTGTAAATCACATGTAGGCCTACATGCAAATATTCCATTGCTTCTGATGTACACACATCTCAAGTCAGAAGAGAGCACACAGTGTCAACTGTAAATCTGTTGGATGTGTTCAGAAGTAGGGTGGCAGGTAGCCTAGCAGTTAGAGCTTTGGGCCAGTAACCGAAAGGTCGCTGGTTCGAATACCCGAGCCATCGGGTGAAAGATCTGTCGACGTGTCCTTGAGCAAGGATTTGCTCAAGGACACTATTTTTCTCCAGTGGTGCTGTACTACTATGGCTGACCCTGTAAAACAACACATTTTACTGCACCTATCCAGTCTATGTGACAATAAAAGCATCTTTATCACTTAGGGAATGTCTGAAATGCAAGGCTTGAGGATGGATGAATGTACTGTTTTTCATGCCATTACTTCCTGCCTTTCAGAATCGTCCACAACACCCTGGTTGTTCCCTTGGATTTCTTCCAGCCTTTCTTTGGCTACTACTTCTTCAATGCCCTGCTACTTGTGCTACAAGCTCTGCACATCTTCTGGGCCTGGCTCATCCTACGCATGGTCTACAAGTTTGTCTTCATGGGCAAGGTCAGTAGACTAAAGTCATCCTCATCCACCTTGCTACCTAGTAGTGATTCCATTGGATACCATGATACAGTAGAATAACAGATATGATGCTCACCCTCAGATTATTTGTCAGAAGTAGTTGGATGCTGAATTCTTGTAGTAAAGCCCATAATGAAAGAAACGGACAGTTACTCTATACTGTACATTGTCTTAATTGATTCATTTATTCTTTGTATGGACGTGTTTCGTCCGAAACGTACATCACACAGACGGACAAAAAGTGTCCCTACAGAGAATACATGAATCATTGAAGTCCTCATTGAAGTCTTTCTTTCAATATACACCTGAAAATGTCCCAGAGTACTACCTTTAGGGCATAGTGTTTGTAAGATTTATTATCATTATCAATAGTTTCTCTGCTGTACCATCTGGTAATTGTCCATTATTTTGTAGATTTGCAACCTTACCCTGTCAGTTAAATATTTATTTATTTTTAGGTGGAGAAAGATGAGCGTAGCGATGAGGAAAGCGAGCCTGAGGAGGAGACGGAGGAGCAAGAGGAGACCAGCTGGGAAATGAGTAAGGGCACTCTTAATTCCAAACTGGCTTCGCTTGCCAACAACTGTGTCCTGAACAACCTAACCAATCAGAGAAATATGAACAGCAGGCTGCCCAAAGCCAGATAGTACCACCCCCTTTTCTCACAAGGTTAAAAAAGGTATTTCTGTTTTTTATTTTTAATACATTTGCAAACATTTCTAAAAACCTGTTTGTGCTTTGTCATTATGGGGTATTGTGTGTAATTTGATGAGGAAACTAATTTTAGAATAAGGCTGTAACGTAACAAAATGTGGGAAAAGTCAATGGGTTCGAATACACTGTATATTGATATAATTTACAGTTTCAGATAATACTTCACTTCACTGCGATTGGAGTACATTGTTCTTTATTGCACTGTCAAAATAATGGTCTGGCCAAACAACAAGAACACCGGTTTTACTTTTAGATCAAGTCAGTTTTTATTTTAGATTTATAATTGATTTGTTTTTGTTTTAGATTGTGTGTATACAATGAAAGACATAGGATACTTAGTCTCTGGCCTAGTCAACTTGTTACAAGTGTCACAATTCCTCCCTGGCTAATTCCTCCCTGGCTAATTCCTCCCTGGCTAATTCCTCCTTGGATAATTCCTCCTTGGCTAATTCCTCCCTGGCTAATTCCTCCTTGGATAATTCCTCCCTGGATTAAAATGTTTATGAAAAATGACTGAATCAGGATTATAAAAGAAACAACCAAGTAATCTATGGCCTTCTTATTCGTTATATAAACAACTGTGACACTATCACATGTATGATCTTAGAATTTGGACAAATGTATACATTTATTAAACAATTAGCTTTTTATTAAAATGAAGGATATCACAGGCAATTTTGACAGCCTGTAGAATGAAATGTGCAGTTACTGTAGCTTTGTGGTTTTAGTTTCCAAGCATGCTTATTTGTGTCATACTGGCCATATTCCTTGTTAGAATGGTGATAGCGCCCTCTAGTGAAGAAATGTAGAACATGCCTATGTTAGGAAAGGCCTCCCGAAGTAGGATTTTTAAAAACATTTATTGAACTAGGCAAGTAATTTAAAGACAACTTCTTATTTACAATGACAGCCTACACCAGCCAATCTCAGACGACATTGGGCCAATTGTGCACCGCCCTATGGGACTCCCAATCACGGCCGGTTGTGATAGTCTGGATTCAAACCAGGTTGTCTGTAGCGACGCCTCTAGCACTGAGATGCAGTGTCTTAGACCACTGTGCCACTTGGAATCAGTAACTACATCCTACTCCTAGAAGAAGTTATCCTGCTCCCATAAGGCAGGGTTTCCCCACTGTTGTACGTTTTTGAGTCTTGGGAAAAAAAAGCTGAGCTTTGTTATTTTGTGCCTTGGCTAATATTTGTACACTTTGTCTGTCACAAGCACTTGTTACGAAAAATGACAATGTTTTCGATTCTGTCTAAATCTATAACTGGAATGTCTGAATCGATACAAGTGTACTACTCATATAGTTTACAGGAGCTTTTGCAAAAATGTGATGTCATTAGATTGACGTGACAAAACGTTCAAGCACTAAAAACATGATACTACTGTGCTGTGAAAATATTGGGGTTTGGAATGATATGTCAATCACGATAATCTCTATCGTCTCACACTGGAATACCAGATCTGTATAATCAGATTAGATGACTAAAGCACATACAGATATGGGACCAGTGTAGGAACACACTTCTTTGAGACTGACTATGTTGTTACCAGGGTCTAGGTGTTCCTCACTCTCTTAATGCTGCTTTTGTACTGTAACACCAGTGTTACACTAGTGTATACATCCTTATGTTATACTAGGGAAATGTGTTTTCGTAGCTAGGGCTGACAGTGAGGACTTGTGAAGACCAGAATCAACAACCTCTGCATAATCAAAACAGTTGCTTTGTTTTGAAGGTGTTCAAGTTCACAGTTAGTCATTGTTATGTAAATGCGAGCTGAAAAGTACCAGTGGCCTGGCTTTGGCCCCAAGTGAGAGCATGTCCGCCGGAGCCGTGGCCCAGTGAGACATGAGTGCGGGCCCACGTAGATGGAAACAGAAAAGTCGGAGCCTTTTGGGTTAAACACTGGGGTAAATCCTGTATGGAAATGCACCATAATGTACTATTGTCACCAGTATGACACATTCACACTGATTGTCTGAGGTTTTCATCCTTGGTCTGTTTCTAGATCAATGATTCACTTTAAAGCTCCAATGTAGTAGTTTTTTAAACTCAATATCAAACAATTAAGTACGTTAATGTGATTGTTTTCAATTAAAATGGTCAAAAACATACAAAAATATATTCTTAGCAAAGAGCAATTTCTCAAGCAAGAATTTAGCTAGGACTGTTTGGGAGTGGTCTGAGTGGGAAGGGGAAAACTGAAAACAAGCTGTTATTGGCAGAGAGGTTTGGAACTCTCTTTCTTATTGGTCTATTAACTGTGACATTGTGAAAATTATGATAATGCCATTTTAAATTTCACAGTATTATACCAACCTTAAAGTGTGGAAACACAGGAAAATCACATTTTGCACTGGGCCTTTAATCATGAATATTGGATGTTTATTTAATTAAAATGTTTACTAGTGCAACCATAGAAAAGGCAATAACATGACTAGTATTGTTCTGAATGCACACACACCTCATACGTTTGTTCACTCTATGGCCAGTTCAACACAATCAATAAATGACTTTTTATCAAACTATTGATAAATGTGTTTATCTTTTAATTCAAAAGAAAAATCAAAGCTGATAAGTGTCTGACCATTTCAATAGAATATCTATTATATTGGGGAGAGGGCATTAGTGAGAAGGATGTGAACTGCTAAATGTTTACTGACAACTCACCATTGTCATGTGACCAATCGCATGGTGACACAGCCACGGAGAGGCACAGGACAGGGTATGGCATTGTCTATTTCCATACAGGTGTCGATGTAAGGATCCATCAGTACCATGTTAGGGAATGCTTTGTTCATCTTTCGCTCGCTCAGCAGGTAGATCTGCCCATTGACGGTGGTGCAGCCACCAAAGAACTTTCTGTCCAGACATTCTTCTTCTATAACTGTCCATTCGTCTGTCTCCACATCTAGCCGCAATGCCTGACCTCCCAGGAGGTAGAGGGCCCCATTGAGCTCTGTTGCAAGAAGGTCATACCTACGGGACATACAAATCTATTTTAGAAGGAACCTGCCCCAGACAACAGTCTGATGCAACCTAGCTAGTTCCATGACTTTCAACCTAGCAGAACTAGTGCAAGCTCTGTGTTCACTTACCTGGGCAGAGGGGAGTAGGTGACCACGTCCCATTGGTCCTCCTTCACCAGGTATCTCTGAATGCCGCTGTACACCTCCCCATTCTCATCCAGTCCACAGGCGACATAGATACACAAACCCAGAGTGACTGTGGCAGCCCTATCCACAGCCCGCACCATGGGGCTGACCTCCTCCCAGCCCTGTGCTCCCAGCAGCAGCTTCTCTACGTGGGCCACAGGCCCCTCATCCATGCTGCCCCCCAGGACGTACAGCTCCTGTCCCAGGCCCACAGAGCAGTGGCTGTGCCTGGACTTCTGCAGAGGAGGGCCATCCACCCAGCGCTCGTTCCCACACTGGAACATCCGCACCCAGTCCACGCTGTACCAAAAGATCTCGTCACGGAAGTTGCCTCCGGTGACTACAATGTTTTCTCCTGGGAGAGGAAGAAACAAGAGACTTGACATAAATGACTTGAATTGTGACGCCTATGGCTTTTTCAAGTATACATCCTCCCGATAGCATGTTGATAGTAAGTTCATGCATCACTTTAGCTGACTTAATTTATTCAGAACAAGAAAGGGTGTTTAACTTCAGAAATGGAGTCAAATAGTCAAATCATTACCTACTGCTGCCACAGAGTACTGGATGAGATTCTTTCTCTGAAGTGGTGCATGTGACTGCCATCTTCCACTGCGGGGGTAAAACTGGTAGAGAGACTGTTTGTCCTGGTCATGGGGCCCTCCCAGTATGTACAGTGTCTCTCTGGCCCGAGTCCGAGGGACGGACCTGCCCATAGACCAGCTAGTAGGAAAATTGTCATTCAGTTTACTGATGAGTTTGGCTCGCGGGTCGGACCCTTTGAGCCTGGTGAGCAAATCAGTGATGTAGGGCAGAGACAGGCTCTCTGGTCGCACCAACTCCACTAACTCCATGAAGTCCTCCTCCCGACTGGGGTCAAAGGATGCCCAGCGTAAGGCCATCTCCAAGGCTTGATCCTCCCTGGGTACAAACAGTTCATCACTGGCAAGGAGGTCCGCCACACTCTCCTTGGACAGGTACATGAAGTCCTCCTCCGTGGCGATAGCAGGTAAGTGGGTTAGAGCCACCTCACGTGCTGCTGTGTAGAGCTCCCGGCATCCCAGCTGCCAAGCGTAGGCCATCATGCCCAAGCAGTTGCTCAGATGCAGCTCTCTCTCCAGGAACTTGCAGCATAGGAGCCTGGGTCTCTCCAGCTGGAGGAAGTCTGCTGTCTCTAGGATCCTCAGGACATTCTCTCTGCTGAGCGGTAGCTTGGATGTCTGGGTGTATTCTATCAGGACACGAAACTGGTCCACACCCACACCTTTGATCTCAACGTGGCGCTTGCCACTTTCTCTGCCGCCGCCATAGAAAAGTGCACGGAAATAGGGGCTCTGAAGAGCCAGCTGTTGACGGTTCACAAAGAAGGATTCTGTCTCTATAAGAAGAACTGTGTCAGGGATCATCACATTTATCTCAGCCTCCTCGTCGAAACTGTTGTTATCGGGGCATAACACAGGAGAAGGTGTTGCTCTTACAGTATATGGCACCAGCTCTGGATTTCTGCAGGCCATGTCACAACAGCCACGGTTCTCCCCTTGTCTTACTTTCTCTGGTGCGACCTTTCTCTGGTTCTCTGTTGGCTACCAATGGGGAAATTAGGTCAGGTCAGTTTGCAAAACACAAGCTAAATATAACTAGGGCCTATGTTCTGCAAATACCCCTGCTCTTTGCAAAACATTAGAGATTGCTGCACAGAGGGAAATTAATAAATATGGGGTCCGTTTTTTTTCTATGAACCATATTTAGGCTATGGTAAAAAACACTTATTTATTATTAGTAGTATATTGTATTATTATTATGGTCACAACTCATCTCAACTGCACAAAAACATTGGAGGACTAACGCCTTGATCACACCGATAGTGTCAGCCGCTAAATAGTATGCAGCGTCATCTAGATATGTGTGCAACATTCACTTTCTGCTACCATTTCTGTCAACCCTTTTTTGCGCATACAGTTTGATGCATTCATTAGATAGAATCCAACTATGCGCCATACAGAACGCATTGCAACTGCTTCTGCAACGCAATGCTGCAAGGCAAACGCAGCTTTCCATTGGAAATGAATGTACTTCTGGTGTACCAAAACGCATAACACAGTCGGTGTGTTCGAAGCGTAAATAACTGCACTTAGGCTAACATCCCTTCTGTAAAAACAACATGAAATCGGTTGACTGCCTGTCCTGTAGTGCATATGTTTGCAATAGATTACTGTTACAACAGACAAATAACTACGTTTGTTCGAACTCTTTCATGTACAAACAGCATCGGATGAAACATGGAGTGGGAAGCGCGCAGCGGATCCTGCACATGTGCAGAAATCTCTATCTTAAGTAAATACAAATCTGCGTTTCAGAAAATCCGGAACCGCAGCCACTGTAAAAAGAACATTGTGGGGGTTGGTAGCTGGCTGGCTATAGTGTCACATTTATAGCTAAGGTAGAAGGGCTGAACGGCTCTTTTCATCCTCCAGGAAAGGAGGCTTGTTGATTGTGATCAGCAGGCTGTAATTCTTAGCTGCTGTAGGGGGCTACTCAAGCTTGTGGGCACACACAAAGAGACGCTTGTGGGCGGCTCGGGTCTTCCTGGGGTCGTAAGCGGTGCGCGCCTGCGAAATTAATATAGGGGAAACACCGTTGACTCTTGAATGCATTTACATTTAAACCAGATACTGACAATTATTTATCTGTAGATAGATACAAAGGCAATGCCACTTTTATTTTCATCCTAAATAGTGTACTGCGTGAGTGGCACAGTGGATGTGGTCTAAAAACACCATGTAACTAGAACTGATAAGCGAAGTTGGCTAGAGAGACTGCAGTCCTTGTAAGAGAAGTAGAGATCTGCCAAGAGCAGTGAGCCCAAGGCATCGAGCCAAAAGTTAAAAGAATTCCAGGACTCTCCCCTCCACCTTGAAGTGTTTTTACTATGTCAGGAGATAAGATAATGATGCATGTATACTAAACATAATATAAACGCAACATGTCAAGTGTTGGTCCCATTTTTCATGAACTGAAATAAAAGATCCCATAAATGTTCCATATGCAGAAAAAGCTTATTTAGCTCACATGCACATGCATTTGTTTACATCCCTGTTAATGAGCATTTCTCCTTTGCCAAGATAATCTATCCACCTGACAGTTATGGCATATCAAGAAGTTGATTGAACAGCATGATTATTACACAGGTGCACCTTGTGCTGGGGACAATAAAAGGCCACTCTATTATGTTTTGTCACTCAACACAATGCCACAGATGTCTCAAGTTTTGAGGGAACATGCAATTGGCGTGCTGACTGCAGGAATGTCCAGAAGAGCTGTTGTCAGAGAATTGAATTGAATGCTATTTTAGAGAATTTTGCAGTACATTCAACTGGCCTCACAGCCGCAGACCATGTGTAACCACGCCAGCCCAGGACGTCCACATCCGGCTTCTTCACCTGCGGGATCGCTTACATTTACATAAGTATTCAGACCCTTTGCTATTAGACTCGAAATGGAGCTCAGGTGCATCTTGTTTCCATTGATCATCCTTCAGATTTTTCTACAACTTGATTGGAGTCCACCTGTGGTAGATTCAATTGATTGGACATGATTTGGAAAGGCACACACCTGTCTATATAAGGTCCCACAGTTGACAGTGCATGTCAGAGCAAAAACCAAGCCATGAGGTCGAAGGAATTGTCCGTAGAGCACCGAGACAGGATTGTGTCAAGGCACAGATCTGCGGAAGGATACCAAAAAATGTCTATAGCATTGAAGGTCCCCAGAGGCCTCGATCATTCTTAAATGGAAAAAGTTTGGAACCACCAAGACTGTTCCTAGAGCTGGCCGTCTGGCCAAACTGAGCAATCAGGGGAGAAGGGCCTTGGTCAGGAAGGTGACCAAGAACCCAATGGTCACTCTGACAGAGCTCTAGAGTTCCTCTGTGGAGATGGAAGAACCTTCAAGAAGGACAACCCTCTCTGTAGCAGTCCACTAATCAGGCCTTTATGGTAGAGTGGCCAGATGGAAGCCACTCCTCAGTAAAAGGCACATGACAGCCCCCTTGGAGTTTGCCAAAAGGTACCTAAAGACTCTCAGACCATGGTCTGATGAAACCAAGATACAACTCTTTGGCCTGAATGCCAAGTGTCACGTCTGGAGGAAACCTGGCACTATCCCTACGATGATGCATGGTGGTGGCAGCATTATGCTGTGTTTTTGTTGTTTTTCAGAGGCAGGGACTAGGAGACTAGTCAGGATCGAGGGAAAGATGAACGGAGCAAAGTACAGAGAGATCCTTGATGAAAACCTCCTCCAAGAAATAATGGGAGAAACTCCCCATTTACAGGTATGCCAAGCATGTAGCGTCATACTCAAGAAGACTCAAGGCTGTAATTGCTGCCAAAGGTGATTCAACAGTACTGAGTAAAGGGTCTGAATACTTATGCAAATGTGATATTTCAGTTTATTTATTTATTTGTATATATAAATATATAAAAAAAAAAAAATGAAATATCACATTTCTATATATACTGTATATATATACAGTGGGGAGAACAAGTATTTGATACACTGCAGATTTTGCAGGTTTTCCCACTTACAAAGCATGTAGAAGTCTGTAATTTTTATCATAGGTACACTTCAACTGTGAGTGACGGAATCTAAAACAAAAATCCAGAAAATCACATTGTATGATTTTTAAGTAATTAATTTGCATTTTATTGCATGACATAAGTATTTGATACATCAGAAAAGCAGAACTTAATATTTGGTACTGAAACCTTTGTTTGCAATTACAGAGATCATAAGTTTCCTGTAGTTCTTGACCAGGTTTGCACACACTGCAGCAGGGATTTTGGCCCACTCCTCCATACAGATCCTTCAGGTTTCGGGGCTGTCGCTGGGCAATACGTACTTTCAGCTCCCTCCAAAGATTTTCTATTGGGTTCAGGTCTGGAGACTGGCTAGGCCACTCCAGGACCTTGAGATGCTTCTTACGGAGCCACTCCTTAGTTGCCCTGGCTGTGTGTTTCAGGTCGTTGTCATGCTGGAAGACCCAGCCACGACCCATCTTCAATGCTCTTACTGAGGGAAGGAGGTTGTTGGCCAAGATCTCGCGATACATGGCCCCATCCATCCTCCCCTCAATACGGTGCAGTCATCCTGTCCCCTTTGCAGAAAAGCATCCCCAAAGAATGATGTTTCCACCTCCATGCTTCACGGTTGGGATGGTGTTCTTGGGGTTGTACTCATCCTTCTTCTTTCTCCAAACACGGTGAGTGGAGTTTAGACCAAAAAGCTCTATTTTTGTCTCATCAGACCACATGACCTTCTCCCATTCCTCCTCTGGATCATCCAGATTGGATTTTAATCCATGACGGCGTAGTGTGTTACTAATGGTTTTCTTTGAGACTGTGGTCCCAGCTCTCTTCAGGTCATTGATCAGGTCCTGCCGTGTAGTTCTGGGCTGATCCCTCACCTTCCTCATGATCATTAATGCCCCACGAGGTGAGATCTTGCATGGTGCCCCAGACCGAGGGAGATTGACCGTCATCTTGAACTTCTTCCATTTTCTAATAATTGCGCCAACAGTTGTTGCCTTCTCACCAAGCTGCTTGCCTATTGTCCTGTAGCCCATCCCAGCCTTGTGCAGGTCTACAATTTTATCCCTGATGTCCTTACACAGCTCTCTGGCCTTGGCCATTGTGGAGAGGTTGGAGTCTGTTTGATTGAGTGTGTGGACAGGTGTCTTTTATACAGGTAACGAGTTGAAACAGGTGTAGTTAATACAGGTAATGAGTGGAGAACAGGAGGGCTTCTTAAAGAAAAACTAACAGGTCTGTGAGAGCCGGAATACTTACTGGTTGGTAGGTGATCAAATACTTATGTCATGCAATAAAATACAAATTAATTATTTAAAAATCATACAATGTGATTTTCTGAATTTTTGTTTTAGATTCCGTCTCTCACAGTTGAAGTGTACCTATGATAAAAATTACAGACCTCTACATGCTTTGTAAGTAGGAAAACCTGCAAAATCGGCAGTGTATCAAATACTTGTTCTCCCCACTGTATATATATTTCTAAAAACCTGTTTTTGATTTATCATTATGGGGTATTGTGTGTAGTTCGATGAGGGACAAAAACAATTTAATACATTTTAGAATAAGGCTGTAACCTAACAAAATGTGGACAAAGTCAAGGAGTCTGAATACTTTCCGAAGGCACTGTATTTGCACTACATGACAAAAAGTATGTGGACACC
Source organism: Thymallus thymallus (assembly GCA_023634145.1). Taxonomy (NCBI): domain Eukaryota; kingdom Metazoa; phylum Chordata; class Actinopteri; order Salmoniformes; family Salmonidae; genus Thymallus; species Thymallus thymallus. The sequence continues at coordinate 12,074,545 of CM042414.1, read as the reverse complement.
TGCTCATCGAACATCTCATTCCAAATTCATGGGCATTAATATGGAGTTCGTCACCCCCTTTGCAGCTATAAAAGACTCTACTCTTCTGGGAAGGCTTTCCACTAGATGTTGGAACATTGCTGCATGGACTTGCTTTCATTCAGCCACAAGAGCATTAGAGAGGTAGGCACTGATGTTGGGCGGTTAGACCTGGCTCGCAGTAGGCCTTCCAATTCATCCCAAAGGTGCCGATGGAGTTGAGGTCAGGGCTCTATGCAGGGCTCTGTGCAGGTCAGTCAAGTTCTTCCAAACCATTTATGTATGGACCTCGCTTTGTGCACAGGGGCATTGTCATGCTGAAACTGCCACAACGTCGGAAGTACAGAATCGTCTAGAATATCATTGTATGCTGTGTGCTTTAACCCTCGGCGGTCCCGTTCTGTGGGATTGTGTGGCCTACCACTTTGTGGCTAAGCCGTTGTTGCTCCTAGACGTTTTAACTTCACAATAACAGCACTTACAGTTGACCGGGCAGCTCTAGCAGGGCAGACATTTGACAAATTGACTTGTTGGAAAGGTGGCATCCTATGATGGTGCCACGTTGAAAGTCACTGAGCTCTTCAGTAAGGCCATTCTACTGTTAACTTTTGTCTATGGAGATTGCATGGCTGTGTGCTTGATTTTATATACCTGTCAGCAACGGGTGTGGCTGAAATAGCCAAATCCACTCACTTGAAGGGGTGTCCACAATCAAAACTGATGAATACTAGGGAGTACCCTTTGTGTTGACCTACCTGTAGATTTTTACACACCTTATAATACGCTTAGGTCACGTAATGTGCACAATGAAGCCTATGTACACCGGGGTGTAGTCAAAACCTTTTTTAAGGCTCTAGGTGGGATCAGGGCTAGTGGGAGGGAGGACTCCGAGGATTTGTGAAGGGAAGTACCTGAGCGCAAGGTGATTCTAGCGCCTTCACGCCCACTGGCAGGTTGAACAAATACTGGACCTGTTTCCGATGTATTTATTCTCCATGGGTCTCTTGTCTCTCCTGACTCATCTTCTGAAAATGATACTGTGATCGTCAGTGTCGGATATTGGAGACGGGACTGGTGAGTTGGCATACTTTAAGACGTTTTACTTTTACTGCAGTTAATCTGCCATTATAGACTTCTGGAATGAAGAATGCTAGCACCTGTCGTGTCGAATTGCTAGACATAACTTTATGCGTAAAAGTGGCCCTTAGTGTTTCCAAAACTACATTCCTAGTAGTTTAGTCTGCTCATCTCACAATGCCGTTGGTGGTGGGTAGACTCATAGCATTTGTTTTTCTAACATGGACTTCAAACAATAGGCTATTTCTCCTATTTATAATATGTTTTATTAGGCCTATCCATTCCTTAGGGCGATCCATTACTCCGATGCGCTTTTGACGGGTGAGAGCACGATGCGAAATCGCCCAAAACGAAGCCCCTAAATAAGAAACTTAGATGAAAATCATAAACACTTAAATATAGCCTACTAAATATGTATAGTTTTATTGCAGCTCCACTCCTATTAATAATACCAATGTCTAGTGATATTGATTGTGCATGTTTACTCATAATAAATTGCTAGCTTTTTTCTGCATTAGTAGCTAGGTTTCCATCCTATTGGTTACAGATTTCCATGCGAATATTCTGCATGAAGAATAGCCTATGTGAATTTTCACACCATTGGTGTTTCCACCGTGTTGCGGATAAAAGTCAGTGCATGATGACTTAGTACACACAACATTTACATTTTCGCATACATTTTCATGTACCCGATAAAAATCTAAAGTTCAATGTGTTTCTATCGCATTTTCAACCCTACCGATAGTTTTGTCACAAAAACGTTTGAGTTTAATAGCAAATGTTCTTGCTCTGGTCTTGGCGTGTGCGCTCTAGCCAACAGTTTCAGCTACAGTGCAGGTAGAAGGCTAGACATAATGAGATTGTGGATAAGAGCGAGAAAGAACCAGCAAGATCACCTTGCATTTTCACCACCCTGTGAAGTTCATCATAATTTATTTAATCTGTAGCCTAATAAACTGCATGGTTTCCAGAGTCATAGTGGGAGGATCACACACCATATCATCGCGTGACTCCAAGTTTACTTACATTTGATGGTTATTATATCAATATTTGCGCTTAAAGGCTTTTCCACCACAATGTATCGCATTATTAATTTATTTTACCAATAGAAAAATATCCCCCAATGTCGAACTAACAAATGATCTGTTGGAATTTATAAAATTGTACCAAAACTTCCTGTTTCGATCACAGGTGTGTTGATTTTCTTTCGATCACAGCTGTGTTGATTTCTTTTAATAAGGTATGACTTTACTCGCATAAAAACTGTGGATGGAAACGTGGTTAGTAGCTAGGTTTTCCATCCAATTGGCAACAGATTTTCATGAGAATATTCTAAAATACGCATAAAAACAATATGCGCATTTTCCCACCAGAGATGTTTCCATCAAATGGACCTGTTGCAGATAAAAGTATGTGCATTTAGTGCATATATTACCTTTACGATTAAATTCCCATGTACCGAATAAAAATACAAGTTAAATGGGTTTCCATCGCATTTTCAACTCTACTGATGTTTTCTCACATATTTGCGCCCACTCTGGTATTGCCACATATGCTCTAGCCAAAATTACTATCTGCATGCTGTTGGCTAGAGTCCATGTATAGCCTACATGATGAGATTATGAGGGCTATTATGGACAAAAGAGTAAGATTATTTTTATTTGTCAAACGGCAGCCAAGCATCAATTATCATGTCACCAGAGTAAAACCCTCGATATTTATTGGAAAGAAGCATCTTGCTCATCACCTTGCACTTTCACCACAATGTGAAGTTCATAATTTATTTCATTTGTTAGTGGGAGGACCACACAACATCTCATCGCCCAGCCTGGTCAGCCAGTCAGCCAGCGCATGACTCCAAGTTTACTTCAATATGATGGTTGTAATATCAATATTTGTGCATAAAAACGTTTCCACCGACGTTTGTAGAATACTTCATTTTACCGACACAAAAAGATTACACCTTGTCTAGCGTATTTTGTTTTGTGGACATTTGGAAAGTTTAGCGAAACTTCTTCTGTTTCCATCAGGCGTGCCATTTTATGTGTACTGTGTACTTTACTCGCATAAAAAGGTTGGATTGAAACCTGGTTTAATACTGTCAATGGCCTAGTTAGATGGAATATTTAGTTCCATTGTTCCATGGTGGTGTATTTCACTGATGGAATAACATTGAATGGGAGGCCAGCCTTTTCTCCCCATGAGAGCCGCACCCATCATTATGATGACCTTTAGAGAGTTATACAATGTGAATATTATCTGGTAAAAAATAGACATCTGATGTAACTGAATATCACCACAAGTTGTGGTATTATTGGGGGATAAAGAAGTTCAACCACCTACAGTATATTTCATTGCCTTTACATTTCATACCCAACTTACCATTATTCTTTATAACGTTCTGTTAAATGGTGTTTGATATGCTTCATGTAGAGTAGGCTACTATTACAGGGTTACATTCAAGGTGTACAAGCTACTGTTACAAGGTGTGCCATAAAAAAGGAAAGCCTACAATGCATTTCCCAATCTTTGACTGACTGAGTATTCCATTATATGTGCAGATACTGGAATGCTCTGTCTGAGGTAAGGTTGCTTTGAAGCCAACATGGAGTTAGAGAAGGATCGTGAGTGGCCTCCAGGGGAGCCCGCTCCTTCTCCCCCCAACTATGTCTGCTGTAGGAAAATCACCATGGCTTTTATACTAGTCTTATTCATCGGAGTCTTTGTGATCTTGTTGGTTGGTGAGTAATGTTACTTACGTCATGCTTATTACAGATAATGTATTGGCTATTTGAATAGTGATAATCAATTGCTTACAGATGTTTGATCCTCTCTGACATCATCAGCATACTTGGTGCAAGAGGAGCATTACTTCATGGAGACAGTAGAGCTGAAGGGTCTCAAGTATGGCCCTGACCTGCAAGATGAAAACTCTGCGTTCTATATAGTGCTCACTTCTACTCTAAAGACTAAGGTAAGAGCTGACTGCACTGAGATCCTGGGGCCTGATTTCATGTCACACATTTACATTTGAATGATTGTATTAATAAATAGTTTAAATCTTTCCATCCACTTGCAGATCAAGAATATTTTCATTGCCTCGTCAATAGCACATCACTATATCGGCTGTAATGTTGTTGCCTATGGGTAAGTCCAAAGATAATTAATGTTACGCTAAATACTAATATATGCCATTTAGTAAATGCTTTTATCCAAAGCGACTTACATGCATGCATACATTTTACACATTGGTGGTCCCGGGAATCAAACCCACTATCCTGGCATTGTAAACGCCATGCGCTAGCAACTGAGCTACAGAGGACCACACATACTTATGTGAAATGTATAGTAAACAAGTGTTTTAGTATTTAATATTTTGTTGTACTTTAATTTGATGTCTCCCTTTATTCCAGTAACATAAGTGGAGATGTGATGTCCACATATCGACTGGTCTTCAGCGTGTCCAAGATCCATCAGTACTCTGATAACTTTATTCAGGACCTTTTGAGGGTAGGACTGAACGCCCTGTTTCATGGGAAGCCCCTAGAAGTGCCTGAGTTTGGAGAGATCAACGCTATTGTCTTACTGGGTACTGTCATCTTTTTTTGTCCGATAGGTATGATGTATGATAGAAAATCCCACTCACACACTGACCCATATCTTAATTGTAGTTACAATGTTTTGACCAAAACAGATCAAGAGATGTATTTATATATTTTTTATTTATAAGAACAAATTCTTATTTTACAACGATGGCCTACCCTGGCCGAACCCTCCCCTAACCCAATTGTGCACCACCCTATGGGACTCCCGATCACAGCCGGTTGTGATACAGCCAGGGATCGAACCAGGGTCTGTAGTGACGCCTCTAGAACTGAGATGCAGTGCTTTAGACTGCTGCACAACTCGGGTGCAAGCGGGGGTAGAGATATACTGTAGAGATAGAGAAAGATATATATATATATATATATATATATATATACAGTAGTATATATACAGCGGGTGAAATAAGTATTGAACGCGTCACCATTTTTCTCAGTAAATATATTTCCAAAGGTGCTATTGACATGAATTCTTCACCAGATGTTGGTAACAACCCAAGTAATCCATACATACAAAGAAACTAAAACAAATAATTTCAGAAATTAAGTTATGTGTAATAATGTGAAATGACACAGGGAAAAAGTATTGAACACATGAAGAAAGGGAGGTGCAAAAAGGCATGGAAAGCCAAGACAACAGCTGAAAACTATCAGTAAATAAAAAGCAATCCAGCCCCCTGTCAGTGCAAATTAATATCAGCTGGTTCAGTCCCAACTGATGGCCTACAAAAAGGTCTCATTGCCAAGGTGTCACACAAGCCACATCTCATGATGGGTAAAAGCAAAGAGCTGTCTCAAGACCTTCGCAACCTAATTGTTGCAAAACATAATGATGGCATTGGTTATAGGCACATTTCTAAGCTTATGAATGTTCCAGTGAGCACTGTTGGGGCCATAATACGGAGGTGGAAAGACAATCATTTCACCATAAATTTGCCTCGACCAGGTGCTCCTCGCAAGATTTCTGACAGAGGAGTGAAAAGAATAATCAGAAGAGTTGTCCAAGAGCCAAGGACCACTTGTGGAGAGCTTCGAAAAGACCTGCAATTAGCAGGTACTGTTGTCTCAAAGAAAACAGTAAGTAATGCACTCCACCGCCATGGTCTGTATGCACGCTCACCACGCAAGACTCCATTGCTGGAAAAAAAGCATGTTGAAGCTTGTTTAGATTTACTGCACAACATTTGGAAAAGCCAGTGAAATACTGGGAGAATATAGTGTGGTCAGATGAGAGCAGGGGCGCCGTATGGGGGGGAAAAGTTAGGATGATTCTAAGGGTCTGTGACTGACAGGGGCCCTAAAATATTATTCCAGCATTAGGTAAAAACATTTTGGAGCCCAATGTTATATATTTTCATGGGGCCCAAAATCCCTGGAGGCTCCCCTGGATGAGAGCAAAATTGAACTGTTTGGATGTCATAATACACACCATGTTTGGAGGAGGTGGGAACATCATGGTGTGGGGCTGCTTTTCAGCAAATGGTACTGGCAAACTTCACATTATTGAAGGAAGGATGAATGGAACCTTCAAGATTTGAAGACTGTGTGGAAGAATGGGCCAAAATCACACCAGAGCAATGCATGCGACTAGTTTCTCCATACAGGAGGCGTCTTGAAGCTGTCATTACCAACAAAGGCTTTTGTACAAAGTATTAAATAAATATCAGTAAGTGTGTTCAATACTTTTTCCCTGTGTCATTTCACATTATTACACATAACTTAATTTCTGAACTTATTTGTTTTGGTTTCTTTGTATGTATGGACTACTTGGGTTGTTACCAACATCTGGTGAAAATGTCATGTCAATAGCACCTTTGGAAATATATTTACTGAGAAAAATGGTGACGTGTTCAATACTTATTTCACCCGCTGTAACTATCATTAAAGTGTATAGTTACATAATATGTCATGCTTTCTTCCTCATCCAACATTGTATTTTCGTGTTCACTACCCAGGGGCCAGTGGGAAGTCATTCTATAGCATTGGAGATGATATGGGTGAGTGTTTCTATTCCACCCTAGTCTTGATTGCTCTAGAAAAGTCAAGGTGCTGCAGGTCAGGGTTTTCTGTCTGACCATATGATACTGTCTCTCCCCAGCCAGTTGTCCTGACAACACTTTCACCTGTGACAATGGGGAGTGTGTCATCAAGGTCAACGCCGAGTGTGATTTCATCCCAGACTGTGCCGACGGCTCTGATGAAGCTTACTGCTGTAAGTGCTCTTTAACCTCTATGACTGACTGAATGACACACCAGAACATACAATTTTCACAATATTCTAACTGACTGCTGTTGTCCCCAGCCTGTGGGACTCGCCCGGCCATGGGAAGTAGAATAGTGGGTGGAGTGGATGCCCGTCCTGGAGAGCTGCCCTGGCAGGTCAGTCTGAGGCTGCATGGTCGACACAACTGTGGAGCCTCCATCATCAACAGCCAGTGGCTTGTCACTGCTGCTCACTGCTTCGAGAAGTAGGTTACTACACCATGCACTGGTTTCCACTAGATAGCACAGCCAAAAGGTCAAAATTGGCTGTATCGTAAAAATGTGGTCTTAATTTGAGGTTAGGGTTAGGCATAAGGTTAGCAGTGTGGTTAAGGTTAGGGTTCAGGTTAGGTTCAAAATCCCATTTTAAGAAGAGAAATTGTAGAAATAGGTGGGGTTTCTGACTTTGTGGCTGTGGTAACTAGTGACGACCCCTTGCACCTGTCATTAGACTTGCCACAAGGTGGAGAAGTAAGGAGTGATTGTGTCAGTTTGAAGTTGAGTGAATTGACCTCTCTTTTCAAACTCCCTACAGGGACAATGACCCAAAAGAATGGACGGCCCTGGTAGGAGCCAGCCTGGTGAGTGGAGAAGAGTCAGAAGCCATCTCTGTGAACATCAAGTCTGTGTTTGTGTCCCCAGACTACAACCCTATGACCACTGACAACGATGTGACCATGCTGGAGCTAGAAACGCCCCTCACCTTCAGCCCCTACATCCAGCCTGTCTGTCTGCCCTCCTCCTCCCATGTCTTCAGCCCAGGCCGGAACTGTGTGGTGTCAGGCTGGGGAGCTCTCAACCAACATTCCTGTGAGTTACCTTTGAATTTGTTTTTATAACCACAGCATTTTCCCAAAAGTCACACCTTTGTAAGTTACCATTTGTATTGTAGTGCTCACTGACCCTGTTCTCTGATGTGCTGTGTAGTTGATACGCCACCATCTCTGCAGAAGGCAGTGGTGAATATCATTGATTCAAAGGTCTGCAACAAGTCATCCGTTTACAGAGGCTCTGTGACCGATAACATGATGTGTGCTGGCTTCCTACAGGGGAAGGTCGACTCCTGTCAGGTGAGAAAGAGAGGGCGATGAAAAGTTATCTGCTTGCAGTCTCAGACTTTTTTTGGTTCCCCTATAGGGCGGCTCTATTTAAGCAATAAGGCCCAAGGGAGTGTGGTATATGGCCAATATAACACGGCTAAGGGCTGTTCTTATGCAGGACGCAACCCTGAGTGCCTGGACACAGCCCTTAGCCGTGGTATATTGGCCATATACCACAAACCTCAGAGGTGCCTTATTGCTATTATAAACTGGTTACCAACATAATTAGAACAGTCAAAAATATTTTTGGGACATATCCGTGGTATACGGTCTGATATACCACGGCTTTCAGCCAATCAGAATTCAGGGCTCGAACCACCCAGTTTATAATACTATAATACATACTTTATACATGTCCTTTCTTTCTTTTGTTGTGTGGAATGTGTACTTAGAGTTCAAATAGCCCTACAAATAGTGGGCTGGGTTTATGGCATGTTGATATGCTTATTAAATGTTTTATTAAATCACTATCAGGGTGACTCTGGAGGGCCACTGGTGTGTGAGGAGGCCCCAGGGCGGTTCTTCCTGGCTGGGGTGGTGAGCTGGGGTGTGGGCTGTGCTCAGATCAACAGACCAGGGGTCTATTCCCGCGTCACCAGGCTACGCAACTGGATCCTCAGCCACACCAACCCTAGCATGGTCCACTACCCTGCTCACACTCCGCCAATAGTGCCAGTTACGACGCCAACAGTCAGTCCAATTTCCAAGACAATGGCAGCAGCTCCACTCCTGCCTGGTAATTTTGGAAGCAAGGTTATTGGGACATTTTAGGTAGTTGGTGTTTGACAATACAGGATATAACTAATCATTGTGTTTTTTTTGTGCAGCTGTGAACTGTAGTGAGAACTTCAAGTGCAGGGCTGGGGAGTGCATCAGCAAAATTAACCCTGAGTGTGATGGTGTCATCGACTGCTCTAGCGAGGCTGATGAGAAGAACTGTGGTGAGTTTATCGCTGGCCTGTCCCACAAACTGTACAACTGGCTCAGTTGTCAACATAAAGTGCCTTCAGAAAGTACTGACACCCTTTGACTTTTTCCACATTTAGTTGTGTTACAGAATGAATTTAACATTGATTACATTGACATTTTGTGGCACTGACCTACACACAATACCCCATAATGTCAAAGTGGAATTATGTTTTTAGAAATGTTTACAAATTAAGTTCAGGAGTAAAAATGTCCTTAACAAGTCACATTATAAGTTGCATGCACTCACTCTGTGAGCAATAATAGTGTTTAACATGATTTTTGAATGACTACCTCATCTCTGTACCCCACACATACAATTATCTGTAAGGTCCCTCAGTCGAGCAGTGAATTTCAAACACAGATTCAACCAAAAAGACTAGGGAGGTTTTCCAATGCCTCGCAAAGAAGGGCACCTATTGGATTTCACCATGAGGCCAATAATGACTGTAAAACAGTTACAAAGTTTAATGGCTGTGATAAGAGAAAACTGAGGACGGAACAACAATTGTAGTTACTTAAAAATACTAACCTAAATGACAGTGAAAAGAAGGAAGCCTATACAGAATAAAAAATATTCCAAAACACGCTTCACCTCTTTTCTGAGTATATAACCAGCTTCTCAGGCTCCATCTTGATGTGCTTCATTCTATAGCAGTGATAAGTAAAATTTTTGTCTTTATCTGTTGTTGTCCAGTACTGTCTTTTTGCGAGCTAGGGCCATCTACTTTAAGTGCTGCCTGTCTTCTCAGTACCCTACTTGCTGTGTGAACTGCTGACTGCTATTTATTTGCAGATTATTGATGACATATGAACCAGGATTAAGGGGCAGGGCAATTTGTGACTGTTGTTTTGGTAATCAGTGGCTGTATTGGAGAAGGAGTGGTTTCTCCTCTCCTAGGCAATCAGCAATTATTACCAGGAGGTGTGCTCTTCACCTTTGCAATGCAATTAGCAATTAGTATTAGTACTTCAGTCTCCCCTGTTTTCTCAGTGTAATCTTGTCAGTGGCGATCTCGTCGCCGAATCAAAGACGGTTCAGCCGAGTTGTTCTGCAGAGTTATTCGAGGAAGGAAAGAGAGGAAGGCTCCACACCACTCTCTCTCACTTCAGTATCTTACTCAGTTATTTTCAGATTATCTCATTCTGCTCTTTTGTAGCTTTGGCTACTATGTGTGTGTTTTTTATCCCAGTTTGCTCCTCTCCCTTTAGGCTTTACAGACGCTCCCCACCCCTTTTTTTGCAACCTTCCTAATTTATTGTACCCTATGAATACAACCCATGTGGAATTCCTGGTCTCTGGCAGCGTTTGGAACTGCCGATCTGCGGTCAAGAACGCAGAGTTCAGCTCAGCCTATGCTGCCCTTCAGTCCCTTGACCTTTTGGCCCCGACGGAGACATGGATCTCCGCAGAGAACACTGCTACTCCAGCTGCTCTCGCTTCATCTGACTATGTTTTCTCTCGTAGTCCGAAAGCATCTGGTTGTCACGGTGGTGGCACAGGGCCACTCGTTTCTCCCTCTCTCACCGGTCCATCTCTTCATTTAAATTCCATGCTGTCACTGTCACTTGTCCACTCAAGCTTAACGTTGTTGTCATCCTATGACTCGCACTGTCCCCTTTCATGCTCCATGGCTGAGAGACACATTGCGAGCTTACAGAACAGGGCTGGGTGAAAATGGAGGAAAACTAAACTTCTGGAGGACCTATCATACTTCCACTCCCTCACTCAACCTTCTCTTCCTCTGTATCTGCTGCTAAAGCCACTTTCTATCACTCTAAATTTCAAGCTACTGCCTCTAACTGTAGGAAATTATTTTCCACCTTCTCCCTCCTTAATCCTCCACACCCTCCTCTACCTCCTCCCTCTCTGTGGACGACTTTGTCAACCACTTTGAAAAGAAGGTTGACGACATCCCCTCCTCATTCACTCGACCTATTGAGTCCACTGGTCCCACTCACACATTACTACCCTACGCCGTGACCTCTTTCTCTACTCTCTCAAGATGAAATTCTGCAACTAGTGAGGTCCAGCCGCCCGACAACCTGCCCAGCTCGACCCCATCCCCTCCTCCCTTCTCCAGACAATCTCTGGAGACCTCCCTCATCAACTCATCCCTGACCACTGGCTGCGTCCCCTCTGACTTCAAAATAGCCAGAGTCGCTACCCTTCTCAAGAAAGCAACACTCGACGTGCCACTCAACCGAGACTGCTCTTCTCTGTGTCACAGAGGCTCTCTGCACGGCCAAAGCTACATTTCTATCCTCTGTTCTCATCTTCCTAGATCAATCTGCTGCCTTCGACACCGTGAACCATCAGATCCTCCTCAGGCTCTGCACACTCTTGGATTGCATCCTACTTGGCAGGCCGCTCCTACCAGACAGGGTTGCCAGGTCTAGATACAATTTCTAGCACAATGACCACTCAAAACCCGCCCAAAAGGCCTAAAAACAGCAAGAGAGGAGTTTTTTTTACAGCAAGAGAGGAGTTGGCACATTTATACAATTAACTATTTTTCCATAATGTTATCGAACCAATTAAGAAGTAAAATCAACGTAACTTGTACCAACGTTAGAAGCAAAATTTGGTTTATCAAAAGAAAAAAATATTGCGAGCTATGACATGACATAATAAAGGAATTTGAATGTCGCAAGAGAAAAGATAATTTGCCCTCATTAAACTCGCCAGATCATTTTCCATCAATGGATGTCGATTAAACTAGTTTGACTGCTATGCTTAAGCATTAAGGCACAAGGGGTGTATGGTACTGTATATGGCCAATACAGTGCATTCGGAAAGTATTCAGACCCCTTCCATTTTCCACATTTTGTTATGTTACAGCCTTATTCTAAATCTAAATCGTTTTTTCATAACGACAAAGCAGTTTTTATTTTATTTTAGCAATTTTATAAAAAATTGAATTATTATTATTCAGGCCCTTTACTCAGTACTTTGTTGAAGCACCTTTGGCAGAGATTACAGCATCTAGTCTTCTTGGGTATGACACTACAAGCTGGGCACACCTGTATTTGGGGAGTTTCTCCAATTCTTCTCTGCAGATCCTCTCAAGCTCTGTCAGGTTGGATGGGGAGCGTTGCTGCACAGCTATTTTCAGGTGTCCAGAGACGTTTGATCGGGTTCAAGATCGGGCTCTGACTGGGCCACTCAAGGACATTCAGAGACTTGTCCCGAAGCCACTCCTCTGTTGTCTTGGCTGTGTGATTAGGGTCGCTGTCCTGTTGGAAGGTGAACCTTAGCCCCAGTCTGAGGGCCTGAGTGCTCTGGAGCAGGTATACATCAAGGATCTCTCAGTACTTTGCTCCGTTCATTTTTCCCTCGATCCCCACAGCATGAAAAACAACCCCACAGCATGATGCTGCCAGTACCATTCCTCACCGTAGAGATGGTGCCAGGTTTCCTCCAGACATGACGCTTGGCATTCAGGCCAAAGAGTTCAATCTTGTTTTCCTCAGACCAGAGAATCTTGTTTGTCATGGTCTGAGAGTCTTTAGGTGCCTTTTGGCACTGTGAACCATCAGATCCTCTTCTCCACCCTCTCAAGGCTGGGTGTCTCAGGCTCTGCACACTCTTGGATTGCATTCTACCTGGCAGGCCGCTCCTACCAGACAGGGTTGCCAGGTCTAGATACAATTTCTATAAAAAAATGTTGTGTGCTCGATTTTATACACCTGTCAGCAACGGTGTGGCTGAAATAGGTGTGGCTGAAATAGCCGAATCCACTAATTTGAAGGGGTGTCCACATAATTTTTTTATACATAGTGTATTTTGGTTGCAATTTCTAAGGTTTGTGCTCTACAACATCCGTGGAGTTTTATCTCCATCTCTTCATTCAAAGACTCAATCATGGACACTCTTACTGACACTTGTGGCTGCTTCGCGTGATGTATTGTTGTCTCTACCTTCTTTCCCTTTGCGCTGTTGTCTGTGCCCAATAATGTTTGTACCATGTTGTGCTGCTGCCATGTTGTGTTGCTACCATGTTGTTGTCATGTTGTGGTGCTACCATGCTGTGTTGTCATGTGTTGCTGCCATGCTATGGGGTTGTCTTAGGTCTCTCTTTATGTAATGGTGTCTCTTTTGTCGTGATGTGTGTTTTGTCCTATATTTAATTTTTTTAATGAATTTATTTATTTTTAATCACAGCCCCCGTCCCAGCAGAAGGTATTTTGCCTTTTGGTAGGCCCTCATTGTAAATATGAATTTGTTCTTAACTGACTTGCCTAGTTAAAATAAAATACAAATAAAACATTCTCACCTGACACCTCCCCTAGCTCTGACTTTGATGATAGCTACTTTATTGAGGAAAAATGTACTTACTATTACTGATATGTGGTTGTCCCACCTCACTATCTTAAGATGAATGTACTAACTGTAAGTCACTATGGATAAGAGTGTCTGCTAAATGACTCAAATGTAAATAAGACACTAAAGTAAAACTGCTAAAAATACAAAATAGAAAGCGTTATGTTTGGGGCAAATCCAACACAACATATCATTGAGTACCACTCTTCATATTTTCAAGCATATTGTATGCTGCATCATGTTATGGGTATGCTTGGATTAGTGAGTTTTTTTTTAGGATAAAAAGAAATGCAATAGAGCTAAGCACAGGCAAAATCCTAGAGGAAAACCTGGTTCAGTCTGGTTTCCAACAGACACTGGGAGACAAATTTACCTTTCTGAAGGACAATAACCTAAAACACAAGGCCAAATATACACTGGAGTTGCTTACCAAGATGACATTGAATGCTCCTGAGTGACCTAGTTATAGTTTTGACTTGCATCAGCTTGAAAATCTATGGCAAGACTGTAAGGCTGTCTAGCAAGGATCGATAACCAACTTGACAGAGCTTGAAGAATGTTTTTAAGAATAATGTGCAAATATTGTACAATCTAGGTGTGCAAAGCGCTTAGACTTACCCAGATATAATCACAGCTGTAATCGCTGCCAAAGGTGATTCTAACATGTATTGATTCAGGGGTGTGAATATTTATGTAAATGAGATATTTCTGTATTTCATTTTCAATAAATTAGCAAACATTTTAAAAAACATGTTTTCACTGTTTTTATGGGGGTTTGTATGTAGATAGGTGAGAAAAAAAAATCTGTTCAATCAATTTTGAATTCAGGCTGTAACGACAAAATGTGGAATAAGTCAAGGGTACCCAATTTTACAATCCCTCTTCAAAAGATTGACAACTTTTAATGTTCTAAGTTGCCATCCTTTTACTCTCTCTCTCCTCAGACTGTGGCATGCGTCCAGCGGTGGGCTCCCAGAGGATTGTGGGTGGCTTAACAGCACGGAGGGGGGAGTGGCCATGGATTGGCAGCCTACAGTATCAACGTTTACACCGCTGTGGAGCCACTCTCATACACTCTAAGTGGCTCCTGACTGCTGCCCACTGCTTCAAAGGGTACAGAATACATCACTGTCTGTCAGGGCCTAACATGTATTGTAAACCATTCACATTGTCAAAGACAAAAAAGACCATGATTTGGGGGATTTTCACGAAATGTAATCCATGGATTAGTCCTTTGGAGGAAAAATTGTTGACATACATTTGACATTTGTATCTAAAAGCATAATATAGAAATAATTTTTTAAAGTTGGCATATTTATGACATTTTGGCCTTACCTAGGCGTCCTTTGATGTTTAATCTGTATATGCTACAAAGCAAACATTGGTGTCATATGAAGCTTTACCACTTGCTTTACGTTAATTTATGAATAATGACAAATATAAACATAAATATTGAAAATATACAAATTTCAAATTGTTAAATTTGTCTATAAATTGTTGAACATAATATACTCTACGGGCATATCAAAGTTCCAGAGCGGGATCTCGGCTAGTTCTAAAGTTATGGCCCATTTTAGTATATAGTGAAATTGGCATAGTCGGCAATGTATCCAATCACAGCCCTCCTTTTACTTGTATCATTGCACATCCAGCAAATCACCAGCAGAGGGCGACCATTTTTAATCCCTTTTCACATTCACTCTTTTGGTAACGCTCACAAATTCGATCATAACTCTTAAAAGTACCAGATATCCCACTTTTGAAACTTTGATATGCCCCTAGAGCAGGGTTCCCCAACTGGCGGCCTATGGGCCAAATTTGGTCCCCAAAGTTTTACGAGACCCCCCAAAAAGTTGTATTTGTATTTATTTATAGTTGGACATAAATTACTAAAAACACCAGGAAACGTGATCGTATACAAATGTAAGCATGGTTTGAAATAATTGTTTTAGTCAAATATTATATCCGTTTGGGATTCTTGCAGTCAATCTGCAGTCTACAAATTATTTGCATTGCAATTATGTTACGGCTCCCCGACCATCCGCTCAATAATAAATCGGCCTGCGGCTGAATCTAGTTGATGATCCCTGCCGTAGAGTATATTATGTTCAACAATATAAAACATTGCTAAATAGAATGGTATTTCAATATTCATCTTTATTTTTCTATATTCATAAATGAATTTTATCAATCAAAACACTACTCATATTACACAGCAAGCAAATTACACCAATGTTTGCTTTGTAGCACCTACAGATGAAACACTATGGAGTCTGGGTATGGCCAAAATGTCCAAAATATGCCAACTTTTATAAATTATTTCTCAAATGTAAAATATATGTAAACAATCCTTCCTCCAAAGGACTATTCTATGGATTACATTTCATGATAACCATCAAAATCATGGATTTATTTTGTTGAGGAATCATTCATAAAGTGTTACCTTACACAGGGAGGGAGATACGATTTCTCATAACATATCCTTCCATTTTTAAGAATAGGGTAAAGGTGTGCATGTCTATCTGTCTCCAGTGCACCTCATAACATTCACTTCTACACATACTCCAAAATCCATGCCCTGCCTAAACGATCAGTTAAATCATCAGCTCTTTGTCCTCATCCCGTCACTGTAGTGACTCCAACCCTGGTGGCTGGTCAGTGAGTCTGGGTTCAGTGCTGAGGTCTGGGGTGGGAGCTTTGGTTATCCCCATCCAGAGGATCATACTGCACCCGGGCTTCAACAGCACCAACATGGACTATGATGTGGCCCTGCTGGAGCTGGCTGTCCCAGCACCCAGGTCCTACACCATCCAGTTGGTTTGCCTCCCCTCTCCCGTACACAGCTTTCTGAAGAACACTGAGTGCTACATCACTGGCTGGGGCTCCATGAGGGAGGGAGGTGAGAGTAATATCAGATATCAAGACATTCTGTTGTGATAAAATGTTTCATATGTTTAAATAAGTGTAAGTGATGTGTGTATTAATCTTGCAATGCTATTCATTGACTATGTGACTCATGTCTCACCCACAGGTTCTCTGACCAACCTGCTCCAGAAAGCAGATGTGAATATCATTGAGCAGTCAGACTGCCAGCAGGCATACGGCAACAGCCTCACCCCAAGCATGATGTGTGCCGGCTACATGGAGGGGGGTAAAGACACATGCCTGGTAAGAGCTCAGATGGCAGTAAGTGCAGTGCACGCTTTCTCTAAGACAGAAGCAACTGAAGTATTTTTCAACACTTCAGCTCAAGTTATAATTGTTCTGTACTCTTGCCCTTTCTTGAAAGACAAACTTTGAGTGGTTGTTTATCCTAAGACACTGCTGCACTTAAGCAATTGATGCTTATCTGTACATTTTTTCTCCTTAAAACTGAACCGGCAGTCAGCCTCCTCTTCTCTTAAGCTGCTTATGTAACCAAGTCAGCCGATTTGCATTCCTGGGTCCGGGCATCCAGCGTCTAGCTAGCCAAATGGCCCTCTACTCAGCAAAAAAACAAAATTAATCCCACAGTCACTGTTACCAAAAGTACATTTATGGTCTGCATGGTGACAAACATTTAAATCGGGTCACTTTTTGTTCTTATGCTCTAAATCAACCTTCCCAGGACCAATGCACATTTTGGAGGTGCTTATTGCCTTGTATTTTGAATTCTCTACCACACAAAGTTGTCAACCAAGGTCTCTCTCTTTCTGAAACGCAGGGAGATTCTGGTGGCCCCCTGACGTGTCGCGAACTCTCTGGCCAGTGGTTTGTTGCCGGGGTGACCAGCTGGGGACATGGCTGCGGACGGACTGCTTTCCCAGGAGTCTATATACGGGTCACCATCATCAGGGAATGGATATCCAACTATCTGCACTTCTGAGGCTACAGAAGAGAGAAGGAAGAGACATCATACAATACTTGAGGTCACCACTGGCATGTCTTGTGTGTTACTGGTCAAGCAAGATATGCCGCTGAATGCAACCATCAGTAAACTGCGTGGAGTCCAGCTGAAAGTTTAATCTTGGACAATAATGTGGATAACTGTGGTCCATGGACATTTTACTACACCATACATTATTAAATGGGGAAGTGTATTTATTTTAGTTTTTGTGGGTCCAAAAATATATTTCATTTTATTGGCATTTACCCAACTGTCATTTGTCTTATTACTACCTTTTTGATGCAAGTTCTACAGACCAGCCAAAATGTTTGAAATGTATGTGAATAGCTATAGCAGAGTCTTGTCAGGAAGTCTTACATGAAAGCATCTTTATGTACCATGACTAAATCTACACAGCTTCTAGAAGCTGTTCAGGCACTACATGAAATATGATAGGCAGCCACAATGGTTCCTCAAGCAAAATAACATGTATTCATTTTCAAGGACAAAAACAGCAATTGCGCAAAAATTTGATATGGATTTATTTACTTCTCACAAGTGAAAAAGGCCATTCCAGTTAGTCAAACACACCTCAGTCCTCTGAGCAGCACCCACCTTTCAGCATTCACAGGCCATTTCTTTTAACTTCTCTACACAAGTCAAAGGGCTGAATGAAGTGGAGCTGTTCCCAGAAATCTGACAAACCAAGCACACAAAGCCAGCTGGGTTTAATACAAAATCTGCACCACAGCAGACCTTGTTAAAACAGACCCACTACTGTGGTGGGCAGATAGAGTGACAACTGGAACGAAAGTCTGACAATACTGTTTTGTTCTCAACATGTATTCTGATATAGGATTCTTTGGCTTGGCCGGGTTCAGTTATGAAAACAAAACTTGTTCCTCAATTCTTCCTGATGAGAGAAACTAGGTTTACAAAGGAAAGAGGTGGTACAATAAACCTTACCTAACCCCTTCAGGGAACTGGTGTTTCACCCACACAAACATATACCCACAGCATGTGACAAACTGAAGAATGGGTACCTGGCACTGAACTTAAGGGGACGTTACAGAGAGTAGACTAGTTCATAGAAGATATCCTTTTGTTAAACCATCCTTTAGTGAAAGGAGAATGTCCACAAGTATTATTATGGCTGCTGTTCACAAGGTCTGCAAAGCAAACCTGTCCGTGTGGTGTTGTCACACAAGTTTGTAAGTTATCGTGCCACACATGCTCTTACAGCCTCGGCCACTACAGTTAACACCTTCCCTGCCATAGTTTTTGTCTTTGCTAAGGTGTGGCTAGCAGAGTAGGATGATGTTCAAATACGAGCCCTTTCCCTCTGTAGTCTGGAATTGTAGGCACGGGACACAGTATTCCATGTATCCATATATCGATCCATGCACATAGCGATGCATTTCTGCAATAAACATAAAAATATATCAGTCAGCATTACCACTGCATAATATTAGCATTTTCTAATTTCCAACATACCAGATGTCTCAAATGACAAGTCACTGTTTCAAAGTAGGGGTCACAACCACTTCATGTCCATATCACATCATAATAATCTGCAAATACAATACACTGGCATACCTGTTCAGAGTTATCCAACGTGCCTCCTGGTTTGCCTATGCATTTCTTGAAGCATTTGTCTGTCATCCTCTATAACAGAGGAAAGAGAAATATAAGATTTAACCCACCATCACTCACCGTCCCCAGGCTCCACGACCTCTGACAGGCAATTTAGCTAACTGCATTGATAATAGGCCTGGCCTACAGACCAAATATGCCGTTTGTAGTTAACTAACGTTATATGAAGGAAATATGCATGTAATCAAATATTTACATGGCTTGCTAACAAAACACAGCATCCATTAATTCATTCATAGACAGGCTAAGGTAGCTAACGTTAGCCAGCTTGTAGCTATAAGGCCTATTGAACTAGCTAGCTTGCTAACTGGTTGTATGGTGGTAGTAACGTATTGCTTTCACATGAGCTATTTCAACTTGATACTCAACAATTAGCTAACCAGTCAGCTAGCTGTCAGGTGCTACCTGTATACAATGAATATAGTTCACTATCTCGCTAGCTAGCATAGAAAATTACCTGTAAGAGCTCTTGCGCATTAGCTACCGCAATCTGGACCTTGACTTGCTCCATGATTGTCCCGTTGTCCATTTTACCGGTCCCAGCACCGGATGAAAAATCGGAACCAAATCCGTCCATATCTAATTGTGATAGCTAATAAACTCTAAACGGTACCTAGCCAACTACACGTGTAGCACTTTCAAACACTTCGACAAGTTGCCCTTGAAACGATATAATTTGACCACGTGACTTCCTGCAATTGTGATTCCAATATGGGAGATGTAGTTCTCAGTTTCCTGGCCAGTTCAGTTCACTAAAAGTTGTATATCAGCAACCAGGTGAAACCAAAAAGCTGGTAAAGTGTCCAGATGCATAATTCAAACAAAAACAATTAGACAGCTAGCCAGCTAGCCAAGCCAAGAAGAGTTGACGTGCCTGTCCATCTGCAAATATGTGGGTCAAAACCACCAGAAATATGCTATAAAACTCAGTTTTCAAAAACAAAACAGCTGATTAAAAAAATGAAAAGCACACAATAATTGTGTAGGTACAGTACATATTCTGGACTCTGACTGCTCTTTCTAATATTTCTATATTTCTTAAAGCTACAATATGTAACTTTTTGGATGGCCTGACCAAATTCACATACACATTTTAGTTGTAGATCTGTCATTCTCATTGAAAGTCTAAGAAGCAGTAGATCTGTTCAATGAGCAATATTTCTATGCTTCCCGTTCTTAAGTGTCATTTTTGCATCTTTTACTTTCAGTTTTGTACAGCTTCAAAACAGCTGAAAATACTATATTTTGGGTTATTGAAAATATATTTCACAGCGGTTTAGATGGTACAATGATTCTCTACACTGAGTGCTTGTTTTGTCAAATAAATTGAAAATAGGCAAGCTATTAGAATTTTAGCAACCAGGAAATGGCTTAACGATTCCTGCATGCTGCACATTTAATTCCTTTATATTGGGGGGGATTTGCAGTGTATTGTTAGGTATTGCTGCATCGTTGGAGCTAGGAACATAAGCATTTCACTACACCTGCGATAAAATCTGCAAAATACGTGTATTTTGTGTGTTATTTTACATACTAATATAGGGACATACCGCCCTATTAATTTGACCTTGAATACACGGAAGAGGAGTTGGAGACAGCGAGAACAAGAATAGCAAGACCAGCAATCAGCGATGGGGAGCCACGGTCAGACCCAGACTGGTGGTGCCTATAAAACGGTGCTGTCCAGCCATGTCAACAGAAGAGGAATATCTGTGCTGCATCAAAGTAGATCGCGGAGAGGGCCAGTGCGACCCCATGGATCTTGTGGCTGTGACAGAACATCGAAGTTGACACACATATAGAGGTGTGCTGGAGACGTTCTTCAGAATCTCCACGATCAACTGGACCAGGACGGCACACGACAAACGAGTTTTGCTCTCGGTTGCTATCTATCAATATAAACTATTTTCACACGAGGCAGTTGTTAAGTGCAGTATTTTTTCATGATCGATTCGGCAAAACGGGGCTTGCTAGTACCACTGCAAGACAAGCTAAGCTAGCTAGCTTTGTTTGCTATACCAAAAATGTACTGTAGCCTAATGTTATAGTTAGCTAGCCTCAGTGCATCTTAGGAGCACAACTGGATACATGTTTTGATAAGGTTGATGACAAAGAGTAAAGAAATCACTTTTGCTTTATTAGTCTTTGAGCAACTATACCAGTGTGTTAGCTAGCTAACTGTGTCTGTGAGATGTGTAATATTCTGCACCATGCTGCTACGGTGAGAATATGGATGGTACACCACGATTGACCATAAAGTCTTATTGCGTTTCTGTCATTCTCTTAAAGACAATACCGTTTAGTGGCCTACAGATTATTTTTGTAGTTTGTTCACCGTGGGGAGAAGCTAGGCACAGGACACCAAATCCCCTTGCATGAGGGTGTTGTTTGGGCCATTCATGCAATTTATCCCTCACAATCAGAGTGTGTGAGCTGACCGGAGCGGGAGCGGAGCGATCCCAATTTGACTGGAGCAAGGAGCGATCTTTGAGTGGGCCAGAAGGCTTATTGCTCAAATACCGCTCCGAGTGGTGCGCGGTGCACCACACGAGATCAGGGCATGTCCCTACCATCATGCAATTTTAGCTATTTGCTTAAGTTGTTGTAATGTAGTTTACTAATTACTTTAATAAAGAATCTGAAAACTCATAGATGTCTCCAATCGTTATGCGCGGTACTATAAAGATAAGCATCTTATCCTGGCTGCTGTATTGGATCCAAGATTTAAAACCGAGTGGGTGATAAGAGATGACCTGGTGCGTAACCAGCTTGGAGAGATACACAAGCTCCTTGTTAAGGAGACCGAGGCTACCAGCACGCTTTCAGGTGCAACTGCTAGGTCAGCAATACCTACACCCGACCCTGAGCAAAATGAAGCGCACAAAAGACCTTGCATGTTCGTCTCTTACTTTACAAAGTCGCAACGCTCCTCGCTAGACACACAAGGTGAAGTAATGAAGTACCTAACAGCAATGAGAACAAGTGCAGACGAGGACGTTAGCCTTTTGGAAGGACAAAACCGCAACACTGCCCCGCCTGGCAAAGTTATCCAGAATGGTGTTTAGCATCCCCAGTGGCTCAGCAAGCTTGGAGAGGGTGTTCTCCGCTGCAGGCCTGCATTGCAGGCACCATCGCATGAACATGAAGCCACAGACTTTGGCCCAACTCCTGTTTCTTAAAGTGAATTCCAAGATTGTATAGAGTCTATATAGACAGACATTTAGCATAACGTTATTATTTAATTTCAAGTGAGCTTTTTATTTAATTTCATCCAATATGCGCAATATGTAAGCTAGAGTTAAATGCTGAGCTTAATATTTCAAAGCATGTGATTTGCATTTTTCTTTTACATGTAGCCTATTGAAAAATATTATTTGTATATTTTTCGCAGCATGCTGATATGTTTTTTTTTGTTCGGAAATAGTCTTAGTGTATAGGAAATGCTTTACTTAAGTACATATTTATTTTTATTTTTATTTCACCTTTATTTAACCAGGTAGGTCAGTTGAGAACAAGTTCTCATTTGCAACTGCGACCTGGCCAAGACAAAGCAAAGCAGTGTGACAAATAACAACACAGAGTTACACATTAAACAAACAGTCAAAAACACAATAGAACATCTATATACAGAGTGCAAAATGTAGTGCAAAAATGCAGTAAGGTTAAGAGGTAGAACAATAAATAGACTATAGTGGTGACATAAATTACAGAATTATCATTATTAACACAGGAATGAAAAGTGTGCAAATTATGATGTGCAAATAGAGATACTGGAGTGCAAGATTAGTGAAAATAAACAAAAAATAAATAAATATGGGGATGAGGTAGTAGTGTGGGCTATTTACAGAAGGGCTATATACAGGTGCAGTGATCGATAAGCAGCTTTGACAGCTGATGCTTAAAGTTATTGAGGGAGATAGGAACCTCTAGCTTCAATGATTTTTGCAATTCGTTCCAGTCATTGGCAGCAGCAAACTGGAAGGAAAGGCGACCAAAGGAGGTGTTGGCTTTGGGGGTGACCAGTGAGATATACCTGCTGGAGCGCATGCTACGGGTGGGTGTTGCTATAGTGACCAGTGAGCTGAGATAGGGCGGGGATTTACCTAATAAAGACTTATAGATGACCTGGAGCCAGTGGGTTTGGCGGCGAATATATAATGAAGGCCAGCCAACGAGAGCATACAGGTCGCAGTGGTGGGTAGTGTATGGGGCTTTGGTGACAAAACGGATGGCACTGTGATAGACTACATCCAATTTGCTAAGTAGAGTATTGGAGGCTAGTTTGTAAATGACATCGCCGAAATCAAGGATCGGTAGGATAGTCAGTTTTACAAGGGCATGTTTGGCAGCATGAGTGGAGGCTTTGTTGCGAAATAGGAAGCCAATTCTGGATTTAATTTTGGATTGGAGATGGTTGATGTGAGTCTGGAAGTTGAGTTTATAGTCTAACCAGATGCCTAGGTATTTGTAGGTGTCCACGTATTCTAATACGGATCCGTCGAGAGTAGTGATGATAGTCCGGTGGGCGGGTGCTGGCAGCGTTCGATAGAAAAGCATGCACTTAGTTTTACTAGCGTTTAAGAGCAGTTGGAGGCCACGGAAGGAGTGTTGTATGGCATTGAAGCTTGATTGAAGGTTAGTAAACACAGTGTCCAAAGAGGGGCCAGATGTATACAGAATGGTGTCATCTGCGTAGAGATGGATCAGAGAGTCACCAGCAGCGAGAGCGACATCGTTGATGTATATAGAGAAAAGGGTTGGCCCAAGAATTGAACCCTGTGGCACCCCCATAGAGACTGCCAGAGGATCGGACAATAGGCCCTCCGATTTGACACAATGAACTCTGTCTGCAAAGTAGTTAGCGAACCAGGCAAGGCAGTCACTTGAGAAACCAAGGCTGTTGAGTCTGCCAATAAGAATGCGGTGATTGACAGAGTCGAAAGCCTTGGCCAGGTCGATGAAAACGGCTGCACAGTACTGTCTTTTATCGATGGCGATCGATATATATATATATATATATATATATATATATATATATATACACACACTTTTAATAATGAGCTAATAATATAGTCCTATACCCGTGAGTGTATACATTTTAGTTAAAAGGCAGTCTAGATTATTAGTCTTTAAAATTAATCACTGTATTGCTGTTCATGTTGTTAATAAACACAAGAATGACAAGTATTGGTCTCCACAAAGTTTGCTGCTTCAGTGTTCTTATATCTTTGTCAGTGGTTACTATGGGTAAAGTGACTATGCATAGATAGTAAACACTGAGTAGCAGCAGTGTAAAAAAAATAGTCTGGGTGGCAATTTGATTAATTGTTCAGCAGTCTTATGGCTAGGGGGTAGAAGCTGTTAAAGAGCCTTTAGGACCTAGACTTGGCACTCCGGTGCCGCTTGCCGTGCGTTATCAGAGAGAACAGTCTATGACTTGGGTGAATGGAGTCTTTGATAATGTTTTGGGCCTTCCTCTGACACCGCCTAGAATCGAGGTCCTGGATGGCAGGAAGCTTGGCCCCAGTGATGTACTGGGCCGTACGCACTACCCTCTAGCGACTTACGGTCGGATGCCAAGCAGTTGCCATACCAGGCAGTGATGCAACCAGTCAGGATGCTCTCGATGGTGCAGCTGTAGACCGTTTTGAGGATATGGGGACCCATGCCAAATCTTTTCATTCTCCTAAAGGGGGAATAGGCGTTGTCGTGCCCTCTTCACAACTGTCTTGGTGTGTTTGGACCATGATAGTTTGTTGGTGATGTGGACACCAAGGAACTTTAAGCTCTTGACCCGCTCCACAACAGCCCCTTCAATGTGAATGGGGGCGTGTTAGGCCTTCCTTTTCCTTTTTTGTAGGCTATACAATAATTTAGACTGCAGGTCCACTGGGCGTCAGTTCAAGTAGACTATGTAGGCTATAGCGCGTCTCGTGTGTCTTATGTGGATTATAATAAAAGGACAATATTTGTAGGGGGTAGATTCATTTTTTGTTAGGGAAAATGTTTTTTTCCTCAATTGTTTTATTACAGTATATGTTCAAGGCAACCAATAGGGAAAATAAATGAATGGTAATCTCAGCCTCTGTGTGGTCCAGCCCCTGATAATTTCACACATATTATTCATTTTTTTTAAATTGAACTTTTATTTAACTAGTTAAGTCAGTTAAGAACAAATTCTTATTTACAATGCCTACACCGGCCAAACTCCGATGACGACGCTGGGCCAATTGTGCGCCGCCCTATGGGACTCCCAATCACGGCCGGTTGTGATAGTCTGGATTCGAACCAGGTTGTCTGTAGACATATGCCAAGAGTAGGCATGGGTTTAAATCCAGTCCACTAAAGCCCTTTGAATATTTGGAGGAACTAGTACTTTTCTAGTTACTCACTGTGGGCTGTACTTTTACTTTCTTATTTGAGTAGTTTCTTAAGGCAAATTAGCCTAACTATAAAACTTGGGTGAGCATCCAGACTGGAGGAAAGTTTAGGCCTACATCTGTCAATCAACTGATGGCCCAAATCAGTTAATCAATTTAGCCAGGGAAACAAACAGTATATTCAGTTCATGCCTTTCATTATGTGACTATTGATAAGCTAACGGGTAGCCTACAAAATGTAACCTATAGGAATATAATCAAATAACAAGGGGCCTATTTCAACCATCGAAGGCACTAGATTATTGCCAATTGTGGTCTCCTTAAACCATCAATATGCGCGAAATTCAGCCACACAGCTGATCTCAATTGTAACCATTATTGGTCACCTCTACCACTCCCTAAATGATGATGTCAGCGTTACCTTGGTCGGAGATCTGTATGCAATGACAAGATTCTCATGTCTCCACCCTAACAAGTCGTCCCAAAGGCAGGAAGGCAGGCATATACTTTGGCAAGAGTGAGCCCTCTCGTTTCGCCTCTTCCTCTCTGCCTTAATCCTGCTTGCAACCAAAGTCTTTCAAGATATGTTTGCTCGTTGGTATTGTCATTGGAACAATTTAATCCTTTTTGAACAGACTAAGGGCGATGTACCTATACCGAACAAAATTAAACTCAACATGCAACAATCTCAACGATTTTACTGAGTTACACTTCATATAAAGGAAATCAGTCAATTGAAATAAATTCGATAGATAGATAGATACTTTATTGATCCCCCGGGGGGGGGAAATTTCATAAATTAGGCCCTAATCTATGGATTTCACATGACTGGGAATACAGATATGCATCTGTTGGTCACAGATATCTTAAAAAAAGTTAGGGCCGTGGATCAGAAAACCAGTCAGTATCTGGTGTGACCACCATCAGCCTCATGCAGCGCAACATCTCCTTCGCATAGAGTTGATCAGGATGTTGACTGTGGCATGCTGTCCCACTCCTCAGGAACTGGAACATGCTGTCGTACACATCTATCCAGAGCATCCCAAACATGCTCAATGGGTGACATGTCTGATGACAATTCAGGCCATGGAAGAACTGGCTAATGTTCAGCTTTCAAGAATTGTCTACAGATCCTTGAGACATGAGTGGTGCAACAATGGGCCTCAGGATCTTGTCACGGTATCTCTGTGCATTCAAATTGCCATCAATAAAATGTAATTGTTCGTTGTCCTTAGCTTATGCCTGCCCATACCATAACCCCACCATGGGGCACTGTGTTCACAACGTTGACATCAGCAAACCGCTTGCCCACATGGTGCTATACACGTGGTCTGAGGTTGTGTAGCCTGAGGTTGTGTAGCCGGTTGGACTTATTGCCAAATTCTCTAAAACGATGTTGGAGGGAGCTTATGGTAGAAAAATTAATATTAAATTCTCTGGCAACAGCTCTGGTGGACATTCCTGCAGTCAGCATGCCGATTGCATGCTCCCTCAACTTGAGACATCTGTGGCATTGTGTTGTGTAACACACCTTTTAGAGTGGTGTGTTATTGTACCCAGCACAAGGTGCACCTGTGTAATGATCATGCTGTTTAATCAGCTTCTTGATATGCCACACTTGTCAGGTGGATGTATTATCTTGGCAAAGGAAACATTTTTAGTAACAGGGATGTAATTTGTGCACATAATTGGAGATATAGGTTTTTTGTGAGTATGGAACATTTCAGGGATATTTTATTTCAGCTCATGAAACATGGGACCAACACTTTACATGTTGCGTTTATATTTTTGTTCCATAGCTTGTGATGAGGATGTGTACACCACACCCTGTGTTCTTACATCATGGCAGAGAACAATCTTGCTGTTCCTGCGGATGCATACATGGCCATTGACCTCTACCTCACGCTAAGGGAAGAGCTGTTAGTACTTTTAAACCTGTGAGAGTAGATGGTGGTATGCTTGACTGAGACTGTAGGCCTATTTCATTCTTCCTCTACTCCCTTTAATAAATATACTAGGTATTTTACGAGTCATTATTTGAGAATCAATGGATAGGAATTGTGCCTTTAAGTAACAGTATACTTTTACATTTTCTGACAAAATATAAGCAATGTTGACTTTTTATCAATTACCCTTTTATTTCTTGAAGATTTGAACACAAACTTTGAACTCAAACACATGGAGTTTTTACAAACTAGGCTACTCCAGAGTGGGGCGATTACACACTATGGAACCATGGCTTTAAAAAAAAAAGTGAAAACAGCCCTTACACTAATTATTGATAGTTGTTTGGCAAATGTAGATGTGTTAAAAATCTCAGTCTCTTCTATCAGATGGTCTATAAAAATCTGTGCTGTATCTATAAAAAAAACCGCAGATCTTCAGCCTTTTCAGTCACAATTTCACAAATCGGTAATATTGTCACCCATCAGAGTATTCTCAATTTAATGTATTTATTATTATTATTATAAATTATTATTAACCACTCAAATTCATGTATGCGAAAATAGTTTTGATATTGTTAAGGTGTAGTTTTGATGGACAAGCAACTGTTGGTTGAAGGGGCAGGGAGGAAAAAATATATACTCCCAAAAACCGCTTATAAAATAAATTCTGCTTGTGTTTTGTGAAATCAAAATTGTAACAAATGTGAGTGTGTTTTAAAGACAACGACAACACTGTACAGCATGTGTGTGTCTTCAGCAGTCTTGGGGGATTCTTCCAAAGTAACTTTTAGTCTCAACACAAGGATATATGCACCTGCTTAAGAAAGTAAGCCAGGGTAAAATATAACATTGTGAATGTAATGGGGGGGGGGAAATGTCTCACTTACATTTAAAATATGTCCATCACCCACACTTTGGAATCCAGGACCTGGGTGAATTCCTCTGGTATCTCAAGGTATGATATGTAGGTGTTGGGGATCTCCAAAACACATCTGCAGGTGTGTGATTGAGGGCTTCTCACAAAGTCACTCTTGGGCTCAACAAAGCGGACGTGAATGGCTGAAGACACACGAACATCTTCACCTGTATAAGAAAGTAAGACAGAACAAAGAAACACTAAATAACATTTAACCTCCATATACACAATATCAAACAAACCCACACTAGGAGGTGGGCTACATAATTATCATTGATGTCACCTGTGCAAAATCTGAGAAGTTGCTTTAGGCGGTTGGTTGAGCAGTTAAGCATGTTGCCAAGAGGTCTTCAGATTTGATCAGTTCCCCAAGACAGTGTCTTGGCTTGGCCAATGCTATTGGGAAGTAGCCCACCATGTTATATCCAAGGATCATCACTTTTGCAACAATTTCCCCTGAGTCCTTCATGTCATGGGAATTTTTACGGTCCCGCTTGTGCACGTCCTCATGAATGTTTCCCCAGCACTCCACCATGATCCTCACCTTTCTCTGTGGTGTTGTTGTGTAGAACCATTTCTCTAAAATGGAGTCTTCTACAGAAACACTCCCATCTTGAAAGGCAGCATTCAGGTCTTGGAACACATTTCCTCTACGAATTCTGATTCTGGGTATTCTTTGGTGGGGGTGGGGATGGGCCGCTCGGAGTTTAAAATAACATCCTAACGTCCATTGGAAGCGTATCATCAAGCAAAGCACTGTCACCATAATCATCATCTAAAAAAGCATATCCCACTTGAATTTCTTTGTCCATTTATTGATTCACCCGGTATTTCGTTACACAAACCTGATATTTCATCTATTAGTTGTGAGGGGGTATCAACAGCCTCCTGTCTGTTGTTAGCAGATGCTAATGTGTTTGTTCTGTCATCTTCCTGGCCAGGTGAGTGGAGGGAGTGGTAAGGTTGAAAGCCGATGGGATTGTCCTCTGTGTCAATTTCCTCTGATTCCAGGCTTTCTTTGCGGGTTGTACTTGGTTCTGTTATTCTTCTCTGTGGGGATTGAGGCAGCAGAGTTTGTATCTGCCGTATTGTTTTTTATTGCTGGAAAGATATAGTCTTAACATTTGTACTTTTTTGAGTTCATATTGTTCGACCAATGTAGTATATGGTGAATTCAAAAATCATTGACATGCCCTAGTTTGTCATGCCATCCAATTTGGAAAGTACATTGTTTTCTTTGCGTTCGTGTTAACAAAGTTTCTGACTTCTCATGACTTTTCGTTCAGTGTTTAAAATGTCCTATATGACTCTGCAGCTTTGGACACACTGGATCCCTGGAGAACAGCCACTTCTCTTTTGCAGTACATAAAATCACAAATCTGGGCACGTATTTTGCGAGTTCGGCATCGGTCATGCCCTCGACGGCATTGCAGCTACTCTGAAAACAAAGGAGGAAAATAGTTACAACTTTGAGCAAGTAACTTGATTTGATGGATGGTTATAGTGGATAGGTGAATACATTACGAATGAATACATAGATAGCTCAATTATAGCATGAATCCTTAATTGAAACAATAAAAAGCTGAGGAATGGGCCTGGAGAAATGTAACCACTTAAATTCATAAACAGCGTCATCTTCCGGACAATTTCGATTTTACACCATGAAATAACACATGCAAATGGTTCATGTTATTGTTAAGTCTATTTTTCCTGCTACTTACCTTACGCCTTGATGTGTTTAACTGTCACAGGCAGAAAGGAATAATTTATAGGATTCTAGGACTGGAGAATTCGGTGATAACATGTGCTATGTCAATGATGCGCTCTCATCCCTGCACTATAACTATTTTGTTATGAAACATCTAAAAGTTACCTATCACATCTATTAAAAGCTCGCTAGCTACGTATCCTAGCCTGGCTATAATGTCCAGGTAAAGTATTGTCATATAAACAAAGCAAATAACTATCAGTTGCTTAAATTGCCTGGTTGATGAAATGGTTACGGTCAACTGCTTACACTGCCAACTAGCTACATAAAGGAAATATACATCGTTTCCCTGTTCTGTTTTAATCGATCTCAGACTATGGTTCCATCAGCAGCATGTTTTCTGGCGAAGGGATGCAGACACAATTAATGGAAAAACAGCATTTTCCGAGGATTATTAAAATTGAGGGAATTAATAAAACAACAGGGTAGTGGATACAAAACCCCCCCCAGAGGAAATGGATTAAAAATCCGAGAGAATTTATCAAAACAAGGAAAGGGTTAGTCTGGCCGTTTCTTCTATCGACCATGTCTCCTAGGGGGCTCCGTACCAATCAGACCAGCTCAAAAGACCAATTAGTGGAAAAAAATATCAGAATTGGGCTGCCTGTCTAAACGCAGCCATAGTGACACATATAAGGCACTGTGAACAACACTGATATGAAGATTCGATTTAGGCTTAATTATAGGCCTGAATGTGTGACCTTCAAAAACATGGGGAAACTGCTCTCACAACGGTATAAGCAGTTATAAGCAATGGTAGTGTAGAATACAAAATGTAAACACATGGTTTTCCTTGATTGCATCCATCAAACATCCAATGGTTAAGTTCGGTCAATTGTGACGTAATGGACACCTGCAATTAGAATTTCACAAAAATATTCCATGTCAACATATGCGGTGGAGACTGGGGGAAACGTCGGGCAAAGACGATATCAGGTATGCTAAAATCAATACTTTTGCTTTGTAACATCAGGTAATGGTTACATATAAAGTAAGCTATGTACATACTCAACACACGTAGGCTACAAATCATCTGATTTTATCGATATAAAAATTCGTTTCAGTCTCACAACATGTCTTCACCAACTGCGGACGTCTTCCGATGTGGGTTGCAAATGTATCAGCTGTCCCCAGATTCAAAGCGGCTTGGGTCATACACGGAGGACAGAACATATGATAGTTTGGATGGGTAAGAGTCCATGTTATAACTAATATCTGATTATGAATTTAAATGTGTCATGTTTTCAAATGAATTGTTCAGATTGGAAGGGACCCGCATGTATGTATGTATGTATGTATGTATGTATGTATGTATGTATGTGTGTGTGTGTAAAAAATAACTACATGATCAGAAATATATAGGCTGTTTATTTTCTTGTTAAAGTGTAACATGTATATTGAAGACCTCGTCTGTGATTTACTCAAAATACACAATGTTTATATCAACGGTTCTGCAGGAGCTCCACAGAGTTGACTGATGTGTTTGAAGAAGAGGACTGTATTCAGGACGAAAGCTGGAGTACCCCTGTTGCAGACCTGAAACAGAAAATTGCAGCTCGGCTAGAAAACTATCTTACCAACGAGAGCCTGTCTGAAGATGCCTTTTTACTGAAACATGTTCAGCGGAACAAGATGGGCTATGTCAGTGTGAAGTTACTAACTTCATTCAAAAAGGTAGGATTTATAGACGGCTTTATGTTATTGAAAACTACCCTGCTCACAGCTTTGGCCTGCACTGACATGTCTTTTGGTATCAAGTATAACCTTTGAAAATTACTAACCTAAACATTGTGTCGTAGATCAGGGAGCTCACACGTGACTGGCGAACCACTCTGGCTGCGGCTCGCACCACACAGCAGCTGGAAGTCAACGAGGAGGGAACCAAGGTGCGACGGAGGGACCCAGTGCCCGACTGGCTACTGTGTGTCCCCACCAGTAAGCTGCTGCTAGCCTGGAACCTCTTGGGAGGAGAGGACAATGATGAGGAGAGCGTAGCCCCAGGGGTGGAGCAGCAGGGTCTGATGGAGACAGCCATGAGACTATTTGGCTGCCACGGCACCATCACTTCCCTCCGCATCCTGCGACCAGGGAAGGAGATCCCAGCTGAGCTCAAGAGGTATGCCAAGAAGCACATGGAGCTGGGGCGTAAACTGTGTGCTGTGGTGGAGTATGAGTACCTGGAGGGGGCACGGAGGGCCTACGAGGTCCTGCAGGCTGAGGAGCAGCTGCTGGGGAACAGGGCGGTACGTGTGGTGCTCCTAGGCAGCAGGGGCACCAGGAAGCCAAGGGGCAGCCAGGACCGCACAGAGGAAGAGTCTGAGGACGGCATCGAGAGTGTGTGTTTGAGGAAGCCCAACCGCAAGGGCAGGCGCTATCCGGGCTACTCCCTAGAAGACTCTTCCCTCTACAGCTCGTCTGAGTCCGACTTCGCCCCCGCCTCGCCCAGGCCCAACCGCAGGGTCACACGGCCTCAGGCTCTGTACGGCAGCCCCCTGGCCATCCCCCGGGTGTCCTCCTTCCGCTCAGACCCCTACAAGAACCCAGTGTGTAGCCCTGTGGGGAGCCCCCTCCAGCCCCGCAAGCTGTTCCAGAGTGGACACACTCCGTCCCCGCTGGCTGCTCCAGAGATCAGCAGCAGCCCTGTATCCAGTGGCAATGGAAGCTTTGGCAGTAGAAGCAAGTGCTCTGGGGACTATTCCCAGGAAAGTTTGGCCTTTGTGGGGAGCCCCTGGGTCCAGCGTCGGAAGACTGCTGCCCAGGCTTTTTTTCCTGACAAAGGTGGGCCCCTCTCGCCTGGCCTGCCCAAGAGGCCACTGGGCGTGGTGGAGGTGCTGCGCCAGCCGCTTGGCCCTGACGGCACTAAAGGCTTCTACAACTGCATTGGCAGGGGGAAGCTGGTACTGCAGCAATGATAAAGCCTGGGCAAAATTACCTCTGCCCAAAGCAAGGAATGATTGGATCTTATAATGTAACCACCATATACTGTCCACAATTACTTTTGATTGTCTCAATGTTTATCTAAATGAATGGGGTGGGGGGGGGAGAGTCATTTTGGTCAAACCAGTTATGAAAATGTTATTTTGTATTGAGATTAATAAAGATGACGATGTACTTTCAACAGTTCTTTGTTAAATGTTATTTCTCTTTATTCCCAGTATGAACAAAAATTCTTCACAGAATATACAATGCCATCTCAGTACATTACTATTCTGGGGTTGCATTCATGCCTCAACTGCATATAGGTGTCTTGAGCAGTTATCTGAACTTCCCTCACAACTTCTAATGTATGTGTCTCCATCGGGATAATGTTCTCAAATAAAAGTCCCGCCGGGGCAATGGCCACCATGGCCTTTGTCAGGCACCATTCACTGTGCCTGCATGTCTTCACTAATGGGGTATGTTCTTCAAATATTTTTTTTGGTGCATTTTATTAACATTCACTATTTTTCCAAATTAAGGAGACATGGTGTATACATTTTTTAATGTAGCAGCCTGATCTGTTAAGTATTCCAAAATACATTTTTTTTTCATTCATTTCTTCATTGACTAGGAGAGTAACATGAACAGAGCGAGCAACACGTTTGACAGTTGAGGCAGTATACAACTGTCCCCATGCTAAAGCACAGGTACAGTGATCAAGAGGAACAGTATAAGCAGCACAATCATGCAGTTGTACTGAAAGACACAGCAGACCTAACACATACTTTTAGCCACCTGATGATATAAGCCAACACAATATATATTGCTTCTATAATAATTAAGCAAAACAGTACAGTATAAAAAGAGAACAAGGCATGGTTGTGATGTCATGATAAATAATAAAAAATCTACAAATGTAGTTTAGGAGGTTCTATCAGGAAGGCTGGTCAGAACGCTTGTTTAACTTCATCCAGTAAGCATAACATAATTCACGTTTTCTATTCTACGGGTATAGTGGGAATTAATACAAACAGCAGTGTCTTGTTTCTTCTCTTTCCTATTAGCCATGTGCGGAAGGTTATTTACCTTATAGCCTATAAGCGTTACACAATAATGCAAATTCCTCACGCTTGCTATTTAACCTATGGGCTCACTCGTTACCTTCCTCTCTCAAGCAATGGGTGTAAATCTTGGGATGTATTAATATGTCAACTTACCCTTGTTCTCATACTTGCTGTTTGTCAGCAACAGTTTGACAACCATCCAGCTCCCCACCACCACCTATAATAACCTTAAAGGCCATCATTGGAACTCCTTTCCTCCAGCGGAGGGGGGGGGGGGGGGGGGGTTTGATGCCAGCAGTCACGCGTATAGCCATCACATCATCTGTCTACGAGGATCTTCCCTCGCAGACGAGGTCATCCCCCAAACGATTTAATAAAATGTCATATTGCATTCAGTCTTTGTAGTTCATTCAGTTGAGCCTGTCCTCAATTGAACTTCCACTATGAAAACAATAACCACTTTGCTTCTGACCCTACTGGAATGTGACATCTATGTAGCATCTTATGTAATGTAAGAATGAAGCAAACTTCAACGTTGCATAGACTTTGCTTCACTGAAGCAAATATTGACGCCAGTAAGAGGCTAGTGTGTGTCTTAGATTTACCATTAAATGTGTAATGTTTACAGTTAGCCTAGCGGTTAGAGCATTGGGCCAGTAACGGTAGTCACCGTAGTAACCGGAAGGTCGCTGGTTCGAATACCCAAGCCGACAAGGTGAAAAACCTGTCGATTTGTCCTTGAGCAAGGCACTTAACCCTAATTTGCTCCTGACCCTGTAGGTAGGCCGTCATTGTAGATAAGAATTTGTTCTTAACTGACTTGCCTAGTTAAATAAAGGCTACAAAAAAATATACAAGGGAGTAATTACAATCCCTGAAAAATAATCAAGCACTTTAAACTGTGTATACTACAAAGCATGGGATGGATTGGAACCTAGCCTTGCATGTGCTGCAGATGTACTTTCTGAACTTTGACCTACTGAACACTGACCATAAAGAGGTCCTGTTTACACTATTTCCAAATGTTTCAAATTACAGTAGAAAAATATAGCAGTTGAAACAACAGGAACAGATGTGAAATGTATAGACATCTGGTTATTGTCTGGTTAAGACATCGAATCAAGGCAGATTAGTTTCTCTCTATTTGGTTACATCAAAGGCTTCATAACGTATCAAGCAGTTCCCCCACATTCATGTGACGTCATGTTAAGTTGTAAGTCATCTGCTTAACATACAGAACTACTTAGAGCATTAAAAAAATAACACGACATGCATGTTTTGAAATTACTCATGCCTCTTCTAGAACCTTTTCACCTCTAACCTATGTAACTCTTCTCAGAGGCTTTTTACTATACAGTTGTTCCAAACACTATCTCATCCAGTTCCTGGTCATCCATGTCATCCTCACTGAGGGAGAAATCTTTGTGGTTAGAGATGCGGTTGGGACTGCAGTTTGACTCCCCGTCTGTAAGGGATGTATTGGCAGTGGGTTCACCCATCCCCACCACTGGACCAAGTCTTTCTGCCTCAGCCATATGGGACAGCATGCTGTCTAGTAAAGGCCTGCTCTTGCAGATGTTGTCCAGGAGCTGGCAGCGATGTTGCAACTGTCCTATCATAACATCCTTCTCCTTGACCATGTTCTGAAACCTCTGGATGGTCTCCTCTGACTTGCACAGCTTCTCGTGGAGGTAGTAAATCTCCCTAGAGAAAAACATGTGATGAGACATGATTGATAACCTTTATGAACACCCTTCTGCAGTCTCGAGCACACAATGCACATATGAAATAACAATGGTTGGGGATATTAAAGGGGAGCTTTGGCAATACCCGAAGAGACAAGACCTCAATCACTTACTTATCCTTGGCCTCGGCGATCTCCTGGGTAGCAGCCCTCAGTTGCTCGTCCTTCCTGATGAGACTCTCTGCTTGCTCCCTCACGGTGTTATCCGCTGCCTCGAGCCGCTGCTCCAGCTCTGCTACTCGCCTGTGCACAGCGACCAGGTGTGCGTTCGCCTCTCGAATTTGGACCGGTGATGGCGAGGACATGTCACATGAGGAATATGCTACGACCTAAAGTCAAATTACAATAGCTCACCGTAGACGATTGATCGTGACGATTGAGTCATTGACAATGACATTGTTGACATAGAAGATAGCAATGAATTATCACTTGAATGCTCGTGAACAAGCATTTCACCGGAGGGCTGGTGTTTACTATTCCTGCCATGTCTGAACCTTCTTCAGAGTTTGTTCGTTAAACAACTGAACCCAAAAATATTATTCCGTGTCCAGAAAAAAAGTATTGATGATTTTATGCTAGCCAGCTACCGCTACCGACACGTCATCCTCCTACGAGATTCTAATCTCTGAAACTCATAAAAAATGTATCAATATATAATTAAATTGATTAATTACGAACAACATGACTCGAACAATGTGATCGTTCGTTGTCTACACTGTTTTTAAATAAAAGGCTGGATAATTTGAATGAACTTCGAAACTGATTCGCTTTGTAACCTGTGGATTAAATTCCGCCCCGGAAACAGTAGTGTTGACAGGTTGTTATGTAGAAACATTATGTCAGTGTGTGATGTTGTTTTTTATGTAGATAATAACACATTTAAAAGTAATTGTATATTAAACTTATAAAACATCGGTCATCAAAATACTCTTCATAAGATGTGTGTTTAGCTAATACATGTTTATCAATAAAGTTATCAAGTATCGTCTTCTTCTTTTTTCCATCTCGCGAGATTTCCCCAATGTCTGTGTCCTTCATGTGAAATCCAAAATGGGTTATTGGGATCTGCAAGAGGGGAAGGATTGTATCGAGAAAACATGGATCACCACCAAATTGGGCACAGCTCTAGGTATCTAAATCTAACAAAAAGAAATACATTATGGAAGTTAGCTAGCTAGCGGTAAAGGGCGGTACAATAACCCTAAACCCCATAACCGGTTAACGGTAGCTAGCTAGCTACCAAGCTAACCAGCCATAGCATAGTTAGCTGCCATTCTAACTAACTAGTACTAAGTTACTGTACTAGTAAGCAATGTGTTGTTTTCAACGAATGTAACGTCAGCTAAAGTTGTTCGGTTAACTCGTTGTTTAGACAGCAGTTGCTGCCAGGCAGTACAGCTAAGGTAGTAAATTAAACTGGATTTTGAATGATGTTTACCAGTTAGATAGCAACCTAATCATAGCTAACAATCTTGTGACATTGAAAAATAAAATAGTTGGCAAGTAGGTAGTTAGCTAAATGCATAGTATTCTAACATCCTGTTTTTTTTTTTTTTTTTACATACAGGATTGGTGGGTTCAGCCTATCACATTGTGGCATTCCAGCCTGATTCCGCAATCCAAGCTGTTCAGAGAGCCACAAATGGCACAGTAACCATGGGTATGCATGTCTCTAATGTCATACACTGTGATGATAATTGCTTATTGTATGTATTTAACCTTTATTTAACTAGGCAAGTCAACAACTTCTTATTTACAATGACGGCCTACCAAAAGGCCCCCTGCGGGGACGGTTGCTGGGATTCAAAATAAAAATATAGGACAAAACGAGAAACAACACTACACGAAGAGAGACCTAAGACAACAATGTTAGCATGGTAGAAACACCACATGGCAACAGCACCTAGCTAGACCTGTAGCCAACAGTGTTCAGGCTAGAAGGTTATATCCACAAAGCATCTCAGTAGGACTGCTGATCTAGGATCTGTCTATAATCGTTTTCAGTCAGTATGGTCTAACATGCAAAACTGATCCTAGATCAGCACTCAGCTTTGTAGATCATTGAGTCTCAATGATTGCCTCGTTTGAGTGATGGTGAAAGTATGTCTGCTTGATCTGTTTCATTTGTGATCAGAATTAGATTTTTTTCTGTGATCAGATGTTTGTTGTAAGGAGTAGTAAACACACACTAAACAGTTAAGGTGGGTTTATGCCACTATAAGTTAATTTAGGGCTCTATTCAATCATATCTGCTTTAGCCAACATCCACATAGCGGTTGTTTTGATGTTGTCAGAGGTGTAATTGCGTTATAGCTGTCAAATCCACAAGCGGCGTCTGTCATTATACCTAAAGTGAACGTTGCTATTATCTGCATTGCGAGAAATCCCTTGCAGCCTTGTTTAGATGTTCGAACACTGGAATGTGAGATGTAATTTACACCTCGATTAGGCTGATTGAAATCCTCATTATTTTGTTGAATGATTTTCAATTTGTGTCATTATTTCTATATAGCCTACACACAGGGTGGCGCACAATTGGCCCAGCGTCGTCCGAGTTTGGCAGGGGTAGGTCGTCATTGTAAATAATAACTTGTTCTTAACTGATTGCCTAGTTAAATAACAATTAAAAAACACTTTCTTGTTCTGAACGGGACAGGTGTGGCTTTCGTGAAAATGATCACAAAAGCAGCTGCTCACCGATTTGACCTCTCCAACGCAGTGACACCTTTGACACCGCCAAAACATCAAATATGCGGGTGTCTGCTATCGCCGGTTGACCTGATTGAATCCAGGCCTTAATTGGTTCGATCTTTCCTTCCATGACAGCTGCCTTGGGGGCGATCTTTGGAATGACCACTTGTCTAGCTGCACAGTCCCGGGATGCTCCTGATGACCCAGTGAACTATTTCCTTGGAGGCTGTGCATCAGGAGTCTTTCTTGGAGCTCGTAGTGAGTAGTATGCTGAAGATTTGGGTTACATCCAGTAGGAACAAATGGGAGCAAACAGTTTGAAACAGATTTTTAAAAAAAAGTGTTCATATTGGGAAAGTTTGGTTGGAACTTCCTCGTTTTCAAAGCATTTTCTTCCAGAGTTTCATTCTAAAAAGTGCTATTTTCCCCTTCTGCCCTAACATCAAATATAGTTACCATCATATTGATGTCATTTATCATGCACTATAAGATCTTTGTAGGGCAGTGAACGTCTTCTTATCGCTAGATGATGTTTTCTAGAGATACAGAGGGGCATCACATAGATTTTTTTTTTCTACTAATAACATGTCTTTGTTTTTCTATGATACACAGCTCACAGTGCAATGACAGGCACGACGGCGTGTATTGGGCTGGGGACACTGGCCATGTTCACCAAGGTGGGGAAGATGGAGGGCTGGAGATTAGCGGGACCACCCAGGATGTAAATAGCCCAAGGGGGAGACTATATATTGACATGTATATTGTATATTGAATATTCCTTGAATAAACTTGTGGAAAAGAGTCTTAAGGTCTACGACAGTCTGTATGTTGCACCTCCCTGCTTTAGCCACATGGTGGAGACGTTGGCTAACTTCCCAGACAATTTGCACCAATCAACTGCAATTCAAGATCGTGTGTGTCAAATAACTTAAAAAGAGTTTTGTAAAGTACTTAAGTAAAAATACTTTAAAGTACTACGTAAGTCGTTTTTTGGGGGGATATCTGTACTATTTATATTTTTGACAACAACTACATTCTTAAAGAAATGTGATGCAATTTGTGATTACCTTAAATGTATTGTAAAATTATTGTTTGTATTTTCCACTCTTTTAACTGTAGATTGGGCAAGGCCATCAAATTGCGTCACGAAACATCAGGGTTGTTACTTTGTATTTTGGCACTGAAAATGGGAATTACTATCAGAACCCAAATTAATCAATCAAAGATTATCCCACTTCTATAAATAACTATACATCTCTGATTGTAGCCAGACTAAGAATTAAGAGCTATTCTCTCAACAGAGGAAGCTGGGAGCCCAAATACTGTATCTCTCAATAAACTCAAAAGGGCATTCGATAGCATGAGGTCTATATAACATTTTTGCAATCAGTTAGGTCCACTATTGCTCAAAATGATTAACACAGCTATTCACAAAGGTTCATTTGGGAGAGATGTGAATACAGCACTAATTTCGCTTCTATATATATAAAAAAGGAAAGGGTGCCACCCAGTGTTCTCACTATCATCCCTTATCTTTGATAAACAAAAACTGTTTTCATTATGTTGTCGTCCTGTCTCGGACTCAGACCAAAGCGAGTAAAAAAACAAACAGTTTAAGCAGAAAAAGCTTTTGATACACTAGAATGGTCATATCTCTGGTCCATCTTGGAACATATGGGAATTGTCAATCGCTCCCAAACGCATTGAAGATCATAGCAACATTCGGCTTCATCTCAAGTTTTAAAATGTATCTAACCAAATCAGCACTACTGGCTCTCAAGACCCCGGTGGAGGACTCCATCTCTACTAAGGGAGAGATCAACATTTACACCATAGTTACCTGGAGGAAAATGGTGGAGGGTCATGCTTTTTCAACTTCAGTCAGGGGGAGGGTTTAGTATTTTATTTTATTTTGTCCAGGGGAGGGCATGTAATTTGTAATCAATTAAATGTCATTGCTCAGGGTTGGAGAATGAGTTACTTATTATAGTATCTCATGTGCTTGATGATGCCCGTCATCCCTGATTCTCTGCTGGGCGTGCAATATCAAGTGTGCCTAGTGTGGTCTCAATAAAAGGAAACATAGCCTATACCAGCCAATATCAATCACTGGTCTGTTGACCGGCGCCGGTCTGTGGACAAATGCCTGCCAATCTGCAGCATATATGTTTTGAATATCTTTTTTTGGGGGGGGGGGCATAAATAAATACTTGCCACAGGCCGACTTAATAAAATAAACAGACTGGCCCCCAATGGTCCAAATGTGGAATCCGTACCCTTGCCAATATCATGGACAGTAATAGTTTGAGAACATCCCAAGATTTATAAGACATATACACATTACCAGGCAACTCCTTTTTTCTATTTTTACAATTTAGGTCAGCTATTCTGGTTTATGGAGTCCCTAAACCATCCAATGATGAGATTTATAAATAAATTATCTGGGCTCCCGAAAGGACTGAGCTCTATAATATATAAACAACTTTTGGAAAGCTCATATTCTGAGCTACCCATTAAAAAAGTATGGTCCACAAATCTAATTGAATCTGGAACAGAATATGGAAACATATAACCGTGGCGTCCCGTAATCCGTTCACAGACTATATTTAACACCAAGGAAACGTTTTACAATGAAATTGGCCCCAACTACCAACTGTTTACTGGCCTGCAGTTAAATGGTCCTTGGACAAAGATACAAAATTCATTTAGAATTGTATTTATGTAAATATTCAGTGCTTTGCATCAACTATGTTACTTAACAATGAAAGGTCCTTGAATATCTCAATCAATCAGAGACGATCACTGCTGGAAGGCAGCACTGCTGCAAACAATGTTGGCTCTTAGATGGCAATCACCTCACTCTCTCCTAATTCACCAGTGGATACAGTTAATAGTTTTAACATTAGAATTATCGACAGCGAGAATGAATGGTGCTAGTCAAGGAACAATTGTAAAGAATACACATAGTGTACAAAACATTAGGAACATGCTAATAAACAAATCACAAATCTACGGCCATCAACATACTGTTGTCCTGCATTTGTTTCCTTGTGTCTATCTTCAGGTACTTACACTGAGTGTACAGAACATTAAGGACACCTGCTCTTTCCATGATATAGAATGGTGAATCCAGGTGAAAGCTATTATCCCTTACTGATGTCAGCTGTTAAATACACTTCAATCAGTGTAGATTGAGGGGAGGAGACAGGTTAAAGAATGATATTCAAGCCTTGAGACAATTAAGACATGGAATGTGAAGACAAAAGATTTAAGTGCCTTTGAACGGGGTATGGTAGTAGGTGCCAGGCACAGCGGTTTGAGTGTGTCAAGAACTGCATCGCTGCTGGGTTTTTCATGCTTAACAGTTTCCCGTGTGTATCAAGAATTTTCCACCACCTAAAGGATATCCAGCCATCTTGACCCAACTGCGGGAAGCATTGGAGTCAACATGTGCCAGCATCCCTGTGGAACGCTTTCAACATCTTGTAGTCCATGCCCCAACAAATTGAGGCTGTTCTGAAGGCAAAAGGGGGTGCAACTCCATATCAGGAATGTTTTGTACACTCAGTGTATAGAAAGTATTTATACCACTTGACTGATTCTACATTTTGTTGTGTTACAGCCTGAATTCAATATTGATTAAATTGATTTTTTTTCCTTACCCATCTACACACAATACCCCACAATGACAAAGTTAAGACATGTTTTTTTTACATTTTAGAAAATGGATTGAAAATTAAATACACAAATATCTAATGTACATAAGTATTCACTCCCCTGAGTCAATACTTTGTAGAAGCACCTTTGGCAGAGATTACAGCTGTGAGTCTTTCTGGGTAAATCTCTAAGCTTTCCACACCTGGATTGTGCAACATTTGCACTTTATTCATTCAATAATTCTTCAAGCTCTGTCAAATTGGTTGTTGATCATTGCTAGACACAGATTTTCAAGTAGATTTTAGTCAAAACTGTAACTCGGCCACTTCATTCACTGTCTCCTTGGTAAGCAAGATTTGGCCTTGTGTTTTAGGTTATTGTCCTGCTGAAAGGTGAATTCATCTCCCAGTGTCTGTTGGAAAGCAGACTGAACCAGTTTTTTTTCTAGGATTTTGCCAATGCTTAGCTCCATTCCGTTCTTTTTTTTCCTGAAAAACTCCCCAGTCCTTAACGATTACAAGCATACCCATAACATTATTTAGCCACAACTATGCTTGCGGTTGAATATGTATTGACTAAAGACATTTCAGCTTTTCATTTTTTATTAATTTTTTAAAA
Source organism: Thymallus thymallus (assembly GCA_023634145.1). Classification (NCBI taxonomy): domain Eukaryota; kingdom Metazoa; phylum Chordata; class Actinopteri; order Salmoniformes; family Salmonidae; genus Thymallus; species Thymallus thymallus. Next base: position 12,031,975 of record CM042414.1, on the reverse strand, counting down.
TAATGTAAAACATAATTCCACTTTGACATTATGGGGTATTGTGTGTAGGCCAGTGTAAAAAAATCTAAATTTAATCCAATTGAATCCATTTTTAGTCAAGCGGTGTGACTGAATACTTTCTGAATTCACTGTATATGCTTAGTTTTAACAGTGTCATATACATTTTACCTTCTACCCCACATTGCTTTTATTGAATTGAATGAATGATGGAATCAATCAAATGTATTTATAAAGCCCTTTTTACATCAGCAGATGTCACAAAGGGCTATACAGAAACCCAGCCTAAAAACCCCAAACAGCAAGTAATGCAGATGTAGAAGCACGAATGAAGGATGTTTGGATGTCTGTTTGGTTTCTCTCAAAAGGCTCACCTGATTTATTAATTCAGCAGGGTTTTGAGGAACATAAGTCTTTGCCCTTTTCAATATGTTTACCCCTGCACTTAACCCCCGTATCTTCTGACTGTTGATACTGTATATATACCGTTATTGTCAGAGAATCACATCAGGATTGACAGAGTAGCTGGTATTAGTAAGGATGGAATGTGACCTTCTGGATGCTACCATTCCCAGTCCGTGAGTCAGCTGTGACTCAGAGGTAAATCCTCGCCACTCAATAGGTCCGCCCTACATTCCTATGCTCTGCTTCCACCGTTTTCCACCTCCTCTTGAGTAATCACTGATCTGACTTGGCTGGGATGGTGTAAGCTATGTGTAAGCTATGTAGTGGGATCCTTGCCGCTTACCTAGCCGACGGAGTGAGCTTGATCAGTGATTACTCCAAAGAAATTGTTCACACAGGGCTCAGTTGGTAGCTTAGTATTATGCTGGACCTTTCTCTCCATCCATCACTGCTTGGAACTCAACATCTTGTGACAGTCCCTGGAGTGGATCCTTGTGATAAATCCCCTTTTTTATAATTTGGCACAAACATTTTCATTATTAACACAATGCAATCAAAAGTTATTGCTTCAATGTTTACATATTTGGGTAGCCTTATTATTTACAGCAATGCGAAGTGCCTTGCATATTGTCTTTTAAGACCCACCTTGATTGATAGGCGCTTGGGACAGAGCTTAATAATAAAATATGCCTTTTAGCAGACACTTTTATCAAAAAAGACTTACAGTCATGCGTGCATACATTTTATGTAAGGGTGGTCCCGGAAGTCAAACCCACTACCCTGGTGTTACACACGAAATACTCTACCAACTAAGCTACAAAGGACCACTTGATGATCTGCATTATTTATGACAGGTTTTTCGCTCAGTGGTTGAACCAGGCTGAGCATTCAGTCAGGCGTGGGCTGGCTCTGGCTGTGGGATGGTGCGGTGGAGAAGGGCAGCAGAGGGACTGTACAGTGGATCAAGGCCTTTCAGAATGCCCAATTACACATCACCTGTTTGGCAGCCATTTCCCCTGGCGTTGAGGGAAAACTAAAGCCCCGCACCTCAGTATTGGCATGTTGGAGAAGGCCTTCATCGTGTTAAACCTTTATTGATGTACCATACAAATAAAATCTCATCCCTCCGAAATGTATTTACAGGCGATTACTATAAGTATTATGGTTCAGTACATAAAGATGGTAAATGAGATGCGAAAAAAGAGAGAGAGAGAGAGAGAGAGAGAGAGAGAGAGAGAGAGAGAGAGAGAGATAGAGAGGAAAGAGAGAGCGAGGAAAGAGAGAAAGTGTGAAAGCGAGAGAGAGAGAGAGAAAGAGAGCGAAAGAGAGAGAGAGAGAGAGAAGGTATGGCCAAGAAAAACCTGGATGCATAACTGGAACTGTGAAGAAGATACAACAATGAGGGAGCATTTGACTTGGCCCAAATTCACTGCAAGCAGGTTGTCCACCAATAGTGCTTAGAGAGTCGCGATAGGCAGAGGTGAGTGGGGCAATAATTTATCCAGCTACTGGTACAGTAGGACGATCATTGACCCTCGTTACGATCCCAAATCATATGCCTCCCTCAGCCAGGCTTTCAGTAATGAGGGGAGATAGGTGGACAAAAAGAAGGGGAGTGACTAAGTGGCTCAGATTTCCTTAGCTAATGGATGGCTTTTATGCACACAGTTTGGGCAAATCTCATCTATCTTTTTGTGTGAGGGCCTGACTGAGCCCAGGCCTCTGACTCCCACTAGAGGGAGTGGGATGGCCACAGTCAGGTCCTCAAATCACAGGAGTGGGTTGTTAGTGATCCCCAATTAGAGACAGCTGTCTAGAGTTGTCTCTAATTGGGGATTCTATTTATGTGCACTGCACAGCCACCTGCGTTGTGGATTATTGTTTGTGTTTCGTTGTGTAAGCCAACGCCACAGTGTTTCATACGTTTCTTGTTTTGTTCGTGTTTTATTTGTATAATAAAACGAGTTTGCCCAGTACTCTCGCTCTGCGCCTCGTTCCCTTCAACCACACCGTGACAGACTATGTGGTGTTATCAAGCAGTGACTGAAAGAGGTTGTTTCACTCAACACCCTCAGACCACATCAATCCATAACATCTCTACGGGAGATATAAGGTTGGGCAATGGAAAACTGCCAGGAAAGAAATCCCAGATTCCACACAAACAGCAACAACTTCCAGCCAACTTTGTGGCTCAATGGCTGAACTTGATATAGTTCGTTCAACTTAATTTCTTGATAGAGCATCATAGGGGAGGCATGTTCCAAAATGATGAGCCTATTATCATGTAAAACGATTCGGAAAGGTCCTTGCAAGTACATTAAGTCATTTTTATCTTTCAATTCCCATTCAAACCTTTATTTTGACTCTCATTGACACAGTTAGAATGGACATGTCTTTGTGGGTGTAGTCATATAGTAATAGCATAATTTACAGCTACATGAGAGACTCCAAAGAGAAAGAGACACAAATTCCATTAAATGAGAGTGGCAAGTACAGACAGAGCCAAACACACATTTTAAGACCACCTTAGGAAAACATTATTAATGGCTGTTGAGTGCATACTTTTTATAGTAGCGTAAGCTGCTCCCCAGTATTCAAGCTCAGAGATAATATGCCATGGAGCATAAGGAGCATAATTCAACAGGCTTTTAAGATAAGATAACACCTGGAGTCAAGAGATCGGCCACATGCAACACTGATTCCAGCATTAATCTAAAATTCCAGCGGCCATTTTGTAAATGCGCTTCATAAGTCTTTCTTGACTCCAGGTGTTAAGACATGCTTTTAGAGAAGCTGTTGGAGAGGACTTGGCTAAGCTAGTTGTATGCTAGAGTAGACCATACCCTTCTATTTACACATACATATATACAACTGATATTGTAGAGACACTTGAAATAAATCTACAATAATGATTCATCACACAAATAAAATATATTAATTTTAGATTCAGGACAATGTTGTTTGTAATGTGTGAGAGCATAAACTGAACAGTCCAAGAACATTGTTAAAACTCATGTCATAAGGTTTCAATAAGCACATCTGAGAAAGTGAGTGAACTCAGGAATTTTAGAAACAGTTCAAAGCCCCACATACATAAATCAATCTGTATTCCAATCTTAATCCAACATTTTTGTATTGTATAATTTTGCCAGTGAGAGATCACAAACATATGATACTTTGCTCTGTATTAGATTCAATATAGCATGCCTGGTTCAATGCATGAGAGAGAAAGGGGTTTGGTTTTAATCAGTTACATGGACTTCAGTAATTTAAATACTGTGCAGCAGCTCTGACTCCTGAAGGTCTTGTCTTGATTGCATGTTCCATATTTAATATCTAATGTCTCCTGCTATTGCTGTTGTTCCATTGCCCGACACCACCTTTGTGCCAGCCAAGTAGAGGTCAACGGGACGGGATGGTATTAATAGAACCAACTGTCTTGTCTGTCTATGTAAAATTTAAAGATAGCATGATGCTAGAATATCTTCCCTTTGTCACTTTGTCAGAGACACAGCACAGAAACCTTCAGAGATACATTACTCAGGATTTTGGGGTGGTGTGTGTGTGTGGTGTTGGTGTGTGTACTTACACTATACTGTCTATATATAGAACTACTACATTTCCATCCACTGATATTCAAGCTTTTTACAAATTTGATGACATGACAAGAACGTACTCCGGGTTGACACTTCTTTTTCAGTCTGGTAGCTTATGTAAGTGAGTTGTTTAAGAGTTCTGTGCCTTGGTGGCCCAGTCAAGTACACTGTGATAGGAACTGAGTGCTACAACCCTTCCCCTGGAAGCTAGGTTGCTGAGTGCTTCTTCTTCACACCATTATGTCAGAGCTGGATGCTTTGAGTTTGTCCTGATATTACAGATATTCTTAGAGAGTCACCATGCCCTCACTTAAAGGGATAGGTCACAAAAAAATGAAATAAGTTATTAATATTTTCTTAGCTTGGATGTCATCTAAATCTAAATAAATTAGCTTACAATCACAGAATCGACTCTCACTGGGACATAAAGGCAGTGGCAGAAAAGAGTACAAACAGTTTGTTTTATGCCTGTCCAGGAAATCCGCCCACTCAGTTTGGTGTTATCTGCCTGTTGTTTAATGCTCTGCAACTAGTGTTGAACTTACAGACGTGGCCCATAAAGGAAGAGGAAGGATCTCCTGGAGGTTAGAGCAATGCCCCCCGTCAACGGCCTCCTGACCGACACACACGTCGATGTTCACTAAATTTAAAAGGCTTGTTTAATGGAGCTGAGCTTGCTGATCCTCTGCCATCCCATTTTACCACCCTGTGAAGAACAGTAGAGTACATCACATGTAGACTGTAAATGTGCTAACTTATTTAACACACTCACCTACATGATCTGACAGGCTATGGAATAGCATTTGGTTGACTCAGAAGAAGAAACAGAAGCCCCGTTTATACCTGGTTCTAACATGCATCCTTTGTCCTGCCCACATTTTTAAACAGGTGTAGATGACTCAAAATGATGCATTGTGAATTGATCTTGATCAGATATTATAAGTGTAAATGGGCAAGATCAGGACAAGATCAGGACAAGATCGGGACAAGATCAGGACAAGATCAGTACGAAGGACGCATGTCACCGGCAAGTACTGTATGTACTTGTATGTGAATCCGAAATATTCCCCAGTCGGCAGAACATGAAAGTTCAATTTGCAGGAGCGGACAAATGTAAATACATTTAGCTTGAATCATAATGGAAGGGCACAAACCTTACGAGATACAACTACACATACAAGCATGGCCTAACAGCCCATTCATTGCATTCCAGTACATTGTAAATTACGTTGTAAAGAGATTGATCAGCGTTTCCTGAAATGTTGCACAGTGGCCAGTGATTGATGAGTTATGGAGTTCACTAGCACAGTGAATGCTTTTACACAATGATCAGTCACCCTGAGCCCTGAGCAGCAGAGCACTGGCCATCTGTGGGGTCTGTAGGTGTCACAACATTCTGACAAACATGCTGCTGCCCTGGGTTACACTGAGCATGATAGTAGAGGCTAAGCCAGGTCCGAGGGGGTTGATGGATAGGAGCGGCTCATTTTTGACCTGACCAGTTCGATGAAGAATCGAATGACAGGGTTTGGTATATCGGTGTTTGGTGTTTTAACATATTCCTAATTGAGGGGTTGAACTGCCTAAAACAAGTTAGCTCAAGGAAACCAAAAATCCAATGGGAGACCAATTTTGCTAAAAACTGATTCAGAATTGTCTAAATAGATAGACAGACAGACAGACAGACAGACAGACAGACAGACAGACAGACAGACAGACAGACAGACAGACAGACAGACAGACAGACAGACAGACAGACAGACAGACAGACAGACAGACAGACAGACAGACAGACAGACAGACAGACAGACAGACAGACAGACAGACAGACAGACAGACAGACAGACAGACAGACAGACAGATAGATAGATAGATAGATAGATAGATAGATAGATAGATAGATAGATAGATAGACTCAAACCGCTGTGCCTGGCACCTACTACCATACCCCGTAAATATTTAGTCTTGCCCATTCACCCTCTGAATGGCACACATACACAATCCATGTCTCAATTGTCTCAAGGCTTAAAAATACTTCCTTTAACCGGTCTCTCGAGGGATCAATACAAATGGTTAGCCTAATGTCTTTGAATCGACTGCGAGAGTGGTTATCCTTTGCAGGCACTTACATAAATGTACAGTATGCTACCTCACCTGGGATCAATTTAGAATCACTCACAATACCGTTGTTTTTCTTATGCTACATTTTAGTGGCTGAGTTCTGTTGTATATATCAATGAACATGAAACGCTTTCTTCTTACATCCTGAAATGCTTGAGTCTCTCCAGAGGTCTCATGTTTCGGGTAGTTGGACTGAACATATTTAACTTCACTGCTAGTCTCACTTTATCCGTACTTATAACTCCCTACCTTGTTTATGTGACAGACATTTACGAGACCGCTTGCTAGAGATAGTCCAAACATTTGTGATCCAGAGGTTTTTTCTCTGACAGATAGGCCTCTAACCTAACCTCCTCTCTCTACTCCCAATCAGGACCCACAGATTAACAGAGTATGGATGGTTTTCACCAGGTCCTAGCCAGCCGTGTTTCATTAAGGTTGTGTATATTTTGACAGAGATGCTGATGGAAAAGATGATTAGTCCACTATTTCCACCCACCCACCTCTGTCAGAGGCTCTCATTTGCCCCACACACAAGACAGGTCACAGGTCAGATTCCTGGTGCTAAATAACCTGAGGAGGACAGTGGTAAACCCACTCTGTAAACCACCTGTCAGCGATTCTTAAAAGTAGTACAGCTTATACCCATTTGTAGAAATGGCTGACTGTGGCCTGTTTCGTTGGTGATTTACATTTTCAACCACTGAACAGCATGTTCCAGAGCAGGGCGACAAGGTGTTTGTTGGCCGCTAATGTGATCTGATTTGAATATTTACACGTGATTAACTATGCCAATGTTTGGGCCTCCCGAGTGGCGCAGCGGTCTGACACTACATCACAGTGCTAGCTGTGTCACAACAGATCCGGGTTTGATACCGGACTATGTTGCAGCCGGCCACGACCGGGAGACCCATGAGGCAATGCACAATTGGCCCAGCGTTGTCCGAGTTAGGGGAGTTTGGTTGGCATGTCCTTGTCCCATCGCGTTCTAGCGACTCCTGTGGCGGGCCGGGCGCATGCACACTGACACGGTTGCCAGGTATACAGTGTTTCCTCCGACACATTGGTGCAGCTGGCTTTCGGGTTAAGCGTGCATTGTGTCAAGAAGCAGTGTGGCTTGGCGGGGTCGTGTTTCGGAGGACGCACTGCTCTCGACCTTCATACGGGAGTTGCAGAGATGGGACAAGACTGTAACTGTCACGATGCGTATATATGGGGCGATACACGGAGCGTTCGTGGAGTGTCATCCTTTTTATTTATATGAGTTGTACTCACAAGGCATATAAATCAAAGAGGAGAGTATTACTAAAAATGACTAAACAAAAGCAAGGTGACTTACGTGCGTTCTGCTCACATGCAGACAAACACAAACAATGATCCACGCACAGGTGGATGTGGAGGACTGCTAAATACTCTCCCCAATCAGAGACAACACTAGACAGCTGTCTCTGATTGGGGATCATTAATCCTCCCTAACTGAAGTAAGGACTGGGTTGTGGCTCATCCACTCCCAATGATGGGAGTTAGCGGCTTCACCACTACCCAGCCCTTACAGTACCCCCCCTCCAAGGTGCGGGCTCCCGACCGCACATGATCTCCCCCTCTCCCCAAAAAAATACACAAAACCAGGAGGGGAAATGGCGGGGTACTGAGGTGGTTGTTGGTGGGGGTTCCGGTTCCGGCCTCGGGCGTGACGCAGGCCGTGAAAGCTGCTCTCCTCCTACCTCCCTGTTGCACGCCCGGTCCGGTCCGGACCCCGGCGCGATGGTTCCCCCCTCAGTACTCCCGCCATTCACCAAGTCCTGTCTGGACCCTGGTGTGGGAGCCCTCGACCCTGGAGAGGGGCTGATGTTTTCCCCTGGCTCGGACCCCAGTGGAGCGGACTGCTCCGGCACTGGAGCGAAGCAGACGACCGGCCCCGGACTGGGCACCGGTGGAGCGGACTTCTCCGGCACTGGAGCGAAGCAGACAACCGGCCCCGGACTGGGCACCGGTGGAGCGGACTGCTCCGGCACTGGAGCGAAGCAGACGACCGGCCCCGGACTGGGCACCGGTGGAGCGGACTGCTCCGGCACTGGAGCGAAGCAGACGACCGGCCCCGGACTGGGCTCCGGAATGCTGACCTTCACTGGAGGTCTCGGGCTGCTGACCTTCACTGGAGGTCTCGGGCTGCTGACCTTCACTGGAGGCCTCGGACTGCTGACCTTCACTGGAGGCCTCGGGCTGCTGACTTTCACTGGAGGCCTCGGGCTGCTGACCTTCACTGGAGGCCTCGGGCTACTGACCTTCACTGGAGGCCTCGGGCTGCTGACCTTCACTGGAGGCCTCGGGCTGCTGACCTTCACTGGAGGCCTCGGGCTGCTGACCTTCACTGGAGGCTCAGGGCTGCTGACCTTCACTGGAGGCTCAGGGCTGCTGACCTTCACTGGAGGCTCAGGGCTGCTGACCTTCACTGGAGGCTCAGGGCTGCTGACCTTCACTGGAGGCTCAGGGCTGCTGACCTTCACTGGAGGCTCAGGGCTGCTGACCTTCACTGGAGGCTCAGGGTTGCTGACCTTCACTTGAGGCTCAGGGTTGCTGACCTTCACTGGAGGTCGGGTGCGAGGAGCCGGCACTGGGCGTACCGGACTGGGCAGACGCACCGTTTGGCTGGTGCGCTGAGCTGGCACGGGTCGCACCGGGCTTTTGTTGCGCTGAGTCGGTCTCCTCCTCCTCCGACTCTGGACCGGCGCTGAAGGCACCGGGCTGGGAACTGGCACTGGATTAGGACTGTTGCTGTCGTTGTCTCTCCAGCGCCAATCCCCATCCTGTGAGGGTTCCTCCGGGAACCCCCACGAGTGAGGGAACAGAAGCACATCGTCGTCGTCTTCCTCCGACTCCTCTCTGTACTTCCGCTCCCATGGCTGTAGGGGCTCCTCCGGGAACCCCCACGAGTGCAGTGGTCGGGGCTCTTCTCCGTCGATCCCCGACCACCCCCATAGCCCCCACCCAAAATCCGTTTGGGGTTTTTCTGGGCTCCAGGCTGGTCCCTAGCTTTTTTGGCCCGCCGACTCTTTCCCCGACGTCGGCGCCGCTGCTCCGGACCCCAGCCTTCCTCCACCGCACGATAATGGGAGTATTCCTCCTCGGTAATTTTCCCCATACCGAGGAGGATATCTCCCAATGTCAGGCTCCGTTGCGTCCCGGGTTGGTGGATCATTCTGTCACGATGCGTATATATGGGACGATACACGGAGCGTTCGTGGAGTGTCATCCTTTTTATTTATATGAGTTGTACTCACGAGGCATATAAATCAAAGAGGAGAGTATTACTAAAAATGACTAAACAAAAGCAAGGTGACTTACGTGCGTTCTGCTCACATGCAGACAAACACAAACAATGATCCACGCACAGGTGGATGTGGAGGACTGCTAAATACTCTCCCCAATCAGAGACAACACTAGACAGCTGTCTCTGATTGGGGATCATTAATCCTCCCTAACTGAAGTAAGAACTGGGTTGTGGCTCATCCACTCCCAATGATGGGAGTTAGCGGCTTCACCACTACCCAGCCCTTACAGTAACTACCAATTGGGGAGAAAAAGGGGTACAAGTATATAAAAATACTAATAAATAAACTATGCCAATGTTTATGTGGTCTTGGAGTTTCCTTTGAATTACCGCTGAACCCACGACATTCCCTCATAATGTATACAAACTCTCACAAGCAAGGAATCCTGAAGACTGTTTCCCTAAAAATTAACTCCATGACTCCCATTTTAAAGCTATTTTCCAGTCAAATGTCTTTCTCAGTAATTTATTTAGATTTAATTTCTCCCCATGGGTTAGGTTGGACAAGCATTGATATCATAAAAAAAACTTTAAAGCAGATACTATTTACATAATTGGCTGACGAAGCTGTGGCATTAAGTTGCTGTTACCAGTTATCCATGTCCTTTTCACTCACATCCACTAGACCAAGATAGATCTGAGAGTCATCAGATGTAATAGATGTCCCAGGAAGACAAGAAGACGGGTCTCAGCGCCAGTGTAACAGATGTGATCGTACTTTGTAAAGCTCTTGCGTTGCGTTTTTAAAGAAAGGACTACCCAGCCAGCGGTCCCAGTTGATTGGTGTTTATTCTGACGATAGACACAACGAATTAGATGTGCAGGACAACAGTATGTTGATGGCTGTAGATTTGTGATTTGTCGCTTGCATGTCAAAGTCAAGACTGAGTATTTTGTAATCAAACATAACAATGAAAATAAATGTACAAAACATTAAGAACACCTTCCTAATATTTTGATGCAATCCCCCTTTTGCACTCAGAACAGGCTCAATTTGTCGGGGCATGGTCTCTAAAAGGTGTCGAAAGTGTTCCACATGGATGCTGGCCCATGTTGTCTTCAATGCTTCCCACAGTTGTGTTAAGTTGGCTGGATGTCCTTTGGGTAGTAGCCCTATTTGGTAAAATACCAAGTCCAAAGAGAAACAGCAGTCCATCATTACTTTAAGAGATGAAGGTCAGTCAATCGGAACATTTCAAGAACTTTGAAAGTTTCTTCAGACCAAGAGTTACCTCTGCTGCAGAGGATACGTTCATTGGAGCTAACTGAATCTCAAATTGCAGCCCAAATAATTGCTTCAAAGTTTAAGTAACATACACATCTCAACATTAACTGTTCAGAGGAGACTGTGTGAATCAGGGGCCTCATTTATACAAATGTTCTTAGATTTATACTTGAACTTAGTCGTAAGATAATTTCCGACAGTGTGCTTACGTTGGATTCATAAAAGATACTGAGCATCACTTGTGGCAGGATGCGGCTGAATGATGGCTGCGATATACCCGACCTATCACTCATTTCCCTCTGGAATGTCCCAGTAGCGAGGAATCCAGAGTGGACAGTACTTGGACAGATACGGGTATGGCATGATTACAGCGTGTCTTCCTTTCCAGATTATGGGCTAAATCCTGGCACAAATCTAACAGAACATTTCTTGGGAGACGATAGCGATTTATAAACCATGGGTCATCATACGCAAAAATGTATTTCCGGTCTCTGAAAACTCTCTGAAAACCCTTCTAAAAGCACGTTTTTCAATGTCTTCCAATAATGCAAGAACAGCCATAGTTAAAAACCTTGTCTCTGGCAATTAATTCCTCACTTTAATTGATAATTCCTAACAAATTGTTCATAAAGCTAATGCAAAGTTAGCAGGAAAATCACCTTCGTCAAGTCTAGACTTTGCATAGAGATGAGATCATTTCCACGTTAAAGTAAGGTTTTATAAATAACTACTTATACTGTGGTTTTCTGCGTAAGTCATACTTAAGATCAAAATATATCGTAAGTCCATTTTATAAATGAGGCCCCAGGCCTTCATGGTCGAATTGCTGCAAAGAAACCACTACTAAAGGACACCAATAAGAAGAAGAGACTTGCTTGGGCCAAGAAATACGAGCAATGGAAATTAGACCAGTGGAAATCTGTCCTTTGGTCCATAAAATCAATGCATTAGTCTCACAGTCAAGACGTCAAGATTTTTGGTTCCAACCTCCGTGTCTTTGTGAGATGCATGATCTCCGCATGTGTGGTTCCCACCATGAAGCATGGAGGAGGAGGTGTGATTATGTGGGGGTGCTTTGCTGGTGACACTTTCAGTGATTAATTTAGAATTCAAGGCACACTTAACCAGCATGGCTACCACTGCATTCTGCAGCGATACGCCATCCCATCTGGTTTGCGCTTAGTGGGACTATAATTTGTTTTTCTACAGGACAATGACCCAAGACACACCTCAAGGCTGTGTAAGGGCTATTTGACCAAGAAGGAGAGTGATGGAGTGCTGCATCAGATGACCTGGCCTCCACAATCACCCGACCTCAACCCAATTGAGATGGTTTTGGATGAGTTGGACCACAGAGTGAAGGAAAAGCAGCCAACAAGTGCTCAGCATATGTGTGAACTCTGTTGGAAAAGCATTCCAGGTGAAGCTGGTTGAGAATGCCAAGAGTGTGCAAAGCTGTCATCAAGGCAAATGGTGGCTACTTTTAACAATCTAAAATCTAAAATATATTTGTATTTGTTTAACACTTTTTTTGGTTACTACATGATTCCATATGTGTTAATTCATAGCTTTGATGTATTCACTATTAGTAAATAGTAAAAATAAAGAAAAACCCTTTTGGCCCCCAGTGTATTTATACACATTAAGACATGTACTGTACATAGTGAACTCATACACATTGTAAATACGTAAATAGAATGTACTATTTCGGAAACTGACCTAGCGCTTGCATGTCAATATCAGACTGGGAAGAATTGACGTTCACAATCTTTCCCTTTCTGCAAGCATGACCAATGCATAACACCTTATTGATATATAAATTCAACCAACCAATAGGAATACATAAACATTGAATATACATTTCTCTGCGGCCAAGTGGAGACATAACCAACCCTCTTACACCAAGGGGCCAGGGTTCCGGTCTAGAAGCACGGTTTCAACTGCTCTTACAGTTTTGCTTCGGTACTGGCCCGGCCCAGAAAAACAATTTCCGCGCTGCTCCCTGTGCGCACTGAGTGCTAGTGCGCATGTATAAACCAGATGCAACCCAAATAAAGACGGTTTATGAATCGGCATATGCAAACTTGAGTAGATTACCTTGAAAACTAGGGTCGGACATCTTGGACGCATTCTCCAGTTCTTATTATACCTCAGCGTGTTACACAGACATAATCTGTATTCGAATACTCATTCTAAGCGCACTAACCATACTATTTGTGATGTAAAGTATACAAGCAGTGGACACTATTTCCGTGTTTTTAAGACCTATAATGCAATTCTTCAGAAAATGGATGTGGCTTCACAACGTTTTCAGATTTGAAGTAAATTGTGGAAAATATGCAGCCGAAGTCCGAGGAGAGCGGATACAAATTCAGAGCACTCCTGTCTCAGTTTGCCAGAGCGCAGAATAACTGATGAATTTATGAACGCTAAACACCCGTTGAATATAATGGTCAGCAAAAAAAGCATAATTAAATTGTTGTCAGCAGCACAATTACAGTCCCCAATGCTCTGGATAACATGAAAACAGCCTAACCAGCTTTGCTAGGGCGAGTAAAATGGTCAGAGTGAGGTGTTCTCTCATTTGTGTCTGGAAGTAGCTAGCAAGCTAGCCAACATCAGCCAGTTAGCTTGGGTGCTTGACGGGTGGAATTGTGAGATCAGAACGCTTGGATCAACCCTACTCCTCGGCCAGAGCGTGTGTGTTCTGATTTTACGAACGGACAATCTGACAATGCTCTGAAATTACGAACGCCCAGAGCTCACTCTGGCACTCCAGATTGAATTTACGAACACACCCGAAGTCGTATGATGTCTAGCATAGCAACAGCATCAACTTCCGGTAGACAGGCGAAGCGCTAGTACACTCAACTGAAAGGATACCGTTTGTTTGCAGTATACTAAAATGATCTAATAGATAGATAGATAGATAGATAGATAGATAGATAGATAGATAGATAGATAGATAGATAGATAGATAGATAGATAGATAGATAGATAGATAGATAGATAGATAGATAGATAGATAGATAGATAGATAGATAGATAGATAGATAGATAGATAGATAGATAGATAGATAGAGAAATTTCATTGTCAAGCAGCTACAACCAATAGTATATAGTATGTAGTATATACTCATTAAATATGTAGTATACAGTATGTTAGTATGGGTATTCAAACACAGCTAACCTCTTACTGATAATGAAGCTGCAGGGGAAAATATGTAAATCACAAAAGTCAGTCAAACGTTCATAGGCATCATTTCCCAACCATTGACCCCCGAAAAAATCTCTAAGTGACTATAATGTGACTGAGATAAATGAAAGCTGCCAAAACATCAATACACTACCTACAACCCAGGACTAGAAAGTTTCTTGCATTCACAGAGAGGACACAAATGGACAAATGTTTATTTTGGACCACCTCTGCCAACGGATTAATACATTATGCACTAGAATATGGTGCATAATGTTAATTAAACATATCTTAAAACAGAAGTTCCTGGTTAGAAATGCAGCTGAGTTGCATTTGGACAAAAACAAATCAGCATTGGCTCATGAAGAGTATTTGGTGGAATCAAACACCGATAATATGACTTGCCTAGTTAAATAAAAAAATATGGAGAGATTTTCTTTCTGAGTTCCAGGGGTTTTCAGGAGACATAACTTAAGTATGTGAAAGAGGCTTAGTGGGTACTATTTTTAACAAGCTTTAACAAGTCTAAAAAACAAGAATTAATATCCTGTTAGGGAGAATGTAGGCTTGATAATAAGAACTCCTGGTTATTTGGAGTTATGTTACTTCTGAGAATTAGGCAGTAAGGTACAAGGAGCTGTGTTGCACGTGATGGACAGTCAGCCAATAATCCTCGAAACTAGGAGTCCCACTACTGAATAATTTACTGAATGCTGAGCCTAGGGAATCCAATACACTCTGTAAACCAAACTTCTGATGTTTGGCTGGTTGAACTCACGCACACACACCCAGATAAACACACACACACCCTTTTCCTGATGCATGCATATGAACGCACACAACAGAAAAGCTAAATGTACATGTCCTCGGGGCAATATTATGCCTGTTAACATTTTTGTCTTGCAGCAAGGAAAGAACATGTTGGAGACATTCATAAGCCCTCCCAGAGGAGCTCTCTCCCAGTCCTGTGCCCCCACAGCAGTACCTCATCTGGGGGGAGGAGATGACACAGTCCTGCTCTCTGCGCTATCATATCTCTGCTCTCTGATAAATGGGAGAGCATGGAGCAAAGGTACTCGGCAGCCCACATTGACATTAAGATCAAGTTTTAATCCCTCCACCTCAGAACTGTAACTGGAGTGATTTTACACCCACATTTTCTGTAATATAACAGCTATATGTCCAATATGTATGACGTTTTCATGTGGCAATATTGTAATCATTCCCTGCATCTTACCCTGTTGTATGACATACTCCTACATTATATGACAGTACTGGAATGATTATCACGTTCGAAGGTAAGACCCAGGCGCAGACAACGTCGGAATAACAAATGTTTATTATCACAACAGGGGTAGGCAAAAGATAGGTCAGGGGCAAGCATAGTTCGGCAATCCAGGGTAGTGGGGTAAAGGTACAAGAAGGCAGGCAGGCTCAGGGTCAGGGCAGGCAGAGTTCAGTAATCCAGAGTAGTGGGGAAACGTTACAAGATGGCAGGCAGGCTCGGGGTCAGGGCAGGCAGGAAGAGTCAAAACTGGGAAAATCTAGGAGATAGTAACAATAGCAAGGCAGGAGCAAAGGGGAAAAACGCTGGTAGGCTTCAACAAGCCAAACGAACTGGCAGCAGCCAAACATAGAACACAGGTTAAAGTACCCAGGGGATAATGAGGAAGATGGGCAGCACCTGGAGGTGGGTGGAGACAAGCACACAGACAAGTGAAACAGATCAGGTTGTGACAATGATATGACCATAGATTGATCGGTTGTTGTGAACATTCATCACTTAATAAACAAAACATATTTAGTCCTCTGTAGCTCAGTTGGTAGAGCATGGCTCCTTTGGCGCTTTGGCGTCACTTAATTCACATAAGGCTGTCAAACATGTCCAATCACCCTTCAGTTGTCCGTGTTTCATAAGCCATGTCATGTATAGATTCTCCTTCTTTGGAAGAAGGACACAACAACAACAGTCTAACCCCTCCATCTTTGAAGTATGGATGTTAGCACAGTGTTACTCACTATTTTTTTAAGTGGGCCGCTTTGGGTTGAGACAATCTTTTCGAGGGCCGCACAGATCATACATTTGTTGTACTTTAGCTTTCAAAATGATCAATTATCAATAGAAAGCATATTCAAAGCAATAGAACACATGCAACTAATCACATCATAAATATATACATGAACAATAGGCAATAGGCAATCCAGGTGTCCATTGGTCAGTCTGTTTCTCTGTTTTTGTTTCCCAATGTTCATTGTTGAAAACGTTGCTTCACATGAATAAGTGCTAACAACAAAAATGCCACCCTTTGCACTCACTGCTTCAGAAGTGGATACTCTGTGTCTGACACAAGGTTCCAGAAATCAGCAGCACCTGATCTTAGTTCACCTTGCAATGTGTCAATTGCCTGCAGCTCTACTATATCGCTCTCTATTCCAGCACGGTCAGGACAGAGAGCGTTGATGACTGGGGTCAGAGATGACACTGGCACATGAAAGGGGTTCTCAAGGAAGTTGAAAAAGTCCTTGTACTCCATGATGTCATTGAGTCTTGATTCAAACTCCAACTTCAACTGTTCCAACACATGCACGAATCCATCATAGCTAAAATGTTGCAGTAGGTCTGTGTTGGATGTGGTGACTGCTCTGAGTTTTGTCTTGAAATGCTGTGACCACACGTAGCATTTTGCCCGGAGTTTTAGCCTTCCCTTGGAGCTGGAGATTAACTGTGTTCAGGTGGCAGGTGATGTCCGTTAAAAAAGCCAGCTTTAATATCCACTGTGGATCATCCAGCTCTGGCTCCTCTTTTCCTTAGCTTTTAACAAATTCACAGATTTGAGGGAGAGAGATAAATCTTTCTAAAACTCTGCCACACGAAAGCCATCTCACTTCATTGTGAAATATCAAGTTGCTGTATTCTGTCCGGTATTCCTCCAGCAACTCTTGGAATTTCTGGTGATTCAGTGCCCTGCAATAATCATGTTCACTACGCGCACGACGTCCTGCATCACATTCTGTAATTCACAGTCTTTGAGTTTAGCCACAGGTGCTTCCTGATGAATGATACAATGAAATGTAACAAATTTGGGAATATCCTCTCTCTTTCTCATCAGGCCTACGAGTCCCTTCTCCTTCCCTCGCATGTTTGGTGCACCGTCAGTGCACACAGATGCAAGATGTGACCAGTCAATGTTATTAGCAGCAAAAAATGTAACAAGGGCTTTCAGAATATCCTCTCCTCGTGTTTGTCCCTGAAGAGGCAGTAAACATAAAAGTTCCTTTCTGAAAGACCCATTTAGTGGGAAGCGGACCCACACACATAATTGGGCAAAATGTCACTTATATCAATGCTTTCGTCAAGGGCAAGACTATAACACAGCGCCATAGATATGTCAGCAATCAATTGCTTACAGATGTCCTCCCCGATATCTTCTATGCGTCTTGTTATGGTCGAGTCAGAGAGTTGCAGTCCCTTAATTTGCTTTAAAATAGCTTCCTTGTTTGTGAAATCAGCATACAATATTTCGGCTGAGGCCACAAAACATTCTTTGACAATTTCTGCGTCTGTGAAGGCCTTCTTGTTTCTAATTTACATTTCTTGTTGCTGCAGGATTTGTTTTTCCTGCTGTAGCAAACTGGCACAAATTAAGATCCTACATCTGTACCTTGGGCCCCTAGGGGCTGTGTGTGTGTGTGTTGTCATTAATAAACATATATAATATAATCTAATATAATCTATATTTCATACAATTCTTTGAATTACTTATTTGTAGGTCAATCATTCATCACTTTGAAAAAAAATCTGTGTCTCTCATATAGTAAATTGTCAAATATGAGACATACAGTATTTGTACTTATATCAGGTAATATGCAGTCCACAAGAAACAATAACTGATTCAAGATAATTGCATGAGCAAGGTAACAAGGTAACCTCATCCGAACAACACTTCTATATGTTAAAATGATGCTATCACAATCAACGTATTACCTCAAGTAACCTTAAATAACATAACCCCCCCTCTTAACATAATATTGTTCCCCAGCTATGGTTCAAATTAAGAAAAAGTAAGAAAATAAATTAGATAAAGAGAGGACAAAGAAAGAGGGCATTGCAACTGAGTGATTCTGCGTAAATGACACAACAGTATCCAACCATAGGACAGGATCCACCCAAAGTTATCGTTTCAGGAAGAAGGTTAAAAGGGGTGGAGTACGGCTATATGGAAACTAGTGACGAGTCAAGTATTTTGCATGGAGTAAGGTTGGCTGGCAGTAGACAGGTACTGGTGGCAGTGGGCTTTGGCTCAGGAGGACATGCACTGGATGTGGTCTGGCCCTCCGTTCTTTTAATCAGAGGAAGCTGGAGAGCTCCACAATTCGTCAGTGTCTCCCTCTGCTCTCTCATGACGTGTCTGAGACTGAGAAAGGGAGAAAGACAAAGAAACAGAAAGAAAAAAAAAAATGTTAAATCTCAACACAAATGTCACTGTAGCTACTACTGGAGAGAGAGTACGGATTCGATTACTGCAATAGAGATGACACATGAAGGGTGGGTTATGGTGTGTTCCACTCACCCTCTGCGGCCGTCTGTTTCTCATGTGCCTTGCAAGGAACTAAAGTATCTGTGTCTCAACCACAACAGTCACATCAAAACTCACAGCTTTGGTATGCAGTATCCAAGCGGTGGTAAGCAGTATGCAGTGGGATGTTTGGTATATTAGTGATATGTTGAGGTTCGTATGAGGAGAACGATTAATACCGTACGTCTTATAGGCCCTTGAGCCCTGTGGGGTTCTCTGTAGTCATGGCCCACAGTTAAACGTCATGATCCGGACCACTGGTGGCCAGAATTGGGAGATGAAGGTAGGGCTCCAGGCAGTTGGCCTGGGAACAAAAGTTGAGATAAAGAGAGAAGTGACAGGTTGAGATTAATGAGTGAGAATAAAACTGTGAAACTGATACTATACAGTTTTGTTTGAGGGTATTACTTGTGCCCGCCCATTTCCTCAAGCAGCAAGGCCCTTTTTATCTACATACATCTTACTACCCACAATCCCTCCCTTTCCTTCCCCACTCCTCCTCTGTTTCCTTCCATGAAGCAGACCACCATAGTCCCTGTACCCAAGGAAGCCAAGTTAACCTGCCTAAATGATTACCACCCCTTAGCACTCATGTCGGTGGCAAAGAAGTGCTTTGAAAGGCTGGTCATGGCTCACAACAGCATCATCTCGGATACCCTAGACCCACTTCAATTCGCATACCGCCCCAACAGATCCACAGATGACGCAGTCTCAGCATTCAACACCATAGTTCCCACAAAGCTCATCACTAAGCTAAGGACCCTGGGACTAAACACCTCCCTCTGCAACTGGATCCTGGACTTCTGGACAGGCAGGCAACAACACGTCTGCCATGCTGATCCTCAACATGGGGGCCCCTAAGGGGTGCGTGCTTAGTCCCCTCCTGTACTCCCTGTTCACCCACGACTGCGTGGCCAAACACGACTCCAACACCATCATTAAGTTTGCTGACGACACAAGAGTGGTAGGCCTGATCAGAAGTCATAGACTGTTCTCTCTGCTACTACACAGCAAGCGGTACCGGAGCGCCAAGTCTAGGACCTAAAGGCTTCTTAACAGCTTTTACCCCAAAGCCATAAGACTGCTGAACAATTCATCAAATGGAAACCCGGACTATTTACATTGACTCCCCCCCCCCCCCCCATTTGTTTTTACACTGCTGTAACGCGCTGTCAATTATCTATGCATAGTCACTTTACCCCTACCTACATCTACAAATGACCTTGACTAACCTGTATAGCCTCGTTATTGTTATTTTATTGTGTTACTTTTTATACTTTTTTACTTTAGTATATTTGGTAAATATGTTCTTAACTGTTTCTTGAACTGCATTGTTGGATAAGGGGCTTGTAAGTAAGCATTTCACGGTAAGGTCTACACCTGTTGTATTCGGCGCATGTGAGAAATAAAGTTTGATTTGAGTTGATTTTAACTGGACGATGCGAGCTGAGACCTTGTCCCACAGGTAGATGTATCCACAGTCGCTACCACTGACCACAAATATAGAATATCACCCCTTCGCTGTGAGATAGAGAAATAGAGAGGGAGAAATTGGAAGAAAACAGAGAAATGGAGAGAGAGGGAAAGTATTACACTGTAATTACCATAACATGGTAATACACTAATAATCATGTTTCATATAAATCGACTAGCTCATAATCATTCCTTACCCCTTTTGTCCCAGTACCTGTAGCATTGATGCAATGGCCCTTGTATCTCTTGTGGTAATCTACACCGTCAGAGTTATGGACGGACGGACGGACGGACGGACGGACGGACGTAAAGAGTCTGAGCAATTTAGACCATGAATAAAAGTGTGTCAGACTCCTTGTGTTTTACCTGTGCCATCATGACTTAGTGTACACTATGCAGGTAATGTTTGATTTGGACTAGTTGGTACTACAGAGGTAGAAGGTAAGGAGAGGTAATGTTAATGTTTACAATTACTCGAGAAGGAGACAAGTCATAACTCGGGACCAGGTGGAATTGATATTCAATCAAGCGATTTATTTGATGCAAAGATATTTGGTAACTCGTGCACGGGCTCGTTCCTTCAGCTCTTAGGGAGTCGTCCGGAACAAAGAGGACCCCTAACCATGTGGCACACATACTTATACAGAGCAATAGTAATAAAATGACGTAGGTAGAGTCTGGTAGATTCACACGCCTGACTGGTCGTTGTTATGGAGGGCAGTCCCTCCTCGGGCAGTATCGACTTCCCATTGGCTCTTGGCAGTGTTCTTTGTCCTCGGAGTCCAGCCCTCATAAGTCTGTGTGTGTGTGTGTGTTTAGGATTAACTGTTCTAAAAGATGTGTTACTATACGGGTTGTGTAATGTTTCGAGCTAATGTGTGTAATACAGCGTTGGTAATAAGCGACATCAAGAATATATTTATTACAAATCCCCCTCTTCACGTCTCACAAGAGACGTGAAAAATAGGCCAACGGCTAGTCCAATATATATGTGGGTTCAGAGACCTCCACTCTGATAGATGAGAGTGGTAAACTTTTATGGCTAATCTCCTGCTAGCCTAAGAATTACATCCTGACTCATTTACCAAATGGTAACATTCTAACCATTGTCTATGTAATTTCTAATACATCTTTACACATTATACAGTTTCAGGGTGACTTAATCCAAACAAAACCAATACATGTATTTATATTCCATACTCATCAACTACTGTTCTAGGCCTATTCAGTCATAACTCTTCCGGTTAGGATCTTCGTCATGACCTTCATATAAAGAATCAGTCTTTTCTAATCATTAAAGAGTGTCTCATTCAACCTGGGCTCCTTGGAATTGAAAGGATCTCAATCATCTACTAGGCTTGGAGGGTATCTTCATCACACCACTAAATGTATACAACATCTGTTAGCCTGAACAAAATTCCCATTTCCCCTCCCAGTTACACTCTTTATTCAAGATTTTCACATTAGATCTAAGAAATGTTTCATTCAATCTGTAGTTGTCTGGATTGAATCGATCATCAGTGTCCTCCTCGTCCACCACTGCTGGTGAATTGTATTCCTCCTTCCACTGATCAGAATCTGGAACTGGTCTATGTCTCACCATCTGCTTGGACGCCTGCACTTTCCAACCCTCGGACACAGGGAACAAAACAGCAACCACATAATACAAGCATACACATACAGGCAATAGCTGCCCCCAAAATTGTGGCTACTATGGTTTTCCATTTACCAAATATTTCATCAAACCATTCTGTCACATATGTATTCACTCCTGAGTTCTCAGCCCATCCTTCACTTAGAGCTGTCAATCCTGCAAAAGCTCTGGTGTCTTTTAGGAATAAATTTACAACAACTGCCCCCACCATTCTGCATACTCCACCCATTTCTGCCAGCAACATATCTAGAGCCAACCTATTTCTCCAAGTCATGAGCGAGGTGGCGGATAATTGGTTTGAGATCCCCTTCACTGCATCCTCACTCCCCTTTACGAATCATTATTGATTGATCCAATCCACATGTTTATTGAACGTCACCCATCAAAAGAACGTTGTCCTGAAACCTTCACCTACTTGATTTATAGCTTCATATTCATCAGGGATCCCCCTAGGAATTCCAATCGCATCAATCCAAATAGGGCTATTCTCCTCCTTGGCACAACCCTTCCTACGCCTGATTGAACCTTACCTTGGTTTCTGGTAACTAATTCTAACTGGCTGAACCAATAGGACTGGGGTGCAGGTACCTACCCACCCTTTTTATAGTGTCTGCCTCATACGTCCTTTACTGGTACACGCCCATCACACATCTGTTACCAGGCTGTAAGGTTTAATAGTTTCTCCTGTGCCTCTGAACTCAGATCAGTAACATTAACTACTGACTTACTCCATTAAAATCACCCAAATCTCTGCTGCCATTCTATAACACTCCCCTGGAGTCAGAGTGAACTGGGGTGGGTTAGCAGCCTCTTTCAATCTCGCCAACCTCATCCCTGTACAGTTTTCACCTCTGTTTTGCTCAGTTAATTTTGTGCTATTTACGTCTATACAGGTATCCTAACCATAGTCATCCACGCAAGCCCCATACTTGTATAATATCTTCTTGGCTCACTGCCTTAATATTTTCCCCAAGTATGTTTAAACTGTAGGCCAAAGGTAACTAGCAGTAGGTCCTGTACAGAGGCATAATGCATAAGTATGAACACCTTTCTCTCGACTACATACTCCCACTTAATGGAGAGGTTATCAATATTTATTTTGAAAATCACATCCTGCCTCTCTCTGGCCACTATGTTATAATACTCACTTCCAGTGGAATCCTTATCCTGAGTCATCTGTCTTTTATGGTAGAGTTTCATTTTTATTTTTGGTGAGTGGTGGATCTGGATGTATCAAAATTAAGACTGATGCAGCTCAGGGTCCCCCATATTTCCAAGAACCGCCAACCCTCTCCTGCCCTTAGTCAGTCTGCTGAGTTCCACCCCATACTCACACCTCTAGGAACACACTACAGTGATGATAGGTCGGGGTAGGGAATCTTCATTAAGGAGGTAACCCCCGGACCCTATTGGTACTCGGTTCTGCTCCTTAACCCTGTGTGTGTTCAGCAGTGTTTGTATGCGTTCTTACCTCCTTGCAGTGGGCAACGTGGACCCAGGTCGCTCTTTTTCTGAACATATCTAAACGGCAAATAGGCAGTTTCCAACAAGACCTAGTAGGGGCCTCCCCAACTGGGCTGCTTCCAGTCTTTCCTTTTCAATCATTGGACCCGCACCTCATCACCTGGTTGGATAGAGTGGGTCACTCTCTCCTTCAGTTCACCTGTAGGTCACAAAATCTTTGACATACGGGTGTGATTATCAAACAATCTTCTCATGTATTCAGCCAGAGTATTCTCAGTGTATCTCTGCCTGCTCTGGTCCTCCTAACTCTACATCCTACTATAGGTACTCATCCTACCAAGTTTCTTCCAGTACTTATATAGTTCTTCCTTAGTGTACTATTTATTGTTCCATTCATGCGTTTATTTAAACCTGCCGATTGCGGATGACATGAACAATATTTCTTCCTGGTAATATCTAACTTCTATCACAGTCAATCACCATTACTTTCCTTCACCCCCTTGCTTCCCTGTCTCGCCAATAGTTCCTTTAAAATTTCTGTGATACGTATCTCTACATCTGTCTTATCCCCCTCTCCCCCCTGAGCTCCCTCAGTTTCCCTCTGATTAGGATAGGGGGTGGGGGTCCCTCACCACTACTACTTCATCATCTGGATTCTCCCCCCATGCCCAATCTACTAATGAGGGATACAATTTCAATCCAGAATTATCTATGGGTGGCCGTGGGTTCTGACTTCAACTATTTCCCTATCACTAGACAAGAGCACTTTTTCTCAATCATATCAATAAAGTCTAATGCAATGTGTGTAAAGAAACCACTAAGTAACATTACCTGGTTTAAGAAGTATCCACTTGGCAATGTTATATTAAATGCACATAACGCATATTAAAAATAGTCTTATATTCGGCAAACCTACGGAATGAGTTACTCTAGCAACACAAATTTACCTGAAAGGTGTTGTCTACAGAGGCCATCAGGGCCCTGGGAGCATCCTCTGGTCTCCCATAGGGAGTGAGACATATGGTCAGTCCCCTGTTGTTGTTGCAACTCAACAACAGGCGAGGCCATAGCAAAAACCAGATACACAACATGGGTGTGAAACCTTTCAGCAGCAACTTTATTACTTAAGCTAATGTTATCTTGATTGCCTTGCAGGCACAAACCTTCAAAATGCCAACCTAATTGGGAGCAACATAGCTTCCAGCAGGGCCTCAATCTGTAAACATATTATTTACCTAATATTTCCATATGCATTCATAAAATCACTACTTTTCCAAACTCCTACTCATAGTGGGCAAACACCAATCTAAATCAGAATATCTGTTCACATGTACACCACTACCTAGTTTACATGACTCAGTGAGGGCCATCATAGTAAATTAGAACCTGTAATCACAAAAGTGAAATAAACCACAAATAAAGTTGATCAATATTGTCCTATTAAGTAAGACTGTCAACTAAAAAAATAAAACTAAAACTAACCCATATTCTATAAATACTGTCCTATCAATTGAGTCAATCTCATATTTTAACACAGCCCATCCCTCACATTTGTTTCTTATCAAGTTCAAACGTTAAAATCACAGCCCAGGCAATCGCCCTTCATTGGAATGTATTTAAGATACACCAAAATTAAAACTCTATCATCCCCTGTAAGTTCTATGATCATTATTTTGCGCACATACAACACACCTGGAACAACATTTTTTTTTTATTAAAGTAATTTGTTCTTCCATACGCTACAATCATACTTCCTAATTGTTTTAAGTAATTAGTTCCCCCCTGTGATACATGGCTTTGCCCATGTATCATAATTACTACATATCTAAACAAGGACTTTAGTAATATTGGTAAATTACCCTAATGCCAAATATCATCTCAGAGGATTGCCCCTCCCTTTTTCCATATTTCTAATTCTCTCTGTGTGAAGAGCAGAATGTAGCACTCAGGCTCTACGTGAATAACGGAACCCATGGTCCCATTTTCCCCAACTAAGGTGTCAGTGGTTGGAATCGAATTGTTTAGGGCGCGCAAGTCGGCCCTGGTTTCAGTCAAAATTCTGGAAGGGGTTGGGGCTGGAGTGCAATGTGTAAGGTGGTGCCAAGGTGCTCCTGATTTGCCTTTGACCTGGACAGAGTGTGAAGTAACTTCCTTCACTTCGTACGGTCCAGTCCACCTGGGTTCCAGCCACTTTCTCTTGTGGACTTTAACCCTCACCCAGTCCCCAACTTTTACCTTCAGTGGTGACGAGTCTCCCAACAGCTCCCCCTCTTGGACCTTGCGGATCTGTGTGGAAAGAGCTGCAGAAAGTTCCGTCAGTTTTCTCACATAATCAGACATTACAATTTGTTGTACATCAAGGGCGGGCATATGACCTCCCTCCCTTGGTGGACCAGGCATAGCCCTCCCTGTCATTATCTCATGGGGAGAGAGATGGTCCCTGCCCCGGGTGAGGACCTCATAGCCATCAAGGCCAGGGGCAGGGCTTCCACCCAGGTCAACTTAGAGCCTGCACATACCTTTGCAATTTTAGCTTTCAAGGTTTGATTTGCGCGTTCCACTAGACCCTGAGATTGTGGTCTGTACACTGACCCAAACTTGTGCACAATACCCAACCTTTCCTCCACCTCCCTCAAATGTTTGTTACTGAAATGAGCGAATTTGTCAGAGCGAATTTGTCGAGGGACCCCATACCTAGGTATTAGGTCTGTCTGTAGCCATTTTATTACTGACTTGGCATCTTCCCGTGCCGTTGGTATTGCCTCTACCCATCTTGAAAATCTGTCTACCATTACCAACAGGTATCTTTTTCCCCCCACTACGTTGTCTGCTCCCATATTTGTGTAGTCTATGCTAATGTCTTGAAAGCAAGCATTTGGTACTGGGTAAGCTCCCATAGGCGTTTGGTATGGCTTCTTTGGATTGTGACTCCCACACACATGGCACTCATCACAGTGCAAATCTGTCATGTCTTTCAGGTGAGGGTGCCACCAAACGTAAGACACCTTTTGGTACGTTCTCAGCTTTCCCTCGTGGGTGGGTCCATGTGCTTCTCTTATGAGTTCAGGGCACAGGTTTGCGGGGGCCACCAGTCTGCCGTCATGACATCTCCATAGTTCGTCGGGTCCTTTGACGGCTCCTTTTTGTGCCCAGACTGAGTGTTCGTAAGGTCCGGCAGCGAGTTGCAATTCCCTGATGGCGTGGGGGTGAGTTCAGTCTGAGGTGTTTCTGGTCGTAACACCATTTGTCTGGGAGTGTATCCTCCTGCTTTTTTAGCTGCTTGGTCAGCTGCGTAGTTTCCCTTACTTATTCTGTTCTTCAGCTGTCGGTGTCCTGTGCACTTCATGATTGCTACCTTTTCAGGTAGTGCGACTGCCCTAATCAGTTTTTCCATTTGTGCCTTGTGTTTAATAGGGAGGTTCCCGGTGGTGGTGAAGTTTCACTAAACTTAAGCTTGGATGTCGGAGTAGACGCCATGATTGTGTTTATTTTCTGAGCCCGTCGCAGGTCAAAACCAACGATGTATTCACGGTGCCCACGCAGCCTTATCTCTGACGCTCCACCCTCGTATACAAAGTGTAATATATATGTAATGTGTGCAATATGTGTAATATGTCTACTTTATGTTTTTAACCCCACTAGGTTTATACCAACGGCCCGGTGATCACTCTAGTGAGACGACAGGTGCAAAACCTACGGAGTAACTGCACATCAAACCCTCATTCTGTTATTTAGACGAACAAAATGCACACCCGGGCTGAAACCCCTTAGTTTCAGACCTCCGGGGCACGTACACACAAACACAAATCTTTCCCTAAACAAAGTCAACCGGGCTAGAATAAATTCTAGACGACCGGGACGAAACTATTTCAACTCAATTATCCAGACAGACAAAACGTACTCCCTCTAGGGTACGGACAAACAAGCACACTCAAACAGGGCTGGTAATAAATCACTCAGACGACCTGGAGGCGCACAAATCTTTCCCTAAACAAAGTCAACCGGGCTAGAATAAATTCTAGACGACCGGGACGAAACTATTTCAACTCAATTATCCAGACAAACAAAACGTACTCCCTCTAGGGTACGGACAAACAAGCACACTCAAACAGGGCTGGTAATAAATCACTCAGATGACCTGGAGGCGCACAGATCCCTCCCTAAACAAAGTCAACCGGGCTAGAATAAATTCTAGACGACCGGGACGAAACTATTTTACGATTTCACGTAACAGAGTCCTCTAAGTCAATAGGACAGGGTATCTCATACTTTATCTATGGGGATGTATTTTAAGTTATAATTACTTTATTTCTCCACCTTAACTGAGGGTTCCCTTCTGGTCAGCCAGTCCAAAAGGCCTTCTCTAGTTGGCAGATAATGCTATCAATGTTGCGCCACACAGGCTTTTAATCTTAACCAGGGAGTCTCACAGACTTTAACCCACACAGGGTGCCACACAGGCTCACTTCTTCTTTTACCTTTTTCCTATATAACTATTACACAAATATCTTTGCAATCAGCCTTCGCATTCGTAATACATCTATAAGAAATATTTTAACAACAATTCATACTCACGCCCAGTACTACTGATCAAAATTTGGATAATACTATAATACAATATTGCAGATTCGATTAAACAGGTTCTGCTTACCTTATTTAGTCGAGCTCGTTGATCAGTTTCCCGGGGCGAGAAGAATTGCCGATGGCTCCTGCGAACAGGTCACCCGTCCTTGTAAATTCGTCAAAGACCCGTCTCCTCTCACATCAACTAACTATGGATCGAAATCAGAAGTGTAGAAAACCATCCTCTGCTACCAAATTTGTTAATGTTTACAATTACTCGAGAAGGAGACAAGTCATAACTCGGGACCAGGTGGAATTGATATTCAATCAAGCGATTTATTTGATGCAAAGATATTTGGTAACTCGTGCACGGGCTCGTTCCTTCAGCTCTTAGGGAGTCGTCCGGAACAAAGAGGACCCCTAACCATGTGGCACACATACTTATACAGAGCAATAGTAATAAAATGACGTAGGTAGAGTCTGGTAGATTCACACGCCTGACTGGTCGTTGTTATGGAGGGCAGTCCCTCCTCGGGCAGTATCGACTTCCCATTGGCTCTTGGCAGTGTTCTTTGTCCTCGGAGTCCAGCCCTCATAAGTCTGTGTGTGTGTGTGTGTTTAGGATTAACTGTTCTAAAAGATGTGTTACTATACGGGTTGTGTAATGTTTCGAGCTAATGTGTGTAATACAGCGTTGGTAATAAGCGACATCAAGAATATATTTATTACAGTAAGAGAGTGAATCCAAGACAATGCACTTTCCACTTCTGCCTTACAACACACCTGTGAGAGGGATTGAAGTCTCACCTGACATACTGATCTCTTCCATCCACGGCAAAATTAAGAACAATGAGTAGTACATATCAAACCTAATGTAAACTAGGCTAATACAGTCAGCCTACAAAAATACATGGTGTTATTGGGAAATTAGTCAGTATTTAAGCAATTAAGCTAATCAAGCATCATTGCAAATTAGTCATCTTAGGCTATATCAGCTAGCTATGTAAAGCTATATCATGGGCTGATTTTAATGAATTTACAAATACATTATTGGTAGCTATGGCTAGACATGTTTATAACAAGATACAAGTTCGTCCACTGGATATCAAAGCAAACGATGGCCACAGTAGCTAGCTTATACAGCTGTATCTATAGCTTTCAACTACAGTTTTAACTGGCTTAATATTTAACTTGTCATGTCAAAATGAATGCAAATTTCGATTCTGAGTAAATCTGACAGTTGTCAGTGTCACCAACAAACGATTTCTAGCTTCCGCTTGTGTCATGACAAATCAACGAGCTAGCGATCTTAGGTAAAACTGTATAACTTGTGCACTCATTAGCTAGACATAGCAACTTCACAAAGTGAAAAAACAAAATTAGCTGGATTAATATTTTACCTTGTCCATAATCAGATGTCAATTCAATTGGTACCTAGGTAGCTAGCTACCACCACAACTCCTGGCTATCTATCTATCTATCTATCTATCTATCTATCTATCTAGCTAGTAAATTGTCGATGACAATGGTTATGCTTCAGTTAAATCGGTAACTACAAGCATGCAAAAATATAAAGAATTACAGTATGACCGATTAGAAATTACTCTTGGATCTTACCTAGTAATATGAAAAGTGAAATTCCCATGCTTTTTCTATCAGGATTGCTGTTGGTCGCGCTAGCGCCAGCCAACCAGATTGCTTTTTTCTTTCACGTCATCCATAATTCAAAGATGGAGGGGTGAGACGGTATTGTTGTGTCCTTCTTCCAAAGAAGGAAAATGTATACATGATTGGCTTATGAAACATTGACAACTGGAGGCTGATTGGACATATTTGACGTGATGATGGAGCACCTTGCCATAAGGCAAAAGTGATAACTAAGTGGCTCGGGGAACAAAACATCAACATTTTGGGTCCATGGCCAGGAAACTCCCCAGACCTTAATCCCATTGAGAACTTGTGGTCGATCCTCAAGAGGCGGGTGGACAAACAAAAACCCACAACTTCTGACAAACTCCAAGCGTTGATTATGCAAGAATGGCCTGCCATCAGTCAGGATGTGGCCCAGAAGTTAATTGACAGCATGCCAGGGCAAATTGCAGAGGTCTTGAAAAAGAAGGGTCAACACTGCAAATATTGACTCTTTGCATAAACTGAATGTCATTGTCAATGAAAGCCTTTGACACTTATGGAATACTTGTAATTATACTTCAGTGTACCATAGTAACTACTGACATAAAGATCTAAGAACACTGAAGCAGCAAACTTTGTGGAGACCAATACTTGTGTCATTCTCAAAACCTTTGGCCACGACTATATGCAGGCATGACTGTAAGTCACTTTGGATAAAAGCATCTGCTCAATGGCATATATTATTATATTATATTTCATAGCAAAGAGACAAGGCTAACTCTTAACTCTTACCAAGTGTCAGAACATACACATTCATCATCATGGATGTCCTTTTTGATTGAGTTGTAGAACTGGGAACTTCACATGAATACTATCTGTTGTCGTTTGTCAGTTTAGATCAACATTGAGATAAGCCTTCATTCTATCTAGATACAGTACCTTTATGATTTGTTTTCCACTAAATGAGCTGTGACAAATGTGGCATCTGCTGTATGGCTGAGAAGTTGAAATGCTATGATTTTCTCTGATTGATAAACCCTAATGGAAAAATTAATTAATCTTGACATGTCTACATGATATCCTACCATCGCTAGACTTCAACTGTTGAGATTCTTTTCCACTTCAGTGACATTTCCCAGTTCTCACGTGTCATGTATGTATTTGGCATATAACAACGCTTCCAACTTAATTTAATGAACAAAGAGCAACCATAAAAAACAGATTGAAGTTAGAGTTGAAACAAAGCATAGAACAAGGGAACCAGCAAGAAATGTCCGCAAGGCATTGTTATAACACATACAGTTGAAGTCGGAAGTTTACATACATCTTAGCCAAATATATTTAAACTCAGTTTTTCACAATTCCTGACATTTAATAAGGAAAAATTCTTAAGTCAGTAAGGATCAAGAATATGAAATGTCAGAATAATAGTAACAGCTTTTATTTCTTTCATCACATTCCCAGTGGGTCAGAAGTTTACATACACTCAATTAGTATTTGGTAGCATTGTCTTTAAATTGTTTAACTTGGGTCAAATGTTTTGGGTAGCCTTCCACAAGCTTCCCACAATAAGTTGGGTGAATGTTGTCTCATTCCTCCTGACAGAACTGGTGTAACTGAGTCAGGTTTGTAGGCCTCCTTGCTCGCACACGCTTTTTCAGTTCTGCCCACAAATTATCTATAGGATTGAGGTCAGGGCTTTGTGATGGCCACTCCAATACCTTGACTTTGTTGTCCTTAAGCCATTTTGCCACAACTTTTGAAGTATGCTTGAGGTCATTGTACATTTGGAAGACCCATTTGCGACCAAGCCTTAACTTCCTGACTGATGTCTTGAGATGTTGCTTCAATATATCCACATAATTTTCCTTCCTCATGAAGCCAGATTTATGGTGAAATGATTGTCTTTCCACTTCCGTATTATGGCCCCAACAGTGCTCACTGGAACATTCAGAAGCTTAGAAATGCGCCTATAACCAATGGCATCATTATGTTTTGCAACAATTAGGTTGCGAATGTCTTGAGACAGCTCTTTGCTTTTACCCATCATGAGATGTGTCTTGTGTGACACCTTGGCAATGAGACCTTTTGTAGGCCATCAGTTGGGACTGAACCAGCTGATATTAATTTGCATTGACAGGGGGCTGGATTGCTTTTTAATTACTGATAGTTTTCAGCTGTTGTCTTGGCTTCCCATGCCTTTTTGAACCTCCCTTTCTTCATGTGTTCAATACTTTTTCCCTGTGTCATTTCACATTATTACACATAACTTAATTTCTGAACTTATTTGTTTTGGTTTCTTTGTATGTATGGATTACTTGGGTTGTTACCAACATCTGGTGAAACTTTCATGTCAATAGCACCTTTGGAAATATATTTACTGAGAAAAATGGTGACGTGTTTCAATACTTATTTCACCCGCTGTATATACAGTGGGGAGAACAAGTATTTGATACACTGACGATTTTTCAGGTTTTCCTACTTACAAAGCATGTAGAGGTCTGTCATTTTTATCATAGGTACACTTCAACTGTGAGAGACGGAATCTAAAACAAAAATACAGAAAATCACATTGTATAATTTTTTAATAATTAAGTCCTGCAAAATCGGCAGTGTATCAAATACTTGTTCTCCCCACTAATGGTTTTCTTTGCGACTGTGGTCCCAGCTCTCTTCAGGTCATTGACCAGGTCCTGCCGTGTAGTTCTGGGCTGATCCCTCGCCTTCCTCATGATCATTGATGCCCCACGGTGTGAGATCTTGCATGGTGCCCCAGACCGAGGGAGATTGACCGTCATCTTGAACTTCTTCCATTTTCTAATAATTGCGCCAACAGTTGTTGCCTTCTCACCAAGCTGCTTGCCTATTGTCCTGTAGCCCATCCCAGCCTTGTGCAGGTCTACAATTTTATCCCTGATGTCCTTACACAGCTCTCTGGTCTTGGCCATTGTGGAGAGGTTGGAGTCTGTTTGATTGAGTGTGTGGACAGGTGTCTTTTATACAGGTAACGAGTTCAAACAGGTGCAGTTAATACAGGTAATGAGTGGAGAACAGGAGGGCTTCTTAAAGAAAAACTAACAGGTCTGTGAGAGCCGGAATTCTTACTGGTTGGTAGGTGATCAAATACTTATGTCATGCAATAAAATGCAAATTAATTATTTAAAAATCATACAATGTGATTTTCTGGATTTTTGTTTTAGATTCCGTCTCTCACAGTTGAAGTGTACCTATGATAAAAATTACAGACCTCTACATGCTTTGTAAGTAGGAAAACCTGCAAAATCGGCAGTGTATCAAATACTTGTTCTCCCCACTGTATATACAGTATATACTGTATTCTATACTACGCTACCGTACCTTAGTCACTTTAATTATGTTTACATATCCTGCAACACTCATCTCATATGTACGTATATACTGTATTCTATACTATGCTACTACAGTTTATCTTAGTCCAATACCACTCTGACATCGCTCGTCCATATATGTATAAATTGTTAATTCATTCCTTACTTAGATTTATGTGTATTTGGGTATAGGTTGTGAAACTGTTAGATTAGAAACTTGTTAGATATTGCTGCACTGTTGGAGCTAGGAGCACAAGTATTTCGCTACACCTGCAATAACATCTGCTAAACACGTGTATGTGATCAATACAATTTGATTTAAATGTATTTGATTTATTGAGCCAACAATGATTGGTGCTGCACACTTAAGCAGACCGGGATCCAATTTGTCGGCTTCTGTGGAGTTCTTGTTGTCTATTGCTAGCAAAGCATCCAAGA
Source organism: Thymallus thymallus (assembly GCA_023634145.1). Lineage (NCBI taxonomy): Eukaryota > Metazoa > Chordata > Actinopteri > Salmoniformes > Salmonidae > Thymallus > Thymallus thymallus. Next base: position 11,998,956 of record CM042414.1, on the reverse strand, counting down.
TAGCCTAAAAGAAAAGCTTTGACAGTAATTTCTCTGGTCCTTCAGCAAGTTTCCCCTATCAGCATCCATCCCAATATAACTGTGACTAAGTTAAGAAGTTCTTTCAAAGAGAGCCCACTGAAATAAAATGGTTTTTAAATATATCAATGAATGCATCAAGAGAGGAGTAAAACCCTTCAGTTTTCCAGAATTTAGCCTGGTTCCCTTTACAAAAAGTTATATAATAATCAGATTTAGCCTTTCTGATTAAACCTTTAAAAAACTAAGGGAGCATGAATATACACAATAGTACTGAAGACATCTGCAAAAAAGTCTCAAAGCTAAATCAGGTTCTGGGATAGCTGAAATACAATCGAGGTCATGAAGAGTAATTTAAATAAGATCAATCAGAGTTGCCCTCTACGTGATTTGAAACACGAGGGGGTATTCAAGTTTATGGAATTCACAAAAGCACTGGGTGAGCAGACCACAGTGAGCTTCTTTTTTGAGCTAACAATAACAGAAGAAGAGTGGAGTTCAAATGAATGGGTACAAGATTACAACTGACAACACCCATGGCAGTATAGACAACAGTACAACGATAATACTTAGAGAGGATGGGAGGTATGGCCTGAGCAGTAATATCCAGACAAATCTAGAAAAAAATTATAATATAAAGAATATAAAGAAATTATATATTGGAGCCAATCCTTAAGGGTGATAGTTAAACAATTCCACACTGTTACTTTATATCTCAATTCCATTTATTTCTCTTAACCTTCACAACTTCTCTCTGTGTTAACGTGGTGCTATTCTGATCTCAGAGCCTAAAGACAGACATACAGTTAAAAGCCTTGAGGAAAGCCAGAGGTCTCATCGCCATGGAGGGTTTGGTAAAAAACCTATACACAATATTTTTTATTTATTTAGACTGTGAGGAGTGGTAAGAATGAAACAACATCATAACTGACCGACTGAGTGTAAAAATAAGAACAGGTAGAAGATACCCAAACTGTAAACAGTCTAGTCTAGTCTGATAGCTCACTGGTAACAACTTTTCTAAGGGGAAAAACTACACATATGGCATATCATCAAAGACCTACCAAAGAACAAGAGGATCACCTGTATTTTCTCTGTCTGTCAGGATTTGTCACGGTAGACCAGTAACTCTGCCCAGAGGAACAATCTGAAACATTGCATCTGGTATTACAATGTTCAGATCTGAATAGAACTAAGGCAAGTGTACTGATTATACACTGTTACTGCACTCCAAGTGTAGAGAACCACAAGAGAGAGCAGCCACACAGGAGTCTCCAATAACTGTGGTCACCATCACCACACGTCAACCTGTCCAATGGTCCTCAGCAGCTACAAGTGTACACCATCTGTAATTTCAACGGCAGATGGATTCAATCAACGTGCAGGTTGTGCAATGATATACCACCCAGAAATCACTGGCTGCCATATGTGTATCTGAAAATATTTGTATTCTTGAAATAATTTGAGGTTTTTATGTGGGGTACCTTATTGATTTTGGTGTTAGATAGGATTTATTGAATGTTGAATGGTGATCCAGGTGATGCTATACATTTCTACCAGTTTCCCTTAAAGGTGATTGTTTCTAATGAAATTATTTCTGGTTCAAGATACTGTTGGTGAATCTGTGTGAAAACGTCAATGGATGTTGAAAAGCTTAATCTTCTGTAACCAGACCTTGGTGCCACAGTTAACGAGAAGTTATGTTCCCTCATCAGTCTACCACATTAACCACACATGCCAAATCTGACTAGAAAAGGGTGTCAGTGTTGGAAAACTCTGGGTAAGGGTTTGGAAAACTCAAGTTATGAAAACAAAATCAGGACATCTCATAAAAGTTATTTGTTTTTGGTGTCACATGTGGTGCCACCGTTTGGACATGTTAATAGTTGCCAATCAGATATACTGTATATGTTTTCCTTTAGTATAATGACTGGGATAAAACAGTGTGCTTTAAACCATTAAGAGATGTCTGACATTCAAGCCAACACTTTGATTGCAAACAAAACAGACTTATCCTTTATGGAGAGCATATCCATGTGAAATGTGGCAAATTAAAATAATATAATTCTATTTTCCTCAAATATTTAAAGTTTCAATGGAAAAGTGTTTTCTTGAATCTTATTTTATTTGGTCTACTGCTGAGGTACCAACCACAGTAGCTTTAATATCAACAGTTTTCTCTCTTTATGTAACACATCCCATGTTCTCTCATTCCTGCAGCTGCTGGATCCAATTAGGCTCTGGCTGCTTCTATAAGGTCAAGTGCCAGCTTGTTTCAACAAAGATTTCCCAGTTACTAGAACGGATTATGATCGATTTGTACCATTGAAGAAATATGATGGATAGATACTACCAGTACTTTTATCACTACTGTTACACCAACCCCTGTAGTACTACAGAAACAGCTTCTATAATAAAAAGACAGACCAAATGCATTTCAAACAGACAGCATGTTTCACAAGGGTAAAAGCACACAGGACATGCATGTCCTCATTGTATCTCCAATCAGTGCACTCTGCCTACTCCTGCTGAACACTTTCAAGTGGAGGTTGAGGTGACAATTGATGAGAGGGTGTCAAAGAACCGACACATTCAACAGAGTCATCCCCATCCAGCAGCCAATCATATCATATACAGAGCCAGTCGTCCACAACCATCAGCCAATCACTGTCCACCAACAGACCCTCTTCTGATCACACCCCACCTTGTTGGTTCAACAGTATGCACATCCACTATTCTTATACCGTACCCACTCAGCTTGAGTATTCTTCTATCTGGACACATTGTCCTACCTCTGCACCCAGGGAACAAGTACAGGCACAGAGCCTTTTTCTTTTAAGTGCATAGCTCCCTGCCTACTTCGCTCAAGTGTTTATTTTTGCAAAGATCAGAGGGAAGAAGAGGCTTACCTGGTGGCTTGTCTGACACTGCCAAAGACAATACAGAGACGAGTGTTTCTAATAGAGTTATAAGCCTTGGCTGTGAAATAAATGATTAACACTGAAATACAGTAGCTGAGGATTCACTGAGGTGGAATCCTTCCTATGTTCCATCCACTGTGGCATATTGGGGGAAATTTACACTAACATGGCCAGTCAAGTTCTTCCACACCGATCTCGACAAACCATTTCTGTATGGACCTTGCTTTGTGCATGGGGGCATTGTCATGCTGAAACAGGAAAGGCAAACTGTTGCCACAAAGTTAGAAGCACAGATTTGTAGCGTTCTCATGGCATCCGCCAAACGCAGATTTGTCCGTCGGACTGCCAGATGGTGAAGAGTGAATCATCACTCCATAGAATGCGTTTCCATTGCTCCAGAGTTCAATGGCGGCGAGCTTTACACCACTCCAGCCGATGCTTAGACGTGTGCGGCTGCTCGGCCATGGAAACCCATTTCATGAAGCTCCAGATTTACAGTTCTTGTGCTTCCAGAGGCAGTTTGGAACTTGGTAGTGTGTGTTGCAACTGAAGACAGATGATTTTTATGCGCTATGCTGTTCAGCACTCTGCATTCCCATTGTGTGAGCATGTGTGGCCTACCACTTTGCGGCTGAGCCGTTGTTGCTCCTAGACGTTTCCACTTCACAATAACAGCACTTACAGTTGACCGGGGCAGCTCTAGAAAGGCAGAAATTTGACGAGCTGACCTGTTGGAAAGGTGGCATCCTATAACGGTGCCACGTTGAAAGTCACTGAGCTCTTCAGTACTGGCCATTCTACTGTCAATGTTTGTTTATGGAGATTGCATGGCTGTGTGCTCGATTTTATACACCTGTCAGCAACGGGTGTGGCTGAAATAGCCGAATCCACTAATTTGAAGGGGTGTCCACATACTTGGAGACTTTATACATTCTTATTGTATTTATTGTTTTCTACCAGATGCAATGTTTCAGATTGTTCCTCTGGGCTTCCATCAATCTAATTGTCTGCATCCTTTCCAATCCCCGATATATTGTTTTTCCCATAACCCTACCATAACCCCATGCTCCAGGTAAATGTTGCACTTCTTCAACCATTCTTGGACCTGCGACCAAAAACAAGCTACATATGGACAGCACCAAATCAAATGATCTAATGATTCGGTCTCTTCGCAGCAATAACTTTTTATTTGTATACTTGAACATTTTTGTCATCAATGATTTTGCACAAGGAAAAACTTGGAATAATCATCTTTGTTGGCTTTCCACGCTAAATGTGTCAGGCTCTGGTCATAGGGAAGCCTCTATTTAGCTATGATCAGAGCCTGACAGATCTAGTATTTATATTCTATCTGGATTTTGTGTTGGTCCCCAATTAGAGGCCATATTTAAGTTCTAGGGTTTCACCTGTTTGATGTGGATCATTAATGTTGTTTCTTTGAGTTTAGTGCAGGTTAGTCTACCTTTTGTTATGTTCGTGTATACTCGAACATTATTATTTTATTATTTTATGCACATTGATTTAAATAAATAATCATGTCGTATTACTACGCCGCTGCGTCTTGGTCTGACACTCGCCACATTCGTGACAAGATGGGTTGTTATTTTGACTTGCTCTCTCAACACGTTTACTTCCATATCCTTCCCAGCCAGGTGTCCATCATGCAGTGCACTACTTAGTATGCTAAGTAGTGCACTTAGTATACCATTCATAGTGCGTTCTGAAATGTCAAAACCCACTTTACAAAAGAAGGACCTTAATACTGAAAAGTCCTTCTCAGAATAGTCTTACAGAGATTATTTTTTTTAGATACATTGTACATATAACAATATACAACATTGCCATTGCTGTTCATTGAATTGAGACCTTTTCAGAATATTTTGATACCTCAATGCCTATTCAGTGGACAATGTGACCTACCCTAGAATCCATACAGTTGCCCCAGATATGTACTGACTATATAAAAGCAGATGTCATGAAGCAGCTATATGGGTGTACACACCGGACAGGAAACCACATGAATAGCACTCCTTCTCTTACATTCACCTTTCAGTTCCTGCCCTCACTGAAAACATTATTTACCAAGAGGAGAGTTGTTTTAGCAAACAAAGTGATCACTACTGCTGTCCATTGTTTTTGACCACACCCACCACCCTTCCTAAACATATCGTTGTATCTATTGGAAACCAAAAAGGAAAACAGTGCTTTGATTTTCCCTTTTAGGCGTTGTAATCCAACAAGTGGAAGTATTGTGAAAGTCATTGAACTCAAGCCAGAAGCTGCCCCTGGAAATGTACCAAATGTCTCCCATTGGAGTGAAGCTTTCGACAAAGCTCTCTCATTGATTGTTTTCAAATCCACATGTCCATAAACTAAGCATATTTCTCTCCTTAGAGACGTGTGTGGCTCCACAGGAGGAATGTGTTTATGTAAATACAGCTGAAGGTCAAATATCATGTTGATCAACATGATCTCAACTGGGTGTTGATGTGTTAATATGTGATTAAACTAGAGTTATGGGTTGCTAGGGGTTGGGTTTAAAATGGCCATTAAATGTATAAAAATGAATAGAGTATCGCTGAAACAACACTCCTATCCTATAGGTGGGGCTTGCATACGTGGGCTTATTGGCTCTTTGTCTTTGGGCTGGTCAAAAGCAGGTAGAAGGTAAACAGAGGTAAGGTAAACAGATACCTAAACATTTGTAGATATTTACCAGGTCTTGCCATGTGTATGTATGTGTTTATGTATGTTAAGGACCCCACCCTGGAAGCTTTAGACATGTTCCTCCCAAAACCACCTCCTTTTGCACTGTTCTTGTCAGGATATTTACGTTAAGCATTACTTTTTTCCCAGCTGATGTTGAATACCAGATTAGACCTTCGGTAACTAGGCTGAAAAACTAGGCTGAAAGACCTATAGATGAAAAGACTGATGAATCATTCTATTTAATGAATAAATCAGACCAGCCCTCAGCACACAGGACATAAAGGATTACATTATGTAATTTACTCTTTTGGCTCTGCTAATGTAAATGTACATACATAATGCATCTTTATCCTTGGTGCAGAGGTCAGTGCAGACTGTGACACACACACACGCACACAGACACACTCCATAGATATTTCAAGCCAGCCTCCTTCGATTTGACTTGAGTCTGCCACTGGCCTGAGCTTTGGAGAGGTGGAGCTAGTGTGCGTGCATGCGTGTGTGTATTTGAATGTATTTATGTCTTAAAGGGGAGGGGAGGATAGGAGGAGGCGGAGAGGGGGCGAAAGAGTGATGAAGCCATTCAATCCCTCACCCCCCTTCTTCCACTTACCTCCCCCCTGTCCATTGTGCACTCCCATCCCTCCGTACCTTAGCAGTGTAAAGCTGGGCTCTCTGACACAAGCAGGCTCAAGCAAAGCAGAATAGTCTACTACACTACACTGTACACCAACAGAAGAGGATACATTATTTCAGTGTCTGCCTGTTTCTCTTTCTCTGTGGTTGACAGGTAGCAGCTGCCGCACTTCAAATCAGCAGGGCGCCTACTTAGTCTGGACACTCAGTATCTCTGAAGTTTCCATTGCTGGAGCATCGGGATTCACAACTTATTGTGTAACTTAGAACAAGGCTGGAGTCACTCTTTCTCTTTCTCTCTGTGAGGACAGAGCTGGAATTAACTTGCGTTGAAGGAATCTGTGGGGTGAACAGCTCAGTCTTGGAACGTCTCGTGTTGTGTTCTAAAAGCAGGGAAATGGACAGACTGATCGAACTCATCTGGATCTTGGAGTTTTAAAAGTACTCTCATGAGATTTTAAAATATTTCAGTACAGTGTAAATAACATTCCATTTACTCAACAACGCACTGCAGGAGATTTCTAGACAATTTATGTTGTTTTACAAATTGTTTAGCTGTGGACTGTGTGTGAAGGAGGTAGAATCATCTGGAGGAAACAACTCTACACTACTAACAGGCATTGTGTTTCATACCATTACTAGACAAGCCTTGTATCTGACCTAACACCTGGGCTTTGCTAAGGCACTCTGAACACCTGAAGTTAAGACTATGGGGACTCTGGGCATCTTCCTCCACCAGCGGACCCTCTTGACGTGCGACAATGGTCTTCAGCAGATGCACAGACGCAGCAGCAGCAGCCTGGTAGTCCTGAAGGCTAACGCCGCTACTTTCTGACTGCTTGATTACTGGACTAAAGGGAGAGCTGCTACTTCGCTCTCCTTTACTCCGCCTCATTTGAGGAGCATCGACCATATTGATCCCATGCAGTTCTCACCTGGACGTCAAGTGAAGAGTTAGACACACAGACGAGTCTGGATAAGCCGGGCAAACGGTAAGGACACGCGGCATCCTCTTTTGTCAGTGTAAGCTGGGGGCTTATGTGGGAGGATGGTAATCACTGTTAATTGCTTAAATGAAACATAAGCGGACAAACAGCCCTACGTAAGGTGCTAAGTGTCTATGTCAAAATCACTGTCCCAGAGGCTATTGTGCTACAGTTAAACATTTGGTTTGGTAGTGTCTTGCTTTGCAGACCTGTATAAGTCTGACTAATATAATATATTATTACAGGGTAAATCCCCAAACAACCATGCTGTCTGTATTTTCTGTCCCAGAGAACAATTTTAAAGGGAAACCCTTAAATACACTTAATTCAACCCCAGAAACCTTTTACTGCAGTGGGCTAAATCAAGGTCACACCGAGTGATTATTGGTAGTCTTATACAAATCTACTTTGACACAAAAGTATACAACTCACACACATGGCTATGGGCTTAAGAAAAAGGAGAAATCTGTGCCATGTCAGATACAGATATATAACATTTTGAGTTTGCATCCCAATATTACACTTTATATACATCTCAGAAGACTGAAATATAACACAACATTTTGACATAGAAACACCAGATTTTAGTAATTTTTTAAATATTATTTTGATTAATTATGAAATTATGAAAAACATTAATAACTTTCCACCCATGACGCCAAAGAGGGCATTTTTGGTCATTGACTGCAGGAAAGGGCTACGCCAACATTGTAAAATTCAACACGCAAGAAAACAAAAATCACACTTGAATTAGTAGCTGCCTATGGAGAGAGTCTGAGGCATGGGAAGCTAAACCAGTTGTCTTTGAGCTGTTTAACTGCCATAACCTGGGTAACAATCCGGCTTATATTGAAGGCTGCTAACTTTCACAGAAAAAACTGTGAATTACCTTAACTGCCCTCACCGGCGTTAGAAAGAGTCACAACCTTCAACTCTGTGAGGACAACATGGTCGGACCAATTACGATTGATCTATGATTGACATGAGCATAAAGGAAACCCCCTCACTTATTTATTTTTTTACCCCTTTTTCGTGATATCCAATTGGTAGCTACATTCTTGTCCCATCGCAGCAACTCCCATATGGACTCGGGAGAGAGGCAAACGTCAAGAGTCATGCTTCCTCCGAAACACGACCCTGCCAGGCTGCACTGCTTCTTGACACACTGCTCGCTTAACCCAGAAGCCAGCCGCACCAATGTGTCGGAGGAATCACCGTACAACAGGCGACCGTGTCAGCGTGCATGCACCCAGCCCGCCACAGGAGTTGCTAGAGCACGATGCCACAAGGACATCCCGGCCAGCCAAACCCTCCCCTAACCCGGACGACGCTGGGCCAATTGTGGGTCGCCTCATGGGTCTCCCGGTCGCGACACAGCCCAGGATCAAACCCGGATCTGTAGTGACACCTCAAGCACTGCAGTGCCTTAGACCGCTGCGCCACTCGGGAGGACACGAGCATAAAGCTGAATGTATTATAACACATTAAGACTTTCATGTGACGTAAAGGGGAGGCATGTCAAGGACTTGTTTTTTTTTAGTTAATGTCTAGGTAGAACCACGTGAATCTGGTCATATTGGAGTTACCCAATAATATGTAAATGTTACTTGCGTCTCTCAAATGTATCTTTCAGCTGTGACAATTTACAGAGAAAATAAATGCTTTTCCATCTTTTCCACTTCTGTGGCGAAGGTGGAAGCTCATGCAATAGGTGATGACTCTTTTTGAAACATGACTCTACACTCTTAGAAAAAAAAAGGTGCTATCTAGAACCTAAATGTTTTCTTCGGCTGTTATAAAAGTGTATGGACACGAACAAGGGACATCCTACTATCTTCCCCTCTCCGATGAACAATAATTCAACATGCATAACTACTGAAGCATAACTGGAATACAATTAAAAAATAAGTATTATTCTTTTTAACATGCTACTTCCCATCCTGAAACAGTGTGAAAGCATGACATTACACATTCTGAACTCATATGTATTAACTTAGGTATAGTCTTTATTTTTGCTAGGTTTTGTACCGCCAACAGTATGTATTCTATTCACGTAACATAGTCTTTCAGCCACTCTGGTGGCTCCACATCCTTTTTGGGCAAGCTTGTTGCTCTGTGAGCATTTTCTCTCCTTTCCCCTCTTTTTGTGCATTGTTTGTGGCCTCCTCAGCCTGTGTGGCTGGTAGATCTGGAAGAGCTCTGAGGTGTATTTTGTTCCTCTGTACCTCCTCTGAGCCTGTGTCCACCCCACCACATAGGAGCGTGGGGCATCCGCTTTCCTCAGCACTGATGCTGGTGTCTTTGAGTTTGTAATCCACACACGGTGTCTCCAGCTTGTGTTTGTTTCAGCTGTTTGTCCCTCTCAGCAAAGACCTTCCTGTTAGACCATTGGGGTTTAACCTGAGCCGGCGAGACAGGAAATGGGGAGCGTAGCCTCTTGCCCATGATGCAGTGGTGTGACTCTGTAAGCTAACAGAGCCCTGTACAGATCCTCGTTCTGGGTGTATTTGCTATTTCAATGTATCTTGAATAGTAATCTAATCCAATAGAACATATATGCCCTTACTTTTTACCATGGCCGTTTTGGCCCCTCCGTTGCCAGCATTGGTTCAGGATGACAAGGTTGACATTTTGCACACACCTCACACTGGGCCACCAGCTTGACAAACTGAGTTCTCAGACCAAGCCACCACACCGTCTGTTTAGCCCTCAGTCTGCATTTGTTTCCTCATGCACTCAGCATTTCCGGTTGTAGAGTCTCTGGCATAACTATCTGTTGTCCGTTCATGAGAAGGTCTCTATTATAGTGGAAGTCACTTCGGTGCACCCAATAGAGCTTCAGAAGCTTAGGCAGTTCCTACTGCCTCGGCCAATATTATTTTCACTGCTGTACTATCTGTCGGCAGACGGGGCCTCGCTGTTGCTCCAATTTGGTCTGAGCTGCAGGTAGGCTGTCTCCTATTCCATTAACGGACACCTGTACCTCACCCTCTGTAAATGGACATTTAATAGGGGCCCTGGAGAGTGCGTCTGCTGTGATCAGTGCCTTCCCTGGCACATACACCATCTTGTAGGTGAATCTCAGAAATCTGAGGCGAAAGTGCAGAACTCTGGGAGGCAAGTCGTCCAGTGCTTTTGTCTCTAACAGAGCCAACAGTGGTTTGTGGTCAGTCTCTGCTGTAAACTGAAGTCCAATGAGCTATTGGCTGAGCTATTGTGCATGCCTTTGCTCTGTGTCAGATAAGCTTTGTGAGATGTATGTTATTGGACACCACTCCATGTTGTCCTGCATCTGTGTGAGGTCCAGCTCTATTCCAGCTGCACTGATTTTTTGTCCTCTGACTGTGCAAAGGTGTATTTTTCATTGAGTGTCAGGCCAGTCTTTCATCATGTTCTGCTCTGTCCCATCCGCACATGAGCACGTTGTTCGCGTGGACTATGATGCCCCTCAGCCCAGCCAACAGCTGTGACATGCGTCTTTGGAAATGCTCAGGACCGGAAAGCGATTCCAAATAGTAAAACGTTGAAACAGTACCGGCCAAACAGTGTTATAAACGTTGTGAGTGCCCTACTCTCTGGTGACAGGGGTATCTTCCAGATGCCTGAGCGGGCAACAGGCTAGTTGGGATAATCTCTATTGTATCTATACAGGCTAGTTGGGATTGTTGTCACTGCTGCCCCTGTGTCTAGTTTAAATGACACAACCTCTTCATTAGGTTTAATGTCTGAGTGCCAGCAAGCATGGTTTTCCCTGACTTCCCCCAGAAAGATGCTGACCTACTGCACACCGACAGACCGCTGAAAAGTATCCTCTCCTGTGACATTTCCTGCATTCCGCATCCTTTGCAGGGCAATCTTTCCAGCTGTGGAAAGGGGATTTCCCACATTTGCGACAAATGCTTGAACTGGCTATTTGCCCTGTCTGTGATTTTTTTCTCCATGTCTGTCTCTGTTCTGTGTTCCCCTCAGTACTGTGTTCCCCTCGGCACTGTAGTTAAGTTTCTCTTCCTCAGTCAACAGTGAAGCATTTAATATATCCCCGGCTTCATCACTTATAGAGTAAATTAGGGTATTAACTTGAAATGCCAGATTTTTCACATATAAGCCTGAAGCTAATCTTTACCTTTCAAAGCGCCTGATCCATTTCAGCCAGTTTTGAATGTCCATACAATCAAAATTATCGAGGGCCAAATGTGAAATCCATCAGCACTAAACACTGGCCAGTCCATGTTTGCGCGAGCGCCTGTTGAACTTGGAGTTGACAACCCTGAAATCCCGTCAGTTTCTTCCTCTTGTAAAATGTTGTTAGCAGTCATTTAATCCTTGCTTGTTAGCTAGCCCAATGATAATCTGCTAATGTTTATCTCCAAAACTGTGCGCTCCTTGCTTTGAAACTTTGTATGATTTACGTGGTAAGTCCTTCACTTTTTTGTGATTATTAAAACCACTCTGACGCCATGTAGTATTATCTCAAATAAGGAGGCACAACAAGGTTCTAGCTTCAGCATGTTTGCTAGACTAGTGTGCGAATGTCATATACAGCGCATTCGGAAAGTATTCAGACCCCTTGATTATTTTCTACATTTTGTTAGGTTACAGCCTTATTCTAAAATTGATTACATTGGTAATCTAAGGGTGCTTCCACTTTCATCCTCTTCATCTTCTCACCCAGTAGCAGGGGCTGAATGGTGTTGAAGGCACTGGAGAAGTAAAAAAACATAACCCTCACAGTGCAACCTGGTTGTCCAGGTGAGAGTTGGCCTTCTGCAGAAGGTAGATGATTGCATCATCCACCCCGATGTTGAGCTGATATGCGAACTGCAGGGGGTCCAGTGATGTACACACCAGGGGTCTGAGGTGAGCGAGGACTAACCTTTCCAGGGTCTTCATGATGTGGGATGTTAGCGCTACAGGTCTGAAGTCATTCAGGACAGTGGGGTGCGCTTTCTTGGGCACTGGGACGAGGCAGGATGTTTTCCACAGCACAGGGACCCTTTCTAGGCTCAGGCTAAGGTTGAAGCGTCGCTGGAGTATTCCACACATTTGGTCAGCACCGACCCTAAGCACCGTATACAACAGGTGTAGACCTTACCGTGAAATGCTTACTTACAACACCTTAACCAACAATGCAGTTCAATAAATATAGTTAAGAAAATATTTACTAAATAAACTAAAGTAAAAAAAAAAGTAACACAAGAAAATTACATAACAATAACGAGATTATACACAGGGTACCAGTACAGAGTCAATGTGCGGGGGTACAGGTTATGATGTGGGGGTTTAGAGATTGGTGTGTGTCTGTGTCATCCTGAGTTTTATGATCCCAATGGAGGACCATACTATAGTTACTGACTTCTTCAGCATGTGTAGTGGAGTGCTCTCTGAGTCCTGCGGATGAGGATCATGCTGGTGGTTGACAGATTACCCCTCCCCCCACTGCCATCCCCACACCTCAAGGCGGTGACTCCCTCCAGCCAGGCTGGGTAAATTGCGGCCCACGTGATGGAAATAAACTGGGAGGCATTAGCAGTGCTAATCCAGGCTGCTCCCCTGCTGCCCTGTCATTTGACCTTGAAGACAACTGACCGTACAATAACATGAACCATTAGGAATTCAGCCCAAGCCTTCTCTTCTTCTTGGGATGAGAAAATGTAGGTACCGTATCACTTTTCCTGCTGTGATGTTCTCGGTATAGTGTGTTGAGTTTGAGTCTTTTTGTCTTGAGTTTCGCTGAGTTACAGAGGTTCCCTTGCGCACCTTTGATCTTAATTACCGTGCTTCTGTAGAGTCATGCAGCCATTGACATTGCTGTAGCAATTAAACTTTGTGTGTCAAGTGATGGACTGCACTTGGGGTCCCCTTATGCATGCCTCATCACCTCCTCCAAACATTTAACCCTGAAAGGACCAAAGCTTGTGGACCTCAATGTACATGTACTCCTGTTTGTTTCTCTGGTAGCACTTTTTAGAGGTTTTCTTATGATACTGCAATTGATCCATGGCATAGAGCCTAGTAGTCAACCCAAACATTGTGCACCATTCACAGTGATCCACACCAACATAATGAATTCTAATTTGTAAAGCGCTAAATAGCAGATTGTGTGACAAAAGCTCAATGCTTATGTGTTTTTATCTCTATCAAGAGCATGGCATGTGCACTCAAATATAAGGTAATCTTTATTCTGAATAGGTTTTAGTTTTTTTTGTGAGAGACTTACTTTTGCTTTTATTTCATTTCATTGACTGTATGTCAGGGACTTGCACTGCACATGAGCATATCATTGTAGAGTTGAGTTGATGATGTAAGGTTACATGTATGGACAACTCCCATAGTGATTATCTTCCCCTTCTTACACTTCTTTATTAGTTACTGAAAGACCCCACTTCATCGCGTCTCCATGTATTTTTACTCAAGTGATTACAGCATAAGTTACACCAACGGACACTGTATGAGACAGACAGATGGGCTGAATTAGTCTCTATTGTTGTTGAGGCCTGTGAATGTCTATAGAGGAAGAGTGCCTTTGGAACTCCATTGTGGATCTGTACCAAATGTGAATCACCTACTTGACTATAGGAATAAGAACAATTTGGTTTATTTTAGTTTGTTTGGAATTATTCTATAAATACAACATAAAGTTGATTGATTTTGTTTCCTTTTGGGTGGGGAATAGAAATGTCTAAAGCCTGACATTTAAAGTTACAGCTTATTTTCCAAAACTTCCTTTGTGACTAGAATTGTCTCCTTGTGAGGGGACAGGGTGTAGTGTTCTTGGAAAAGTGGTGTATGAATAATAACCCTAATTGTTTTCCTGTCTCACTGCAGTCTGGTCATTTGATATACAAATGGCCGCCATGAGAAAATAATGCCTTATCCTTATACTGTATATAAGTAGAGTAGTTGATGAAAAGCTCAGCAAGAAAATACATTATAGGAGAATGAACTCTGTTTCACACACACACACACACACACACACACACACACACACACACACACACACACACACACACACACACACACACACACACACACACACACACACACACACACACACACACACACACAAAGTTTATGTAAAATGTGCAGATATAAGAAGTCCTTTACATGACAAAAACCTCAAAAGTGATCTTTCACAGAGGCCGGCACCAAAGATCAGTAGTCAGTAGAAAGAGCGACAGAACAGAAAGGACACAAAAGAATCCGCACTCTGCATCTGATAGGGCAGGGATCATCTGATAGGGCAGGGATCATCTGATAGGGCACACACCTACTCATTCAAGGGTTTTTCTTTATTTTTACTATTTTCTACAATGTAGAATAATAGTGAAGACATCAAAACTATGAAATAACACAAATGGAATCATGTAGTAACCAAAAAAGTGTTAATCAAATCAAAATATATTTTATATTGGAGATTCTTCAAAGTAGTAGTTTTTCCTCCAAACATAATGATGGTCATTATGGCCAAACAGTTCTATTTTTGTTTCATCAGACCAGAGGACATTTCTCCAAAAAGTATGATCTTTGTCCCCATGTGTAGTTGCAAACCATAGTCTGGCTTTTTTTTCAGGTTATGTCGATATAGGACTCGTTTTACTGTGGATATAGATACTTTTGTACCTGTTTCCTCCAGCATCTTCACAAGGTCCTTTGCTGTTGTTCTGGGATTGATTTGCACTTTTTGCACCAAAGTGCGTTCATCTCTAGGAGACAGAACGCGTCTCCTTCCTGAGCGGTATGATGGCTGTGTGGTCCCATGGTGTTTATACTTGCATACTATTGTTTGTACAGATGGACGTGGTACCTTTAGTTGTTTGGAAATTGCTCCCAAGGATGAACCAGACTTGTGGAGGTCTGCAATTTCTTTTCTGAGGTCTTGGCTGATTTATTTTGATTTTCCCATGATGTCAAAGAGGCACTGAGTTTGAAGGTAGGCCTTGAAATACATCCACAGGTACACCTCCAGTTGACTAAAATGATGTCAATTAGCCTATCAGAAGCTTATAAAGCCATGACATCAATTTCTGGAATTTTCCAAGTTGTTTAAAGGCACAGTCAACTTAGTGTATGTAAACTTCTGACCCACTGGAATTATGATATAGTGAATTCTAAGTGAAATAATCTGTCTGTAAACAATTGTTGGAAGAATTACTTGTGTCATGCACAAAGTAGATGCCATAACTACAGTTTGTTAACATGAAATCTGTGGAGTGGTTGAAAAATTAGTTTGAATGACTTCAACCTAAGTGTATGTAATCTTCTGACTTCAACTCTCTCTATATATATATATGTCCTCCCCTTAGCTGCCTAAGGGTAGTGGGGGGGCGGGGTCTTATAATTTATAAAGAAGACACAATCATTGGATTAGCTTTAGGAAAGTACACCATTCGCTCTCTTACTAACTACTGGCACCACACAGAATCACTAATCAAAAGCTGATGTGATTCAGTATCTGAATGTATTGTGATTCAGTATCTGAATGTATTCCCTTTCTCTCACTGAGACCTGTAGGTCATCCACAATATGGAGGAAATACCTCTACTGCGCCGTTATACCAGAGGATATGACTTGCTTAGCCAGGGTACCAGTGTCTTAAGATAACATTCCACTCCTTGCCACTGTTTGTTATTGCCAAAGACAAGGGAATGGCAAATTAACATTTGTCAATGACAAGGAGTGGCAAGGAGTGGAATGTTAGCTAAAGATACTGGTACTCTGGCTATGATGTCTAGATAACTTTACCACACCATTTCCTGTTTGTCAGTGCTGTACAGAGACACAAAACCATGAGCAACTTCAAAAGAAAGCTGTGGTTATAATGTAATGTAATAACAAATTAATACCATTGCAATTAATCATGTTTCTGCTGGAAATTGACATACCTACCGCTCAAATATCACATATTGTGAATCAGTTTTGTAGTGTGGTATGGATGAAAATGAATAGGAACACTTTATGTTGTTTGAATGGCTGTTTTCTACGAGCACACATCTTTCCATATGCGCCAATTACAGTACATGCAGCATGCCAAGCTGACAGTACAGTGCTGTAAATATTAGTGAGTAAATCTTTAGAGCGTGCTGTGTAACTCCTCAGGAGATGATCTATGGGACTGTTAGTATCTGACCCTACCAAAAAACACTCCACAACAGGATGCTTCTATTTACAAGACAGTAAACCATTAGTGACTTTTCAAAAGATGTTTGTCGGTGCCAGTGGGTTATGTCTCTGAGTAAACCGGTGAGTATTGCCAGGAGAACTGTAACGCAGATCTTTTCACTTCCAACCACGTTTTCCCTCCTAGTCGGCCTCTTTCCATAGAGGGCCAGAAACACAGGGCCTGATGAAGGCCCTACAGAGGCCAATGCACTCAACCCCAGTCTGGCAAAGCACTTTGACAGAGCTGATCTGGATATGTCCTCAGCCACTGTCAGTTGACCATTTCCTGATCTGGAGAAATGTTTTGTACCCAACCATCTTCCCCACCCCGCACAAACAAAAACACATTTCAAACGTGAGGGGTCTGAATCTAAGGATACTGTTAATGGTTAAAGTGTGGGAATGAATGTGGAAAGCAAAGTGTGGTACAATATCATACATGTATTTGCATGGAAAAACAATGACAAACACAGGTGCGTGAGCATAAAGTAGTGGTCAAGGGTCTTTGGTGTCTGGAACATCACTGTAACAGGATTATTTTTTTTAGGTTCACGCCTACTGTCCGCCAGATGAGGCTGGTGGGAGAAGCTATAGGAGGACCGGCTCATTGTAATGGCTGGAATGGAATAAAGGAACAGTACCAAACACATAAAAAATATTGAAAACACATGTTTGACTCAGTTCCATTTGTTCTATTCCAGCCCATCCTTTTATGGCTCCTCCCACCTGCCTCCTCTGCTGTCCACACTGACAATTAGCTAGAGTTGAAGTCCAGGTATGAAAATGAATGCTGAGATTCATGGCCATGTGATTAGCAGTAGGCCTATGGTGAAATATCTCCCTTGCTAAACAGTAGTGTTGTTTTCTGCTGTGCACATATTGGCTTATGTTATTTGGCTGAAGCCGAACAGGTTATAATTCAAGACAGACAAATCACAGTATGGAAGCATGCAACACAACATCAAACACTTAAAGGCCCAATGCAGCTGTTTTTATCTCAATATCAAATCATTACTTTAATATTTAAGTATGTTACTGTGATTATTTTCGTTTAATGCTGCAATATGTAACGTTTTGGGCAACCCGACCAAATTCATATAGAAATGTGAGTTATAGATATGTCATTCTCATTGAAAGCAAGTCTAAAACTGTAGATCTGTTCTATATGTGCTATTTCTATGCTTCTCCTTTTTAAGTTTAGTTTTTGCATCTTTTACTTTCGGTTTTGTACACAAGCTTCACATTTTTTAAAAGACAATAGTTTTGGTTATTGAAAAGATATTTCACAAAGGTTTAAATGGTACAATGACTCTCTACACCAGGGGTGTCAAACTCATTCCATGGGCCTAGTGTCTGCTGGTTTTCAGTTTTTCCTTTCAATTAAGACCTAGACAACCAGGTGAGGGGGGTTCCTTACTAATCAGTGACCTTAATTCATCAATCAAGGACAAGAAAGGAGCGAAAACCCGCAGACACTCGGACCTCCGTGGAATGAGTTTGACACATGCTCTATACCAGTGGAAGCTGCTGAGGGGATGGCTCATAATAATGTCTGGAATTGAGTATAAATGGCTGGAAACCACGTGTTTGATACCATTCCATTCACTTCATTACAGTCATTATTATGAGCCATCTTCCTCGCAGCAGCCTCCACTGCTCTACACTACACATTGCTTGTTTTGTCACATAAACTGAAATAAGGCAAACTATTCCAATTTTAGAAAACAGGAAATGGCAAAGTGATTTCTGCATATTGCACCTTTAAAATGGTCAAAAATAAACAAAAATTGCTTCTTAGCCAGAGCAATTTCTCAAGCAAGAATTTAGCTAGAACTGTCTGGGAGTGGTCTGAGTGGAGTGGGGAAAACTGAAAACTAGCTGTTATTGGCAGAGAGGTTTGGAATTCTCTTCCTTATTGGTCTATTAACTCATTTACCGCCTGGTGATGTCACTAGGCAGGCCAAAAGTCCATCCCACCAAAACAGGCTGAAATTTCAAGAGGTCTTTTCAAACCGTTCTTACACTCAAAGGGAATTATCATTATTTTTACAATTTAACAGTATTATTCCAGGATCATAGGTGTAGAAATATATATAAAACACAGGAACATCATGTTTTTGCCTGCACTGGGCCTTTAAAAGAGACTTCAGAAACGATATCGCAGAACATAATATGCAATATGGTGAGAGTCCACAGGAGGCTGCTGAGGGGAGAACTGCTCATAATAATGTCCAGAAAGGAGGAAATGGAATGGCATCAAACACCTGGAAACCATGTATTTGATACTATTCCGCTCCAGTCATTACTACGAGCCTGTTCTCCCCAATTAAGGTGCCACCAACCTCCTGTGGGTGAGACAATATTGCTTACACACAGAGGCATCACTGAGCGATCCCACAACAATGTGAGCCTAAATCAAACTGTGAAGCCATCAAAACACTATAGGGTAGATAAGTGATCAAACAGAATCTCTTGCTGCATAGTTTAAACCATTACTATGCAGCCAACCCTCGAGCAAAGCAAACTAGAAGATTGTGAAAAATCATTATTGCTCAGATCTTTCAAGGAACAATTTTTTGACCGTGGTTTCAAGATGACAGATTTACGTGTTACTTGTGACGTCCAACGCTGCGCGAGGCGTATCTTCTGTAAACTAAAGCAAGGCAGGCTTACGTGAGAACCACTGGAAATTCAAAGCTGCCTATTCAAACACAGACATACCTGACAAGTCTCTGTCCGGCAACTACAACTTGAACGAGATCAATCTTGTGGTGGAATGAGAGACCTCTGAAGGCTACCATGCTAGTAATAGACTTTTCATCTGGGGCTTGACACTATGCCAAAGGAGTATCCCAGCCATGCTCACAATAGGCTAGCTCTGTGAGGGAGTTTACACAAGCTGTAAACTGACTGCTATTCTCTACTCACTTTTTATATACTGAAACATGAAAATAATAAATAAAGGCGTTCAGGGACTTCATGCATGGGTTGCCGGAGTTGAAATACCTCTTTGTGTAGACATGGAGTATCTGGGCAAAACCACACTTAGCACAACTGACAATCCACACCTGTGAAACAGCCACTGCAGAATGGCCTCAGCAGAGGGACAAAGTATTTTGTTGATGGCAAAAACACATTTTGAGAATGAGATCTGTTGAAATGGAGGCCCCTGTGCCAACAAGAGGCCCTTCCCACTGTACTGTACATGCAGTGATGCTATGGAACTAAGCCAGCTGTATTTGCCATTTATTGCATGAAGTATTTGTCCTGTCACTCCTGTGCTTTCATCATTGTGTGTGTTTCAGTAAAAACATCCCTTTCTAACCTCTTCCCTTGTGTTTCCTTGTCTTTCAGAGTGTCAATGCTCATTCTAAGATGAAGTTATGGAAGTGTGCCGCCATCGCCTTGACTCTCTGTGGTACAGCACTGTCCCTCTTCCTCACTAGAATCATGGTTCCCACGCCACCGCATCACTTCCCCTCCTGGGACTCATCTTCGATGCGGACATCCGCCTCCTCCTCCAACTCCTCTTCCTCCCTGATCAGACATCATCGCAAAGCGCGGTCGACAGACGGCATCAGCAACATTTTGACAGAATGTAAGCAAAACCGTCATCTTCAGTCACCAACAATTCTGGTCCAGATGTTCTGATTGGTTTAGATGTTCTGATTGACCCTTGCTAAAGCTCTGATGTCATTGCATATTTCAATAGCCACTAAATAAAACGTTGTGGTGGAGAGCAGTCGAGGGAATGTACGCTTTTTCAAGTGTTAAAATGTGTCAACAGTAAATTGGATAATTATCAACCAGTCTTTGTCTGAGGGCCATCATTAGTTTACCTGTACAGATAAAGCTACCGTACCTTCACAGACAGAGCATAGCAGTCAACTGCAGCTTACAGCCAGGCAGGTAATCAAATCGTACGATGTGACATCCGGGGAGCAGATTACTCCATTAAGGTTTGGAGCTTCATCTCATCATCCCAGGAGAATTTGCACTGTGAGTGAAATAAAACGCCTTTAACCTGCTGATATGGTTTTAGAGGCTATGCAGTATTCATAAAAAAATGTGACATAAAAGATTCAGAGATGTAAAATGTCAGTGATGGTCTCAGTGTATGTCCGTTAGGATGGGGATAAGAAGATTTTCAGAGAGAGTCCCACTAAGTGGGTCAGTGGAGAAATGTGACATCCCTCGCCATGTGGTTGAAGAACCACCTGGCCTTGAGTTAAGACAATGTCCTTACAGCAGTGCGTTAGTGCGGTTGTCTTTCGGAGGACGCACGGCTCTCGACCTTCGCCTCTCCTGAGTCCGTAAGGGAGTTGCAGCGATGGGACAAGACTGTAACTACCAATTGGATATGACGGGGAGAAATTGGGTAGAAAAAGGGGTAAAAAAAAACAAATATTTTTTTTTTATTAAAGACAATGTCCTTACACACTGTTCCTTTGACTTTGGGCTGGGCATTACTGTGGGGTCTTGTTATTGTTCATCCGCTTTGGGCTGGGCATTACTGTGGGGTCTTGTTATCTCTCTTCCGCTTTGGGCTGGGCGTTACTGTGGGGTCTTGTTATCTCTCATCCGCTTTGGGCTGGGCGTTACAGTGGGGTCTTGTTATCTCTCATCCGCTTTGGGCTGGGTGTTACTGTGGGGTCTTGTTATCTCTCATCCGCTTTGGGCTGGCCATTACTGTGGGGTCTTGTTATCTCTTATCCGCTTTGGGCCGGGCATTACTGTGGGGTCTTGTTATCTCTCATCTGCTTTGGGCTGGGCATTACTGTGGGTTCATGTTATCTCTCATCCGCTGATAGGCATTCTATTTTCAAACTATCACAACGTTGGCTGCAAAACTGAGAGTGACTGAGGAGAATTTCTCTAAAACAATTTTTACTAGACCGAAAATGTCTATCTGGTGTCCTTTTACTGGCCAGGACTCAGAGTGTGACTCTCAGGCCATTATTCAGATCATCCAGTAGAGATTTCTAGGCCAGGGCAAGAGTAAAATAAGATAGCCTAATCACCTAGCCTAATCACCTAATCTGTCATGCTACTGCCAGGCCATGGGGAGATTTTCACACGAAACAAACAACTGAATCGCAAACCATTTTGGAAAAAATCTGGGAAGGCCTTTTTCAGTTTAATTTATGAATGCAAAGAACAGCAAAGTGTTGTTGCTTCAAGACCACCACTGATTAGTGTCAGTCATTGCGGCATACTACAGCAGGGCTATGACATGTTGTTTCGAGTGTCTGAGTTTGTAGGGTTTAGTGTTTAACAAGCCCCCTGGTGTTTCAAAAGCCTTTAAGTAAGGGTTGTGTCCTGAAGGGGATAGAATGAACTGTTAATTACAGCTCTATCTAACTTTAGAACAGTACAGTGACCCTAAGGGACATAGTAGAACAGAATTGTCAGACAGAGGAGCATAATTTTTAATGATGTCTAATTATCTTTTGAAGTAAATACCTGAAAACATCATTGAAGGGGCAACCTGCATTATATAAACCCATTGATTCATGAAGAATATAACTTATAAATGCCTCATGAACTTAGTTCAACTGTCATATCCCATCAGAATCCCAAATATAAGCATACTTACTACATTGTTTGTAAATAATGTAATTGTAAACAAACGCTGTATAACCTCAAAACATGGTTAAATCTAATCTTGATCTCATGGATGGTCAGTCCTTGCATCCATAGCTCTGTCTATGAATTTGAGAGTGGTTACATTTCATTGAACACTAAAGTTAATCAATTCCCATGGATTTTGTTATCCGACATGCCAATATATATACAGTATTTACAGGTTCTAAAGTTTTACCTCATGTTTTGGCAGAATTTTGTATCACAGGCCATGCTTTAGCTACAACAGATTTATTGTATGGTTCTTTTGGTTGTATTTTCCTCTAGCCTAACATCATCTCTTCATCTCTTCTCTGCAGTCATGCACATGTTCCAGAGCTTCACAGAGGGGGAGCTGAAGCAGGTTATCGGGACTCTGGTGGAGAAGAGGGCACAGCGGGAGTCCAGGCAAAGCAAAAGGACTAAACGGGCTAAGAAAGCATCAAAGCCATGTTCCCTGAGGGAGGTGGAAGTGACTGTCAGTGAGCTGGGTCTGGGCTACAACAGCGACGAAACGCTGCTCTTCAGGTACTGCAGCGGGAACTGTAATGCTAGCCGCCGAAACTACGACGTCATACTGAAGAAATGGACGAGGAAAGGCATCTCAAAGAGGGAGAGGAGCCCCTGTTGCCGGCCCAAGGAGTACGATGACATTTCCTTCTTGGACAACAGTAACAGATACAAGACGCTCCACGAGTTTTCTGCTCTGGCGTGCGGTTGTGTATAACGCCTCGATGGCGGCCATTTTGACTTTCCAGATACTTTATCGAACATGGGAAACTACTGCTACAAAAACAAAAAGAACAGAAGTACACAATAATTGATCCCTACAGTATGACGCCAGGGAATACGGACATTTGAAACTACCATCTATTCTACCATCTGTTCATTTTGTGTTCGTTTTCAAAAGACAACAGCAAACGTTTGTTTTGCTTTCTTTGCCTTTCATGGGATATTCCTTTGTTGGTTTATACATTGTATGTCATAGGATTATACATTTGTCATCATGGGATAATCACAGTTAAAGCAATGATTTGTTGCACTACCAATACAAAAGACCAGCTGAGGTATACCTAGGGCATGCTACATGATACCACCCTTGTAAGAGGCCTGGTTTATTTCTTCAGAAACTAGTGTGTAGAAGTATGTACATGGAAAATACTATAATAAGATAGGGAATGCCAAGGACAACATGTACAGTACACAAAAGGATGAAACCAACATGAAACTACCACAATGTGCTTCTCCACAACTTCTTAATCGGCACCATTGATAACGCATTAGGTATCACTAAGGCAAGTCCAATGGAGCAGCAACAACAGACCTAGGAAACACTACAGGCGTGGAGAAACAAGTATAGCAGGCTTCACCGATTATAAAATGTTTATATGCACTCCTTTATATCACAGGTAATTGAACTAAATCATGAAAATCTACCTCATTTATGTTGAACGATAATGGACAACACCCGATGTAAAATAACACGTACATGTTCTTCAACTGCTTCCTCTGTATTCATCACTAGGATCGGACTAAAATTTGATATTTTAGTAATAGCTAATAGTAAATACATTAAAGGTCTATATTGGCATATGAAGCTGCAGGGTAACATTTTTTTGTAACTAGATACAGCCACATGCCTGTTGCATGCATGCTAAATAGAGACTGTATGGGTGATTTAGGCTTGTTAATCAAATGAAATGGTTATAGCTGTATAAGCCTGTTCCCGGAAAGAACAATCAAAGAAAAACAATATGCTATCAAAAATCCCTTTTACAGCAAGATAACGATGAGCTAATGAAATATAATTTAGATGGTAATACAGCAATGCATTATTGTTTGATCATCTATACAGAGTGATGCTTTACATGGGTGACTGCTGCATTGTAAATGTAACTGTGACAGGGATTGTGCTTCAGTCTTACCCTGAGTTAGCCTTTGCAAATCCATACCATTTGTGCAAATCCCGCAATAGACTACCTAAATCCACTTACCTCTTTTATAACTGACTTGGCCAAAAGCACTGAGAAAGAGAGAAATGAGAGAGAAATGCAAGCCACCATGCAGCACTAACAGCAATTTATTTTCACTAGAGCACTGGAGATGAATAGTACAAGCCATTGATTTTAACCACACGTGTAATATAAATGTTACCAGAACAGGGTTGAGCAGCAATATGTGTTAATATGTGTTTCATCAAACAGAGTTATTTTCTGAAAAAGAAAATGGAAATCTTTCCTTAGATACATTTTGGCCAAATATAAATATAATAAGCTTAAAATAACACACCTTGGAAAAGTTCAAGATGCAGACAAAAAAATGTACTCTAATGACATGAGTTCAGAAACAATCTCTCAATCTTGAAAACTGTAAATAAATCATTTTAGAGGGCTACATTGAAATGTTAACTTCATCCAAATTATAGATTTTACCTGAACATCTACAGTATAGTGTGAGGTACAGTTAGGTTTAAATGGAATAGTCTGAAACCAGTTGGAATACCTCTTCAAGAGCCACTGAACACGGCGATTGGCAAGCGGGTTTTTCTGTTGCTCATTGGAAAGAACGAGATTTCAGTCTTGGAGGTGTGTTTCCTGACCGATTCCGCGTTTGGTTAAGGATGTTTGTCCCCCATGAGACACTGTAGACGGGGAAACCCTTTCCCTTCCTCAAAATCCCCAGAATGAATCTAAGATAACTCAAGAAATCTGTAATTAATTTTGACGTTTTTGTCGAGCAATTTAACTAAGTGTGTTTGGTGCAGTATTCTCAAGTAAAAAAACGCGTGACGTGTTGTCTTATGTAAACAAAGTCGGAGCTGCTGGCCAGGTCTGTCTCACTGTCTATTCTATTGGATAGAGAGCAATCACCACGGCTGTTCACCCCATGTAAGTGGGCAAATGTACATTGTCAAATCAAAACCCAACCTTAGTTTACCCGTTGTGACGCACAGATGTTACAAACTCAGTTTTAGACGAGACTATCCATTTTAGACTTTGCAGTCAATTTTGAAACTAGAATAACTGTTTCTGACTCATATAGATGCCACATAGGCCATTTTCAAAGCGATTTGTTTCTTTTGAAAGGCAGTCGCTCTTTAAGTTAAGACCAATCAAATAATTAGAGCAGACAGGTAATTAAAGGCCCATGCTGGCTTTAAACCAAGAATACAGGCCTCCCCAGCCCAGGACCATAATACCCTCAAGTCTAAATGTGCTTAAAAACCAAAGGATTTCACACTCTGAACAATCCGTACACAGACAGCCGCTATCCAGGTTAGCTATAGCTGCTGCTAGATTGAGGATAACTATGCCTAAAGCTCTTCAAGCTTGAGGTGACATGCCGTTATGTAGCGAGAACCATTACTAGGTTTGTGCACTAAAGTGAACTGGCTTTTGACTCCACCTTGCATGTATTGAAAGGAGCATAACTTTGGCATGTTACAAATTCTCCATATTGTTGAGGACATCTCAATCAAATAATGCTTTTTTGAAGGACTAATATGATATGCAATGACCATTTAAGAGAAAAGAGCAACTAGAAAACAAATTGCTGTCTTAATGTTGATTTGAGTTGAATTTTTTTGTCATTATATATTTCCATAACCCCTATATTTGCCACCACAATTTACTAAGACTACTCAGCATCATAATATATTTATGGGTTGACATTCCCTCAGGATTTCTTTGTGTCCTCTCTTGGCCTCACTTGAATGCTCTCTCAATATAGGAAGAGAATGTTTGGGAAATGATAAACAACAACCAACTGCAGTAAAGTTGATGCAATGCATCTGTGTTATAGATAATGTATATTTATTGGAGGCTAAGTTACATTTATTTATTTAGATAGCATCATCGAAAAAGAGGAATATGTTTATTTATTGAACTATTGGTGCCAAAGTGGACTGTGTGATATTCAAAATATTCTCACTGTTGAATAAACTTAATCTGCTTAAAAATATAACATTGTATGTTCTTCTCTTAGAAAAACTCACATGTACAATGGCACACACATCCGCTAAAGTGATGTTACAGACGTTTTGTATACATTCATCCAGTAGTTTTGAAAGTAGCGCTCATGAGCCGAAACGGGTCCCCGAAAATTGTGCACAATTGTGTAAAAAGTCATCCATTTCGTATGATATGTTACATCCTGCATTTTTGTAATCTTTTTTTTAAGACAATGAAAGAAACTGTCCTACAATATCCTACAAAAGTGTAAGTGCTTAAGATCCTGTTCAATCTCTTGAAGGAGTTGATTTTCAAACCTCTCTTCAATGTGATTGCAGTGAAGAAAATTGCATAAATATTGCCAATGAGCATCATGAATCTTCTAATACTTCTGTATAATCATCCTAAACAGAGCTAATTGTCTGCATTTCAAGTTAAATTATGCTAAATGTTATTTGTAGTAGAAGAAAGCTACAGACCATGCCTCAGACTATCAAATTAAGAGGCCACAATGAGAGCCTTAATCTCAGTCCAGAATCATGCATGCCATGGCACAATGCAATGAAAACATTGCCTAATTTGGCATGAAAGACTTGTATTCGTCCAGCTTTGGAATAACCGTTCTGCCCCTTGCAATATGTTAATACTACCGGAGATTAAAATAAACAAAGGCAATCCATGGCATGAAAAAAAACCCTCCTCATTATCAAAATGTCTGGGGAGGATATTTGATATTATTTGATATTAAGCTCCACCACAATTGTAGGGTTTTACTAATCGCTGTAGGCCCTTTAATCATTATGTCATTGCACTCCCAAGGGAAAAAATAGTATATTTGTATATATTACAAGTATACTAAAGTAAAAATATACTATCATTACACTTCAACACACTTATTAAAAGTGTACTTTAAATTAATAGTTTTTTCCGTCTTTTAGTAAACTAAAAGTGGCAGTAATAAAGCCTCTCTTGAAAAAGCCAAACCTTGACCCAGAAAATGTAAAAAACGATTGGCCTATATCGAGTCTCCCATTCCTCTCATACATTTCAAATAATGTATACAAAATGCTTCAGTCTGGTTTTAGACCCCATCATAAAACTGAGACTGCATTTGTGAAGGTGGTAAATTACCATTTAATGTCGTCAGACCAAGGCTCTGCATCTGTTCTCATGCTCCTAGACCTTAGTGCTGATATTGACACCATCGATCACCAGAGATTAGAAACGGAAATTGGTCTGCCCGGACAAGTTCTTACCTGATTTAGATCTTATTTGTTGGAAAGATATCAGTTCGTCTCTGTGGATGGTTTGTCCTCTGACAAATCAGTTCCTCAAGGTTCCTTTTAGGACCACTATTGTTTTCACTATATATTCTACTTCTTTGTGATGTCATTCGGACACACAAAGTCAATTTACGCTGCTATGGTGACGACACCCAGCTGTACATTTCGATGAAACATGGTGCAGCCCCAAACTTGCTTACCCTGGAAGCCTGTGTTTCAGACATAAGGAACTTGATGGCGGTAAAGTTTTAACTTTTAATCTCTGACAAAACAGAGATGCTAGTTCTAGGTCCCAAGAAACAAAGAGATCTGCTGTTGGTTCTAACAATTAATCTTGATAGTTGTCGTCTCAAATAAAACTTTGAATGACCTTGGCTTTACTCTGGACCTTAATCTCTCTTTTGACAAACATATCAATATTTCAGGGACAGCTATTTTCCATCTTTGTAAACATTGAAAAAACCTTAAATTTGTATTATTAAAAAATTATGCAGAAAAGCTAATCCATGCTTTTGCTACTTCTAGATTAGACTACTGCAATGCTCTACGCATCGGCTACCCAGATAAAGCACTAAATAAACTTAAGTTAGTGCTAAACACAGCTGCTAGATTCTTGACTAGAACTAAAAGTGCTCCAGTGCTAGCCTCTCTACACTGGCTTCCTGCTAAGTCTAGGGCTGATTTCAAGGTTTTAATGCTAACCTACAAATCATTACATGGTCTCCAACCTATCTCTCCTATTTGGTCCTGCCGTAAATACCTACACGTATGCTACGGTCCCAAGACGCAGGCCTCCTTATTGTCCCTAGAATTTCTAAGCAAACAGCTGGAGGCAGGGCTTTCTCCTAAAGAGCTTAATTTTTATGGAATGGTCTGCCTATCCATGAGAGAGATACAGACTCTGTCTCGACATTTAAGTCTTTACTGAAGACTCATCTCTTCAGTGGGTCCTATGATTGAGTGTAGTCCGGCTCAAAGGTGCGAAGGTGAACGGCAAGGCATTGGAGCAACGAACAGCCCTAGCTGTCTCTGCCTGGCCGGCTCCCCTCTCTCCACTGGGATTCTTTGCCTGAGTCACTGGCTTACTAGTGCTCTTCCATGCTGTCCCTAGGAGGGGTGCGTCACTTGAGTGGGTTGAGTCACAGACATGATCTTCCTGTCCGGTTTTGCGCCCCCTCGGGATCGTGCAGTGGAGGAGATCTTTGTGGGCTATACTCAGCCTTGTCTCAGTGTAGTAAGTTGGTGGTCTATTGATATCCCTCTAGTGGTGTGTGCAGGACCGGTGAGTGCATTTCTGCCGCTCTAGCCGAAACACAATTGTGCCGCCCCTCTATTTTCAACGTACAATACACCAACAACAACACGCAGCCAATACAAGCCATAAGCAAAAAACAGCAACAACACAAACACCAATATATACACATCACACAAATAGACAAGTGCAACGCACAAAGTGTCAACAAGTAGATGCATGACGCATATGACAACAACGGCACCAGGTCTGCAGCATCATAAATCCAATAGGTTCCAAACCCCTTTACAGCAGATTCATGACAGCACAGCTATTTTGTAAATAATCGAATTTCAACTAATCTAAATAGTGACTGTAATAATATTGAAAATATTTATATACAAAACCTTGTGCGTAAAACACACGGACACACACACACACACACACACACACACACACACACACACACACACACACACACACACACACACACACACAAGCGCGCAGCAAGGCGCATATCATCAGCAGATTCACAGCCTAAAACTACTAGAGACAAAAACGCTTATCTTGCCTTTCAGAAGTGTACACAGTGGGCTTTCATGGTTGCAAACGTCTTCACTGCATCCTCCATTTTGATCATCTGTGCCAGATTATGTTCAATAGAGATTCTTGCCAGTCCATTCAGTCTCTCTTGTTTCATTGTACTCCGAAGGTAGTTTTTTATTCGTTTCAACTTTGAGAAACTCCGTTCTCCTGAAGCAACTGAAACAGGGAGGGTAAGAAGCACCCGTAAAGCTATGAAAGCATTAGGGAAAACTGATTCCATCTTATTGTCACAGATCAATTTGAGTGCGTCAAGTGGTTTAGTTCCAGCTGCTACGGGTCTGCTCAAAGCCGTTAGCTCCGCAAAAAGTTCTTGCCCATCGACATCTCTGAAGTTGTTGTGTGTCAGGTCCTTTTCCAGTGCTGTGCATTTTTGCAGAACATCAAAAGCGTTTTTCTCTTTGATGGATGCAATGTCATACAACACCCCAAATATGTCCCCGTGCTCCTTTGCAAAAACATTTTTTTGTACTCACAACCCGACAATTTGGGTCGTTTAGACATGGTTGTACAGTGTACTGTGGCGAGCTCGGCCAGAAGAAGATGGCATGAGACAGAGATTGATTTAACAGAGAATTCCTGTACCCCATACACCACACGACTCCAGGAACGTCACACTTTATTATCCTAGCGTATGCCGGCCAGATCGCTACAGTACTGTCAGTCAGTGTTCCGACCTCTGACCTCGTGAGACGGGGACGGTGGCCGCTGATTGGTGATTTTGATTGACAGACACACATTCCTCACCAATGGACTATAAGAGGCGGCAAAACAATTTGTATTTTTTATAAGCCCACATTTTGCCGCCTTTCCAAAGTGCCGCTCTAGGCCATTGTATAGTCTGCCTATACGCACGCTCCGGCCCTGGGTGTGGGGGCTGTGCTTTGGCAAAGTGGGTGGGTTTATATACTGCCTCGTTGGCCCTGTCCGGGGGTATCGTCGGACTGGGACACAGTGTCCCCCGACCCACCCCTGTCTCAGCCTCCAGTATCTATGCTGCAATAGTCTATGTGCTGGGGGGCTAGGGACAGTCTGGTATATTTGGTGTAATTCTCCTGTCTTATCTGGTGTCCTGTGTGAATTTAAGTACGCTCCCTCTAATTCTCTCTCTCTCCCTCTCTCCCTCCCCTCCTGGAGGACCTGAGCCCTAGGATCATGCCTCAGGAATACCTACATGTAGCCTGGCTGCCCCATTCCACCTGGTCATGCTGCTGAAGAACATCTAGCTTTTTATTCCTAGCTAATTTGTCCTGGGATATAAACATTGGGCTGTTATCTTACCTAAAATGTACAAGGTCCTCTACTCCGACAATTAAGTAATTATTAATCTCTCCTCCTTCAGGCTTCTTCTTCTTCTTTGGACCTTATTTGGCGGTTGGCAACCAACTTTAAGGTGCATTACAACCACCAACTGGACTGGAGTGTGGACCTCAGTTCATCTTTCAATCACCCAGGTGGGTGTATGCTCCTAAAACCCAATGAGCGCGTCAAGCATCACAAATAGAACTAAGTTCTATTTTAGCGCCTGGCTACACAGACCCTCCTTGATGCGTGCGAGCAGTGTGGGTGCAATGATTGAATAACATGTATGTGTACATTTATTTTGCAATTCTCACGCACGCGACGCGGGTGGTGTGGTCAGCATGTTAGAGACTTACCCAAGAAGACACCGTTGTAATCGCTGCCAAAGGTGTTTCTAACATGTATTGACTCAGAGAGCTGAATACCACACAATGACTATGTTTTAGTTATCTCATTTCTTACACTTTAGAAATTTCAGAGTATTTTGTGTAGATTCTTGACCAAAAATTACAATTAAATCCATTTTAGTCCCACTTCTTAAAAATAAAATGTGAAGAAATCCAAGGGGCATGAATACTTTTGCAACGCACTGTAGTTTCAGTGTCAATAATGAGTTCCTGTTCAGAAGAGTGCAGAGACAGTTGACAATGATGCAAAGCTGAGGAACATGCTTCCTGAGAATACTTTTTCATATCTCAAGAAATATATATTTAAAGTATACGTTCAAAAATATGTGCCAAAAATGTGCATAATACCCAGCATAATTTTATACCCAGCATAAGTTTTGTCATATTTATAATATGATATTGTTCCTCATTTTTAGCTTATTCAAATGTTTTAATGATAATTTTCAAACCGAATAATGTAATTTTAATGACACATTAAATATTACATATTACACATTTTATTGAATATTAATTTATCGCCGTAATGTGAACAATTTAAGTGTGAAATGCCACTGGTGCACAGTTGTCAAACGCATTACTTGTAAATTGCTGCTCCTGCCACAACTGCTTTGTCAATAGCATGTTAACATTGGCTAAGAAAGATGCCTTGGTCAATCAAGTTTATTTGGAAAAGTATACAGTACCAGTTTGGACACACCTACTCATTGAAGGTTTTTTTAAAAACTATTTTCTACATTGTAGAATAATAGTGAATACATCAAAACTATGAAATAACACATATGGAATCATGTAGTAACCAAAAAAGTGTTAAACAAATTCTAAATAAATCATAGACAGTGTCACCAGTAAAGTACACCCACAACATCACACCTCCTCCTCCATGCATCACGGTGGGAACTACACATGTGGAGATCATCCGTTCACCTACTCTGTGTCTCACAGACTGGTACTGTACTTGAAACACATTATAAATACACTTTATTGTAAAGAAATACAGGAATTCTAATTCAAATACAATTTTAGTATACAGTCGTGGACAAAGGTTTTGAGAATGACACAAGTATTGGTCTCCACAAAGTTTGCTGCCTCAGTGTTGATGATGGCAATTTGCATATACTCCAGAATGTCATGAAGAGTGATCAGATGAATTGCAATTAATTGCAAAGTCCCTCTTTGCCATGAAAATGAACTTAATCCCCAAAAAACATGTCCTCTGCATTTCAGCCCTGCCACAAAAGGACCAGCTGCCATCATGTCAGTGATTGCCTCGTTAGCACAGGTGAGAGTGTTGACGAGGATAAGGCTGGAGATCACTCTGTCATGCTGATTGAGTCAGAATAACAGACTGGAAGCTTTAAAAGGAGGGTGGTGCTTGAAATTATTGTTCTTCTTCTGTCAATCATGGTTACCTGCAAGGAAACACATGCCGTCATCAATGCTTTGCACAAAAAGGGCTTCACAGGCAAGGATATTGCTGCTGGTAAGATTGCACCTAAATCAACCATTTATTGGATCATCAAGAACTTCAAGGAGAGAGGTTAAATTGTTGTGAAGAAGGCGTCAGGGCGCCCAAGAAAGTACAGCAAGCGCCAGGACCGTCTCCTAAAGTTGATTCAGCTGCGGGATCGGGGCACCATCAGTGCAAAGCTTGTTTAGGAATGGCAGCAGGCAGGTGTGAGTGCATCTGCACGCACAGTGAGGCGAAGACTTTTGGAGGATGGCCACTTCTCTCCAGGAAAAACATCAGGGACAGACTGATATTCTGCAAAAGGTACAGGGATTGGACTGCTGAGGACTGGGGTAGAGTCATTTTCTCTGAATCCCCTTTCCAATTGTTTGGGCCATCCGGAAAACACCTTGTCCGGAGAAGACAAGGTGAGCGCTACCATCAGTCCTGTGTCATGCAAACAGTAAAGCATCCTGAAACCATTCATGTGTGGGGTTGCTTCTCAGCCAAGGGAGTGGGCTCACTCACACTTTTGCCTAAGAACACAGCCATGAATAAAGAATGGTACCAACACATCCTCCGAGAGCAACTTCTCGCAACCATCCAAGAACAGTTTGGTGACGACTAATGCCTTTTCCAGCATGATGGAGCATCTTGCCATAAGGCAAAAGTGATAACTAAGTGGCTCGGGGAACAAAACATGGACATTTTGGGTCCATGGCCAGGAAACTTCCCAGACCTTAATCCCATTGAGAACTTGTGGTCGATCCTCAAGAGGCGGGTGGACAAACAAAAACCCACAACTTCTGACAAACTCCAAGCATTGATTATACAAGAATGGCCTGCCATCAGTCAGGATGTGGCCCAGAAGTTAATTGACAGCATGCCAGGGCGGATTGCAGAGGTCTTGAAAAAGAAGGGTCAACACTGCAAATATTGACTCTTTGCATAAACTGAATGTCATTGTCAATGAAAGCCTTTGACACTTATGGAATACTTGTAATTATACTTCAGTGTACCATAGTAACTACTGACATAAAGATCTAAGAACACTGAAGCAGCAAACTTTGTGGAGACCAATACTTGTGTCATTCTCAAAACCTTTGGCCACGACTGTATATTTACTAGAACTAATGCATTAGTAAACCTGCTACAATCATGCAGTACAGAGTACAGTCAATAAGCAGTTTATCAGTTAAAGGTCGCAATAAATTAATAAAACCAAAAGCTTACCTTGACTTGGAAGAGTTACAGTGTTGGATAGCCATAGCAAGCAAGCTAACATAGCATCCCTCTCTGTTTGAGCCAGGTGTTTTAGTAGGCTAAACTATCTAGCTAAATTGCCTAGCTAAGTAAGTGAAAGGGAAAACAAATACAACTAAATATAGCTATCTCTCTCTCTCACTTGCTTCTCGTACATTTTTCAAGAAATACATTTTGTTAAAAACTGTTCAGCTATTTTCTTTCTCTCTCTTTGAGGTGGCGTACAATTGGCCCAGCGTCGTCCAAGTTTGACCTGTGTGGGCCGTCATTGTAAATAAGAATTTGTTCTTATCCGACTTGCCTACTTAAATAAAGGTTAAATTTAAATTATCTGATCCTTTGATTGGGTGGATAACATGCCAGTTCATGCTGCAAGAGCTTGGATAGGTTGGAGGATGTCCTCTGGAAGTTATAATTACTATGTAAGTCTATGGAAGGGGGTGAGAACCACAAGCTGTCACGGTGCGCATTATATAAGGGACGGTAGACAGAATGATCCACCACCCTGGGACGCAAAGGAGCTTAACTTTAGGAGATATCCTCCTCGGTATGGGAAAAATTACCGAGGAGGAACACTCTTATTATCGTTCGGTGGAGGAAGGCTGGGGTCCGGAGCAGCAGAGGCGCCGGAGACGGAGGACACGTCACCGGGCTAAAGTTGAGGACCAGCCTGGAGCCCAGAAAACCCCTCAAACTGATTTTGGGGGGGGGCTATGGGGGTGGTCGGGGATCGGGGGAGAAGAGCCCCGACCACTGCACTCGTGGGGGTTCCAGGAGGAGCCCCTACAGCCATGGGAGCGGGAGTACAGAGAGGAGTCGGAGGAAGATGACGACGATGTGCTTCTGTTCCCTCACTCGTGGGGGTTCCCGGAGGAGCCCTCACAGGATGGGGATTGGCGGTGGAGTAGAGACGACAGGGACAGTCGTGCTCCAGCGCCAGTTCCCAGTCCGGTGCCTCCAGCGCCGGTCCAGAGTCGGAGGAAGAGGAGAACGACTCTGCACACCAAACCATCGGTGCGCAACGATAGCCCGGTACGGCCCGCGCCTGCTCCGCGCACCAGCCCTATGGTGCGTGTCCCCAGCCCGGTGCGACCCGTGCCAGCCAGACGCACCAGCCCAACGGTGCGTTTCCCCAGCCCGGTACGGCCCGCGCCTGCTCCACGCACCAGCCCTATGGTGCGTGTCTACAGCCCGGTGCGACCCGTGCCAGCTAAACGCATCAGACCAGTGGTGCGTTCCCCCAGTCCAGTACGCCCCGTGCCTACTCCTCGCACGGAGGCTACAGCGACGGTCGCCAGCTCAGCTCTGTGGTTGGAGACCATCTCTGCGTCGGTGCCCAGGGTGGGCACGACGTTCAGCCCCGCTGTGGAGCAGGAGCTCCATAGCGCGTCGGTGCCCAGTCTGGGGCCGACAGCCAGCCCAACCACAGGGCTGGAAACCATCTCTGCGTCGGTGCCCAGGGTGGGCACGACGTTCAGCCCCGCTGTGGAGCAGGAGCTCCATAGCGCGTCGGTGCCCAGTCTGGGGCCGACAGCCAGCCCAACCACAGGGCTGGAAACCATCTCTGCGTCGGTGCCCAGGGTGGGCACGACGTTCAGCCCCGCTGTGGAGCAGGAGCTCCATAGCGCGTCGGTGCCCAGTCTGGGGCCGACAGCCAGCCCAACCAGAGGGCTGGAAACCATCTCTGCGTCGGTGCCCAGGGTGGGCACGACGTTCAGCCCCGCTGTGGAGCAGGAGCTCCATAGCGTGTCGGTGCCCAGTCTGGGGCCGACAGCCAGCCCCACCAGAGGGCTGGAAACCATCTCTGCGTCGGTGCCCAGGGGGGGCACGACGTTCAGTCCCGCTGTGGAGCAGGAGCTCCATAGCGTGTCGGCGCCCAGTCTGGGACAGACAGCCAGACCTACGGCAGGGCTGAAAACCACCTCTCCGTCGGTGCCCAGGGTGGGCACGGCGTCCAGCCCGAGGTCTCCTGTGAAGGTCAGCAGCCCGAGACCTCCGGTGAGGGTTAGCTGTCCGAGGTCTCCGGAGAAGGTCAGCAGCCCGAGGCCTCCTGTGACGGTCAGCAGCCTGAGGCCTCCTGTGAAGGTCAGCAGCCCGAGGCCTCCGGTGAAGGTCAGCAGCCTGAGACCTCCGGAGAAGGTCAGCAGCCCGAGACCTCCGGAGAAGGTCAGCAGCCCGAGGCCTCCTGTGAAGGTCAGCAGCCCGAGGCCTCCTGTGAAGGTCAGCAGCCCGAGGCCTCCTGTGAAGGTCAGCACCCCGAGGCCTCCGGTGAAGGTCAGCAGCCCGAGACCTCCGGAGAAGGTCAGCAGCCCGAGACCTCCGGAGAAGGTCAGCAGCCCGAGGCCTCCTGTGAAGGTCAGCAGCCCGAGGGTCCCGGTGAAGGTCAGCAGCCCGAAACCCCCGGCGAAGGTCAGCAGCCCGAGACCCCCGGCGAAGGTCAGCAGCCCGAGACCTCCGGGGAAGGTCAGCAGCCCGAGACCTCCGGGGAAGGTCAGCAGCCCGAGACCTCCGGGGAAGGTCAGCAGCCCGAGACCTCCGGGGAAGGTCAGCAGCCCGAGACCTCCGGGGAAGGTCAGCAGCCCGGGACCTCAGGTGAAGGTGAGCAGCCCTGAACCTCCACCAGAGCCACATCCGGGTCCAGCAGTCTGCTCTGCTACAGCGCCAGAGCGGTCCGCTCCACCGGTGCCCAGTCCGGGGCCGGTCATCTGCGTCGCTCCAGTGCCGGAGCAATCCGCTCCACCGGTGCCCAGTCCGGGGCCGGTCGTCGCCGTCGCTCCAGTGACGGAGCAGTCCGCTCCACCGGTGCCCAGTCCGGGGCCGGTCGTCTGCGTCGCTCCAGTGCCGGAGCAGTCCGCTCCATCAGTGCCCAGTCCGGGGCCGGTCATCTGCGTCGCTCCAGTGCCGGAGCAGTCCGCTCCACCGGTGCCCAGTCCGGGGCCGGTCGTCTACGTCGCTCCAGTGACAGAGCAGTCCGCTCCACCGGTGCCCAGTCCGGGGCCGGTCGTCGGCGTCGCTCCAGTGCCGGAGCAGTCTGCTCCACCGGTGCCCAGTCCGGGACCGGTCGTCTACGTCGCTCCAGTGACGGAGCAGTCCGCTCCACCGGTGCCCAGTCCGGGGCCGGTCGTCTGCGTCGCTCCAGTGCCGGAGCAGTCCGCTCCACCGGTGCCCAGTCCGGGGCCGGTTGTCAGCCCCTCTCCAGGGTCGAGGGCTCCCACACCAGGGTCCAGACAGGACTTGGTGGATGGCGGGAGTACTGAGGGGGGAACCATCGCGCCGGGGTCCGGACTGGACCGGGCGTGCAACGGAGAGGTAGGAGGGAAGCTACTCTCACAGCCTGTGCCACGCCCGGAACCAGAACCGGAGCCTCCACCAGCAACCACCTCAGTACCCCGCCATGTCCCCCCTAGTTTTTTGGACATTTTTTCTGGAGAGGGGGGATTGTTTGTGTGCGATCGGGAGTCCGCACCTTAGGGGGGGGGGTACTGTGAGGGCTTGGTTGTGGTAAGGCCTCTTACTCCCACCTAGGGGAGGAGAGAGGCACACAACCAAGTCCTCACACACTTATCAGGGAGATTATCATCCCCAATCAGAGACAGCTGTCTAGCGTTGTCTCTGATTGGGGATGGTATTTAAGCTCCACACAAATCCACCTGTGTGTGGATCATTGTTCCTGCTTGTCTGCCGTGTTAAACAGAAAGCAAGTAAGTCACCGTGTTTTGTTTGGTACTAGTTATATTTTTTCACTCTCCTTTTTATTTGTTAAATGCTTCGCGAGAACACCTCATTTCCAATAAAAAGGATGACACTTCACCAGCGCTCTGTCTACCGTCCCTTATATAATGCGCACCGTGACACAAGCCTCCTAGGTTTTGTATTAAAGTGTCTTATACCCAGAGGAGGATGGAAACTAGCTGTCCTCCGGCTACAACATGGTGCTACCCTACAAAGCGATGTTGAGGCTATGTAGACCTTCATTGCAAAACAGTGTGTTTTAATCAATTATTTGGTAACCCAAATATATTTAGTATAGTTTTATCTAAAAAATTATAATATTTCACTATTTCTATTTTTTTGAAATTCACTGAGGAAGATGGTCCTCCCCTTCCTCCTTTGAGGAGCCTCCACTGCTATACATCTACATAGGGAATTCAAGCTGACATGTTTACCTGTTAACGTAGATATGCTTTTACACATTTCTCAAGAACATGATTTAATAACGAAAGTGTAATAGGTTTTGTAAGGGCCTGACTGAGGCCAGGTCCCTGACTACCTCTAGGGGGAGTGGGATGGCCACAGTCAGGTCCTGACACTCACAGGGTTGGGTTGTTGGTGATCCCCAATTAGAGACAGCTGTCTTGAGTTGTCTCTAATTGGGGATTCTATTTATGAGCACTGCACGTCCACCTGCGTGTGTATCATTGTTTGTGTTTGTGTGTTTGCACTCACGCCACGGTATAGTACGTTTGTTGTTTTGACAGTTTTATTATTTAAATAAAACATGTTTGCACCGTCCTCTCGCTCTGCGCCTCGTTCCCTCACTACTCACCGTGACAGGTTTCACATTCTCCACACATTCCACCAGTCCAGCTTTGCATCACCATTGATGTGTTGCTTTGTCTTTTCTGTACTTACCCTTAGCAAAGTGTCTGTGGTTTTCACTGGAAGAGGCTGATAGAGAGATGATATCTACAACCAATGCCAGAGTCTTTACTTGTCAGTCAATTCTCTGGAAACTACAGCAGTAGCATGGGTAAAATCACAGGGGAAGCCAAGCCAGAAAAACAAGCCATATTACAACCTAAATGTTGTGATAATTGCGTTGTTTGCTCTATAACCTGTTAGTTCATATGACTTGAGACCGTGATATATAGGCCTAAGGCCAAGACAATAAAAAGACAGTGGCAGAATAAATTCACCACACCTTTGTTTCATCACAAAACCGGAGAGCAACCTCTGTCCGGTGAAGTCCACAAAGCATATTTTATGTAACAAACAGTTACATGACCTACAGCATGGTCAAGCAAGTGTTTCCGACATTTTCGGTCTATTAAACAACTATTGATTGAGAACCACAGAGAGTTACCCCATGTCGCAAAGATAACAGGAGCTGCCTCCTCTATTACAGCACCATCTCAACTTCAAAATTTCAACATAATCAAATCACCTATTCTTAGTCATCATCCTCTCTTTCATGTTGACGAAATGGTTTCTGACTCTGTTATAAAGTACACACTTTTATTTATTTTTTGTCCTAAGCTACCTGGCTAAAATGCTTGCTCGCTAGCCTAACTTTTTTTCATGGGTAACATTAGGTAGTTAACATTAGCCTTATACATCACAACGAGATGGAACAACACAACGAGGTGCAACAATTCAAGTGGTTTCTGTCAATGACGAATTGCACTCGATGTGATTGAAGGATGTTATTATTACTCATGTACCATTAAAACCTGTAAGAAATACAGTGTGCTCAGAAAATATTCAGATCCCTTCACTTTTTCCACATTTTGTTATGTTACAGCCTTATTCTAAAATGGATTGTTTTTCCCCTCATCAATCTACACACAACACCCCATAATAACAAAGAAAAGCAGTTTTTTTTTTATTGATAAAAAAAATATATAAAAAAATGAAACAACACATTTACATAAGTATTCAGATCCTTTATTCAGTACTTTATTGAATCACTTTTGGAAGCGATTACAGCCTCGAGTCGTCTTGGGTATAACGCTACCAGCTTGGCACACCTGTATTTGGGGAGTTTCTCCAAATGTTCTTTGCAGATCCTCTCAAGCTCTGTCAGGTTGGATGGTGAGCGTCGCTGCACAGCTATTTTCAAGTCTCTCCAGAGATATACGATTCTGGCTGGGCCACTGAAGGACATTCAGAGACTTGTCCTGAAGCCATTCCTGTGTGTCTTGGCTGTGTGCTTAGGGTCGTTGTCAAATCAAATCAAATCAAATTTATTTATAAAGCGCTTTTTACATCAGCCGATGTCACAAAGTGCTATACAGAAACCCAGCAAGCAATGCAGATGTAGAAGCACGGTGGCTAGTAAAAACTCCCTAGAAAGGCAAAACCTAGGAAGAAACCTAGAGAGGAACCAGGCTCTGAGGGGTGGCCAGTCCTCTTCTGGCTGTGCCGGGTGGAGATTATAACAATTTATGGCCATTAAGGCCAGTTCTTTCTCCAAGATGTTCAAATGTTCATAGATGACCAGCAGGGTCAAATAATAATAAAAGTAGTTGTGGAGGTTGCAACAGGTAAATACATCAGGAGTGAATGTCACTTGGTTTTTCAGTGCAATAGAGCGAGAGCGAGATGAAAACAGCAGGTCTGGGACAAGGTGGCACGTCCAATGAACAGGTCAGGGTTCCATAACCGCAGGCAGAGGAGTTGAAACCGGTGCAGCAGCACGACCAGGTGGACTGGGGACAGCTAGGAGTCATCAGGGCAGGTGGTCCTGAAGCATGGTCCTCCGGGTAGGCTCAGATCCTCCGGGAGAGGAGGTAGAGTGGGAGAGAGAGATAATTAGAGGGAGCATACTTAAATTCACACAAGACACTGGATAATAACATCAGATTTAACAAACTGACCCTAGCCCCCCGGCACATAGACTATTGCAGCATAGATTCTGGAGGCTGAGACAGGGGGGGGGGGGTTGTCCTGTTGGAAGGTGAACCTTTGCCCCAGTCTGAGATCCTGAGCTCTATGGAGCAGGTTTATATCAAGGATCTCTCTGTACTTTGCTCCATTCATCTTTCCCTCGATCCTAACTAGTCTCCCAGTCCCTGCCGCTGACAAACATCCCCACAGCATGATGCTGCCACCACCATGCTTCACCGTATGGGTGGTTTTGACCTGGTGATGATTGGTGCCTGGTTTCCTCCAGACACTTGGCATTCAGGCCAAAGGGTTAAATCTTGATTTCATCAGACCAGAGAATCTTGTTTCTCATGGTCTGAGTCCTTTAGGTGCCTTTTGGCAAATTCCAAGAGAGCTGTCATGTGCCTTTTACTGAGGAGTAGTTGCCACTCTACCATAAAGGCCTGATTGGTGGAGTGCTGCAGAGATGGTTGTCCTTCTGGAAGGATCTCCACAGAGGAACTCTAGAGCTCTGTCAGAGTGACCATCAGATTCTTGGTCACCTCCCTGACCAAGGCCATTCTCCCCCGTTTGGCTGGGCGGCCAGCTCTAGGAAGAGTTGGTGGTTCCAAACTTCTTCCATTAAAGAATGATGGAGGCCACTATGTTCTTGGGGACCTTCAACGCTGCATAAATGTTTTGGTACCCTTCCCCAGATCTGTGCCTCGACACAATCCTGTCTTGGAGCTCTACGGGCAATTCCTTTGACCTCATGGCTTGGTTTTTGCTCTGACATGCACTGTCAACTGTGGGACCTTATATAGACAGGTGTGTGCCTTTCCAAATCATGTCCAATCAAATGAATTTACCACAGGTGGACTCCAATCAAGTTGTATAAACATCTCAAGGATGATCAATGGAAACAGGATGCAGTTGAGCTCAATTTCGAGTCTCATAGCAAAAGGTCTGAATACTTATGTAAATAAGGTATTGCTGATTTTATTTTTTGTAAATGTGCAAAAAAATATAAAACCTGTATTCGCTTTGTCATTATGGGGTATTGTGTATAGATAAATTAGGATTTTTTTTATTTAATCCATTTTAGAATAAGGCTGTAACGTAACAAAATGTGGAAAAAGGGAAGGGGTCTGAATACTTTCCAAATGCACTGTAGCCCTGCTTCTCTTATTTGGATAAGAGCTCTGAACGTGATGAGAGACTTGCATTAACAAGCTGTCATCTGCTAACATGCTGTTCTTTCAAGGGTGTTCTACAGTAACTGAATTAGTCTACCTGTTTTCATAAAGTATTGTGAGGAGTGATGGTTTTATTTATTTGCCCAAAGACATTCGTGAAATGTTGAAGTTGAATGACAGATTCTTTGTTGTACCTGTATACTATGCACTTGCTGTAGGCCAACTGATAAGGTTTGAACTTTCAACCTACAGGTGCTGCATTTAACATGTTGAGTAGTGCCACTCTGTGAATTTCATGTTTCTGTATTTATGTTCCTACATGTATTTGCATTCCCGGAGTATAAGAACTTCATTTCAACTTCATTTCAAACTATGCTGGCTAGTATAAATAGCTAGCTAGCTAACTTTCCGTTTGTGTGACACTAATAAGCCTAGTCTCTTTTGTTCACATCAATACTTTTTACATTTTAAATGTAACCTTTATTTAACTAGGCAAGTCAGTTAAGAACAAATTCTTATTTACAATGACAGCCTACCCCAGCCAAACCCTCCCCTAATACGGACGATGCTGGGCCATTGTGCGCCACCCTATGGGAATCCCGATCACGGCCGGTTGTGATACAGCCTGGGATCGAACAAGGGTCTGTAGTGACGCCTCTAGCAATGAGATGCCCAGTTCAGGTAAGAAACATAACTCAACAACTAGTTCAACAACAATAGCTTGCAAGCTCTGGAAGATGCTAGAAATAGCAATCAACTTATCAAGGTAAGGACTTTGCTCTCCATACAACCAATAGATTGTAGACCTACACCAGAAAAGAAAGGGGGCTCTCCATACAACCACTAGATTGTAAGCCTACACCAGAAAATTAATGCTGTCCATAACCTAGCTAACATGCAGTTTAGCATGCAGTATCTTAGCAAAGGGGGTAGGCCTATGAGGTGATAACTGAACTGGTGTTTTAAATTGAGACAGATTAGACAGCTGCATTCTTGTTTAGTGTGTGTGGCCCTTTACTGTAGGCTATTAGGCTACCACAGGCCATTGCCTTTGCCTCTGTCACTCAGCAGCACATAAACACAGAGGTGCAACGCTCTGTTTCCCCTGTTTTCCCCTAATCACCTAGTGCACTGTTGGCCAAGTGTGAACTGAACACAGCACCCAGAGACCCATTTGCCCATTTCATCCTAATTTGAGATAGCTGTGTGTTCATGTGTGCATCATGGTTTACAGTGTAATTTACTAGTTAAATGGACACATTCTGTGAAACATAACAGGATATCATACAGCGTTGATAATAGACCAAAAAAAAAGAAGCAAAAAAGTGTTAAACAAATCAAAATATAGTTTATATTTGAGATTCTTCCAAGTATCCACCCTTTGCCTTGATGACAGCTTTGTACACTCATGGCATTCTCTCAACCAGCTTCATGAAATGTCCCCCCGGGGGATCAATAAAGTATCTATCTATCTATCTATCTATCTATCTATCTATCTATCTATCTATATATCTATCTATCTATCTATCTATCTATCTATCTATCTATCTATCTATCTATCTATCTATCTATCTATCTATCTATCTATCTATCTATCTATCTATCTATCTATCTATCTATCTATCTATCTATCTATCTATCTATCTATCTATCTATCTATCTATCTATCTATCTATCTATCTATCTATCTATCTATCTATCTATCTATCTATCTATCTATCTATCTATCTATCTATCTATCTATCTATCTATCTATCTATCTATCTATCTATCTATCTATCTATCTATGAGGACCGCCACAGGAATGGAAGACCCAGAAATACCTCCGCTGCAGAGGATAAGTTCATTAGAGTTACCAGCCTCAGATTGCAGTCCAAATAATTGCTTCACAGAGTTCAAGTAACAGACACATCTCAACATCAACTGTTCAGAGGAGACTGTGTGAATCAGGCCTTCATGGACGAATTGCTGCAAAGAAACCACTACTAAAGGACACCAATAAGAAGAAGAGACTTGCTTGGGCCAAGAAACCCGTGCAATGGACCTTAGACTGGTGGAAATTTGTCCTTTGGTCTGGAGTCCAAATTGGAGATTTTTGGTTCCAATCTCAACCAAATGTAGATGGTTTGGAATGAGTCGGACCGCAGTGAAGGAAAAGCAGCCAACAAGTGCTCAGCATATGTGGGAACTCCTTCAAGACTGATGGAAAGTACTGATACTTGAAGAATCTCAAATATAAAATATATTTTGATTTGTTTAACCCTTTTTTGGTTACTACATGATTCCATATGTGTTATGTCATAGTTTTGATATCTTCACTTTTATTCTAAAATGTAAAAAATTTTGCAAATAAAGAAAAACCCTTAAATGAGTAATATTCCAAACCTTTGGCCCCGAGTGTATATATAAAAAAAAGTATACTTCTTTCACAGAAGTAGTGCACTGGGCCTTTACTAGTCCAATATTAGCAGA
Source organism: Thymallus thymallus (assembly GCA_023634145.1). Classification (NCBI taxonomy): domain Eukaryota; kingdom Metazoa; phylum Chordata; class Actinopteri; order Salmoniformes; family Salmonidae; genus Thymallus; species Thymallus thymallus. The sequence continues at coordinate 11,955,166 of CM042414.1, read as the reverse complement.
CTAATATAGACATGTGTAACGCAGGCAAAAAAATATATAATTCTGCATCTCCGCTTTGGCAAAAAAAGCATTTGTATAATTAAGAACAGTATCTTGCAGGTGAAAAAAAATCGTAGCACCACCACCCCCACTTCCCAAGCTATGATGTAACATGACCTGGATTTTATCTAAAGCTTTTTCATCACAATGTCTTCTTTTCTTTTCATGTCAGATGGTCCAGCACCATCCTCAGATAATTGCTAGAATTTTTTGTGTAATACACATTTCTGGAAAAAATATAGCTGCGAGCAGCAAAAAACGAGGTTCACAGGATGACAGACCCCCATTTTAGAAATTAAGAGGAAATCAGACTTCTCTTTTGTACTGAGACCTGAAGCCCTGCCTTTACACCGAACCTCCTGGTTGGCTAAACAGGTCTTTTGTCCTCATGACACAACTCTCTATGGAGCATGGATCAAAGTGGATTTGATGTGCGTCTGTATCATGTTTTCTTTAGCCAGAAGCATCATCAATCATCGTCCTCAGCCATGTTTGTTTTCCCAGTGTACTCAATATATGGATGAGGTATGAATATATTTGTGTGTGTGTGTGTGTGTGTCACAGCATCAGAAACAATCATAGACACACACACAGACAAAATACTCCTGGGGCAATCATTATAGAGAAGATGCCTGTCTACATAGACATCAGATACTAATCTGTTGAAAGGCTGGACTTTATGAGTCATGTACAAAATATGTTAGTATCTTAACCTTGATCAAACTACAGTAAATAATTCCACAGAAAGTCCACTGGGATTATAAAAAAATAGCAAATGATGCTGTCTCTATTCCAGAGAATAACAATAATAGTTATCTAGCAGGTGCAGAGTAGGACCTTTTCTGGGGAGATAAGTAAAGAGCATTTCTCAGAAAACTGTTTGCAGTCACCAATAGGGAAGTGTCTTTCCCCATAACTTCAAGCACAGTAATAATCCCACACATTTTACTGCACTGTCTGTAACAAAAGTACACCATTCAAGGGGCTTTAATTCCAGGAGGAACAACAGTTTTTCATATTATCTTGTTTCAGAAACAAATACGACATACACAAGCTCCGGGAGAAAAACAGGTGATGAAGCTATAAGCTATAAATCTCCCTGTGTTATTTATTGAATCAAACTGTGGTGGTTTGATGTGTAATTACAACTGTGGAAAGTAAATAAGGACTTTTGGCTGTGGCTACGGTTGCAAAATTCTGGGAACTTTCCATAAATTCCCTGGTTTTTCTGAAATCCCTGTTGGAAGATTCCCGGAATCAGGAGGGAATAAACAGGAAATCCGGACTACTCCAACCGGGATTTCTGGACAGACAGGGAATTTATAGAAGTTCCCAGAATTTTGCAACTCTAGCTGTGGCCCATGTTTATTAAAGCATGCAGAGTTGCTTCTGAGCCCGGGCCAACCAATCAGCACGCTATGTACAGTACTGTATACTATACATGTTTAGACAAGAGATAGAGGCTCTCAGCCCCTCAGACGGTATGGATTCATCCATAGCAGTGTGGTGTCAACAAACAACAGAGTTATAGAAAAGACATGATCGAGACATACTTATTATACTTCAGAAAGTATTCACACCCCTTGATTTTTCCAAATTTTGTTGTGTTACAGCAAATTGATATTATGTGTCACTGGCCTAGACATATAAAGTGTAATTATATTTATAGAAATGTTTAGAAATGTATTAAAAATGAAAAGATGAAATGTCTAGAGTTAATATTTATTCAACCCCTTTGTTATGGCAGGTCTAATTAAGTTCAGGAGTAAGAATGTACTTAATAAGTCACATAATAAGTTGCATGGACTCACTCTTTGTGTAATAATAGTCTAGCAGTGAATTTCAAACACAGATTCAACCACAAAGAACGGAGAGGTTTTCCAATGCCTCACAAAGAAGGACACCTATTGGTAGATGGTTAAAAATAAAGAAAGTAGACATTGAAAATCCCTTTGAGCATGGTGAAGTTACTAATTTCACTTTGGATGGAGTATCAATACACCCAGTCACTACAAAGATACAGGCGTCCTTCCTAACTCAATTGCAATAGAGGAAGGAAACTGCTCAGGGATGACTTTATGGTGACTTTAAAATAGTTGACCAGGTGAATCCATGTGAAAGCTATGATCCCTTATTGATGTCACTTGTTAAATCTACTTCAAACCAGTGTAGATGAAGGGGAGGGGACAATTGAGACAATTTTGACATGGTGTATGTGTGCAATTCAAGACAAAATATTTGATTTTCGTTATGTTCCCCAGCAAGAAAATAGTGTTCTTCAAACAGAAGGGGGGACTAACAAAGAAACGAAACGAAACAGGTGGTGTGCAATCTGTTTCGAAATTGCAAAGCATTATGACATCAAGATGGCATATGCCGATCCAAAAGCAGTAGTCAAAGAGTTGGTAATGCTTTGGTGGAGGAGGAAATCCTTCCAGAGAAGGAGGATGATGAAAAGGCTCCTACGGGTGGTAGAGTACACGCCATAAACATGCAACTGAGGGAGATAGAACTAAAGGCAAGGTTGGAGAAACAGAAATTAGAGTTGGAGCCCAGGAAAATACAAGATCAGTGTGCAGCCAGACTAGAACAAGAACAACGTGCGCATGCCATTCGATTAAAAGATATGGAGCTGGAAGCACGACAAAGAGAGATGGATCTGGAAGCACTCCAGTCAGGCCATCCTGCACCCTCAACAGAGTTTGATTTTGGTCGGAACTGCCGACTTGTACCGCCTTTCAGCGAAAAGGAGGGGGGGCATACAGACAACAGTTCTGTAAATTACAAAAGACAGAGTCACAAAGTCATGTTGAGTTCGCAAGGAAACAAGCATGTCCTTTTGATCGGTGGTGTGGTTCTCAAGAGGTCAAGGACCTTGAGGATTTAAAGACACTCACACTTCTCGAGCAGTTCAAGAATTGCCTGCACGAAAGGGTGGCTACTTACATTCATAAGCACAATGATCTCACTCTTAAGAAAGCTGCAGTTCTGGCAGATGAGTTTGTGTTGACACATAAAACTACCTTCACAAACAAAGCACCCAGTAGTTATCCCTACGCAAAAAGCAATCCAGGGAAGTCACCTCCTACTGCAAGGTTTCAGTCCATTTATACAGTACCCAAACATAAAGATCGGCAGAAAACCTGTTTGTCATTAACGCCATGAGAAAGGACACATTGTTTCTCAGTATTGAAACAGAAAAATTAGAGAGATAAAAACCAGTTCCAGAGTAGAGGAACCTGATGGGTTATCAGAAAAGTACCCAAGCGGGTTCCCGGTGTGTGCCGCTACACGTGCTATGTCTAAGGAAGTTTTCCGGTGGCAAGTCTAGTGTTGAGGAGGATCCCATCAGCGATCCCATCATGGTCGATCTGTCCGAGACATTTGTGGGTGATCCTGATTTCGCTAAACCTCCTGAGTTGACCTATCCTTTGAAAACCACAAAGGTGAGCAAGTTTGTAGGACCGCTGAAGGAAGAAGGGTCTCTACAATATACACTTCTATGTCTAGGAATGCGTCCAGAGGAGGAGTTTGGTGGAGTGTGAGTTACTTTGACAGAGATGGTGTTCTAATGAAGAAATGGCATCCCAGTGTATATCAAATTGTCGTTCCAGTTACACTTCGACAAGAGATACTGAGGTTGGCTCACAATGATAGTATGGCAGGCCATCTTGGGGTCAACAAGACATATGACAGTATCTTGCATATCCTCTTCTGGCCTGGAAACAGGATGTTGTGTCTTACTGTAAATCCTGTCGCTTTTGCTAGGAGACACCGAACGAAGCTATACCAACTGTACCGGTTGCACCTTTGCAGCCTATTCTTGCTTTTGACTAACTTTTCAGCAGGGTTCTGGTGGACTGCGTTGGTCCTTTGCCCAGATCTGTTTGGGCAGCAGGTAGCCTAGTGGTTAGCGTGTTGGCCCTGTAACTGAAAGGTTGCAACTGACAAGGTGAAAACCTGTTGATGTGTCCTTGGGCAAGGCACTTAACCCTAATTTGTGCTGTACTGCTATGGCTATCCCTGCAGGTAGGCTGTCATTGTAAATAAGAATTTGTGATTAACTGAATTGCCTGGTTAAATAAAACAAGCCAAGAGTGGTAACCAGTTTCTCTTTACCATTATGTGTGCTGACACTCGTTTCCCTGAGGCCATTCCACTGAGGAAAATCACAGCTCCCAGTATTGTTAAGGCCCTGGTGAAATTATTTTCAACGTTTGGACTTCCGCAGGTAGTGCAGTCGAACCAAGGATCGAATTTCATGTCAAAGGTGCAAGTGTTACAAAAGTTAGGAGTAACCTACCACCCAGTCTCAAGGTGCTTTTATCAGACTTTGAAGTCTATGTTGTGCGCTTACTGCTTTGAGTTTGAGAAAGACTCGCATTAAGAGGTCCCTCTTGCGGTTTTTCAGGAATCTCTCAAGTTTAGTCCGAATTAACTCGTTTGGACATTTTTGAGTTTGCTGAGAGAGAGGTTGTTGCATGGCGCACCTTTAAAACAAAAACAAATCTATTGGAGCACATTAGTGCTTTTCGATACAGATTGCACCGCACCTGTGAGTTTGCCAGTGAGAATCTGGAGGGGGCGCAAACAAAAATGAAAGTTTGGTACAATTGGAAGGCCCGAAACTGCACTTTTGATGTGGCTAACAAAGTCCTGGTTTAGTTGCCCGTTCTGGGGTCACCATTGCAGGCTCGCTTTTCAGGCCCTCATCCTATAGTAAAAAAAAAAAAAAGGTAATCTGGATTACATCGGAACGCAGGGAAAAAAACCTGGCTGTGTCATGCCAACATGTTGAAACCATACTTTGCCCACTACGATCGGGCGGAGAAGTAGATGGAAACCAGTTGAGTAACTCAGAGATTGTAGAACATATTTTTGGCACACTTTGTCACTCTTTCGGGTTACGAAATACCAGAGCCACGTTTCAAAGGCTCATGCACATCGTGCTAGGTGGCCTAGAAAATGCTGAGGCAGCTTGTATTACTCTATAAATTAAGGTATATAGTGGCTAGTGGGGGTCTACTTGCGGTGAGTGGGTCCTCCGAGAGACTGAAATGGGATGAGTGGAAGCACACACCTCAGAGAACTGTCTGATGCCCTCCCAGCCACCCCATCCCAATCCCCTGGATATAACCCCTCCCTGTTCTCCCCCCTTTACCCCACCCTTGCCAAGCCAAGCCTATCCCCACCTCCCGTCTTTACTCCCCCTTGCCCCTCCAAGACAAGCTTGTTCCATCCTCCTGTCCTTACCCACCCTTGTCCCTCCAAGCCAAGCTTATCACCACCTCCCATCTTTACTCACCCTTGCCCCTCCAAGCCAAGCTTATCACCACCTCCCCTCCTTGCCCTCTATTACCCACCCAGGCCAAGTTGATCCCAACCACCGTCTCTGCCCCCCCCCCCCCCTCCCTTCTTGTCAAACACATTTACACCCCTCTAACTACTCATTCATTCTCCTTCCTTCACACACAACATATACCCTATGCCTCCACACACCCATTCTCTTCAACCCTCTGCTGTTTCCTGAAGTCCACAATCAGCTCCTTTGTTTTGTTGACATTGAGTGAGAGGTTATTTTCCTGGCACCACACTCCCAGGGCCATCACCTCCTACCTGTAGGCTATCTCATCATTGTTGGTAATCAGGCCTACTACTGTTGTGTTGTCTGCAAACTTGATGATTCAATTGGAGGCGTGTGTGGCCACTCAGTCATGCGTGAACAGGGAGTACAGGAGGGGGGTGAGCACGCACCCTTGTGGGGCCCCTGTGTTGAAGATCAGCAAGGAGGAGGTGTTGTTTCCTACCTTCACCACCTGGGGGTGGCCCGTCAGGAAGTCCAGGACGCAGTTGCACAAGGCGGGCTTCAGACTCTGGCCCCGAGCTTAATGATGAGCTTGGAGGGTACTATGGTGTTGAATGCTGAGCTATAGTCAATGAACATCATTCTTACATACAGTGGGGAGAACAAGTATTTGATACACTGCTGATTTTGCAGGTTTTCCTACTTACAAAGCATGTAGAGGTCTGTAATTGTTATCATAGGTACACTTCAACTGTGAGAGACGGAATCTAAAACAAAAATCCAGAAAATCACATTGTAATTTGCATTTTATTGCATGACATAAGTATTTGATCACCTACCAACCAGTAAGAATTCCGGCTTTCTTTAAGAAGCCCTCCTGTTCTCCACTCATTACCTGTATTAACTGCACCTGTTTGAACTCGTTACCTGTATAAAAGACACCTGTCCACACACTCAATCAAACAGACTCCAACCTCTCCACAATGGCCAAGGCCAGAGAGCTGTGTAAGGACATCAGGGATAAAATTGTAGACCTGCACAAGGCTGGGATGGGCTACAGGACAATAGGCAAGCAGCTTGGTGAGAAGGCAACAACTGTTGGCGCAATTATTAGAAAAAGGAAGACGTTCAAGATGATGGTCAATCTCCCTCGGTCTGGGGCACCATGCAAGATCTCACCTCGTGGGGCATCAATGATCATGAGGAAGGTGAGGGATCAGCCCAGAACTACACGGCAGGACCTGGTCAATGACCTGAAGAGAGCTGGGACCACAGTCTCAAAGAAAACCATTAGTAACACACTACGCCATCATGGATTAAAATCCAGCAGCGCACGCAAGGTCCCCCTGCTTAAGCCAGCGCATGTCCAGGCCCGTCTGAAGTTTGCCAATGACCATCTGGATGATCCAGAGGAGGAATGGGAGAAGGTCATGTGGTCTGATGAGACAAAAATAGAGCTTTTTGGTCTAAACTCCACTCGCCGTGTTTGGAGGAAGAAGAAGGATGAGTACAACCCCAAGAACACCATCCCAACCGTGAAGCATGGAGGTGGAAACATCATTCTTTGGGGATGCTTTTCTGCAAAGGGGACAGGACGACTGCACTGTATTGAGGGGAGGATGGATGGGGCCATGTATCGCGAGATCTTGACCAACAACCTCCTTCCCTCAGTAAGAGCATTGAAGATGGGTCGTGGCTGGGTCTTCCAGCATGACAACGACCCGAAACACACAGCCAGGGCAACATAGGAGTGGCTCCGTAAGAAGCATCTCAAGGTCCTGGAGTGGCCTAACCAGTCTCCAGACCTGAACCCAATAGAAAATCTTTTGAGGGAGCTGAAAGTCCGTATTTCCCAGCGACAGCCCCAAAACCTGAAGGATCTGTATGGAGGAGTGGGCCAAAATCCCTGCTGCAGTGTGTGCAAACCTGGTCAAGAACTACAGGAAACGTATGAGCTCTGTAATTGCAAACAAAGATTTCTGTACCAAATATTAGGTTCTGCTTTTCTGATGTATCAAATACTTATGTCATGCAATAAAATGCAAATTAATTACTTAAAAATGATACAATGTGATTTTCTGGATTTTTGTTTTAGATTCCGTCACTCACAGTTGAAGAGTACCTATGATAAAAATTACAGACTTCTACATGCTTTGTAAGTGGGAAAACCTGCAAAATCGGCAGTGTATCAAATACTTGTTCTCCCCACTGTAGGTATTCCTCTTGTCCAGATGGGCTAGGGCAGTGTGCAGTGCGATGGCGATTGCATCGTCTGTGGATCTATTGGGGCGGTAAGCAAAGTCGGTCTAGGGTGTCAGGTAAGGTAGAGGTGATATGATCCTTAACTAGCCTAGCACTTCATGATGACAGAAGTGAGTGCTACGGGTGCTTTCCTTTCGAGCAAATCTACTTTTCTAACAATAGATTGTAACAGTTTGTTTATTTTGGTGAGCATTGAGAGCACTGAATACTTTCTGAAGGCACTGTATAACTGTTGATGGACAATTTATGATTGAAAGGGTTTGGATGTAATATCAGAACAATATTCTTGGAACATTATTTTGTTCAGTTTATACCACGACATTGTTGGATACTCATTTATGATTGGCTTGAAGGGCCTTCTAAAGCGTGCATTATTTCCCCATAACGCACAGTATATTTACACGGTACAATTCAATGGCTACAGTTTATTCTTACATGTTCTGTGTTTGAGCTGCTTTTGAAAACAAAAGTCGAATTGAAAACATTATTGGCATTGTTGAATTCGATTTTCATAATAGCAAGCTTGGACTGATGGTTTGGTTACCAAGGCAACTACTGTCACTAATTGACATAATGAATGCCTCATCGGTTTCTCATAATAGGAGAGCAAGGAACTGTAAGCATGTACTACTATAGTTTGAATATGTATTCCCCCTTTGTGTCGTGTAAAATTGAGCTGTTCTCATTACTTTCTAGAAGATAGGTGTCATCATCTTGCATTATGGCTACATGGACCAAACATCTGCATTTGCACATACCCTTAAAATAGGTCTATTCATTTCATATGAATCACGTGTGCTATTAAGACATTTACAGACAGCCACACAGCTGTACCACTTCACGAGTCCAATATGAAACAATGCATTAAAACGTCATTAGTGCATTGGTAATTGACTCATCCTCAATCATTTCTTTCATTGTGTGTTGGAAAGGGTTCGAATTGAAGAACGTCTTTTTGAACAACCTACTATGTCATATGTTATTTTATAATAGAGTGAAACGTTAAGGGATGGAGAGAGAGAGAGAGAGAGAGAGAGAGAGAGAGAGAGAGAGAGAGAGAGAGAGAGAGAGAGAGAGAGAGAGAGAGAGAGAGAGAGAGAGAGAGAGAGAGAGAGAGAGAGAGAGAGAGAGAGAGAGAGAGAGAGAGAGAGAGAGAGAGAGAGAGAGAGAGAGAGAGAGGTTCATTTGTAAGTCCTAAAGGCATAATGAGAGGGTTGGATAAATAAATAAAAGCCTGATCATGGGGTCTGTGGATGTTGCTGTGACTCATACTGTATCTGGGTCGTTCCAAGAAAAGAGTGCCTTTTGCGTACCTTTTAAATTTTATGTAGAAATTTTGCACCAATGCTGAACTTTAGAAGCCTGTTATATTAAATGAAGCTCCCTTTAATATAGACGACATGGATCATTCAATAAATCAACCTCTTATAAATAGTCCTGTGTAGCTCAGATGGTAGAGCATGGTGCTTGCAACACCAGGGTTGTGGGTTTGATTCCCACAGGGGACCAGTATGGATATGAAAATGACTCAAATGTAAAGTTTCAAAATTCAGTATTTTGATGTGTCACTTCTAGGAAGATTTCAACCAACTTAATCCAAAACATTTCCAAGTTTCACCATCATTGTAAAGCCCTATCTATTTTGTTGCTTTGACAAAGTAATTTCTGAAGATTAATATTTATTTCATGTGATTAGTGATTCCTTTACGTCTGTCCCTCATTTTAAGGTCAACCCTGTTACGTGAACCAAACTCATTTTAGTATGGTGAAACTATTCCTTAAAAAAATATATATTAAAAGAAAAATTGAACATATAATAGTCAAATCATAGTGTTAAAGCAAGTGAGCTAGTTTTACTATTTTTGGCAATTTTCTGTTGTTTTGTGAAAACTGAGTGGGTCGAGCATAGATAGACAGGCTAGAAATGCTTTAGCAAAAAATGCATTTGGTTGAAACTTGCATTAAATTGCCACTCCCTGATTTATGGCTGATTTAAGATGAAATTGTCAACCGGTGACTTTATTTGGTACTTAACAGGCACTTACTATAGACTTAAAAAAAAATATATATATATATCTCTTGAGATGGGAAAACGTGTTTTTTATGAAGTTGAACATGTGCTCTTAATGGCAGAATGCTAAAATGTGGTGAAATCAAAAGCAGATTTTTCTCAAAAGGCACCGAATTGATAGAATGACCCATCTCCTCTTCTCCACTGCTAACACTTCTCTGATTTGTTTTCACTGTGGTAACCACAGCCAGCCAATGCATTTGTTTTCCTTTTTAGTCATAATTGCTTTTTTGTGTAAACCGTTCGGCGAGAAGTCATTGAAATTCATAAACCTTAGTGAAAAATGAAAATGGTACAAATATTTCCAACTGACCAGATCAGTCCAGACCCGCCCACTTTTAAAACATTTACAGTCAACAAGATGCATTGAGAAATAAAAAATTGCAATTCCTAATTTGCCTAGGAAATTGCATAGCAAATGGAAACAACCACACAAATCCCTGAAACCAACAGTACCCGTTAATTTAAATGAACCACAATGACTGGCTATCAGGGCCCATAGGCTACTGTACAGTGGCTTGGAGAGTTACAACACACCCCTGCTATTTTGACAACCAGCCATTTCAAAACCATGTCTGGCTGGAGAGCTGCTCCAAGTAGCATAACATGTCCACCAAATCCTGGCTGCTACCATCTCCCTCATTGCTTCCCTGACAGATGGCCAGCAGCCAACCATGTTGTATCTGTCTGGCGAAAGCTATGTGATTTGAATAAATACTTTCAGATGCTCATTGAGTGGGGCCATACCACATCGACAAGCCTGTAGTGGAGTGGGTTGAGAGCTTCAAGTTCCTCAGTGTCTACATCTTCCCCCTCAGGAGGCTGAAAAGATTAGTTCCTCAAAAAGTTCTACAACTGCACCATTGAGAGCATTTTGACTGGCTGCATCACCGCTTGGTATTGTAACAGCTTGGCATCCGACCGCAAGGAGCTACAGAGGGTAGTGTGTACAGCCCATTACATCTCTGGGACTGAGCTCACTGCCATCCAGGACCTCTATACCAGGCACTGTCCAAGGAAGGCCTTAAAAAATGTCTCCAGCCACCCAAGTCATAGAGTGTTCTCTCTGCTACCACACAGTAAGCAGTACCAATGACCCAAGTCTGGAACCAACAGGACCCCCACCAAGCTATAAAACCATTAAATAGTTAACCAATAGCTACCCGGAATATACACATTGACCCTTTTTGTACAAACTATTTTGACTCATCACATACACTGCTGCTACTGTTTATTTTCGATCCTGTTGCCTAGTCACTTTATCCCTACACTATTTAATTTCATTTAACTAGGCAAGTCAGCTAAGAACAAATTCTTATTTGCAATGACAGCCTACCAGGGAACAGTGGGTTAACTACCTTGTTCAGGGGCAGAACGACAGATTAATTACCTTGTCAGCTCGGGGATTCGATCCAGCAACTTTTTGGTTATTAGCACAACACCCTAACTACTAGGCTACATGCCGCCCCTGTATATGTATATATCTACCTCAGTTACGTTGTACTGGTACCCTGTACTGGTACCAGTGGATAGCCAAGTTATCATTACTCATTCTGTATTTTAAAATAAATAATCTCTCTGCATTGTTGAGAAGGGCCGTAAGCATTTCACTGTTAGTCTACTCATGTGGTTTACGAAGCATGTGACAAATAACATTTTATTCGAATAATCCAATTTCATCTGCTCAACCTCATTAGTTGATATTGAGACCGCTTTAAGAACCTAGTATTGCCACTATCCTGGTGGATTGTTCAAATGAACCACTGGTATTCAGAAATGGGTTCAATGAGAGAGCCCTAGGGTGACACTCCCTGTACTGGGATTTCACACTGGTAAAGCTACACAATGCTGGGTTTACTGAAGAGTAAAATGCAACCTACGCACTGAACACCGTTCCCAAAGTATGCGCTATATTTACATCTGCAACGGAAAAAAGATGTTGAGTATTTACACTGAGATCAACTCTGCACTGTGTCAGCTTCTCTGGGAAAAGATGTGTTTTCTAAACACAGCCATGTCCACTTGAAAACGCTTGAGCTACGGCTATAAAGGAGAGGCCTAGACCCCCCAAAAATAAGCCCTTTACTGAAAATAGATTTTTGCTTTGCTTCTTGCCATTCACTCGCCCTTGAGTGTGGACTTTACTTATGTGGGGTTATGATGAACAATTCAGTGGAACTTTCTAGATTCCTAGCTTTTCGGAGAAGGTGCCCATAAGAGTTCAGAGCTTTCCACGCACACTCCTATAACACCCCTGTGTTTATGACTTAGGCCAGTCAGAGATCTAGAGGAATGGTAGTGATTCAATGGTAGTAAAAAATAAAGGTAGTGAATCAACCCAATTTCTTTTAACTGAAGGTGCATACTATCTTTCGAGACTGGATTAGGAGTGCTCTGAGGCCCCAGCCCTCAGTCAATGTTACCTACACTATTGCTCAGTGTCTATTGCTGTGCAATAACAGTGTAATTTCAGGGGTAAGTGTAATACATGACAGTCATGACAGTGCTTAGAGATCAATCACTGTTTTTCCTTCAAAGCAAAATCTCTTTAATAACCGCTGTAACTGTTTCTGATAGCTATCTAGCAGATTGATTGCCATTAACCTAGCAGAGAAATAATAACCATGTCTAGGCTACATGGTTGTTCCTCTCACAGACCCATTGGGTCAGGTATGATTGAAGTAATAAGGATCACATATTGTTGATTGTAGGGCGCGGCAGGTCTGGAATACATGAAAAGATATGTCACAATGGACTAAACACTTTTGATATGACAACAAGAATCTGTACTCTATTATGAAGTTCAATTAAATGTATCAGAATTACTCCTAAACAGTTAATTGGACAACTCTCACACAAACCCATATGTTGATTTCTAGAAACAAATGTCCCAATAAATGTTACAATTTTGGACATGAATATGGGAGCAAATGAGAAATGGGTTAATAACACAGATTTAATTGGTCTTACCAGAATGTAATGCCAATGTCACAAATACAAACAACCAAGTATGCAAATGACACGTCACAAATTACACTCCATTTAGAAAAGCCTACACATCCCGTAGGTAGGTAAACAGCATACGGTGTGGTGGAGGATGGTTTGGTATTGAGGCGTTCAAAACCTGGTAGTTGTCACCCCCTTGTTGTAAACAGAGTCTGGGAGAGGAGATCTGTGGAGTTCTTGGCATAGAGTTCCTGGAGGTACACCACCTCTCCTTAACAAGCTGGGAATCTAGGACATTTTAGAGATTATGCAGCCTCCAAGATCAGGGGAGGTTGAAGATAGATAGATAGATAGATAGATAGATAGATAGATAGATAGATAGATAGATAGATAGATAGATAGATAGATAGATAGATAGATAGATAGATAGATAGATAGATAGATAGATAGATAGATAGATAGATAGATAGATAGATAGATAGATAGATAGATACTTTATTTACTTTATTTAGAACCTTTTGCACGCTTCAAATTCCTCCCTAATCTCTTCCTGAAAATAACACATCTGGCCCTGCCACAAACACACACTCCAGTCAGTGATAATTCCAGTCAAAATGCCAGACTAAGCAAATGGCCTGCCTGAGTTAATTGTCTCTAAGCCTGGCAACTGAAAGGCACATTACTTGTATTTCTTGTTAAAACAAACAAGGTTGTACCATGTAAAATGTTTAAAACCCACAAAAAGGGTCAATAAAAAAAGAGTAGAAAGAAGAAACAAATGAAAGCAGGTGAAAGGGAAACTGAGAAACGGTAGAGAAACAAACTGAAACAGTATTTATCATTAACATTTTCTATGTTGTAGTCAACTTTCATTGCTCTCTTTTCCGTAAAGGCCCAGCGCAGTCAAAAACGTGATTTTCCTGTGTTTTAGATATACTTCCACACTATGAGGTTGGAATAACAGGCTGTGGAATTGTGAAAATTATGATAGTGCCTTTTAGTGTAACAGTTGTTTGACAAGACCGTCTGGAATTTCAGCCTGTTTTGGTGGGATGGAGTTTTGGCCTGCCTGGTGACATCACTAGGCCGTGAATTAGTTAATAGACCAATAGAGTTCCAAACCTCTCTGCCAATAAAAGTTTTCCCCTCTCCACTCAGACCACTCCCAGAAAATCCTTAAAACAATTCTTGCTTGAGAAATTGCTCTTGATAAGAAGCTATTTTGTTTCTTTTTTTACCATTTTAATTGAAAACATTCACAGTAAGGTACTTAATTGTTACCCAGATATGATTTGATATTGAGATAAAAACAGCTACATTTGCCATTAAAACATCATGATCCTTGTTTTAATTCATGATTTGTCTGACCTTAATGTGAGGATTAAAAACACAATAAGTTGACTGACCAATTTCTCCTAAGGGTGCACTGATGAAATGACTACCTAGTTGGCAGGCTTGGTAAGACAGAAGGGTATAAAATAGTCTAATGCTTCTGAAATGAAAATTATAAAACTCTCATGCGGAAAAATATGGAAGTTAAAAACTTGCTTTTAAGATGCAGAGAAACACTAAGCTAAGCTGTGACAATTTATATAAAGACATAACTTTTCAGAAGTTTTATGATTAATATCTTGTAACACTAAACACATTTTCCCCAAATAAATATGGTCTTAATAGTTGTGAGTTGCATTGACACAGTTGGAGTTTGAATTTAACCATTGCATTTTTTTGGCACATTAATTTCCATACTGGCATAACGACAGACAAAGATGTGACTGGCATTTCTTAAAGCTTTTCACATACACTATTTGGACATGTTTATGGGTTTATTTAAATATATATTAAACAATTAAAATCAGCTCTCTTTTGTTATAAAATAAAAGTCAATCAATGTGTTTTGTAAAAATTAACAGTAATCATACCACTATGAAATGGCAAGATTGATTTAATATGACAAAAAAGGAACAAATGTTCTCCATTCACACACAATATTTGTTTAGTTTTAGTCACAAGTGAAATTAGTGGTTAGTGGCATGTCTGATTCTGATCAGTGTGGTTGTGGTTACGAAACAAACAGTAGGGAGACAGCGTTCATATTTCAACATCCTTATGACAGCTGTTACACAACATGTTACAGAGGAAAATGTTTTAGAAAGTTAGAGATTATCTTAACATACAGTTTTATTGTGCATAAATAAATGTTTTAGAAAGTTAGTGATTATTTTAACAGTTTAATTGTGCATATATAAATGTTTTAGAAAATTAGTGATTATTTAACATAGTGTTATTGTGCATAAATAGATGTTTTAGAAAGTTAGTGATTATTTAAAAAAAAAATATGGTGCATAAATAAACGTTTTATTATACCAGAGGTTTTTGGATAATTGAATATAGTCGACAGATACACATAATGCGCAGTACCAATATGACGTGGACATAATTTATGTATTACACGTATCGGTATTTGGTATTTTATTAGGAAAGCAGCAGCTACTCTTCCTGGGGTCCACACAAAACATGACATAATACAGAACACTAAAAGACAAGAACAGAACTACATACATGTAAAAACGTCACACAGCCTACATGTCATGGTGAGGTTGAAGGGAATGCAAATGAATTACTTAAAAATTATACAATGTGATTTTCTGGATTTTTGTTTTAGATTCCGTCACTCACAGTTGAAGAGTACCTATGATAAAAATTACAGACTTCTACATGCTTTGTAAGTGGGAAAACCTGCAAAATTGGCAGTGTATCAAATACTTGTTCTCCCCACTGTATATAGAATCCCCAATTAGAGACAACTCAATACAGCTGTCTCTAATTGGGGATCATCAAACCCTATCCTGTGATTGTTAGCACCTGACTGTGGCCATCCCACTCCCTCTAGTGGGAGTCAGAGGCCTGGCCTCAGTCAGGCCCTCACACTACATATCAATACATACACACAAACTATTTAGGTCAAGTAGGGGAGAGGTGTTGTGCCGTGAGGTGTTGCTTTATGTTTTTTATTTATTTATTTCACTGATTTGCTGTCCATTTGAGCAATATGAGATGGAAGGAAGTTCACGCATAACAGTGTCTAGGGTTTACCGAGGATGGTGCGAACAAGGATGGTGCAAAAAACAAAAAACTTCCAGTCAACGGCAGTCCTATGGGCGAAAACAGTTTGATGAGAGGTCGAAGGAGAATGGCAAGAATCGTGCAAGCTAAAAGGCAAGCCACAAACAGGGAAACAACGGTTCAGTACAACTGTATATAATACTGTATGCTTTCTTGAATTTGTTCTGAATTTGGGGACTGTGAAAAGACCCCTTGTGGCATGTCTGGTGGGGTAAGTGTGCCTGTGTCAGAGCTGTGTAAAAGGACCAACGCAAAAAAATGTAACTGTTTATTATAAAAAGAAGAAATTATGCAGTCAGTCTCCAACTTTCAACTAAGAGAGACTGGCATGCTTAGTATTTTAATTAACCCTCTGATTACATTGAAGAGCAAGATGTGCTGCTTTGTTCTGGGCCAGCTGCAGCTTAACTAGGTATTTCTTTCTTTGCAGCACTTGACCACATGACTGGACAATCATCAAGATAAGACAAAAGTAGAGTCTGCAAGACTTGCTTTTTGGACAAACCTCTCCCCAACCATTAAATCTATATGTTTTGACCACGACAGTTTACAATCTAAAGGTAACACCAAGTAATTTAGTCTCCTCAACTTGTTCAACAGCCACACCATTCATTACCAGATTCAGCTGAGGTCTAGAGCTGAGGTAATGATTTGTACCAAATACAATGCTCTTAGTTTTACAGATGTTCAGGAGAAGTTTATTACTGGCCACCCGGCTACCCATTCCAAAACTAAACTCCTTGTTAAGGGTTTCAGTGACTTCATTAGCTGTAGGCCTGGAACTCATGTGCGATGTCAATTCATGCTCAGGAAACAATTCATCTAAATATTAAACTTCTGACAAAACCACAGCAGGAACAGCTAGTTGACAAAGGCACAGGATTGAGTTAACCCAGTCACTCACCCCCAGGCACTGGGATGCCCACATAACATGCTCCGGTCCTTAACCCTAACCCCATCCTTAATAACAAACCTTAACTCCTACATCAACACTAACTCTACCCAAACAGAACACCAGTGTCTAGGACGTAGCCTGTATATGTGAGACTTGAGCGTGCCTACACCCTGCTGCAGCTGGATACTGTATATATATATATTGGGCAGCGCTACAGAGGAGTGTTAGGTGAACCATGGCTCTGGTAGTAAAGTATCCAATCCCTCTGATTTATTACAGGGATTAACACGTCTCTGATGAACCCTGAAGTCTCATTGTCATCCAACACTGCAGGTGTAACCAATTACCAGCCTTTAGACAAACCCAAATCACTGGCTGTATATCAGCACTCACTGGTATTGTTATTATAAGACAGAGATACACTGTTTAAGCCTATATGATTGTTCTGCATAGAAGACAATTCAATAAATTATCTTAAAGCAACAAAAAAAACTGGTTTAATTCAAACTGTTCAAATTATGTACATCATTCTGCATAGAAGACACAATTGGAATTCAAAATACAAAATCCACCGACACATCCTCCCAAGTCAGGATAACATCCCAGGTGTCTGGAAGTTGAAATGCATCTACTGTATTTAGCCAGTCTGTCACGCGAGGGTGCATATGGAGACCAAGACGCAGCGCAGGGATAGTAGTTTGACATTTATTTTATACTACGTATAAACCAACACAAATATGCGAACTAACAAAAACAAACAAACACACGATGCACAAACGTCACGTTACAAAAACCAACACGAAATGAACAGACGTATCAAATGTGCACACTTACTGTCATCGTGACTTGCGAAATATACATATAATGATAACGACCCACAAACCCAGTGTGAAACATACAAACCACCACCAGAAACAGAAAGAATAGAGCTGTCAGACTCTGACCACGGCTACATAGAGAAGCAAATTGGCTTCTCTATGGCCAGAGGCTGACAGTACCCCACCCCCCCGCCCCAAGGAGCGGACTCCCGGACGCCCAACAAAAAAAACACAAATACAAGGGGGGGGGTTAAGAGGGAGGGAAGACTAGTCCGTCGGGGGCGGCTCTGGCTCCGGCGAAGTGGACAGTTTTCTCCCGTACCCCCTCCTTATGGCAGGGCCCGGACTGGGTACCGGTGGAGTAAATGGCTCCGGCCATGGAGCTGGGCAATTAACCGGACCCGGACTGGGCACCGTTGAGGCAAACGGCTCCGGCCATGGAGCAGGACCATTAACCGGGCCCGGACCCGGACTGGGCACCGGTGGAGCGGACTGCTCTGGCTCAGGAGCGGAGCAGACGGCTGGACCCGGACTGGGCACCGGTGGAGCGGACTGCTCTGGCTCAGGAGCAGAGCAGACGGCTGGACCCGGACTGGGCACCGGTGGAGCGGACTGCTCAGGCACTGGAGCGGAGCAGACGGCTGGACCCAGAGGTCGGAGGCGTGGAGCCGGCACTGGAATTACCTGGCTGGGCACACGCACTGGAGGTCGGGTGCGGGGAGTAGAGCAGAGGTCCGGACCCAGACTGGACATCGGTGAAGCGGATTGCTCTGGCATGGGAGTGGAGACGACGACCGAACCCAGACTGGGCACTGGAGGAGCAGTCCTCAGTTCTCGTTCTGGAAAGCGTTCTGCACCCTCATTGGATCGTCGGCCAGCCTGTCCTCTGGTTTTCACCCCCAGTCTAACGGCCCGTCGGAGCGAGCCAGTCAGGACCTGGAGACTGCTCTTCATTACCTCCTCTCCGCCAACCCCACCACCTGGAAAGTGTCACATGATCTGTCACATGATCTCAGTATACACTCACCAGCCACTTCATTAGGTACACCTTGCTAGTACCAGGTTGGACCCCCTTTTGCCTTCAGAACTGCCTTAATTCTTCGTGGCATAGATTCAACAAGGTGGTGGAAACATTCCTCAGAGATCTTGGTCCATATTGACATTATAGCATCACGCAGTTGCTGCAGATTTGTCGGCTGCACATCCATGATGGGAATCTCCCGTTCCACCACATCCCAAAGGTGCTCTACTGGATTGATATCTGGTGACTGTGGAGGCCATTTAAGTACAGTGAACTCATTGCCATGTTCAAGAAACCAGTTTGAGATGTGAGCTTTGTAACATGGTGTGAAAATCCTGCTGGAAGTAGCCATTAGAAGATGGGTACACTGTGGTCATAAAGGGATGGACATGGTCAGCAACAATACTCAGGTAGGCTGTGGTGTTTAAACAATGCTCAATTGGTACTAAGAGGCCCAAAGTGTGCCAAGAAAATATTCCCCAAACCATTACACCACCAGCCTGAACCATTGATACAAGGCAGGATGGATCCATGCTTTCATGTTGTATACGCCAAATTCTGACCCTACCATCTGAATGTCGCAGCAGGAATTGGGACTCATCAGACCAGGCCTCTCACTGGATATTTTCTCATTTTCTGACCATTCTCTGTAAACCTAGATATGGTTGTGCGGGAAAATCCCAGTAGATCAGAACTTTCTGAAATACTCAAACCAGCCCGTCTGGCACCAACAACCATGCCACCAAAGTCACTTAAATCACCTTTCTTCCCCATTCTGATGCTTGGTTTGAACTTCAGCAGATCGTCTTGACCATGTCTATATGCCTAAATGCATTGAGTTGCTGCCACATGATTGGCTGATTAGATATTTGCGTTAATGAGCAGTTGAAAAGGCATTTTTCCTTTTATTGGGCTGGAATTAAAATTGATATTTTGGGGAGGTTTGTATAATTTGATTTACACAACATGCCTACCACTTTGAAGATGCAAAATATTTTTTATTGTGAAACAAACACGAAATAAGAGTTGAGTGTGTATAACTATTCACCCGCCCAAAATCAATACTTTGCAGAGCCACATTTTGCAGCAATTCCAGCTATTGGGGTATGTCTCTATAAGCTTGGCACATCTAGTTTCCCAGTCCCTGCCGATGAAAAACATCCCCACAGTATGATGCTGCCACCACGCTTCACTGGGGTGTTCTAGGGGTGATGAGAGGCGTTGGGTTTGCGCCAAACATTTTCCTTGATGGCCAAAAAGCTCAATTTTAGTCTTATCTGACCAGAGTACCTTCTTCCATATATTTGGGGAGTCTCCCACATGCCTTATGGCAAACACCAAACGTGTTTGCTTATTTTTTTTCATCAAGCAATGGCTTTTTTCTGGACACTCTTCCGTAAAGCCCAGCTCTGTGGAGTGTACGGCTTAAAGTGGTCCTATGGACAGATACTCCAATCCCCTCTGTGGAGCTTTGCAGCTCCTTCAGGGTTATCTTTGGTCTCTTTGATGCCTCTCTGATTAATTCCCTTCTTGTCAGGTCCGTGAGTTTTGGTGGGCGGCCCTCTCTTGGCAGGTTTGTTGTGGTAAAATATTCTTTCCATTTTTTAATAATGGATTTAATGGTGCTCTGTGGGATGTTAAAAGTTTCAGATATATTATAACCCATCCCTGATCTGTACTTCTCCACAACTTTGTCCCTGACCAGCTGTCCATAAAGATAAGAAAATTGGTCTGGTTTGGTCTTAACCATATGGGTGTGTGGTAACACATCATTCAAAGATCAAAAGACCTACCCGAGGCCCTCAGAAGAAAGATTTGAGGATTTGGCATTGATGCCCATGAGTCTGGGAGGGGTTACAAATCAAATCTGTCCGACGAAAATTCCAGACCACTGGCAAACTACCTAGGACAGGTCGTCCCACCAAAGTCAGTCCAAGAGCTGACCGAAAGATGCTCATAGAAGCATCAAAGAACCCCAGGGTAACATCAAGGGATCCAAAGGCCTCTCTTGCCAAAATCATTGTCAAAGTGCATGGGTACACTGTCAGAAAGAGACTGCACAAACTTGGCCTACATGGGAGGTCAGGACGGAAGAAACCTCCGCTCTCAAAAAAGAATATCAAGACACAATTGACTTTTGCCAGACAACACCTGGGTAAAGTCAGTTGTCTTGATATTATTTTTTGAGAGCAGAGGCTTCTTCCTTCCTGACCTCCCATGTACTTGTTTTGAATCCTAATTTTAGCCATTTTATGTGATGGTAAAGGTAGGGGTGTACTACTATTATTTTTTTTATTCTTTGGATACCACACACCCATATGGTTAAGACCAAACAGACCCATTTTCTTATCTTTACGGAAGGTTGGACCCTCCTAAGTTTCTCTAATGTTTGCTAATCATTTGTACTTATTTTGGTACACCTAATTCTAATTTTAGCCATTTTATGTGATAGTAAAGGTAGGGGTGTACAAACTTCTTCCCCATAAGGAAAATGCAATTTTAATTGCATAACATTTTCAAAGTTATTTTTTTGTGATTTGTTAAATTGGGTAAACTTTATCAGTCAATAGTGTTGAAGTGAAGATTACATATCCATCTGTCCAAATATGTAAAAAAAAACAAAAAAGAGAACTTTCCAGGGGGTGTACTTACTTTTACACATGACTGTAAATACATATAATTAGCAGTTTACAACCATTAAAGGGCACCGCCGGTGGTTTCAGAGGTATTATCTGTTATGTTGTAAAAATATGATTAATGCTAATTTCACCATTTTTATTTGAGGATTTGGTACTGCTAACAAACTGTCTCCCTTGATACTTTGTTGATAGTGAACAATCTTCAAACCAAGAGCACCCTCCTGTTGATAGTGAACCACCTTCAGACCAAGAGCACCCTCCTGTTGATAGTGAACCACCTTCAGACCAAGAGCACCCTCCTGTTGATAGTGAACCACCTTCAGACCAAGGGCACCCTCCTGTTGATAGTGAACCACCTTCAGACCAAGAGCACCCTCCTGTTGATAGTGAACCACCTTCAGACCAAGAGCACCCTCCTGTTGATAATGAACCATCTTCAGACCAAGAGCACCCTCCTGTTGATAATGAACCATCTTCAGACCAAGAGCACCCTCCTGTTGATAGTGAACCACCTTCAGACCAAGAGCACCCTCCTGTTGATAATGAACCATCTTCAGACCAAGAGCACCCTCCTGTTGATAATTAACTATCTTCAGACCAAGAGCACCTTCCTGTGGCGAGACAACAACACTTACTACACTGAGACGGTATGAGCTTGCAGGATTGGCTATTGTACTTTGAAACGACTAAGTTCACCTAACATGCAAGTGAAGCCATACGATCAAAGCTATTTGAGTAAAATATGAAAACAACAAAACAAGTTTCGCTTTCTGTTAAAGGTTTTAATGTAATTTTGAAATACATTTGATATGATAATTTTACATAAACATTTTTGATAACAAGTGATTTTTTATTAGTTTTTTTCTTTATGTTTTTGTCTTTTTTTGTAGTCATTTTATACTAAAGCTCAAAGCAAAAAACAACATGATTGTTTCACCTTTCAAAACAGTAGGCTCAACAATGAATTTCAGATAAAGGGACTGAGGCAGGGGTGGGCAACTCCGTTCATGGAGAGCTGTGCATGCCTTTGTTTCAACCAGCTTTCAGAGCTTATTCTGATCTTTCTTCTTTTTTTATTGTAAATCATTATGTGCAAATTAACTAAACGTCTCTAAAGCCTGCACACCCTGCAGCTCTCCAGGTCACAAGATGCCCATCCCTAGGACTGGGGGAAGACAGTCCCGACCCTGATCTCTAAGCATCCCTGTGGTTTGTTTGGACTGGTGGACAGACCTCTATGGTTTGCTGACAGACAGCAGCGTTATAAACACAGATCCATGCCACATGCACTCTTCCCTCCCTTCAGTAGGCCCAGACCGTTAGAATGACTCACTGCAATGTTGTGGTTCTCCAGCCCAACGTTTACAGCTCAATCCCTCAGAAATCTAAGCATAGTCACATCATGGTCCCTCATCTCTTATACATCTATAGGGTGGTGGAGGGGAGGGGAACACTTACTGCCTCCTCATTTGATATCCTCAAAACCTTTAAGGGAAAAAACTAAGAAAAATTTAGTCCAAAAGGCTCAAATTTGTCAACGACATTTGACAGCACTCTACTGGGGTAGTTAGAAAGAGGGGCCTTCCATTAAGTGAACACATAAGACATACTGCAGCTAGTAGATGCTCTGACAGGCGTACAAAATATCAGACAGTAGGAGATTCAAAGAAGTCTTTCTGTGGAGGTATTCCGTGATACACACATAAACAGGGGTGAATGGTACAGTACAGTACAGTACTGCACCTCCTCCGGTGTGTTGCCTGAGTGGAGAGTTGTTATGACAACGCTATGGTTTCTTTGACCTTATTCCACACATACTGGGCGATTGATATCAAAATGACTGGTAAAGACGTGGGCATTGTTGAATGGAGACATGTAGCTATTCTAGTGTTCCTCAATGACAAGCATCTTTATCCTGATAGGTGTGGTCCCTCTCTAGACGTCTCCATTGGAAAGAGAGGATAGGAGGTAAGCAAGCCTTTCCCTCATCATAAGTGGGCCGGATTGAAATGAACCTGCTTTTTCAACGACTAATAATGCAACACCCCTGATCCTGTGCGTATCTCTGGCATTCCTATTCTATGAACACAGCAATGCCACTACTGTAAACTATCACCTAATATATTGAAGTTAATGGCATGTTAAGAAGCCAACGCAGAAGACATATTCCAGTCACAGATACAGTATGAGACAAGTGCCCTTGTACAATAGCAGCAAGGGCTCGTCCATGTCAACTAGGTTTCAAAACATCCTCTTCACTCGACTTCCATTCAAAGATCTCGATTTATCTCGATCTAACAGAATATCAACATTGACTTGTATAGTGATAGGAAATGCAACGGAATAGCACCAAGTTATGGAATAATGACAGCTAGGCAAAAAAAAAAAAAAAAATCCCCCCTTTTGAGGGAACTATAGCAGACATTACAGAAAGTTCAGCAACAAAAATATTACGTGAACAAAAGTGTGTCTTAGTCACTCCCCAGCAAATAACCATCAATGACTCCAACGTAAACAACATTCAACACTTCATTATCAACCACCTTTGCCAATTAATCAATGGACAGCCTCAGTTCATTTTTGCATTGACAAATTAAAAAAATTCATATTGATGGGAGAAATATCACAGAGAAGGAAAAGTGCTGAAGAACGTCAGCCCCTGGCCCTTTATACAGAGACAAGTTGCCATACATTCATGTCCAGGGCCCAGTTTTTTAAAAGTTATCAAGACTAAACGCATAGAAATAGAATGAATAGAATGGACGAAACATTGACTTAAATGGGGACTCCTGTTCTAATCATTATATTTCTACGCATTTAATCCTACCCGATAGGCGAAATCCAGATAACTTTGTTTTTTAAACTTGGCCATGAGGAATAGTCCTATGTTTGTAGCTACATAAGCAGTATGAGAAGAATGGAGAAAACTATTTTACGGAGCACATTACACAGTGAAGTTTCTATACTGTGGTGAAGAAGAGAACAAAATAAGGAGAGTTGTCCTTTTTTTTTGTTTTACACTTACAGGAATAATCCACTCAAAAACTATATTTTGGAATTTGTTTCATTATCAACAGTGGACTAATGAAACAAATACCAAAATAAAGTTTGAGTGGATTATTCCTTTAAAGGCTGCTTGTTCAATAATATAAATTACAGGATTTATACATTTTAACCAACAATATTACTACTTGCCTGTTTTTTTTTTTTTTCAAACTTTTCTTAGTATGCTTTTTTTTGTTAAAATACATTTTTTTCACATCAAAGGCTTGTAGTACATGAAAAAGCAGAACGCTATAATACAACAGCTTAGAAATATTACTCATTCTACTGATGAGGAAGAAAAAGGCTTAAAATGAGAACTACGCGTCACTGAAGAAAATATTTCTACTTCTCTTTAAGTGGTCTGTTTGTTTTAAATACACCAAACTAGAGCCATTTATTTAACATAGGAATAAATAGAGGGCTCAGCACCAGAGTATTGGTGAGAAACACTGTACGTGTAGCCCTCCTACCATGGGCGCGTAGTACCACCTGTTCCAATGTCTATAGCGCTTCGAATAAAATGGCAGCATTAGCTGTTCTGAGAGTATATGTGCATTTTGTAGGGTTTTGATGTCAAACCCATTTGGGATAGATGCAAATAACGACATGTTAGAGAAACCAAATGCCAACACTAACTCAAAAGTTATTAGATTGGCCTTTCTAGTCGCATGAAAAAAAAATGGATTTTTTGTTGTTGCAATGGTCTTATATGATTCTGAGATTGTGGTTGTTATAAACAACTCAAACATAAAAAGGGTTTATTCCATATATATTTGAGAAGATGTATATTTTTCTGATCTATCTATTTTTCTGTTCATATTTTTGAAACAAACTAATCTAACGGCTATATTCAGGGAAAGCTTTGGGGTCATGGTGCAAACCTGTTGTCAGGAGGAGTTAATTTTGGGATGAATTTCAAAATCAACTATTTTATTAACTATCAATAAAAAACTTAATGTACCAGTAATAAAAAATAATGAACACAGGTAAATTCCATTATTAAATTGAATTATTTATTAAATATTGTATGGCTACGAACGTTAAAGCAGGTGTTAGCACAAGGGATTCTAATTCAACCGATTTGTGGTCAAAAATAAATTACAATGTGGACAGACTAAAAACGAACAGTGGCCAAAGGAGGTATCGACAGACTAATCCTAGCTAAAGCGTGTGCAACTATTTTTGCCTTAGAAAAATACAACTTGAAGTAAGAGTTCAGACACTCTTCAATGACAAAACTCAGTGAAAAAAAAAAAAAAAAACTTTATAAACAAATATTTGCTAGGCAACTCAATCTCTACCTCTAAAATCAAAGCCCCACTGAAGTGCCTGAGGTCTGTTCTCTTGCAAGGTGGATAAAGAGGTCCCACTTAACAGCAAACTATTTAGAATGTACTTACATCGGCGAGAGAAGAGAACTGCTTTCTCATTCCCTCTCACTCATCAATATGATGAGTGTCCAATTCACAACACCCCCCCCCCACCTCCCCAAAAATCCAGTTCTAGAGGTTTAAAAAATAATAATAATAATAAAAAAAAAAAAAGAACATCCATCCCGAATATACTGTGAATGCAGTTAACTGCAGAGTTAACTTAATAACACCTGCTTAGGATCCTTCCTGGCGCTCCAGTGTGACCTCAGACCACTGGGGAGATGCTGGCCTGAGGTGTCCCGTAAGGGATCCTGACTGCAGTGTGTGGGCCGATGGAGGGGGACAGGTGCTATGAGGACCCACTCCCACTGCCAGTCCCGCAGGCCTGGGCCTCTGGACCGTCTGGGGAGAGGAGAAACAAGCCTGGTGAGTGATAGGCGAGGGGCAGTCCAATCAAATTGTGTTTTAAATTACATTCTTGGATTTTTTTGAATGGGCCAGATATTTTTGCTTGCATGAAATAAGGGAAAATCCAAGACACTTCACAACATCCAAAAACAAAGTGCAAGGGTCCTATACAAAGACCCCCAAATCACTTCCTTGAACCCACTCAGATAACTTCCTTGGACCATCGGTGAGGGTGTCCAAGATCACTTACTTGGAGTTTCAAATATGTTTTTTGGACCGTTAGGGTAACTTTCTTGGACCTTCAGAAAACTTTTCTCAGATCACTTCCAGATAACAGTTTTGGACCATTAGTTTGTGTCCAGGTTATCAATAGACAGTAACAATCACAGTAAGAGGTCTTTAGATCAGTTTGTAGTGATTAGAACAGTTAGTGGAACAGCTAGGCTAAAGGGTTCTATAGTTTACCTGTGGTGTTGGCAGTGGGTGTGAGTGGTTCGTCCTCATCACTATCCTCCTCGTTAGACTGGGGATGAGGGATGTGGCCGTCTGGGATGGGGACCCGGGGCTCTGGCTCTTGGTCTGAGCGGCTCCGCAGGGCCAGGATACGGTGGTGCAGCGCTGCGTACAGCTGCCCTGTGTCCTTAGAGCTTGCCTGGAACAGACACATAACTCATCAGCACTAAACTGGATGTTCTGGCAGTGTTAGATATATTCAACATCTATTACCACTGTCAGTGTCATTACTATGTAATAACCAGAGCCATGTATTTAGAGAGTTGTGCCAATGTTATTACTGCATTATGATGCATATACATGACACTTCAACATTCTATGGCAGCCATGTTAGCTCCCTATTAACATTACATGGGGAATATTTCAACTATTCTATGTAACTGAAAGCCTAGAATTAGAATATATGGCTCTGGTAATAACTAATGATGTCTTTCTCGTACCGATATGAGGAAGACCTTGACCCCCTGGTCTTCAGTGTCCATGGCTGTGATGCGGACACTCTTCTCGCTGGCCTTGTCCGTCTGCATTTGAGGCCACAGTTTGGTGTTGAGGATCAGACGCAAACTGCCCTGGGTCCTCATCACTACAGCACAGAAAATAATATAAACTTAGGTCAGAAACAATGTATAGAATAACCAATGTAATACCTTCAAATGGGAATTGCGTTTTGACAGATTCATGACTAATGATTAATTAATGACTGTACCCAGCCTGGACTGTAACGATCCCTCCTCTGTGGAAGCCATATCATTAAGCCTTAATAGTCCTCTGCCTCTCTCCACCCAAGACTGGGAAGCTTTGTCAAACACAAATAACTTGCACTGGACCTAAGGAGACAAAAAACATGCCACGGTGAGAGAATGACCATGGACCATTTCAGCCTATTTCCAAATGTCTGAGGAGAGATGTAAACTCATAACTATCAATCAACAATTACTAAATTTCATGGTAAAGTAAAATGGAATGTCACTAAAAACATTCTGACATTGAAATCAACCAATTAAAACACCAAACACGTAGGAGACCTCTTGCATACCTGAAGAACGTTACTCTCCGACTCCTCTCCCGTTCTGACCTCTACTTTCTCTAATAAACACCTCTTGGCTGTGGCTTTGGTGTAGGCCGCCGCCGACTCCTCCAAAGACTCTGTCACGTTGTTATCTGCAAACAAGAGAACCAAAACGACATTCCAACACTGTCACATAATAGGCGCCTGTCACATAGTAGGAGCCTTCATTGCATTGCCATTACAAACACCTCTAAACATTCATTTCATATCCAGTATGGACTTCATTTACCCACCATTCTCAGGGCTGCTGTCCTGTGACGGGGGCTCACAGGGCGGGGCTGCGGGGGAATCTCTACTGCCCTCTGCTGCTTGCTCACATTTCAGTGGACTCTGCAAAACAAGAATGTAATACAACATGCTGTAACACAACTTTGTGGATGCCATCTTTAGTTGGCAGAAGGACAAACAGTAGAAAAAAAAACCTGGTGATAAAAGATGACTAGATTAGTCTCACAAAAGAGCAAGTCTTACCAGGACACGATCTGACATGTTCTGTCCAAACACAAACTTATCCCCGTCATCAGCCTTGTTCTCAGCCTTCTGTAAGCTGGGTGAGAAACATACAGGAGAAAGGATGTTAGTCAGATTGGGGAGATGATGAAAGAGTAGCCTAATAAAACAGATGACTGATCATATCCATTGGAGCCATAAACAGCTAACCTGGGTGTGCTTCTGTATTGTAGGAAATAATTGGTTTCCCCTGATTCTGCTGACGGAGTGCATTTCTGTTCACTGCTTTGCTCAACCTAGACCAATGGAGAAAAAGGTAAGGATCAGACAAATAACAACAAAAGGCACAGATCAAAAGAATGTAACAAAGCCTGCAAGGACACAAGAGGCTGCTACATTGTGATTTACCCACACACCCAATAGGGTATTGTTAGGTATGAGGCAAAGCCCAGAGCATTTGATAACATCTTTGAAACGTATTCCATATGATATGCACTTTAGTTAACTATTCAAGGTCACCTTGGCTCTGACATTCTGGCCAAATTCAAATGTGTATTCGACAGAATACATTTGGGGCTCCGGAGTGGCGCAGCGGTCTAAGGCACTGCATCTCAGTGCTAGAGGCGTCACTACAGACCCTGGTTCGATTCCAGGGTGTATCACAACAGGCCATGATTGGGAGTCCCATAGGGCGGCACACAATTGGACCAGCGTCGTCCGGGTTTGGCCATCATTGTAAATAAGAATTTGTTCTTAACTGACTTGCCTAGTTCAATCTCACAGGAGGATCTGTTCTCCCTCCTCCTTTACTGCTCTCATCCCTCTTGCTTTTCTTCTCCTTGAAAGAACCAGTTTATAATCAGGGGTTCGTGGTTTATGGCCATATAACATACCCCTCGGGCCTTATTGCTTCATTATAGGCCACTGTATTTACAGCCATTTAAATAATTCAAGTGAACTAGACATACAGTGCATTCGGAAAGTATTCAGACTTTTTCCACATTTTGTTACGCCTTATTGTAAAATTGATTAAATGTTTTTTGCCCCCCTCAATCTACACACAATACCCCATAATGACAAAGCTCTGTCAGATTTGATGGGAAGCGTCGCTGCACAGCTATTTCTAGGTCTCTCCAGAAATGTTTGATCGGGTTCAAGTCCAGGCTCCGGCTGGGCCACTCAAGGACATTCAGAGACTTGTACTTTGCACCGTTCATGTTTTCCTCGATCCTGACAAGTCTCCTAGTCCCTGACGCTGAAAAACATCCCCACAGCATGATGCTGCCACCACCATGCTTCACCATAGGGATGGTGCCAGGTTTCCTCCAGACGTGACTCTTGGCATTCTGAGTTCAATCTAGGTTTCATCAGACCAGAGAATCTTGTTTCTCATGGTCTGTCCTTTAGGTGCCTTTTGGCAAACTCCAAGCGGGCTACCATAAATGCCTGATTGGTGGAGTGCTGCAGAGATGGTTGTCCTTCTGAAAGGTTCTCCCATCTCGACAGAGGAACTCTGGAGTGACCACTGACCATGTCCCTTCTCCCCGATTGCTGTTTGGCCAGGTGGCCAGCTCTAACTAATAGTCCAAAACCAACTTCTTCCATTAAAGAATGATGGAGGCCACTGTGTTCTTGGGGACCTTCAATACTGGATAATGTTTTTGTACCCTTCCCCAGATCTGTGCCTTGACACAATCCTGTCTCAATCCATGGCTTGGTTTTTGCTCTGACATGCACTGTCAACTGTGGGCCTCATATAGACAGGAGTGTGCCTTTCCAAATAATGTCCAATCAATTCAATTTACCACAGGAGGACTCAACAAGTTGTAGAAACATCTCAAGGATGATTAATGGAAACAGGATGCACCTGAGTTCAATTTAGAGTCTCCTAGCAAAGGGTCTGAATACTTATGTAAATAAGGTATGTTTTTTTTTTTTTTAAATGTATACATTTGCACAATACATTTTAGAATAACGCTGTAACGTAACAAAATGTGGAAACTTTCCGAATGCACTGTAGCTACAGTGTGGTGCCCTTTCACCTCTCAGCCTACCTGTGACTTGGTCATGTCATCACAGTTCTCTGTGTTGTTCTGGGTGACTGGCAGACCCTCTGATGACCTGTTCACTCCATTCGTACCACTGTTCAACCCTATCAGGACCACAAGAAGAGACTGGTTGGATTCCTTTCACCTTCAACAGATGTTTTGTCCAAGTACATTGAGATGAAAGAAAGCTGGTGGAGAATGGCCATCGCAGAACAGAACAAAGTAGTAGAGCTGTTTGTTTGAGAAGATCTGAAGACTAAAGGTTAATCCGTCCTGAAAGTGGACTTACCGGTCTGGGTTAGTGATTTGGAGGACGGAGGGGCCTGCAGTACTGCTGGTCGTAGTACACTGCGCTGCTGCTCCTTGGGCTTCTGGCTCGGGACGCCTGCAACACATTATACTTGACATAAATATAAGGCTCTGGACAGACCAACGCCAGACAAACAAGGGCCATCTTTTTGTGATGTTTTGTACATTGTGTCGATGCCTGTTACGGAGCCTGTATACTAGACGCCCAAAACACATTTCCTTTGTCCCTTAATGGACAATAAAGCCTTAGGAACTAACATGACATTGACGAGAGAGAGCGAGAGAAAGAGAGCACCCACCTGCACTAGGAGCCTGTCCATGGATCAGGGTGGGAGGCTTCAGGCGAAACCCAACAGCCTTCTCCTCTATTGACATGAGAACAGAGAAAGAGAGGGAGGGATTGTGAGATAGCTGGAAGCTAAGCCAAAACTTTGCTTATGGAGAAAAAGCAGAACATTCTAGTCATGATTCTTCAAGGGTAGTTCTCCTTATCGTGTAAATATCAAGTAGATTGAAAAGGAGATCTTAAGATAACTATTCATGAACTCACCAGGTTCTGAATCTGAATGATTATTTCCTGTCGGGGACTGGCAGAAACTGGATGGCATGAACACATTGTTCTTAGAAACTGCAAGAGACAATAACATGAGTACACACCGTTTCTCCACACACTAAGGAAAGTATTTTAATTAAACAATACGTACAATACGTACAATTACCTGAATGTGCGGGTGGGAACTGTGTTAGTGACGATGTTCTTTCCCTCTTGGCCGGGGGACAGTAACTACTCTCATCTTTATCGGAGTCTGGAGGAGGCAGAATGAGCAAAGATTAGCAAAGTAACTATACTGAACAAAAATATAAATGCAACATGTAAAGTGTTGGTCCCATGTTTCATGAGCTAAAATAAAAGATCCCAGAAATATATCATACGCACAAAAATATTTCTCAAATTTTGTGCACATTTAAGTCATTTTAGTCAGACTGTTTACATCCCTGTTAGTGAGCATTTCTACTTTGCCAATATAATCTATCCACCTGACAGGTGTGGCATATCAAGAAGCTGAATAAACAGCATAATAATTACAAAGGTGCACCTTGTGCTGGGGGAAAAAGGCCACTCAAAATGTGCAGTTTTGTCACACAACACAATGCCACAGATGTCTCAAGTTGAGGGAGCATGCAATTGGCATGCTGACTGCAGTAGTGTCCACCGAAGCTGTTGCCAGAGAATTGAATGTTAATTTCTCTACCATAAGCCACCCCCAACATGTCACCCATTGAGCATGTTAGAGATGCTATGGATCGACTTGTAAGACCGCGTGTTCCAGTTCCCGCCAATATCTAGAAACTTCGCACAGCCATTGAAGAGTGTGACAACATTCCACAGGCCACAATCAACAGCCTGATCAACTCTATGTGAAGGAGATGTGTCACGTTGCATGAGGCAAATGGTGTTCACACCAGATACTGACTGGTTTTCTGATCCACACCCCCTACCTTTTTGGGCCTAATGAATTAATTCCAATTGACTGATTTCATTATATGAACGGTAACTCAGTAAACTGTTTGAATATGTTGCATGTTGCGTTTATAATTTTGTTCAGTGCAAAATTTAAGACTAGAATCTGCTTGGTTACCCTCCTCATCCTTACCTTCTCCATCCTCTGCACTGGACACTTCTACTGATCTCTGTTAAGGGTTTGACAGAGAAAGATGGAGAGACAGAGGAAGAAAGTAACAGACAGTCAGACAGAGGAAAGCGAGGAAATTATCCAGTCAGTGTGAAGCCAAGTACGCTTTATAGCATGCGGTCACACTTTTTACATTTTCAGAAGGGGTGTTAAAAGAGTGTGTCTCACCTTCTGAGCTGTATCTTTCTGGAACACAAACACTGGTGGGGCTATGGCAGGCTTCTCTGCAAGAGAAATCAGATGTGTCACTGTTGGAGATATAATTTTGCACATCTTTGGGCAAAAGCTTTACGCTCGATGTCTCTTCACTTTGTATATAAAAACCCCCTCTACTACTATTCATGAGCCTTCTCTGCATTTCTAGACTACAAATATTACCAGGTGAATTCTACGTGCTGACAAAGACCCGCAGGTTAGGCCAAACTGAAACCAATGAAACCGTGAGTTTTGTACAACTGTGCACTTACTTTGCCTTCCCCAGAACACAATACACTACAGGGCTCAGGCATCCCAGTCAGTGTAAGTGGACTCCCCTGTCACTGTCAGTGCCCACAAAGCTTTGATAGAACCCCATCCAGGACCTAGTCAATCTTCTCCCCCAAGCTATAATTAGAACTCCAGTCATAAGACTTAATTGAATAGGCGGCTCTACCCACTGGGCAAACGTCAATTTGACGTCTATTCCACGTCGGTTCAACATAATTTCATTGAAATGACGTGGAAACAATGTTTATTCAACCAGTGTGTGCCCAGTGAGTAGGCTCTGGGCACTCACCCAGGCGGGTTAGGAGGGAGACGTGCTGGTCTTGGTGGGGTGGATGTGTGGAGGATCGCCAGGCCCAGCAGATGGATTTGAAGGATGGTATCAACCCCTGAACGACTCCCTGCTGCTATAATTTACCCTTGCCTATTTTTAGGGTAAGCCATGTAGATGGGCTCCTATTGCCAGGATGTGTGTGCGTGACTTACTTTCTATAATTTCAAGGCTCATGTGTGTGCTTACGGGTGCTTCACATTTCTAGGGACCCGAGCCAACATGATGCACCTACCTTGACCCGATAAAATCAGTAATGTGTATAAAGGAGAAAAGGCACCCACTTTAAGCCAATACGACGACAGACAAAAAGGTATGTAGAACTATCGTGAAGGTGAGATGGTCACGATAGGTGAAAAACACAGAACAGAAAGGGCAGCCAAGCCTGTTTTATAAGGCTGGGAAGGCAGATGTGCATAGCTACTGACAAAGAACAGTAAAAGCAGATATTAAGCAGATATAAAAGATAGCTTTTCAATACGTAGGCCTAGTAAATCAAATCAAAGTTGTCATACGCGCCAAATACAACAGGTGCAGACTTTACTGTGAAATGCTTACTTACAAGTAATTTCCGCAACAATGCAGAGTTCAAAAGTAAGAAAATTTGCGCTAAAAAATTAAATAGTAAGTTAGTGACACAATAAAAAATAACGACTCTATACAAGGAGTACCGCGACCAAGTCAACGTGCAGGGGTACGAGGTTGTTGAGGTAATATGTACATGTAGTTAGGGGTACAAGTGACTAGGCAATCAGGATAGATAATAAACATGAGTAGCAGCAGCGTGTGAAGAGTGTGAAAGTGTGTCTACGTGTGAGTGTGTGGCTACGATATGCATGTTTGTGTGTGTGTGTGTGTGTGTGTGATTTAGCTTGACGGTTTGTGGTCAGTCGTCCCCAGCTGAGGCAAAAGGCTTTGTGATGGTTTGGCATTGCTCATGTGCCCTCCAGGTGTGAAGCATGCATAAATGCTTGCCATAGATGGTGGATGCACACTGCAAGGGCTTTGACGAGAACTTCTTCATAATTACAGTGTTTTAGTGAGGTTTCCAACCACACCACTGCTATTATCTGCAATGAAACGTTCCCCTTTTTTTTATAAAAACCAATTTGCTTGGTCACAAAATAAACTGGATAAAACAGACTGCACTTCATTGATTTAAATAAAAATGTGTCACACTGCTGAGTTAAACTCAATATATCCTACACACTCCAGTCTATACTTAAGCCTGTTTGAAATGTACTCTATAGCCTTTCTGACTAGGCATGTTATTTCAGTGTGTTCACACTGAAAGATGAACGTCTGTTGTTAAGATAAAGTAAAGGCTACAGTGTACACTGAACCAAAATATAAATGCAACATGTAGTGTTGGTCCCATGTTCGCATGAGCTGAAACAAAAGATTGCAGAAATGTTCCATATGCACAAAAACCTGGTTTTGTTTCTGGGTCCCCTACCCACTCAGCATAGAGCCCCTCACCCATCTCATTGTCCATGCTGTCAATTCAGATCCCTACCTCTGGCTCTAACCATCACAAGGTGAACATCTCACATTCTTCCTGCTAGCAACAGAAGGAAAATCAGATGAGTTTCAGTAAGGGGAACAAGTGGTTGGGACCAAAACAACTGCTTATCTTCTAATTTTATTGAAATTAGAAACTAACAGAAAAGAATAACATGTGTGATAGGCTTCGTCCAATGACTGTCACAGATTCAAATAGCAAGCACGTCTCCTATGACCTCGTGCATCTGACGAAATGAGAAAGGAATCCAGGCCACAGAAAATAAGTGAGAGGGGTTCACAAAATGGAACGGGAGTTCTAGTGTCTCAATAGACCAGCTGTCAAATAGACTAAGTCCAAGGAAACACAGTGACATTCTGGAGTAAAGACTGGCATTCATCTCATTAGTCTTCTAGCTATTCACATAGGGCCTACCGTCTAAGCCTCTTATGTTTAGGACAGCCACACAACCTTCAATTTCACATATCGAATCTCACTAATTTCAATGAACATTTGAATAAATTAACATGCACTGAAGAAAAGTGTTACAACAAGCAATGTTATATACAAGGAGTACCAGTACTGAGTCAATGTGCAGGGGTACGAGGTAGTAACGAGGCTATATACAAGGAGTACCAGCACTGAGTCAATGTGCAGGGATACGAGGTAGTAACGAGGCTATATACAAGGAGTACCAGCACTGAGTCAATGTGCAGGGATACGAGGTAGTAACGAGGCTATATACAAGGAGTACCAGCACTGAGTCAATGTGCAGGGATACAAGGTAGTTGAGGTAATTGAGGTAATACAGTATGTACATGTGGGTAAGGGTAAAAGTCATTAGGCAATCAGGACATATAATAAACAGAGTAGAGGCAGCATGTGTGAAGTGTGTCTATGGGGGTTTCTCTATATGCATACTACCATGCTCAAGACTCCGAGGACGTTCTCTCGAGTACGTTCTTGTGAGGGCGAGAGTGTGGAGAACAAATAAAACATTTAATCTGAGAAGCACTCCCCCTACTGCATTACCTCACGCTGTATCTCCCCATTCACTGAACATATTTTGTGTGAGTGAGCGTATGTAGTGTGTGTGTGTTGGCGTGTCAGTGTAGTATGTGCGAGTGTGTGGGCAGAATCTAGTGAGTGTGCATAGAGCCAGCGCAAGGGAGTCAGGGCAAAACAATTAAGATAAATAAATAATAAAGGCCAACAATGTCATTGCATCAATGCAGCGTAGTAAATTATGCAATGTCTAGCTAATCCATGTAATCAAAAATGATTACTGGATATGTGTGCAACAAAATTCAACAATCACCTTTCTCTATTTCTGTCAAGTCTACACACGCAACGTATGCACCGCACAGAGTGCACTTCAGCTGCCTCTGCAACACAATGCTACAAAGCAAATGCAGCGTTCCATTGGAAATGAATGTACTTGTGGTATACCAAAACACAATGACACTGTAGGTCTGATCAAGGTGTCATTGCATGAACGGTTGCCTAATAAATTCTGTAGTGAAACTTTTCATGTAATACAATATTTTAGCGGATGTGTGTGCAACTAAAGTTCAACATTCACCATTGCTACTATCTGTCAAGTCTACACATTCAGTTTGATGCATACGACACACAGAATGCAATGCTTTTGCAACACAATGCTGCAAGGCAAACGCAGCGGTCCATTGGAAATGAATGTATTTCTGGTGTACCAAAACGCAATGACAATGTTTGTCTAATCGAGGCATTATGTGCAGCTGAGTAGATGGCACATTTCAGTGATAGATACTGGCAATGCTCAACAAGATATCTATTTGCATTGGCATCATTGTTCAGCCTGGTCTCAGACTAGACATAACATAGTAAATGTAAATCCAGGAAACTGATGTTAGTATGATATGTTACGTTTGGTATGGTTACATAAGACCGATGGTTACTTAAGGCAACAATGAAAGTAGGGTGGTTGGTCGGCGCGGGCGTATAACGTGAATGTCTACCAACCCAAAGGTTGCGAATTCGAATCTCATCATGGACAACTTTAGCCTTTTAGCTAGTTATCAACTTTAACTACTTTTTTGCAACTACTTAGCATGTTAGCTAACCCTTCCCTTAACTCTAACCATTTTAGTTAACCTAACTCTAAAACTTAACTTTAAACCTAACGTTAGCCACATAGTATGAACAAATATGAAAATGTATGCACTCACTACTGTAAGTCGCTCTGGATAAGTGTGTCTGCTAAATGACTAAATGTTTGCAAATTCTTAACATAAGATTTGTAATTCATTATATATCATGTGAATGGATGATAAATATCCACAAATTAATACATACCATGCAAAACGTAACATATCATACTAAATTAATTATCGGATTTACGTACAGAATAATACGAAATACTCTGAGACCAGGTTGCATTGTTAACTACAAGAAATGGCTTGACTTGATCCTGTATATCAAAGTCATTCAAATCCATCCAGGTAGATAAGCACGTTGCTAATCCTATTATGTCACTAGGCTAGTACAGTAAATTACGCTCTGAATTTGGAACATGTAGTCTGTCGGGCCTACCTCAATGGGTCAGACACCTGTGACAGGCAATAAGTAAGGACACGAATGACCTAGTTCTTAACTTCTGTCTGTAAGCAACACCGCCGTTCAAAACACTAGCTACGGTCGGACATAGCCATTGTTGTCTGCGTTTTGCCGATAACTAGCTAGTTAGTTTCTGACCAGTTCTAGCTACGTGGTGGTGGTGGGAGGTTTAAAAAGGCTATTAGAGAAGATAAATTCCACCCGGTGTTTCCCCACATGTGACGTCTATTGTTCGTTCGTTTGCTTTACTTTAGCCAACTAGCTACAAAAAAAATGCAGATATATCGGTAGGTAGCTCATGTTAGCTAGTTCTGTAAAGATGTGATATTTTCACGTCCTACAAGTTAACTGCCCCTCCCCCGGTTGTGCCACACGGTCCGGACCGCCGCCCCCCACTCCACCTCCCTGTAAAATATAGCCAGCAAAGGCCGGGGATCTAACGTATGCTACCGTTTAGACAAACCGCTGCCTCCACATCGAGCTGCAAACACAACGGAGCATTCCCTGCACATCTGCTGACAGTCCCGTCGCTGTCTGGGCAACGTTCACTCGCTATTCTGGTTCATTCATTAGATTTGTTTATCTTTTCCACTGAGCTGTTCCTTACCTTCGTTTGCCAGGTCCGCCATTTTTCTTCCTCACTGACACCCACAATACTCCGCGGTAGACATGCGCGATATGGCTGGACAAATAAATGTTACTACCTCCAGGGGGAGTCATGACTACAAATCTGTTCAACAAAATATAAATATTCCCCCCGCCAATTTTGTGTACTGTAGTCCATGATAAAATCAATGTAAGCATAATGAAACATCACACTCAACTTAATTCGTGGAAAACATTTTACTAATTTGACAAAGCATGATGTTCTATTTCCATTTCAAAATAGAAACGACCTTTCAAATACAGAAAGAAAGTCTAAACAACAAAAATAAACAATTGTATTGTATAAAATGAACTATTGCTTTGACAGATAAAAGTTATAGGCCTATACAGTCAGTTTTCAAAAAGATTACAGAGTTCCTACCTTAGTGGTATCAAACCAGAACTATTAATTTCTTCACAAATTATGGAACAAAAATACATTCTAAACAATCATTTTGAAAAAAGTGCATTTTAAGCAAAGTCCCTGTGTTTAAATAGCTTCCCATTCAATGGCTGGAAACACTGCATAGAATAAATCCCTTATATTAGACCTATAGAAACTAATTTGGCCCCAGTTTCACTGGCAGAGGTAGAGAGATAGGTTATTGGCCTATTTTTGGTCACCCATAGGGTCGTAATGTGGTTTTGGCATGTATAGACAGTAGTGCTGAATGATGAACACCACATCAAAGAATATGGATAACAAACCAAGTCCAGCCTTTGTGGGGTCGCCAAAGATAAGCTTCCATTCATCTAGGAAACAATAGAAACATTCCATGAAACCCTGACATAAACATCAAATAATGTAGTAAGGCAGAATGTGTGACTGATGGAACTAATCTGAAAAACAACATTGAAATGTATCACTATTAAAACATGTTAATACAATTATTTAAAAAAATATATATTTTTCCCATATTATATATATATAATATATAAATATATATATATATATATATATATACACACACACACATATATGTGTGTGTGTGTGTGTGTTAAAAGAAAAACCCATGACGATAGAAGCTATATAAATAAACAATTGAAGACGCATTTTAAAATGTTGGGACTGTCCTATGACTGTCGTTTTCACTTTGAATAATTATGTTTTACTGAGGTGTATGCACATTAGTGCTCCAAGGTAGGCGTGAGCAGCCTTACTGTTGTTATACGACTGAAGGATCATCTGAATGATACTGAAGCTGCCTCCTGTGAAGTCCAGCAACACATTGCCAATGCTCCACCCGTCCGTGCTTTGTCTTTGGTAGTTCATGTAGGCCTGAGGACACACACAGACAGTGTATTGATGAAAGACAATGTAGTGATCATGAATATCAATAGCATCAACAATATCTACTGTAACAAATTAGATTTGTGTATAAGCTAAAACCATTCAATATATGCAGTTGAATATTGTGAAATCCATACCTGTGGGATGTATTTGACGAGGGTGACACCTAACTTGATGTAGGAGAAATAATAGAGATATTCTAGCCAGGTGATCTTATTGGCCACAGCAACAAAGAGGGTGACCAGGGCGAATGTCCATCCAATCACCAGAAGGCCAATAGCGATCTTGGACACCTTCTGCCCTCCTCTCTTTAACAGACACACAGGAACACAGTCATTACTTTCAACAAGCATTTAACTTTCAATGTTC
Organism: Thymallus thymallus; assembly: GCA_023634145.1. Classification (NCBI taxonomy): domain Eukaryota; kingdom Metazoa; phylum Chordata; class Actinopteri; order Salmoniformes; family Salmonidae; genus Thymallus; species Thymallus thymallus. The sequence goes on along the minus strand of CM042414.1, from coordinate 11,915,920 downwards.
ATTTGAGGCCTTGACAACAATGCTTTCCTTTCCAAAAAAAAAGTGTGATCAACAGATCAGACAGAGTCTCTCTTTTTGCCAACAATCAAAACACAAGCTGATCATTATTTATCCAGCCAACATCTGTCTCCAGCCTGTAACCAAGCGTGACATATAGGAAGTTGTTTTACTGGTCTTCTGTTACTCACCTCATAGATGGCACACTGACAGATATAGACAAGTGTCAGCACAACTGCATGGAGACTAAAAAACACATCATTGGCATCCACTGGGTTCACACCATTTGGACTTTTCTTCACAAACTCTTCCTAAAAAATACATCATTATATGGAGTAAAAACTAAGTCAATAGGTCCATAGAATACCAAAATATTTGAACAAATCCCTATTGGTGTCAATGCATGACTGACACAGAAGTCAGAGTTGTGCGCATAGATCTCAAATTAGGATTCGGCCCAATTTATTACACTGTTAATGAGGGCATGGAGAACTCTCACCTTCATGTACGGAACCCAGAAGAGGCCTACATTGAAGACACTGTAGGCAATGAAGCCTGTCAAGTTGAGTGCCAGGTAATCAAAGTTCAACCCCACCACACTGTCAAATAGACAAAGCCAGACATCAAATCCAGATGCCCTTTAACTCTACATCATTTAAGGCAGAGATTACATTTATTTATTTTTTTAATCTGACAGTTTCAGAGGCACTACCTTTTTCTTCTCCAGTTCTCATATACTTGAGGGTAGAATGAGATAGACCATGCAAGGAAGTAAATCCAACCAATTAATTGGTTAATGATATCGATGATGTTGCTTCTAATGACCAAGAAACGGATTCTGGTCTTAAAGCTGGAAAACAGAAACAAAATACTTTTAGTAAGTGTGTTGATTTAAAATCTGTCTGAAAAGTGACACGTGGGAAATTCACTAAAAGACAGAAACTGAGAACAGCTCACCTTGCAATGTCGGTGTTGTTACTGTATAAATACGCTGTCACCTGACCCACATGTTCTGCATGAACCTCAAATGTGCTTGATGTGGCGTTTGCAGGCAATTCTACCTGGAAATCAAACATACAGCAAATATAAATAATATATAAAACAGTTATGCCTACAACAGAGCCGCTAGTATTGACTTTTTACACACTGTGGCTACTGTAGTTAATTGAAAGATGATATATTCAGATATAAGACTCCATTAATAATCAATTACATGGTGCTTTGGACATGCTTTTCAGTGAGTTTGAGTGGTATAAAAACCTTACCTGCTGAGGCAGTTGAAGTATTGAGGTAACATTTGCAGAGGAGTCAGTGAAGTTAAAAAAAATGAGTTCGGACACATTCAGAGGAGAGCTGAAAAAAAAAAAAAAGGAAGCCAAACACTGCATCACATTATCGCACATCACAACAAATAGATATACATAGAATGCTGATACAAACTGTAAATAGATGCCCAGATATAAGAAATGTTAACCTAGGTGTTATGGTGATATTGACTGAACCTTTGGCCTCCAGATTTACAGTGGCTGGAGCAGACAGGGATACACTCCCATCTGTTGAAGGAATATAATATTGCAGTATTCAGATAGGGCTGATTAGCTAAATGGATTATTCCTGAAACAGTACCTGGGCGCCCAGGATCCTTCAATTCTGATGGTGCTTTCAAGACAACTGGGAATTCAGAAAAAAACTAGGTCAAATCATGACGTCAGTGATCTTCAGGTTGGAGCTCTAGAAAGAGGCCAAAGTTCCCGACTTGGAATTCCGAGTTGAAAGACTTAAAAGTTCACAGCTGTCTTGAACACAGTGCAGTCGGAAGTTGGAGAGTTCAGAGTTCCCAGTTGTTTTGAACGCATCAAAAGTCACATTAACAAGCTCTGCAAATGTAATAATGGTACTCACCAAAATATCAAGTTTCGCAGAACAACTATTGTCATTACCGCCGTTGCACACAGTATGTACTTCCAAAAAAGGTTTAAATAAAAATAGTTTTTGACTAAGTGCGCATGCGCCAAATCCAATTAACTTATTAATGCCACTCACAGGTCGGCTGATCCAGCAGCACAGTATCCCGAAAGATCATTGATTTTATTTAGACCTTTTCCTGATTGCCTAGTGACGAATACACCTACCTACATGTACATATTACCTCGTACCCCTACATATTGACTCGGTAACGGTACTCCTTTAATTGCCTTGTTGTTTTCTTACTTTTTAACTCTGCATTGTTGTTAAATGGCTCGTAAGTAATTATTTCAAGGTAAAGTCAACATCTGTAGTAAGCCATTCTGCGATCATGAGAAATACAATTTGATTATAAAGTTCATCAGAGCTGATTAATGTGATTTTGAATTGCAGGATCCTGGGTGCCAGAAGAGATTGTCCTATTTATCGTCTCCTCAAACCAAGGTACTGGTTCCGATGGTGCTTTCAAGAAAACTGGGGTCTCTGAAAAATACGAGGTCAAATCATCACGTCAGCAGACCTGCCAACCCTGTCCAAATATTTAGACTATCAGACACGCGCGGCAAATTGGATATTCAACTCGAGCATGTAGCACGCGCCGAATTAGGGTTCTTTCCCCCGCACGCGCTGTTTGTGAGTCTGATAGCAATTATATAATTGTACCAAATAAAGTCTATAAAAAGGTTGGAATACTTTGAGAGCATTCCATTTACCCATATGGTAAAAGTTACTAACACACAAAAGGCCTTTATTTGTTTAGGTACAAAATGTACAATTGTCTTATCCACGATAACACATTTTTTTAACTCTGATATGATAATAACAACAAATGTTTGAAGCAGAGCATCAGTACTGTACTGGGTTTTGTTCTTGGAAACGATACTGAATATTCGTTCACAGTCTGCATTGCTGTGGAATATGACCAATATCTGGCAATGTCAGCGACCACTGCATGCTGGAGGACCACATTTCCAAAAGGACATTTCAGCAATATGTAGTCTACTGCAGAATAAAATAAGTTTCTGACATCTGCATAGAAGGTCTTCAAATCCAGCTTGCCTTGGCTTCCTATGTAGGCGCGGGTGTCCTGGCCAATGGACAGCTCCTCGTCAGGAAGCTGGTTCTCTCTCTCCAGGTAGAGTGTAGGCTTGACACCTCGTTTCTGCCATCACGGTAGTGACAGTGTCTGGCTTGCAGAAGGACAGTTTCTGCAGTTGCGTCTCTAAAGTTGACAGTAAAATTTGAATGCACGGCTCCCCTTGTTGTAGAATCAGATTTCCAATATCAAATATTGGTATGGCTCTCTGTAAAAGGTATGCATAGATTTTTGATACCGGATCTGTGAGAAATTTTAGGACTTCAGGTTTTGTAAGATCCTTTGGTCCTTCTTTTTCTTTCTTTTCTGCCGTCAAAGGTTTTGTCAGTAGGTCCACATTTGATGGAGGATGGCGTGACTTTGCTTCCAGAGGATCCAGGTGAGGGCTCGGAGGAGCCAGGTGAGGGCTCGGAGGTGCCAGGTGAGGGCTCGGAGAAGCCAGATGGAGTCTTCTTAGAGCCAGGTGGGGGCTTTGTAGAACCAGGTTTTAGCTTCTTATAGTCAGCTGGGGGCTTGAGCAGTGGCATTGGCAATGTGGTGGAGGAGGAGGAGGAAAAACTCTTGGGCTACCTAGCAGAGGGCTCAAGTGAGGACAAGGATGTGGCTGTTGTGGTGGAGCTTGGGGGCACAGTGGTCTTCTTTCCCGATACCTCATCGGTAGTCAGCTAAATTAGCTGCTAATTTTGTTATTGCATGGGACCGAAGCTTAGCTTTTTTTTTCATGAGCACATGTGCTTAGACAAACATAGATCACGCCTGGTTCAGTTCAGTCCTCTGAAAATATATTTACAAAACATAAATAAAAGATTCATACTGATATGTACAGAACATATAAAATAAATACATGTTTTGATGAATTAGCACAGATTGTCTGTATGTTTATTCCATTACATGTACAGTGTAAGTATCTATAACGTTTTTCTTAGCACGTCCCCAAGTTTAGTCTCTATAGTAGAGGAACGCTTGTCACCTCTCAAACAGGGCCAATCACTAGGGCCAGCTCACAAGTATTGGCTTTTTAGACACGGTTCCTAATCAACACTAAAAGCAAAATCATTTTGAAAACATAAAAACAAAAACAAAATGATCCATCGACACAGACCGCAAACGGGCTGCACAAAGCTTAAGTAGGCTACCGCAATTGAATCTGAACGCTGTTCACTAGAAGAGTCCGGTGTTTCAGCCTATGTAAAGGTGCCTAATGCATTTCTTTGCAGCGCATACGTCACCAGATTTTCGAAATTGATAAAATCTCAAATCTAGTGCAAAGGCATTTTAGAAGCATTGCCTCTATAGCTACCGGACACTCATTTATTCTTCATCGCGCAGTCTTCTAAACTCCCGACTCCATTTAATGCCAAGATGTTTATATTTATTTTTGATTACACTTTTGTAATGCTCTTTGTGACGTGGATCATAATTACAGTTACAATTGGTTACATGTTTGTAGGAATGGGTGATATGTACGTTAACGGATCTGGCTGCAGCGAAGACGAAGCAAAGTTTGAAATGTTTCAAAGTATGACGAGTGAACTGCTGGCACTTTAGAGCCCACTGAATGTTCATCTTATGTTCGCTAACGTTAGCTTGAAACAATTACCTAATTTATGGCTAACGAGCAGACGACAACAATTAGCTCACGTGTCGGCTAGAACTATACAACGTTAACAAATGTTTTAAGCACATGCAAACTTTTTTTCATATGCACCAAAAGTCACAAAATCATTGTAAATTGGACAGTGTTTACCTTTCCACAACACACGCAGTCGAAAGGGGATTTGTCCATGTGTTTACGTTCAGCTGACAGTCGGCATCACAACAAACAGGAGGGGCAGACACCGGGTAACTACGTCGATTAATGATGTATTAATCTCTATGTCCGTTGACACAAACTCCGTACATGTCTGTGTGTTGCAGCTCGAGAATCGGGATGTTTGGATTAAAAAAAATTATATATATAACTGCAGGCCCAATTCATTTCTGCGTACTTTTAACTCGGATTTCGTACATGCGTATATGGACAGAGAATTGCGTAGTTGGTACGCAAAATGCGTGCATGTTGGCAGGTCTGCGTCAGTGATCTTCAGGTTGTCGCTCTAGAAATAAGCTTTATGTAGTGTTCAAGACAACTGGGAACTCGGAAAAAAAATCGATTTGAACGGTCATCCAACTCGGAATTCAAAATCGGGTCTCTTTCTAGTGCTCCGACATTCCGACCTGAAGATTAGTCATTATTTGACCTCGTATTTTTTTTTGTTCACAGTTTTGCAGCGTTCACGTGCTAGTCGGAACTAGGAAACTTGCTAACTGGTTGTAGTTATACACGTGCAGCGAACAAAGAATCAGCACGTTTCCTAGTTCCGACTACCTGCAAACGCGGCATGAGTTCCTGAGTTGGAATTCCAAGTTGGATGACCGATTATTTTATTTTTTTTCCGAGTTCCCAGTTGTTTGGTAACGCGGTAAGGTTATTACCAGCTACTTAAATTAAGAGTTTGTTGGTTGAACAAGGGCAAACTCACCACATGTAATGACCGTACAGAATGTTATGACCAAGACTGAAAGAAAGTTATCTGCCATCTTCATTGCACGGGCCTTCCTGAACTCTAAAAGTGCAAAAGAGGAACAGATGAAGAACACTGCTGGCCAAACAATTTACATTTTATTTAACTAGGCAAGTCAGTTAAGAACATTCTTAATTACAATGACGGCCTACAGGGTCTGCCCCTGGACCAAAGTATGGTTAAGTGCCTTACTCAAGGACTTTCACCTTGTCGGCTCGGGTATTCGATCCACCGACCTTTCGGTTACTGGCCCAATGCTATAGCCGCTAGGCTACCTGCCAGCAATGTGGTATATTAATTTACGGTAAATCAGCTTGCTGCATCTTAACAATAATAGTTAGTTAGTTCAACTAACTAATCGTGAAATCAACAGATTATACACTACCGCAGCTGAGTAGTGCTTTGTTTTCCTCTGCTTCCGTGATCTGGCACTAGGTCATATGACTTGGCTCATCTGACTTGTATGACGCACTGTGTTGGGTGCGTTCAAGACTTTCAATGTTGTGGGATGTTTAATACAGCGCAGTTAAAAATACACCTGATATCAAAGAGGTCAATTTAATTTGAGCAATTTACATTTTAGTAATTAAGCAGACATCTTGTCCAGAGCGAATTACAATAGTAATTAGTGTTAAGTGCCTTACTCAAGGGCACGTCGACAGATCTTTGCCGTGTTCACATCATATCAGAAACGGAAATTTCCGACTTGCTCACTCATAGTAGATTAGAAAGATGATACCCGAGTTTCCCACTTGGGAAGTATCATGGTACTTTCAAGACAACTGGGACCTCGGGGGGGGATTAGGTCAAATCATGACTTCAGTGATCTTCAGGTTGGAAACTCAGACTTTCCAACCTGAAAGTACCATGAACTTCAGTTTTTTCCAGTCAGAGCACGTTTTTCTTTTCAGAGTACCCAGTTGTCTTGAACGCACTGAAGTCGGAAGGTGGAGATTGAACGTGGCATCAGAATCAACCAATGGAGTGGTGAGGAGGTCTGGCTCGAGTCACAAATTTGATGACTTGAGACTCGACTTGATAGAAGAAAAAAAATGTTTAGACTTGTGCCGAGTTCACACGATAGTTGGAACTAGGAAACAGAAATGTTATATTTGTTGAACACGGCACGTGTAGCCTATAAATAAAACCAGTTAGCAAGTTGGACATTTCAGAGATTCCTAGTTCCGACTATCACATTGACTTGTAGCATCGGGACTCTACTTTGACTTGAGACTGATGACTTGATATTATCTGTCCAGGTTTTGTCACTCATTTTGTTGCGCTTGTCGGAACTAGGAAACTCTGAAATGTCCGACTTGCAAACTGACTGTAGTTATACACGTGCCGCTCTCAAATGCAAACTTGGCCCTCTGATTGGACCATCAAACTGTAAATCAACACAGGTCGGGTTAGCTAGCGAACATATTGCTGATTTGCACGTTTATTTCACGGGACCTCTTATGTGGATATAATAAAATATAATTAAGTGTTCAATACATTGTATTCGTGGAGTGCCTTTCTTACAACTATGAAACAAAGCATTGGTGTTGAAACCCGGTATAATCGTATTTTTATAACGACAAAATAAAAATAAATACCCCAACCACAAAGACGCATGATCAGCAAGATGCATGGTCAAATCACGAAAATAAAGTAGCCTAAACATCATTACAAGAGCCAAGTGTGCTTGATAATAGTGCTTTTTTGTTTTATTAAGACAGTAGTAAACATATTTTCTCCGCTTTTTCCACTGACGAGTCATTAAATCGACTTAGGGAGGAAACGCCTTTGCAGTTTGAATGGAGGATGTTTTATTTACGAGCCGGTCCATGAGGGACACTAGTATATTACCAGCTGAACACATTAAAGTCGGACGTAAAATGAGCAATATCTGTCGGCCAGTTGGGCTAATAGTAGGCTATGCTATGAAGATATTATTCAACCCTAGGACAGTACTCCTCTACCTAACTCGAAAGTCCTGCTACGAGTCGCGTTAGTCAGGCTAGTCCTCATCAGCCTCGTAGGATGATAGTGTTTTTTTTAATCCAAGCAATGAACATAAAACAAATACATGTATTTTGGTGTACAGCTGTCATTTTTAGAATAGAACACAGCCAATAATAAAACATAAGGTAATTCTTATTTCTATGGTTACAACCACTTCAGTGAAAAGGAGCCTATACAGGCTTAATTTCCAAAGTATATCTTATCCTGCAGTGAAAGAAGAAACCGAATACCTCGTAGGTATTTTTTTTCCTTTGGGATTAACGCCAAAACTACATTCTAAATTACAGGAATTCTATAAATCATGACTGTGGCCCTTGGCTTTTCTTGACTGTGACCCCTATAGTTTTGACAAGAAGATATATCATTTTCTTGTAAAAGCGTAACAAGATCATGTTGTTTTATTTCAACATTTCTACCATAATATATTTGGCAGTTTCTTACATAACATTTGGTTTCACAATAAAAATAAACTCATACACCTCCAGTTACTGCCAAATTTAGAGATGGGATAAACTATGTTTCATGCTTTTGTTCATGGAAATGTTCTTCCTAAGACATTGTGGGGTAATATGTCAAATGGAAGTTAAGTGTTTATGGGAATCGCTTTTCTTGCATTTTACATAATTGTTAATTGCATGGCTTTTAAAGTTTCAAAGGCCATTTGTGCATAATTCCCTGGACAAAGGATACCAACAATGTTATTGAAAACATATTTTCTTCCCAGTGTGATGTTTGTTTGATATTTGTCAGTACTTTCAAAATATGTCAAGTGCTTTTCAATGGATGCAAATGGATCATAGAATCAAATTGTTGAGGATAAGTAGATAAAGAAGATGATTTTAAGATATTTACACTATTGTGTTGACTGATACCATCTGGTCTCAATAACACTTTGCCAAATAGGTACAAGTACAAATCTAATATGAATGAAGTTCAAGGACGTCACATTGTGGCTAGTATGGAAAGAGTTTTTTTTACAAGGAAAATGGTCTCAAAACTAAATGGGTGCAATGATGATAAATTCAGACTGACGGGACAATTACATTTCAGAACATTATGCAAGTCTTTGCAAGTTCCTAAACAAAGGAATCTTCCTAAGTGATGACCAACAAAAAATAAATGCCACCCAAGACATCCTAAAAATAATTTATTGTCTCAGACCTTATGTATTGTTGTATCAGAGGAGGCTGGTGGGAGGAGCTATAAGAGGACAGGCTCATTGTAATGGCTGGAATATAATTAATGGAACGGTATCTAACACATCAAACATATGGAAACCATATGTTTGACTCCGTTCCGTTTATTGTATTCCAGCCATTAAAATGAGTACGTCCTCCTATAGCTTCAACAACAATGGATGCTACTTTTGACATAATTGCTTTGGTCAAAATTAGGCAATTAATCTTACATAAACACACAGGATGGTATTCAATCAATTGCAGACAGTGGGTTTCCAGACAATGGACTCTACAAGGTGTCGAAAGCGTTCCACGGGAATGCTGGCCCATGTTGACTCCAATGCTTTCCACAGTTGTGTCAAGTTGGCTGTATGTCCTTTGGGTGGTGGACCATTCTTGATACACGCGGAAAACTGTTGGGAGTGAAAAACACTGCAGCGTTGCAGTTCTTGACACACTCAAACTGGTGCGCTTGGCATCTACTACTAGGTCAGGGCTTTGTGATGGCCACTCCAATAGCTTGACTTTGTTGTCCTCAAGCCATTTTGCAACAACTTTGAATGTATGCTTGGGGTCATTGCCCATTTGGAAGACCCATTTGCAACCAAGCTTTAACTTCCTGACTGATGTCTTGAGATGTTGCTTCAATATATCCACATAATTTTCCTTCCTCATGATGCCATCTATTTTGTGCACCAGTCCCTCCTGCAGCAAAGCACCCCCACAACATGATGCTGCCACCCACTTACTTCACGGTTGGGATGGTGTTCTTCGGCTTGCAAGCCTCCACCTTCTTCTTCCAAACATAACGATGGTCATTATGGCCAAACAGTTCTATTTTTGTTTCATCAGACCAGAGGACATTTCTCCAAAAGGTACAATCTTTGTCCCCATGTGCAGTTGCAAACAGTAGTCTGGCTTTTTTATGGCGGTTTTGGAGCAGTGGCTTCTTCCTTGCTGAGCGGCCTTAAAGGTTATGTCGATGTAGGACTTGTTTTACTGTGGATATAGATACTTTTGTACCTGTTTCCTCCAGCATCTTCACAATGTCATTTGCTGTTGTTCTGGGATTGATTTGCACATTTTGCACCAAAGTACGTTAATCTCTAGGAGACAGAACGTGTGTCCTTCCCGAGCGGTATGACACAATCATCCTACGAGGCTGATGAGGACTAGCCTGACTAACGCGACTCGTAGCAGGAGGACTTTCGAGTTAGGTAGAGGAAGACAGGTCCCATGGTGTTTATACTTGCGGACTATTGTTTGTACAGATGAACGTGGTACCTTCAGGCGTTTGGAAATTGCTCCCAAGGATGATCCAGACTTGTGGAGGTCTGTGTAATGTCGTTTTGGCATTTTGTACCTGTTCTGTGTTTTTGTAGCTGCTTGACAAAGAAATTTATCCTCAGGGATCAATAAAGTATCTATCTATCTATCTATCTATCTATCTATCTATCTATCTATCTATCTATCTATCTATCTATCTATCTATCTATCTATCTATCTATCTATCTATCTATCTATCTATCTATCTATCTATCTAGGATGAGTCTTGTGTATGTAGTGGGTAAAACAGTATGTAAACATTATTAAAGTGACCAATGTGGTGCAGCGTAAGGTGCAGGATAGAGTACCGGATGGTAGCCGGCTAGTAATACTGACTAAGGTCGGCTAGTGGTGACTATTAAACATTCTGTTAGCCTGGAGATAGGCTAACAGAATCTTTTTATCAGTCTCTCGGTCACAACTTTGATGCATCTGAACTGTCGCCTCCTTCTAGATGGTAGCGGGGTGAACAGGCCATGGCTCGGGTGGCTGAAGTCCTTGAATATTGTTTTACCAGACAATTTTACACTGACTGATGTTTGTAAATATGAATAGTCCTGCTGATATGTCTCCTCTTGCACACATCTGCAAAACGTTTACAAAAAATAAATCCCAGAAAATGATCACACTGTACTATTTCGCAACTTCAACTGCACATTTCAAACCATGTGCAACTGAAATGTCAGTCAATGGAGGCTGCTGAGGGGAGGACAACTCATAGTAATGGCTGGAATGGAGCGAATGGAATGCCATCAAACCATGTGTTTGATGTATTTGATACCATTCCACCTATTCCGCTCCAGCCACTACTACGAGCCCGTCCTCCCCAATTCAGGTGCCACCAACCTCCTGTGATGTCATTACATTATAATTTATTACATTGAAATGTAAACACAAAAGGAGTATGATAGTAACCATTCCCTTTCCCCCTGGTTGTTGTCAGGCTCTTATGGGAACTGCTGTCTGAAGCACGTACCTGGCCTGAAGAAGAACACCAAGAAAAACGTGGTGAGCTACTGGATACAGGAAACATGGAGACTGCAACATCAAGGCCGTTGTGTGAGTGTGTTAGAACTCTTCCTCACCTTCTGTACCTAAGCTCCCACTCCCCAAACAACAACAAAGCTACACAGTCACAGTCTGTCATTGGGACACTGGAATGGTAGAACAATCCTCAAGTTACCTGTAATGAATGCCAAGAAGGCTTGTTGACAGAGAAATGTTGTATTTTTCTAATTATTTTGTTTTCCTTTTTTTCTCCTCATAGAATGTGAATCTAAAAACCAGTGTCTAACGGAAAACAAACACTTTTTCTCCCACCATGTCACAATTTTGATGCATCTGTACTGTCGCTGCCTTCTAGATGGTAGCGGGGTGAACAGGCCATGGCTCGGGTGGCTGAAGTCCTTGATGATCTTCTTGGCCTTCCTGTGACATCGTTGCTATAGATGTCCTGGAGGGCAGGCAGTGTGCCCTTGGTGATTCATTGCGCTGACCTCACCACACTCTGGAGAGCACTAAAGTTGCAGATGGTCCAATTACCGTACCAGTCGGTGATACAGCCCAACAGGATGCTCTCAATGGTGTATCTTTAGAAGTTTGTGAGGGCCTTCAACAGTTTGTCACTCATATTTTCACTGGATTTAAGCCAAGGAAAGCATTTCAGTGGCATTTGATTGTGATGCTCAGTGTTCAAATTCTACCTCTTCCCAGCAATTTTACAACATACTGTACAACTAATTGTCATGCGAGAGGAGGTGTGGCTGATTGAGATAACGGGGTTGGTGGAGGCAGTGGCGGTTCTAGCTTGTATGTCGCCCTGGGCAAACCCCCTCTTCAGAGCCAACAAAAAATATCTAAATCCGCCACTGGGTGGAGGAGTGGAGAATGTATCACACGGCAGCTATAAAGCATTAGGGAACAAGACAGAGAAGACAGGTCATTTCTGCAAGGATATTTTGTAAGTGCTGAGAAGTTTATTTGCTAAATGTTTTGCTTTGTTAGTAGGCTTATGTGTTTATATGGTGACCTATTGCTTGTTTATATGCTTGTCTAATTGTAAATTAATATTTAATTTAACTTTCGGCCTGTGCCGTAAACATTCTGTACTTTTGCAGAATGGTAAAAGAAACAAGTTGATACAGCTGTCTTAAGAGACAGAGGTTATGGTTAATCTGATCAAGGCATGCTGTTAAGTTTTATCAGAACATAGTCAGAGCTTCTGCCAAACCCAACATAGCTGCACAAAACGGCTCCAGATATCCAAGTGTTTGTAATCAAGAGGTCAGGATTGGGGTCTGGAACACGAACAAACCAGAAATTGTAAATGGGGTGGTCCTGTCAGGAAAACATCCCGTTGACAGTGTTGTGGTATTAAAAAGAGAAAGTTTCTCAGGCTTTACATCCTGTCCCGTTCTTACAGTGGACCGTTGAAGCAGTGACACCATGAAGTTCCAGGCTCTGTTCTTTCTCCTGCTCCTGGCATGCATGCACCTCAGCCTGGCTCAAGGTAGGCACCATTACATCTACTGTACTGTAAATGATATAGTATAGGCTAACTATCATGAAGTTTATGTTCACTGTAATTGGTGTAACAGTCTAAAGCCTATTGTCTGTCTTGATTTGATCTTGTAATTAAGGTATTGTTGAAATATCAACTGTTCATATAGCCCACTCCACATTCTGTACACTAATGAAAAGTTTCAGATAGAGTAATAACTTCTCGCAATGGAGAGCATTATTCTGTAGAAAGTCCGTTTTTTTTATCATACTGTGTGTTTTTTATTTTACAAGCTTCCACTGGTCAATACTTTGTCCAGAAGAGAAAGATCTGTTGGCTCCGAATACTTTTTTACTGATGTTTGTCTCTGTAATCCGCTCCTTTCAAAAATATTATCTCAAATCACCGGGCACTAGATTTCACAACCCGTTCAACAGTTATATATATAGCTTATACTGCACTTACAGGCAGTTCTCATGTTTGCATTATTAGGCATTGTAAATATGAATAATCCTGCTGATATGTCTCCTCTTGCACACATCTGCAATACGTTTACAAAAAAAAATCCCAGAAAATGATCACACTGTACTATTTCGCAACTTCAACTGCACATTTCAAACCATGTGCAACTGAAATGTCAGTCAATGGAGGCTGCTGAGGGGAGGACAACTCATAGTAATGGCTGGAATGGAGCGAATGGAATGGCATCAAACCATGTGTTTGATGTATTTGATACCATTCCACTGATTCCGCTCCAGCCACTACCACAAGCCCGTCCTCCCCAATTAAGGTGCCACCAACCTCCTGTGATGTCATTACATGATCATTTATTACATTGAAATGTAAGGAGTATGATAGTAACCATTCCCTTTCCCCCTGGTTGTTGTCAGGCTCTTATGGGAACTGCTGTCTGAGGCACGTTGCTGGTCTGAAGAAGAACACCAAGAAAAACGTGATGAGCTACTGGATACAGGAAACAGATGGAGACTGTAACATCAAGGCCGTTGTGTGAGTGTGTTAGAACTCTTCCTCACCTTCTGTACCTAAGCTCCCACTCCACAACAACAACAAAGCTACACAGTCACAGTCTGTCATTGGGACACTGGCATGGTAGAACAATCCTCAAGTTACCTGCAATGAATGCCAAGAAGGCTTGTTGAAAGAGAAATGTTGTATTTTTCCTTTTTTTCTCCTCGTAGAATGTAAATCCAAAAATCAGTGTCTAACGGAAAACAAACACTTTTTCTCCCACCATGTCTCATATCTATAGGTTCATGCTAAAGAAACAGAAGACTGTTTGTGCCAATCCCAGCCAGAAGTGGGTACAGCGTCTGATGACTGTTGTCGATAAGCAGAAAAGCAACTAGGTACTACTCTCACTCTTAGCTAATCCTTTTAGAAATACATGTATGTTTGACAAGTTTGCAATATCTAATTATGGTCTTTTTTTATCAATAGCTTCCTGAGAAAAGGGAATGAGAGGATGTAGTTGAGCTGCTGCTTCGTTGGAGAGTCTTGTTACCAGTGTATGCCAATTTCCATATAATGTATCTGTCAAGTGAAATGTGTGGGCAAATATATGACAGTCATATCATCCTGTAACTAGAATGTGAGCTTCATCATAATATTACTCATTATATTACAGTTTGGCTTGATAAGTTTATATCACATGCTTTTGGGAGAATAACTAAGGTTCTATTGTTAAGGTGGCAATCCAGTAGGTTAGCAAGACAACTATACTGTATTAATGTATTCACCGTTAGCATTAGGTGGCTAACCATGAATGGTGCCTGCTAGTAATGAGCCACTTGGCAGCTTAGCATTATTGTGTGCGTGTAGTGCTGCCTCTACCTATACGCAGACTACATGTAGCCCGTAGGGCCCCCGACCACTAGGGGGCCCCCAACCAAGTTGTTAAACTTGAATATAAAGATACAATTTCTATTTTGATTTCAAAACAACATGTGTATAACTTCACATTTGTAATAAATGTTTTATAAAGTACAACATTTTGATACATACATGTTCATTCTTGCTACAGTCGCCATTTTACAGTGAGTGTGATGCTCCAGGAGAAATCTATTTATCGCCTCCTGTCCCTGCGCTCAGTGGAGTGTGACAGGGAGGCTCCAATATGCTGCAGATGACAAGGTTCCCATGAGAAGATGACTGAGACTACATGTTGAGACAAATCCAACTGTGTCTAATTTGTTTGACTCTGTTTCATTCTTAGGATACACACAGTATCTCTTTCATCACTACTAGTGGTCTTTCCTCTTATTCATGTTGATTGAACACTATTGCTATACAGCCACCAAACTACCACAATGAAATTACACTCAAAGCTGTTCTATCAGGGTTCAAGAGCATTGTATTCAATCAGACGTCTGAATGGCTGCTTCTGCTATAAACCACATACCCAAATGTGCAGTGAACAAGGCATACAACTGTCAACACAATGCAATATGAAGAACATGGACTGTGATCAATGTTACAGAACGCTGACTCCTTTGTATTTGTCAGGAGCAGTGTGAGACTATAAACTATCTATACATACACTGGGGGCCAAAAGTTTGCCATGAGTGTGCAACGTTGTCATCAAGGCAAAAGGGTGGCTATTTGAAGAATTTCAAATATAAAATATATTTGATTTGTTTAACACTTTTTGGGTTACTACATGATTTCATATGTGTTATGTCAAAGTTTTGATGTCTTCACTTTTATTCTACAATGTAAAAAATAGTGCAAATAAAGAAAAAACCCTTGAATTAGTAATATTCCAAACTTTTGGCCCCCAGTCTATTTCTCAACAGTATCACTTGAGAGGGAGAGAATAGCAAGTGATGAAATACTGTAGGTACAGTTAATCTGAAAGTATGCTGTTGCAGTGCCAAAAGGAAATGGGATCAACATTTGAATTTGAGAAGATATTCACTAGTGACTCAGTTCTCAGTTCCTAGAAGTTGGATTCTTTTTTATTTCAGAGGTGCATGGGGGAATGAAATAATGAGAAAATGATCCCTGTGTAAGCACAGAGAGAATTAGCTTCTTATTACATTCTTGCTCAAATTATTATCCATTCAACAAGTTCTTGCAAATACCGAACTGACATTCCAATCAAAATGTTGAGGTAAAGCTGAAATTAATTGGGTAATTGTGAAATTAAGTGTGTACAACACTTCATTATGATATTCCGGCGAGGGAACTGTTCAACTGTATAAAGAATCATGTGTAATTCATTGAGGGACAAAACATTAAAGCAGCAACCACACACAACAACCTTAGGCATCACCTTAGGTTATTGACTCAGCTAAGACATAAAGCTACCCAGAACCATGACAAACAGACCATTCCAAACATCACACTGGATAATGGATGTGATTAGTTACCCCTTATTCTCCAGTCAGAAACATGATTTATTATTGTCCTTTCATTTTAAAGAATTAGCTTGCACCCTCAAAGACAAAAGGAAAACAGTCAAAGCGATGTTTTAGACCTATTTAGCAATAGCCTAAAAACATCATACATTCAAAGTGGTCAAGTCAGGACTCTACTTGGGCACTAGCTTGGGGATAATTTAGTAGTTTGTCTCTCCATAATGTTGTACTCACATACTTGTCTTAACAAAGGCATGACTGGGGTTCATCTCATTATTGCAAAATACATTGTCCTGCCAGACTGCCAATCAATGGAGAAGAACATAACAGGTGCAAACTGGTAGAAACTGGCACACAATAATGAGAGAAAATAAAAGTGTTGACAGCTTTAATCACTGCTTAGATCATAGAGGTTGGTAATAGCTACAGGGGAAATGTATGTTGAGTAAGATGGGAGGGCAGTTAGAGAAACTGTTAATCTTTAAACAATCCAACCGTCTTGATTTTTATGAGAGCGTAACCTCTAAAAAACCTTTTAAAAAGGCTTTGGAAATGTTATACTTTCATTGACTGATAATAGAACAACATACTCTCTAGTATGTATTTTCTGGAAGATGTTGAGGTTCTGTGAAAAAAATGAACAAATATGTGCTTCAAGTACACAGGTTATATTCAAATGCTACTCATAAGACTTCTACTCAGGGGATACTCACAACATAAACTTGTCAGTCTTCCCTAAAGGACTTTCCACTGTTACTAGCGCCTACATTGGAGAGGATAAAGTTGTCATTTGATGCCCCCTGCAGGATGCCCCCTGAACTCAAATGAGGTGATCGATTTTTTTATTTAAAAAATATGAATTTGTGTATGTTTTTTATTTAAATGGTATAGCAATACACAATGCAATACTTAATTTTTTACTCATGTCAGGCTCATATTCAAATGATATGTTTCTCTTGAGCGTTTATGGGCACATCCAATTGCAAATAATATTAAATGATTTGCAAATAATATAACATTTTATAAATGCTTTAACATTTGATAAAGACTTTACTGATATACTTCATCCACATATTATATAAAGTAAAACATTTATAAAATGGTTATACATAATTATCTTCATAAGCAATGTGTTACTGCAGTTTAATGACATTATAACAAAATAAAGACATTAATCTTCAGGCAAAACATTGCACTTCCAAGCCATTCAATAGCCAAAATAAAGACATTAATCTTCAGACAAAACATTGCACTTCCAAGCCATTGAATAGCCAAAATGAAGATCTGTGCATACACTCTACTATCTAAAAGATATCTTACAGATTTACAATGTACTTGTGAATAGAGCATCATATTTACAAATATATTTACCTGCAGATTATATTCGTTATAGTTACATTAATGTTGAAGGCATACAAGTGTTTGAGAATAAACCTAAGTGTTGTAATTAAAATATCAGTGCATTGGCCAGCGCTTGGTGCCTGAATCCATTACATTTAATATCTGAACAAAGCACTTTTCCTGTATCACAACAAAGAAAGATTAGCCACGCCCTTGCACGAGCACGACCCCGGTTATATTTTGACCAAGCACAGGACTAAGTAGGCTTGGAAGATGCTGATGCTGATAGTGTTATAAATCCTTTGTGTCAGTCTGCCTCACGCTGTAAGACAATTGTACAAAACATAGGCCTATTGAGTGATGTAATATCACAACAAGTTGAAGTCAATTACTTTAGCCTTGTTAGTCCATAAAGCTGCAATTTAATTCATGTACTATACTGTACAACCCTGAAATCTTAACCTTTTCACCATTGTATCTTTCTGTCACAGATTTCTTAGGATTACGGAAATGTAATGATTAACGTGAGCACAAGATGGTGCTATTTATCTATCTATCATCTGTATTGCGATGAATAAGCGACAGCAGATCTGTGAGAGTAGTGTGTGTATGTGTGTTTGTGGTGTGTGCGTGTGTGTGTGTGTCTTGTGATTCTCTTCTGGTGGAGCCTGGGCTATACAGGAGTCCAGACTCTGTAGTAGTATTTCTCAACCACAGAGCAGCACTGGTCCCTGAGATGTTGCTGACTGGTCCCTCAGATAGTTCAAGTGTTCAATTTCAAAATAAGCAGCCCACCAAAATTGTTTATTTTAATCCAAAGAGTAGATCCATAATTTGCTTGTCCCTGGTTTAAAAACTGTTGCAAAATACCTGGTCTATAGGATAACACAGACACTGGTAGGGTTGTGCTTGTCCATAACAGCAGTGGGCGTCCCGCCCTTCTTCTTGCCAAAATCCTCAGGGTAGAGGGCTGCGTATCCCACTGCCTCCACAGACCTCCTCTTCTGGACGCGGTGGAGGAGGACACGGTAGATCCCCGTCAGGGGGCTGTGATTGTCTGTGCAGGTGTTGTTCTGCAGGTGGACTACCTTTATGCCCAGATCAGACAGGGCCAACTTCACCTCCTGCTCCTCCACACACAGGGCCTGGGAGGTCATAGCCAGGTGAAAGGGTGTCTGGGGCAGGGGGGCGTACGCCCGAGGGTACTCGATGCTCTTCAGCCACGTGCTGGTCATTATCAGGGAGATGGATTCACGGTCGGCAGGCACGGGCCTCAGCATACCCTTTATGGCCAGTTGGCAGGGGTTGGGTACATAGTCCGGGAATGCATAGGCTCCCTGCATGATACAGCGCTTCAGACGACCAAGGTTGTCGGCATGGAAAGGCATGGTGGCAGTGACCATGAAGTAGAGCAGGATGCCCAAGGCCCAGATGTCCACGTAACGACCCACGTAGCCTTTGTCTTTGAAGAGCTCTGGAGCGGCGTAGGGTGGGGAGCCGCAGAACGTGGTGAGAACTTCAGTTGGAGCACTCACGATACTGAAGCCAAGGTCTCCCACCTTGATGCAGTAGCTGGTGGTGTAGAAAACATTCTCTGCTTTCAGGTCTCGATGGACAATGTTGTTGTCATGCTGAAATTATAACAAAAAGGGGTAGGGTTTGGGTACGTTAGTTGGATGTTGCTACAAAATTACGGTGTGCTCTCTGACTCAAGCAAGAGTAGCCTACAATAATTGGATATATCCTGGTAAATCCTGGCCATAGACAATGCAAAAGTTATGCACCCAATCCTCAAGTTAGGAAGCAGCCTTAATCACAAAGTGGAATTGACATCTGTGCCTTTCTACTGTTCAATGCTTTGACTGGCTATAGCTCACCATGTGTTTGATGGCAGAGATGATCTGGGCAAAGATGAGCTTGGTCTCCAGGTCAGACAGACGCCCCTTGTTGGTGATACGTGAGTAGAGGTCTCCTCCACTGCCATACTCCATCACCAGGTACAGGTGCTTGGTGGTCTCGATCACCTCATAGAGACGAACAATGTTAGGGTGGGACAGCTTCTCCATACAGCTGATCTCTGTGGCAAACAGGGACTGAGACTTCTTGTCCAGCCGAAGCTTATCCAGAATCTTGATTGCGACCCTCTCTGGGGGAGGGAGAGAGAGAAGGGGGGGTGGGGAAACCAATACAGAGATGATAGGATAGCAGGAAGGGTGATCAGACATGTCAACTGGTGTAATTTAATTTGAAGCTTCACCAACTTACATAACGTACAGTGAAACATGTGCCTGAGAGGAGAATGTGAAGGTAAATGAAGAACCCCCCTTCTCCCCACCCCCTATCTCCCCATCTCTCCTGTGTTATTTCCCTGCAGGCATCTCTAACTGCCCGCTACAGAAATTAAAGAGAGCTGTATAAAACATGAATTCACCACAGGGGGTGAGGGGGGATCTGAGGCGATCAGGGGGTGCTTAGTTCAGGCGACCACCCCTTGTCCTCTGGCATCAGTATTCACCCTGTTATAATACCCCCCTGGAGACAGAGTCTGTGTGGCAGGCAGGGGAGGCTAGAGACAGGGTCAGCGCAGAGGGAACCGGTCAGTTGGAATGTGTTAGTGAGCTATATCTTCATACTGCCAGGTCCCAAACATTGAGTAGGAACTGTAATGTCCATTTTGTTACATACAGTGGCATCAGTTGGTGTACTGAATGTAACATATGATTATATCAATGGAAATGAGGTACAGTGCACTGCTCAACTCTCACTCTGGTTACTGTACCAGTCAGGAATGAACCAATTAACAATTAACTAACTACTGAAAGAATGGCGAACAAAGAAATCCCTCCTTACCTTTAGTCAGAGAATGGATACCCAATCTAACGTGGGAGAAGTTCCCACACCCTATTTCCCCCCTGAGCTCGTAGAAGGAGATCCTCCGGCCCAGTATGAGGTCGTTGACCACCCTCTGGTCATGGTTCATGTCATAAAGCACCCTCTCAAACGGTGTCTGCCTCATCCTCTGTTCTGGGGTCAGCACTGGTATAACAGGACGGGCTGGAAGGAATTTGGGTGTTTTGTCCAACGGCGTTTCACTCATCTCACTTGGCTTGGCTTTCTTATCGTCCTTGTCCTTGCGTTTCGGCCATGTTAGTCTGGATTTGAGTCCTAAAGGCACAAAGGGAAAAAAATGAATTAGAGGTGAGATTTTAATTAGGGTGAGGTTCACTGTGTTCAATGGCAGGGATTCCAATTTGGGACTATTGGGGGTAGACGTTCAACCTTTCTCTGGCCTCTCCAGTTAGCTCTACTCACATAAAATAACATCACACAACTTCTTAAAATATCCTACTGCCAACTTCTATCATGCATTGATACAAATGACTTACCCGTCTTTCTTATTCCTGTTAGCTCCTATTGGATCAAATGGATCATCGATACAAACTGTCACATATTATAACTCTCTCTCTGTGGCACTTTTTGTTAGAGGCTTGGGGCACAGCTCGACTGATGCAGTGACTGGCCTTAAGGATTCTGAATAGCCATCAATATGTATTTTAGGTAATTGTTACAAAAGGTGATTTAATTGCAGACATGGAGCTCCACCTCCGGGTAAATGTGCAGTCTGCAGGACAGCCATAATGAGATTGGCTTACACTAATCTCCATGCAGGAGACTCCAGTCGACTTGAAAGGAATGTCCGGCCAGCTAAATAATAATCTTAGCCAGCTTTAAGTGACATTGACTATTCTTACTAGTGCATACTGGAGACAGCGACACTTGGAAATAGCACAGCAGACTCTAAGAACTCCCTATGGTAAAATACAGTGGCAAGACAAAGTATGTGAACCCTTTGGAATTACCTGGATTTCTGCGTAAATTGGTCATAAAATGTTATCAACAATAGACAAACACAGTCTCCTTAAACTAATAACACACAAACAATTATACGTTTTCAGGTCTTTATTGAACACACCCTGTAAACATTCACAGTGCAGGGTGGGAAAAGTATGTGAACCCTTGGATTTAATAACTGGTTGACCCTCCTTTGGCAGCAATAACCTCAACCAAACGTTTTCTGTAGTTGCGGATCACACCTGCATAACGGTCAGGAGGAATTTTGGACCATTCCTCTTTACAAAACTGTTTCAGTTCAGCAATTTTCATGGAATGTCTGGTGTGAACCACTCTCTTAAGGTCTTGCCACAGCATCTCAATCGGGTTGAGGTCAGGACTCTCCAGAAGGCATATTTTATTCTGTTGAAACCATTCTGTTGTTGATTTACTTCTGTGTTTTGTGTGGTTGTCCTGTTGCATCACCCAACTTCTGTTGAGCTTCAATTGGCGGACACATAGCCTTACATTCTCCTGCAAAATGTCTTGATAAACTTGGGAATGTATTTTTCCGTCGATGATGGCAAGCTGTCCAGGCCTTAAGTCAGCAAAGCAGCTCCAAACCATGATGCTCTCTCCACCATACTTTACAGTTGGGATGAGGTTTTGATGTTGGTGTGCTGTGCCTTTTTTCTCCACACATAGTGTTGTGTGTTCCTTCCAAACAACTCAACTTTAGTTTCATCTCTCCACAGAATATTTTGCCAGTAGCGTTGTGGAACATCCAGGTGCTCTTTTGCAAACTTCAGACGTGCAGCAATGTTTTTTTTGGAAAGCAGTGGCTTCTTCCCTGGTGTCCTCCCATGAACAACATTCTTGTTTAGTGTTTTACGTATCGTAGACTCGTCAACAGAGATGTTAGCATGTTTCAGAGATTTCTGTAAGTCTTTAGCTGACACTCTATCGTTCTTCTTAACCTCATTGAGCATTCTCTGCTGTCCTCTTGCAGTCATCTTTGCAGGACGGCCACTCCTAGAGAGAGTAGCAACAGTGCTGAACTTTTTTGTCTTACCGTGGACTGATGAACATCAAGGCTTTTAGAGATACTTTTGTAACCCTTTCCAGCTTTATGCAAGTCAACTCTTACATTGATCTCTTATGTTCGAGGCATGGTTCACATCAGGCAATGCTTCTTGTAAATAGCAAACTCAAATTTTGTGAGTGTTTTTTATAGGGCAGGGCAGCTCTAACCAAAATCTCCAATCTCGTCTCATTGATTGGACTCCAGGTTAACTGACTGCTAACTCCAATTAGCTTTTGGAGAAGTCCAACCTACACTGTGAATGTTTAAATGATGTATTCAATATAATAATACAATAATTGGTGTGTCATTAGTTTAAGCACACTGTGTTTGTCTATTGTTGTAACTTTGATGAAGATCAGATCAAATTTTATGACCAATTTATGCAGAAATCCAGGTAATTCCAAAGGGTTTACATACTTTTTCTTGCTACTGTATATGGATCTGTTCAGTGAAACAAACAATTCAGTCCCTCAGATACAGTAAATCAATCATTGATGTAACAGTTTACAATTCGAAAGGAGAACTACATAAAGAGCAATGCATTTAACCTGTCTAGCAAGAGGAGAAAAGGCATTGATTGCCATACTGCTATTGCCATGCGTGCACACAGCAGATTATAATATATGGCACATCAAGCACTATCCCCTAAATTATATGTTGCCTTGTATTTGAAATGTAGATAATAAACTCTAAGCATAAAAGGAGGTGGGGATTGACCTTATCACACAGCATCAATACAATATTTATTTAGTGGGCACATAAGGTCAGGTTGGGTCATGGAGATATATGACTGTGAGGCCATTATAGCGTTCTACAGTATCTTATGTACAGTAGAACTGCATTGTACATTCCTACACTGCAAAAATGAAGGTCAAACTGAATCAAAACAAATAATTGGGCATTGAAGCATTTTCTTAACAATGCTATATCCATGACATCTCTATACATTGCTCTGGTAAAGAGAATGAATATGTGAATTAAATGTTAAAATATGATGGACTGAATCCCATGGTTCTGTAATGTGGCCTACAGTATGAACCAATGTAGCCTTCAGACAATAGACTGGAAAAGACTATTAACGTCATGACGGCCCAAGACAACAGGTGCAGAAGGCTTAAAGGGATAGTTCACCCAAATTACTAGATTACATATTGGTTTCCTTACCCTGTAATCAGTCTATGGACAAGGTATGACAGCAATCCATGCTTTGGTTTAATTTCCCTGTAACAAAAGTCATGGTACCGATATTTTTGGAGGATCATGTTCAAATCATCTATAAGTGACTTTGTTGGGCTTCACAATCAATTTCAGATACTTTCGGATTATTTTGACATGATGCGTGAAAAATGCTAATATCGGTAGGACACTATGAAAGGGAAATAAAACCAAAGCATGGATTGCTGTAATACCTTGTCCATTGACTGCTTACAGGGTAGGGAAACCAATGTGTAATTTTGTAATTTGGGTGAACTATCCCTTTAAGACCCATTTTAAAAAGTGATATGGGTATATACTTATAAATGTAGCTTTAGCTCATCTCTATATAATTGTCATCTGGTTGATATTTAATGGATGCTGACACATCAAAGACGTTGCTCTCCCCTTTGGAAACACTCCCAATGCAGGTCAGGATTAGACAGAGCTCAGTTTAGGAGGGTTGGTTCTGTTCTGAAAATACAACTGAAAATGCAATAGATAACATTCAGTATAGGGAGAGAACAAGAAGTTGAAAATACGTCTTTTTGATTTAAAAGACGATAAAAAGACGTCTTTCAATCAATTTTGCTCACTGGTAGTGTACTCTCTTGCTGTGCTACAAGAAGCTATCTGGTTAAACTGTTACACAACACAATGACCGGTTACAGCTGGATCAGTGCCCCTGAACTTTAGGTGATAATATATTCTGATGCAATGCAATTCCTTATAGTTTCTCTGTAACCTGTAATGTTTTCGAACATACACTAATATCAAATGCATGACATTATTTTTTGCCTAGCTGTCTGTTGTTGTACTTGAGGATGTCTTATACAGTACATTGATTCAGAAATGATTGTAATAACAGGAGTTCCCAAGTATAAAGCAATGAGGTTTGCACAGAATTCCAATTTAAACCCACCATTTGTTTGACTGTATTCTACTATTGCAGTATTGTTTTTTTTTTACACAATTTCATAATGCCCTATAGAAATGGCACACATATTGTTATGGGGCAGAATAAATGACTGCTTTTGTCTTATTGATTTGATAGAAAATGTTCTGTATTTTATCTAAGTTTGTTGGGACCAAGTTAAAGGCTTAAGTAAGTAGACTACATGCAATTAGACTATATGTCAACCCATATTGGCGTAATGAACACATTTGCATCTAAAATAAACAAAATAGCAAAAAAGTTATTTACATGCATTTTGCATATAACTAACTACTCACACAATAATAGTTTTAAGTGTTACCTGGTAGTTGCGGATCCTTCATCTCTTTCCTTCAAGTCCAGCAGTAGAGACTGATAGAGTGTGTGTTAATGGAGTGGCTCACCATCACTAAACCTCAGGGCGTCAGCCTGACAATCCTATTATCACTGTGTATTAATATCCATTAGAGACTGATATAGACAAGTCAGCACTTAATCTCTGGACACGTAGCTGGAGCACTTTTATCTATTCAGCTATATCACATTCATCTAATGTAATGATAAACACTGAACATAATTGCAAGGTAGGCCTATCGAATTCTATATTTATGACAGGTCTATCTACAAACAATTAATAATTCCAAATCAAATCAAATTTGATTTGTCACATTCACCGAATGCAACAGGTGTAGACCATACCGTGAAATACTAACTTACAAGCCCTTAACCAACAATGTAGTTCAATAAATAGAGTTAAGAAAATATTTACTAAACTAAAGTAAACAATGAAATAAAAAGCAACACAATAAAATAACAATAACACAGTAATGGAGAAATGGAGATGGCAATTGAATGTAACAGATACGATAAAGTTATTATTTAGTGTCATGATCTGTCATGTTTTCTTTTTAGCGTCGTGGGCGTTCTGTAGTCAATGGTTAGCAACGTTTAGGAGCGCTGAGGAGTTGTGAACACTCACCCATGTTACATGGGGTTTGTTTGGCTTCGGTTCGAGACTATCGTCGCCTCATGAAGTCGGCCATTTCTCCAATCACACACGAGGAATAGTTGGCGGGAGTGAAAGGGGAGGGACTTTCGAACACATTTCCTACGCTAGGAAAGTAGCACATGCTAGCTACGAACAGTACGTTCGTGGCTACATTTTGACAATTCGTTTGTTTACAAGAGAATGGCGGAAACTGTTGCAGTGCCTGTCGTCCCCTTGGTACCCACAGAGTCGGACCCAGAGCGGTGTGAAGGCGAGGAAGAGGTACGGGGGAACGAGGCTGAAGTAGAGAACAACCAACAAACTGGGCCTATTACTGCAGCTCCCCAGAACCGGCTTGCGAAGTTACCGCTATCCCGCATCAAGGCATTGATGAAAGCCGACCCAGACGTGTCCCTCGCCAGTCAAGAGTCTGTGTTTATCATAGCTAAAGCCACAGTAAGTTAAAACTATTACATGGAGTAGGTATCAGTATTATAGTTTGTTTTCATATTTGGTAGTCAACATGGACTAATGCCATGTACCTAGCTAACAACTAGTCAGTTGATTTAGTAGGTATTTAATAGAGTACCACAGGATGCGTCATAATACCCATAAAACCTAGAGGTCAAACAGGGAAATGGTTCCAATAACTTTGATGCACCTTTACTGACCTCTCCCTCTGGATGATAGCGGGGTGAATAGGCTGTGGCTCGGGTGGTTGATGTCCTTGATGATATTTTTGGTGTTCCTGTGACATTGGGTGATGTAGGTGTCCTGGAGGGCAGGCAGTGTGCCCCCGGGGATAGACCGCACCACCCTCTGGAGAGCCCTGCGGTTGCGGGCGGTGCAGTTGCCGTACCAGGCGGTGATACAGCCCGACAGGATGCTCTCAATGGTGCATCTGTAAAAGTTTGTGATGGTCTTAGGGGCCAAGCCAAATTTCTTCAGCCTCCTGAGGTTGAAGAGGCACTTCATTCTTCACCACACTATCTGTGTGGGTGGACCATTTCAGATTGTCAGTGATGTGTACACCAAGGAATTTGAAGCTTTTCACCTGCTCCGTGGATGGGGGCGTACACCCTCTGCTGTCTCCTGAAGTCCACGATCAGCTCCTTTGTTTTGTTGAGGGAGAGTTTATTTTCCTGGCACCACTCCTACCTGTAGGCTGTCTCGTTATTGTTCGTAATCAGGCCTACTACTGTTGTCGTCTGCAAACTTGATAATTGAGTTGGAGGCGTGCGTGGCCAAGTAGTCATGGATGAACAGGGAGTACAGGAGAGGGCTGAGTTTAGGATGAAGTGGAGGTGTTGTTTCCTACCTTCACCACCTGGGGATGGCCCGTCAGGAAGTCCAGTACCCAGTTGCACACAGTGGGGTTCAGACCCAGGGCCCTGAGTTTAAGGATGAGCTTGGAGGGTACTATGGTGTTAAAGGCTGAGCTGTAGTCAATGAACAGCATTCTTACTTAGGCATTCCTCTTGTCCAGATGGGATAGGTAAATTCCATCGTCTGTGGATCTATTGGGGCGGTATGCAAATTGAAGTGGGTCTAGGGTGTCAGGTAAGGTGGAAGTGATATGATCCTTAACTAGCCTCTCAAAACACTTTATGATGGACTCCCAAGTGGCGCAGCGGTCTAAGGTACTGCATCTCAGTGCTAGAGGTGTCACTACAGACACCCTGGTTCAATTCCAGGCAGTATCACAAAAAAATAAAATGAAAAGGATGACAGAAGTGAGTGCTACAGGGCGATAGTCATTTAGTTAATTTACAGTTGCTTTCTTGGGTACAGGAACAATGGTGGACATCTTTGAGCATGTGGTGACAGCAGACTGGGATAGGGAAAGATTGAATAAGCCTGTAAACACTCCAGCCAGCTGGTCATGAAACATTTTAAGTGTTTCTAAAATCCCCTATGGGGAAAAATACATTTTGGAAAAACAATTGGAACCATTTCTCTGTTTGACCACTAGGTTTTATGTGTATTATGACACATCTGTGGGGCTCTATAACCAGCAGTAATTGCAGGCTAGTCTTTGGGTGCTGAAATCAGTCCTCCTTCGGGATTTGGTTGGCAGATCACATCCAACTTTCAGGTGTGTACACCGCCACCTACTGTACTGGAGTGTGAGGCCAGTCACGTCCTACCTACATAAACATGTTTTTCATTAGTCCTGTTCCTCTTAAGAAAGTGAAATAGCCCTAGACACCACCACCTACACCCATTAAAGATCCTCTACCCCATTCCACTACTTTGACCCTATCTGCTCCTGCACCATGCCAACGGCCTGGGAGGGCGGGACACCACCTCTCAACAAACACTGTAACTATTTTGACGTCAAATCTCTTATATCCAAATTTATGTCTGCAGCTGCCACCACAAGATATTTTTTCTGTGATTTACATTCCATTTCTGCGGTACAGTTGATAACCATTGCTAAGAAGCCAACCTTACAGAAGCATAAATTACTTGTTGGCCTTTCCCTCAGTGCTGGCACAAATCTACTACTCACTGGAATCCTCAAAGGATCCCTCACCCTTGACCCATCCTCCTCTACTTTCTTCACTGCCTCAGCATACGAATCTAACTCTGGCCACTTCAACCTGCTTCTCTCACACCGGACACTTACGAATCCCAGCAACATGGGCACCCCTACATTTAACACACACAACTTTATCCACCGAAACTACACAATGCTCTGTCCCATGCCCTTCTGCACACTTCCCACATCTTGGAATCTCCTTCCTGTAGGGGTGCCCACACACTGTTGCGACATGACCATAAACGTTCCGCCTGAAACAGTGCAGTAGATTCGGCACAAAAGCTCTAGCAGAATAACTGATACATTCTAGCATGACTTTGTCAGGTAAAGACTGACATGCCAAGCTAGAATGGGCCCTGCTTCTCAACCAATATCCAATATATAGGTTAAATATCCCAAGCAGGTATACAGTAACTTCCAGAGAGGGTCAGGCTCCTTGGGTTTTGCAGTGGCCACTGGTTTGGGTGTACTCGGCAGGACGTGGTCACATATCGTTCTGGGTTCCACTGCGCAAGAGGGGGTTTGTGGAGTTTTCTGAAAGTCAAGGCAGACACACAGTGAATTTTTTTCAGCGTTATTAGCCGAAGGGGTCAAGCCTCTGGCGGATCTCTGCAGTGCACACACACAGCCTATAGTTCTTCATCATTCTCGCCACCGCCAGAGATGAGACAGACCATTTACCTACCTCTAGGCTGCTATACATATTTATTTGGTTTGTCATTCGATTGTTTTTCATGAACTTTTAGTGGTAATTAAATATAATTTATTTAGGATTCAACAATGAATTTTCCAGAAATAGGTTTACCAGCTCCCGTGTATTCTCAAATTGAAAAGTGAGGGAGCGCCACTCCTCCGCGCTCTGGCAGCACTACATCCCTGGATGTTACTGACGACTGTATACTAAACTTCAGTTCATGTCTTCCAGGAACTCTTTGTTGAGATGATTGCCAAAGATGCCCTGGTGTACGCCCAGCAAGGAAAGAGGAAAACCTTGCAGAGGAAAGATTTAGGTTAGTAATGTCAAGTGGACATACGATACACCAAACATTGATCCTATATACCATATGCATATTGCTTAGTGTAATGGTCACAAACCCCTGGTTCTGGAGAGCCACAGGGTTTGCAGAATTTAGTTCCATCCCAGTACTAAACACGTATTAGGCCTATACCTGATTCAACTGATCAAGGTCTTAGTGCTGAGGTAGAACAAAAGCCTGCGAACCAACTCCTCAAATACCTCCAACAGTACACGTGCTCGTTGTATCCCCGGACACGCACAACTCATTCAAGTCATTGAGGTCTTGATGATTAGTTGACAATTTGAATTAGGTGTTTGTCTGCAGCTACAACAAAAATGTGTACTGTTGGGAATATTTGAGGAGTTGGTGTACAGGCTTCTACCTCAGCACTAAGACCTTGATACGTTGAACCAGGTATAGGCCTAACTCTACAGGACCAGGATTGGTGGCCGCTTAGGCTAGCCCAAGGGTAGGCAACCCTTGTCCTGGAGTTCTGCAGGCACTTCATGTTTTTTTTATTTAACCGACCTAGAAGACAATGTGTGTTGAATTTATCACTGAACTGATCAATTAGCTCAGTTGGTCAGGTGTGGTGCCTAGTTGGAGCAAAATCCAGCAGTACCTGTGGCACTCCAGGAACAGGGTTGCCTACCCCCCCGAGCTGATTAGGCAGAATCTGTGGTTCTGCCCCTGAACAAGGCAGTTAATCCACTGTTCACCGGTAGGCTGTCATTGTAAATAAGAATTTGTTCTTAACTAACTTGCCTGGTTAAATAAACAATCAAAAAAAAGAAACCCTTGGACTAGTTTTTCCTAACTTGTATTTTTTGTTTCCACTAACAGACAATGCAATCGAGGCCATAGATGAGTTTGCTTTTCTGGAAGGTAAGTTATTTTCCAAGCATGCTTCTTTACTAATCCTCTACCGTATTTTTAATTGGCTATACTGAATTGGTAATAAATCAAAGAAAAGTGTATGGATCTCTTACGCAGATTTGCAGGTGTTACAGCAAAATGCTTATGCTACTAGCTCCAACAGTGCAGTAGAATGTCTCACAAATAAAATACTAATAATCAAAACGAGAAATGAAGAAATGACAATCCAAAGTAGATATATAGTAATTTATATATACAGAGTGTACAAAACATATTAGGAACGCCTTCCTAATATGGAGTTGCACCCCCTTTTGCCCTCAATTCTTCAGAGCATGGACGCTACAAGGTGTCGAAAGAGGTCCACAGGGATGCTGGCTCATGTTGACTCAAATGCTTCACTCAGTTGTGTCAAGTTGGCTGGAAGTCATTGGGTGGTGGACCATTCTTGATACACATGGGAAGCTGTTGAGCGTGAAAAACCCAGCAGCGTTGTAGTTCTTGAAGCACTCAAACCAGTGCGCCTGGCACCTACTAACATACCCCGTTCAAAGGCACTTAAATCTTTTGTCTTGCCCATTCACCCTCTGAATGGCACACATACACAATCCATGTCTTAAGCCTTAAAATCCTTCTTTAACCTGTCTCCTTCATCTACAATAATGGATCATAGGTTTCACCTGGATTTACCTGGTCAGTCTATGTCATGGAAAGAGCAGGGGTTCCTAATGTTTTGTACACAATGTGATAGATACATACACACACAGACAGTGTCATATTTGACATATTCCATATTTCATTGTTGTTTTCTCACCCGCCTACACACAATACCCCATAATGCAACACAATATTAGGAAGGTGTTCTTAATATTTTGTGTGTGTGTGTAGATAGATATATACAAATATGCGCACACATAATACGCACACACACCACATTAAATTGATCAGAAATACAGTGTAGGTCAGTTAGGACCACCTCTTATTTTAAGAATGTCAGAATAGTAGTAGAGATTTATTTCAGGTTTTATTTATTTCATCACATTCCCAGTGGGTCAGAAGTTTACATACACTCAATTAGTATTTGGTAGCATTGCCTTTAAATTGGGTCAAACGTTTCGGGTAGCCTGAATTTTGGCCCATTCCTCCTGACAGAACTGGTGTAACTGAGTCAGGTTTGGGCTCCCAAGTGGCGCAGTGGTCTGAGACACTGCATCTCGGTGCTCGAGGCGTCACTACAGACAACCTGGTTGAAATCCAGACTGTATCACAACCGGCCGTGATTGGGAGTCCCATAGGGCGGCGCACAATTGGGCCAGCGCCGTCAGAGTTTGGCCGGTGTAGGCCGTCATTGTAAATAACTGACTTGCCTAGTTAAATAAAATAAAAAGTAGGCCTCCTTGCTCGCGCACACTTTTTCAGTTCTGCCCACAAATTTTCTATAGGATTGAGGTCAGCGCTTTGTGATGGACACTCCAATACCTTGACTTTGTTGTCCTTAAGCCATTTTGCCACAACTTTGAAAGTATACTTGGGAAGACCCATTTGCGACAAAGCTTTTAACTTCCTGACTGATGTCTTCAGATGTTTCTTCAATATATCCACATAATTTACCTTCCTCATGATGCCATCTATTTTGTGTAGTGCACCAGTCCCTCCTGCATCAAAACACCCCCACAACATGATGCTGCCACCCCCGTGCTTCACGGTTGGGATGGTGTTCTTTTGGCTTGCAAGCCTCTTCCTTTTTCCTCCAAACATAAAGATGGTCATTATGGCGAAACAGTTCCATTTTTGTTTCATCAGTCCCCATGTGCAGTTGCAAACAGTAGTCTGGCTTTTTTATGGCGGTTTTGGAGCAGTGGCTTCTTCCTTGCTGAGCGGCCTTTCAGGTTATGTCGATATAGGACTCGTTTTACTGTGGATATAGATACTTTTGTACCCGTTTTCGACAATCATCTTCACAAGGTCCTTTGCTGTTGTTCTGGGATTGATTTGCACTTTTCGCACCAAAGTGCGTTCATCTCTAGGAGACAGAACGTGTTTCCTTCCTGATCGGAATGACGGCTGCGTGGACCCATGGTGTTTATACTTGCGTACTATTGTTTGAACGTGGTACCTTCAGGCGTTTGGAAATTGCTCCCAAGGATGACCCAGACTTGTGGAGGTCTACAATTATTTTTTTTAGGTCTTTGCTTATTCCTTTTGGTTTTCCCATTATGTTGAGCAAAGAGGCACTGAGTTTGAAGGTAGGCCTTGAAATACATCCACAGGTACACCTCCAATTGTAAATAAATGTCAGGAATTGTGAAAAACTGAGTTTAAATGTGTTTGGCTAAGGTGTATGTAAACTTCCGACTTCAACTGTAGATTGATTGATATATAGAAAGATAGTGGTATATATTAATATATGTGTATAGTATGTTTGACAATACTTTTTTCTTTTTAAAGGAACTCTAGATGCCTAGACGCACTCAGAAGAAAGAAGGCAGTTCAAGGATCAGAAGCATTTGGAAAACAGACTGGCCTGTCTTGCTTTTGAAGTGACATCACTGAGTTGGTAATTAAATATTTGAGAAGGTTTTGGTACTGGTCACCAGAAGTTCCCTCCCTGAACATGTACAGTATATACTGACGTCAGTGATGATCCTCCTTCAGTCAGATTGTGTGCAAGTAGTCTGCCATTTTGTTGTTGTAAATAATGTGAGGTATGTTGAAATAAATCATACAAATGTTTGTAAATCTAATAGTTGTTTTTAAACCAGAAAGCTTCATTGTCATTAAAAAAAGTCAGAAATACATCCATCTTCATTTAGTATTCCATAGTGTCCAAATGTTTAGGCAACAACTACACTGTGCCAGTTTCCGATGTGAGAAGAATATAGACTTAACATTTTAATAAAATGGAAAGTACGAGACATCAAATTCAATCCAGACAAAATCATTTAAAACCTCTAGCAGACACAATGCTTTAGATGGGGTCAAAGGGTAAAGTCGTTGGACATTTCCTTTCCTTATGTCTATTACTCTGTCTGCAGGTTGGGAGCTTAGAGACTATATTTACGTATCATACTGTTATATCCTGTTTTGTTTTGCTATTTCTATAAGCTATCGAGCCAGAGAGAGGGACTTGAGCTGCAGGACAGGTCCATAATAAAAAAAGCATAATATGAGCTTTTCTGAAGATTACGATAGCTCACGCCAGGACAGACACATGCCGGGGAAAGTGGCTGTGCTGGTGGTCTGGGGCTATGGCAAATTAAATGTATCTGGAGGAAATCGTGTCTGGACAAAAATTACACAACATTTTATGCGGTCTTTGTGCATTCCTGAATAGATTCTGCTTTTAGTGTATCAACAGAAAAGAGTGGGTTGAGTGCAGTTTAGCCCATCTCCCATGATAGACTATTGCTGCAGAACAATATAAATCATTCCCACTTTATTTTTTATTTTTATGATGACCAGTCAAATTATTTCTAATGAACAATTACACACTTTTCATTAAACATCAAATCTGATTGATTGGAACTCATCCCTTGGTTACTTTTCAGTATTTATGAGAAATGCAGTCATTAAATGTCATTAATTTATTTCCTAGCACCTTTTGGCACCAGTAAACTTGTATTATAATGTCCCCTACCTTCTCCAATGACAAATAAATAGTTTTTCTTTTGCAGTTTTTGTTAAACGCATCCATTACGGAAAAGTGTTCAGTTTCCCCACTTTAAGCACTGTCAAGATCATTGAGTGTTGCAATGATTTTAAATAATTGATTTGTATGTTTAACCAAACACCTTCTGGTTTAGTGTTTACAGTATATACAGAGACAAACCTGTGTGAACCACAGATGTTAGTTTGAGGACTGCCTCAAAGGGTTCCAGTCTACTCTCACCAGAATAATGCCTGGCAGCATAGAACATGTAGTGCCCTGGCTATATTAAAATAGAATCACAACATGTTGCAATGATGGACATAATTTTTATTTCTACAGTAAAAAGGAACTTCCATTAAGGATCTCTCTAACATAAAGTAAATTAGTTCCACCTAGACTTTTGTCAGGATCAGAACATTCAAGCATTCATTATTTAACCATGAAGAAGCTTTGGCGTTTTACACCCATTTTAAATTATTGTGAGCATATATAGAATATATGACTTGATTTATAGTTTCTAAAGTTTACTTTTGCATAAGTCGACACCTCCCCAACTTTTTTTTGGTTGTGTCAACTCATCCTTTTTACAAGATCAGAACATAAAGAACTGTGAAACACCTTTAAATTAGAGCTTAAAGCTGACAATTTCCTAAAATGACTATAATCACTCATTCACACTTCCAGACATTCCATACCAAATGTTATGTGCTTGATAAATTATACATCTCAAAATTGGACAAAGATTTGCCCCCTGAAACCTAACATAACACCCTTTTGGGTTAAACAGCCCTGGCCTGGACCACAGGTATCGTTAGCCTTGGCCTACAACATCCACAGGACGTTCTTGTCCCTCCTCCGGCTCTCTACCTCCTCAAAGAGGAACACTGGTTTAGTCCATGACTTCATAGGTGGATTTACAGCCATTTGTTTTTTTATTATTATTATATTTGTATATACCTTTGGCGTGTTTGTCTATACTTGTGATCTATTAATCACCCCAAATATATGCATGAAATGTTGTTTTGCTCTGGAGCAGACTGGAGTAATGGGGAAGGTATGTTTTTGCAGCTGAAAGATTCCAAACCTGATTTCTTAAGGGTTGAATTCTTGCACCCCCCCCCCCCTTCCTCTCCTCTACCCACCTCACCCCCTCAAGACTGCATAGTTTCACTTCCAGAGCTCAGGTATGCACACAGTCACATAGTAGGGATTACACTGTGGCCTTGTCTTAATGCCACTACCTAAATCCCACCATTCAGCAGGGATTTGAAACATAATTTACCCTGTATTCATTTACCCTGTTTTACCACATTGTCTATTCATCAGTGTTGCAATTCTCTCCAGGTGTGTATTATTCCTTTGTACAACAACAAAATGATATAGAGCAATACATTTACAGTAGCTACTGCTATAAAATACAAATAAGATATGAAGTTACAGTAGTTAATAGCTTAATACTTATATTCACTAGAAGCATTTATTCTAAGGTACATTAAACAGAGGGTATTCTGTCTCGTCATTAAAATACTAAGGTTATTTGGGTTTTCCAGTTTTTTGTTTGTTTTTCAGACAGGTTCTATTCCATTTGTTAAGTTTTAACTTAGCATTTATTTTATATAACAGTCAAAGATTTTTTTTATAGCATTCCTTCCACATATTTGTTCTACTTTGTTTATTTAGTTGAATACCAAAGGCATTAGAGAACATGCTGTAATTCCGCAAAAGTTTCATTGCTTGGTTAGAAGGGAGGTTTCTGACATCGTAGGGAGCATCAGCTGGGTTCTAATGACATCCAACCTGCCAAAGCAAACGGTCTCTTCCCAAAACCACCACTCTGGGTCTCTGGGTCAGTCATTTCTCAACTGCCAACCAGCGTTGACTTTGTATCCATTTCCTCTAATAACAAAAGCCATTTTTATATTTGACATTTTAGATATAGATTTAGTTATAGTGGTGAATTTGGGGTCTTGTCCCACACTGGTCCTAAAGGCAATTAAGCAATGCACTTGCCAACTTCTTCTCTTACACTTTAGGTGCCCTTGTGTGCTCATTACGCTCCAGCCACTACCACGAGCCCTCCTCCCCAATTAAGGTGCCACCAACCTCCTGTGCAGTACACTGTAACATTTGTCTTTATAAATGTATCACAGGCTTTGTGATGTTCCCTGTATTGCACAGGAGGTTGGCGGCACCTTAATTGGGGAGGACGGGCTCATGGTAATGACTGGAGCGGAACCATTCCATTCGCTCTGTTTCAGCCATTTATTATGAGCTGTTCTCCCCTCAGCAGCCTCCACTGGTGTATTGTGCTAGAGCATTGGGTCATAACATAGCAGCAAGACTAATGGGACACACCTACAACAAGGTAGAGCACTTTTCATGACTGCATTAGCGAATGCCATTAAATCTGGATTATTTTAAGAGCTTTATTTGGGAAAGCACCTTTTGAAGAGTGGGAAAGACAGAAATTAACACTGAGTGGGGCACTCTGAGGATAGGGGAGGGTGAGAGTGAGGGAGCTGGAGAGAGGAGGGGGAGAGTGAGAGGGAGGGAGAGTGAAAAGGAAGGAGGGAGAGAGGGAGGGAGGGAGAAATATAAGAGACACGGCAATAGAGGGGAAGGTAACACGGCGGATAACTTCCCTGTCAGGCTCACCATGTTTCTGCTGCAGACTGTGACTGTTATTTCTCTGACTGTCGTTCTCCTGGACGCAGTGGAAGGTAAGACAATAACACCTACACTATACCATCAGCAGTATGCACCCTGCTGGGAGCCAGTTTAGCAGGGAAGCGATGGCGAAGGAGATTAAGCTAGAGGAGAGAGGGAGGAGAGGGGAAGAGAGCCAATACTGGAGCAGCAACAGGGAGAGCCATGGATGTAAACAGAGGGCTAGAATGCAGGAAGACAATGATTTCACATCAAAGCTAATAACAAGCTAGCTGAATACCTCATAGACTTTCATGTGGAAAAAGTGATAGATGATGTCAATGATAATATACTGTATGTCAAGGTTCAGAGCAGCTTTTAAATGACATACATATGGTAACTGCTATCTCTGCTGTTATTGTGTTTACTTACTCTGATTGGATGAAAAGGCTTATCATGTAGTCACAGTGCCACTGGCATAACATTACATTGTTGGGGATCATGGGATGATCTAGCTAATTCTTCTGGCATTCTTGTGTGTATAGGGGGTGTGTAATACTCCTGACTCTGTCTGCACACAATATTACATATCCTGTCAACAAGAGCAACCATTACATATTAACCTTGCATAGTCCAACTATACTGTATAGAACAGTGCAATGAAATGCCTTGAATTCCTACTAAAATGTTTGCTATTTGAGCTCATATCTATCATAACAACCCTCCTTATGAGCCAGTAGCAACCAGCCTTCATATACTGTAAGTGTGCTTTGACGAGTCTCTTTCTCTCTCTCCCCCTCACTTTCTCTCTCTCCCCCTCACTTTCTCTCTCTCCCCCCTCACTTTCTCCCCCTCACTTTCTCTCTCTCTCTCTCCCCCTCACTTTCTCCCTCTCTCCCCCTCACTTTCTCCCTCTCTCCCCCTTTCCCTCTCAGATAATGGGGTACAGATGCAGAGAGACGTTCAGTGCTGTATGCAGTACTCCCAGGGGAAAGTGCGCACAAAAGACGTGCTGAAGTTTGAGTTGCAGACGGAGGGGCCAGACTGCAGCATACAAGCCATCATGCAAGTATTCCAACTATCCCCAAGCAATTTGCAGACATAGAACATATTCCTCTCAGAGCTGTAAGGCGTTGTCATCTATCCAGGTCATGTTGTTATGGCTCAGATTCTACCTTAAGTGCCAGCGATGTGAGGAAGGAAATATGTGGGAATAACAAGGCGTACAAAAAAAAAGATGCCTCGCAAGCCCTTTGTTGAAGCTTTGGTTCAGAGAAGGCTTTATTGAAACCATGCTGCATATCTACAGAATGTTCTGTATGTTTCAGTTGGAAAGTTGGCGTGGTGAATGTTCTTTATCTGTTGTGGCTGCAGTCTGTACACCAAGAAGGCGGTGAAGTGTGCTGACCCGAGAGACAGAAGGGTCAAGAGGTTACTGAGGAAGCTGCTCCAGAGGCAGAGGACCAAAGCACATAGGACTATGTGGCTCCACCCTCATGGCAACCTGCCAGTCATGTCGGAGGTGGGAAATATGCACTGTGTTTATACACATAGGGCTCAATTCAATCTAACGCACATTGCAGTTACGTATACTACATTAAAATACTAGATAACCATTCCTATGGTGGGAGTGATTGAATCCAGCCTGTACATCCAAACGGCTTGATTAGAGATAGTGGTAATATTAGCATTATTGTGTGCTGTATACGTTCTCCCTGATTATGTCTCCATCGACAATGATTTTCCACACTTTTCTCTCAGGACAAGAAGGATGGGTGGGATGCCCTCCATGTGGAATGAGTGTGAGGTTGCTGTTACCACAGGAGGATAATTATTGTCATAGGTGACAGCTGTTTATAATTTTATTCCAGCAATGTTGTACTGTATTGTCTCTACGTAAGCTTTAGTGTCTGACATTTATGCTGCGCTTAAATTGCCCTTTGGGGACAATAAAGTTGAATTGAACTGAACTATCTCTCTTGTCATTGCAGGCCAAGTAAACTTCCAGTGGCTTGTCATCCTAACTCAGCCAAGCTTGCTGACTCTCCAGTCGTCTCGTGTCAGTATCTATCTGCCTGGGAGTGTGTAGTGGCTGAGCTGTCATCGCCATACATTGCAGAGTCCATGAGAGGTTTTGATATATATAGCTAAATGTATTTTACACACTGTCGCTAACTAGTATTTGCCAAGTATTTCTGATTACTCTTTATTCCGAGGAAACTGGTCTTCACCATCTATGTATGGCTGTTCAACTTCATAGACGGCTTGTTCTCGCCTGAAACACAATGTTATGTAGAAAAATGCACTGTATGTTTAAACACATCTAAAGTGGATCTTTTATAAATAAATTAACCTGAAAGAGTTAGATTTTCCTCCTCATTGTGTCTTATTGCAGCCTAGGCTCATTCTTCAAAACTCGATATCTTAGGTCAGTGGGTTCTTAATTTTTTTAAGGTATATTTTTGTAAATGCTTTGCTTTATTGAAGAGATGGTAAAGTGTTGGAAAGACTGGGGAGATTCTGACTCACCCTCCCCCTATGCCGACATACATGTGTGCCGGGGTCAGAGCTTTAACTGCTGGACTTCACAGGCCACAGTGGGTTACTCAGAGTATCATTGTGCTTATATACACTGAGTATACCAAACATTTGGAACACCTTAATATTAATATTAAGATTTTGTAAACATTGGTTCAAGTTACCCTCTTATAGGAACAGTTCTCACAGTTACTGGTATAAAACAAGCTGTCTTAATAGTTTGGACCAAAACTGAGTTACCCAGCCCAGAGAGGCAGCGTTGGTTCCCCTCTGGCTGAAACCACACACTGCTGCTGTTTACTGGCTCTGGGTGGATGCACTATGTTGGATGTTGAGGTGCCAAGCATCTTCCCTCCCAGATAAAAGGTGATTAATGCTCAACACTTTTTGAGATGACCAAAGTTGCTCTGACACTCCATTTGACAGTTTGTTAACAGCTTGTAGACAGCTTGACACCATATCACTATCTAGGGGTTTGGACCACATAACTGGCAACTATGGGGAGGCTTTACTCAATGAGAGGCAGTACTGTAAGTGTGAAGCCAGCTGGAATGCACTGAAGGTGTTCAGTACTGCAGTTTAGACTGGTCTGAGGAAGAATCCATGGTGAATCCGGGACAAAAACAGGAGATTCTCCACCAGGGGTAGCCATTTTCTGTGCGTTAAGACTACAGCCATGCTATCACACTATCTCCTCAGATCAACCAAAAGAGGACAGGAATCTCTCACTGTATGAATAGCATCGTTTATACCTGGTGCTAACATGCATCCTTTGTCCTGATCTTGTCCACATTCTGATTCTGCCCACATTTGCAGATATGCGTCTAAACATGGTAGTAAAATGTCTCTTATCCTGCCACTGTGTCTGTCTTGTGAAGCGATGTCCTGGTCCCTCCCTGTATATAAATTATTTGACGGATATTCATCCAAAATAATATTTATTTTAAGACTCATATTGATGTCATAAATCAATGGTGCCAGCTGTCAATGATTTTAGAAGGAAGGATAACGATGCTTTAAATTGTTTTACTGTCCAGATCTGTCTACACTTGTGAGATATCCAGACACATTGCGTGCCTGACTACCTCTGTTGGTGGTCAGGAAGATCTGATCACAATCAGATCAGAATGTGTGTTTTGATCTGTCTACAAATGTGAGCACAAAAGCACCAGATATAAACATGGCTTCTGCCTCTCTCGACCACACTTATCACAGCCTAGAGATTCACACAATTGTTGTCAATTCCTGAGACATTTATTTGTTGCAACTTTCATCAAAATACTGATAATGACAGTTCCCAAAAGCAATCCAAATTTAAACCATCTCACGAAAACATAAATCAACTATTTAATACGTAAAACGTTGAGGCAAAAATTAGGCTACATGACATAAATGATGCCAGGTAAAAAACTTTAGAATTCTGTGCCCTTCTCTGCTGGGAGAGGACTGCAGAGGGTTTATTATACCTAGGTTGTTTTCAAATCCTCTGGAAGGTCTCTTTAACATTTAACTTAATTGCCTTTAAATTATGTACATGTAACTGTTTAGGCATAAACATTTTCCACTTTTTTCAACAGTCAAATAAAAGAGAAAAGCCATAATCATAAATGAACCACTACCACGAGTGGTAGCGCTTGCAACTATAAAGCACTGGATGTTGAATTGAAATGAACTGAGATGACATGTAAGATTACAGCATCAATGACAGGGAATATCTAGTGAGCAGTTAGTTATAAATCAAGTAATCTATTAAGATCTCCCTACCAATATTCTACAAGTATTTCGCTACACCCGCAATAACATCTGCTTACCACGTGTATGTGACCAATAACATTTGATTTGCTTTGATTTGACAAATGGGCCAAATGTACATTAAATCATTGCATGGTCTGAAAACACTCACCACTCATAAACAACCAGCAACATTGGGGGAAAACATATCAAGTAATAGAGTAGCCAATGTGACATCCTTTTGTCAATATTTCTCCATCTTTACAATGTACAGAAACATACAACAGCCCCCAATGATGTCAACATTTCACATACTTCAACCTTGAGTGACTTGTGGTAAAATAACAGGGCACTATAGTACCAACATATGTTCAGTTAAGAAGCACTAACACTGAAAATAAATCTTTGTTACCAATATTGTTTTGAAAAAAACAACCCCAATTTACCTCATTAAGTAACATAGAAATCACCCAAGTGTAAAATATTATTACAGATATCCATACAAATATATACTGTATACATTCACATTGATGCAACTGACAGAGATCAAACAAAGTACATTATATCAAAACTGATCACAATCCTTCAATGTTTGTTTTCTAAACTGTTGAAAAACTGCTTATCAAAAGGGACAGAAAATCGAATGACTTAAGAGAAAGCATAATGTACACTTGAATTATATTAGAGGTAGGTTCACTATAAAAACAACAACCACCAACTACAGAATCGATTACATCAAAGATACTAAAAGTGTCAAAATATAATATGAGAAAAAATTCAAGCCATGCAACAAAACCAGCTAAGTGATGGTGAGTATAGGAATGGATTTTCCATTTATTCACATATTTAAAAAGGTAATTGAATGGCAATTATTTTCTTGTTCATGTAAATGAATCCGATACAGAGTACATAACAACAGTTTAAAGTGGTTTCTACTGATATGAAAACATAGGATAAGTCAAATCAATATGGTAGCTAAATATCTACGGAAAATGTGATTTCACCTGTCCAGTTCTTTCATCAGTGTCCTCTGGACAATGCATCCATGGACTCAGATTTGGACTGAAATTACCAAAAGAGTTGGTGATATGGTTAAGAGTGTTAAAACAATCCCTAACCACTATCCCTTGAGTGCAGATCTGAAGTTAACCAGATAGGTGTTAGCAATTTGGTAACGGCTCAACCTAGGCATCCCCATATTGCTTACATCTACTGTATCCAGTTCCTCCATATCTATAAACACTGAAGAAGTACAGTAGAGGCTAGTGGATGTTTTCAGACTGGGCCTATACATTCCCCTGTCTGTCCTAACCCCTACATGGGGGTTTCACTGTTGTGGTGCTTCACTGAGTCGTTCTCCTGGCAGATGAGCTGGTAGGGCTTCTCGTTCTCTTCGATCACTGAGTTGCCCACCTCAACATCCTGGCTCTGCAACTCCTGGCACGACAGGTGCTCCACGATGCCCGCCCCCAGAGAGTCCCCCAGCACGTTGGTGGTGGTCCTCAGTCGATCCCTGCACAGGTACACATATTATAAAGCACAGACATTATATAGTGCACATACACCCAAATGCACGCACACACACACACACACTCCCTCAAGGCGTCAAAACAAAAACACAAGGCAATCCTTGGAGTAATCAACTCAAGTTATATATTAAAATAAAGGAATTCTAACCAATTTGTGTAAATCAAGCTATGTCATGCAGGAAAGTGTACACAACGCCACACCACATCACAACATTAGAGAGGACTAGTTGTTAACAGTTCATAAATTACAATAATCAGATAGATAGATAGATAGATAGATAGATAGATAGATAGATAGATAGATAGATAGATAGATAGATAGATAGATAGATAGATAGATAGATAGATAGATAGATAGATAGATAGATAGATAGATAGATAGATAGATAGATAGATAGATAGATAGATAGATAGATAGATAGATAGATAGATAGATAGATAGATAGATAGATAGATAGATAGATAGATAGATAGATAGATAGATAGATAGATAGATAGATAGATAGATAACACTTTATTGATCCCAGAGGGGAAATTTCTTTGTCAAGCAGCTACAACAAAACATAGGGCAGGTGCAAAATGCCAGAACGAAAATACACAAAAGACTGGATATGTACACTATACATTGGTGGATGGTTAACTATACTATACAGGTCGATGGCAGAGAAATACTTCAATAGCTAAAAATGTGTATGACATGAGTGAAAGTAATAATAGTTTACTTAATATACATACTGGTTAAATGAACAGGTAAGTGAATATTTTGCATGGTTAAATTAACTGTACAGGTAAATATACAGTTAAATTTACAGGTAAGTGAATATTAGCATGGTTACATTAACCGTACAGGTAAATGACAGGAAGCTAAATGTGTGTGGTATAACGCATCAACAACCTTTCAGGGGGATTTGTTCTAGTGGGGTGGCAGCCTTACAGTGACATTTAGGCAGACTTACAAGAACCAATCCACAGCAATGATCAGTGTTATGTCCTCTGTGGGAAGTCCCACCGATGTCAATACAATCACCATGGTAACCAGACCAGCCTGTGGGATGCCTGCTGCGCCAATGCTGGCAGCTGTTGCCGTGATACTGTGTAGGGATGGAACCAGCACCATTTAATAAGAAAGACAAACACACAATTGCGTTAAGGAATCGGTGGGGAGTGATATGTGAAAAATACTTAAGACTGATCCGGGAGGACAGGGTTATAGACTAACTTTTTCTAATGGTGGCACTGATGCTCCCAACTTTTAAAGTTGATGGCACCAGCACATGATTTGGTCGCACCAATTTTTCACCGCTGTACGCCGATAATAACTTGACCTGTGTCCCATAATGTACCTGCATTCCATACAAAACCAGGCTAATAAAGGCTAATTATCTCTTAAATGAGCATATCCTTGCAGGGCTTGACAAATATGCCAGTGGCACAGCGAGCCAGTGCCAACTGAAAGCTACTGGCCCAAATAATACTGGCCCGTGAAAGTGGAT
Source organism: Thymallus thymallus (assembly GCA_023634145.1). Taxonomy (NCBI): domain Eukaryota; kingdom Metazoa; phylum Chordata; class Actinopteri; order Salmoniformes; family Salmonidae; genus Thymallus; species Thymallus thymallus. The sequence goes on along the minus strand of CM042414.1, from coordinate 11,872,518 downwards.
GAGGCGCGCATCATTTAAACGTTATCTTGAATTTGCGGGCTAAGCAAGTAGCCTATGATAGCCATGCGCTCCATACACAAATAATTACATTTTAACTTGACTATCATATTTAGTCAGTGAAAACCTTTGCACAATCTCAAATAGGGTGTTATCGTTAGCGATTTTAAAAAGTGAATCTACGGTTGTAGGGCCCAATAAAATCAGTTGTTGTGTTTTGGTAAATTCAGTTTTGCCGGTTTAGTTCTTGCCATTTTTTTCATAGAAAAAACGAAGAAGTCCACAACAATGCTTAAATCACATTAGGAGACCACTTTTGAGGTCTGAGAACAATATAAATAAAAAGATTGGAGGGTGTAGTTGCCCTTTAATTCAACTGCGTGCCATCAAGAGGCCGTTGTGTTTAGCTAGTGGTGTTTTTGTCCTGTAAAATGTAGTGTAGGCTAATCAAATCAAATAAATGTTTATTTGTCTCATGCTTCGTAAACAACAGGTGTAGACTAACAGTGCAGAGCTAAAGATTATTATTATTATTATTTTAAACATAGAAAAAGTGACACGAGGAATAAATACACAGTGAATAATGAATAACAATGATGAGTAAAAGTAACATGACTATACAGTGCATTCAGAAAGTATTCAGACCCCTTGACTTTTTCCACATTTTGTTATGTTACAGCCTTATTCTAAAATGTACTCAATTGTTTTTTCCCCTCAACAATCTACACACAATACACCATAATAACAAAGCAAAAACTTTTTCTTTTTTTTTTACATTTTGCAAATGTATTAAAAATAAAAAACGGACATATCACATTTACATAGGTATTCAGACCCTTTACTCAGTACTTTGTTGAAGCACCTTTAGCAGCGATTACAGCCTCGAGTCTTCTTGGGTATGATGCTACAAGCTTGGCACACCTGAACTTGGGAAGTTTCTCCCATTCTTCTCTGCAGATCCTCTCAAGCTCTGTCAGGTTGGATGGGGAGCGTCACTGCACAGCTATTTTCAGGTCTCTCCAGAGATGTTCGATCGAGTTCAGGATGTTCAGGAGTTCAGGTTGTTGTCCTGTTGGAAGGTTCCCCTTCCAACAGGACAACAACCCTAAGCACACAGCCAAGACAACGCAGGAGTGGCTTTGGGACAAACCTCTGAATGTCCTTGAATGGCCAGAGCTCAGACTTGAACCTGAAAATAGCTTTGCAGCAAGCTGACAGAGCTTTAAAGGATCTGCAGAGAAGAATGGAAGAAACTCCCCAAATACAGGTGTGCCAAACTTGTAGCGTCATACCCAAGAAGACTCGAGGCCAAAGGTGCTTCAACTAAGTACTGAGTAAAGGGTCTGAATACTTATGTAAATGTGATATTTCAGTTTTTATTTTTAATAGATTAGCAAAAATGTCTAAAATGTTTTTGCTTTGTCATTGTGGGGTATGGTGTTTAGATTGATGAGGGAAAAAAACAATTTAATACATTTTAGAATAAGGCTGTAAACTAACAAAACGTGGACAAAGTCAAGGGATCTGAATACTTTCCGAAGGCACTGTATATAAGCAGACAATGAAAGGTCTGCTTATATACAGATGACATTTCACCACCAAGTCGGCCCAAGTGAGCCCGACCGACCAGATTTGTGGGTCTGGCTCATGCACTGACTATATGCATAAACACTGGTCTTTACCCACACTCTAACACATACTTGCACTGACACTCCAACACACACACACGCACTACATACGCCCACATACACATAACACACGCACACACATGCATACTGACGCCACACACACACACGCACACACACACACACACACACACACACACACACACACACACACACACACACACACACACACACACACACACACACACACACACACACACACACACACACACTTTCACACTCACCACATACACTGCTGCTACTGTCTATTATCTGTCCTGTTGCATAGTCACTTTACCCCTACTACAGCTTATGTACATTGCTACCACAATTACTTTGTACCCCTGCACATCGACTCGTACTGGTACTCCCTGTGTATAGCATGTTATTTTTTACTTGTTATTGTTATTTGTTATTCACTGCGTATTTATTCCTGGTGTCACTATTCAAAAAAAATATATATATATCTTTAACTTTAACTGCATTGTTAGAACAGGACCTGTAAGTAAGCATTTCACTGTTAGTCTATACCTGTTGATTACGAAGCATGTGACCATTATTTGTTTTTTGATTTGTGTTTGCTAGCTATTGGGAAAAAGTGTGACACCCCTCCGGCCCCAGAGGACTGGAGTTGCCCATCCCTGAGCTAAATCAAGTTCGGCAGAGACCACAAAATCCAAAACACCTTGTTATTTTCTCTCCTCTAATGTAGTTACAAAATTAGCTAATATGCTTTGTATAACCTTCCCAAGTTGAGATTTTAATTACGTAATAGTTGAAAAATACTTATTACTTAAAAATAAGTTAATAGTTGAAAAATACTTAATAACTTAATAGTTGAAGTTCTAGCTCTAGCTCATTGATAGCATTGTGGTTTATCAGATGAATGGTGTCTTAACACTCACCTGATGGTGAGGATCTGGCCAAAGTTGAGTTCCATGTCATTGACCTGGGCAATAAAGATGGCTGCCACAGCCTCGTAGAGGGCAGTGCCATCCATGTTGATGGTGGCACCCACAGGCAGAATGAAGCGTGTCACTCTCTTGTCCACACGGTTGTTCTCCTCCAGACAACGGAAGGTGATGGGCAGGGTGGCAGAACTATGGCAGGTTGGCAGAGAATATAGGACGTTGTGAGATTGTTGTCCAAACAACAACCAGCAGTGTTTCCAGTCCTTGAGTACCTCCAACAGCACACATTTTTGTTGTAGCCCCAGACAAGCACACCTGATTCCACTTGTCAACTAATCGTCAAGCCCTCAATGAGTTGAATCAGGTGAGTTTGTCAAGGGCTACAACATAAATGTGTGCTGTTGGGGGTACTGGAGAACCAGAGTTGGGAAACACTGAACTAGAGGATGTCCCCCAGGGCAATCAATTAGCTACATCTGATCCTGACTCTGTTCCTACACCCACCTAGAGGACGTCCCCAGGGCAGTGATGAGGGCCTGCAGCAGGCCAGCGATGAAGGTGTAGGGGTTCTTCCTGGTAACCAGGAAGTAGAGCAGGGGCAGGACGAAGAGGCCGTGGATGAGCAGACCCACGATGACAGACACCGTGTACATCCCCAGCTGACCTCCCACCTCGGCCAGGTTCTTCATCTCCACGATCTTACTTGCTATCAGGAACAGGATGCCAACTGGAGCGTACCTGATGGAGAGAGAGGGAGGAAAAGAGATAAAAGAGAGAAACATTTGTATAATAGCCCACACTCTACCTAACAAAACAATTCCACCAAAAGCAACTGTTTTGAGAGATATACTGTATGTGAGAAGTAATGGTAAAGGCACATACGAGTAAATTAACACGTTACTTTGTAACCACTAATCTGACAACTAACCAGATGATGATGGCCACCAGGCGCATGATGGCTTCGTTGAGGCAGTCGAAGAAGTCCCTGAGTGCCTGTCCCTGCTGCTTCATGCTGCCGATGACCAGTCCGAAGCACATGGAGAACACCACCAGACCCAGGGCGTTCACCCCGTTAGAGGAACCAGACACCGGGATCGTCTCCACCACTGTCTCCTGGAGCAGGAGGAGAACAACCCTTCACATAACATTTACATTTACACTTATCCAACATGCACTTATCCAAAGTAACTGTAGCACTTTTTCCCCCAAAGGACTTTACATTGGGGTAAGTCACCCCATACACCACCAATATGATTCACCCACCTGGATTGTCTGCAGCACTCCGCTCATGTTAGCAGCCAATGTAGCCTCTGTAGTGTTTTGGGAGTCAGTCAGGTTGAGGGCAACAGTAACGTTCTTGGTGTAGATGGTCTTTTTGTAGACTGTTTTGTACTGGGGGAAACAGTGCATGCATTGAATACATGTACAGCGGGTGAAATAAGTATTGAACACGTCACCATTTTTCTCAGTAAATATATTTCCAAAGGTGCTATTGACATGACATTTTCACCAGATGTTGGTAACAACCAAAGTAATCCATACATACAAAGAAACCAAAACAAAGTATTGAACACATGAAGAAAGGGAGGTGCAAAAAGGCATGAAAAGCCAAGACAACAGCTGAAAACTATTAGTAATTAAAAAGCAATCCAGCCCCCTGTCAGTGCAAATTAATATCAGCTGGTTCAGTCCCAACTGATGGCCTACAAAAAGGTCTCATTGCCAAGGTGTCACACAAGACACATCTCATGATGGGTAAAAGCAAAGAGCTGTCTCAAGACCTTCGCAACCTAATTGTTGCAAAACATAATGATGGAATTGGTTATAGGCGCATTTCTAAGCTTCTGTATGTTCCAGTGAGCACTGTTGGGGCCATAATACAGAAGTGGAAAGACAATAATTTCACCATAAATTTGCCTCGACCAGGTGCTCCTTGCAAGATTTCTGACAGAGGAGTGAAAAGAATAATCAGAAGAGTTGTCCAAGACCAAAGGACCACTTGTGGAGAGCTTGCAATTAGCAGGTACTGTTGTCTCAAAGAAAACAGTAAGTAATGCACTCCACCGGCATGGCCTGTATGCACGCTCACCACGCAAGACTCCAAAGCATGTTGAAGCTCGTTTAAGGTTTGCTGCACAACATTTGGCAAAGCCAGTGAAATACTGGGAGAATATAGTGTGGTCAGATGAGAGCAAAATTGAACTGTTTGGATGTCATAATACACACCATGTTTGGAGGAGAAATGGCACTGCACATCACCCTAAAAACACCATACCAACAGTGAAGTTTGGAGGTGGGAACATCATGGTGTGGGGCTGCTTTTCAGCAAATGGTACTGGCAAACTTCACATAATTGAAGGAAGGATGAATGGGCCAAGGAAACTCTCAATTGGTTTCAAAGAAAGAAAATAAAGCTGCTAGAATGGCCCAGCCAATCACCTGACTTAAATCCCATTGAAAATCTATGGAAAGAACTGAAGATCAAGATTCATAGAAGAGGCCCACAGAACCTTCAAGATTTGAAGACTGTTTGTGTGGAAGAATGGTCCAAAATCACACCAGAGCAATGCATGCGACTAGTTTCTCCATACAGGAGATGTCTTGAAGCTGTCATTACCAACAAAGGCTTTTGTACAAAGTATTAAATAAATATCAGTAAGTGTGTTCAATACTTTTTCCCTGTGTCATTTCACATTATTACACATAACTTAATTTCTGAACTTATTTGTTTTGGTTTCTTTGTATGTATGGATTACTTGGGTTGTTACCAACATCTGGTGAACATTTCATGTCAATAGCACCTTGAGAAAAATGGTGACGTGTTCAATACTTATTTCACCCGCTGTATGTATTGTACAAGTAAAGAGTATCAGTCCTAAACAATTTATTTGGTGAGTAAGCATTTTAACACATTGTATTGAAGAATAGCAGCTTGATCAATTGGCAAGTGAATTCTCTTACCTGCTTGAAACAGGCTTCCACCAAATTAGGTGGGAACATGTTCCTGAAAGATAAACAATGCTGAACTATTATCACAGTGAATAAAGGACAATCAATTATTAATATATTCTATTAACTTACTGTCATTGGGATCCTACAGTAGTTACTTACCTGATGAGATCCAGGAAGGCGTCAGCTGCTTGTACCGGCTCTATGGTACCGCTAGAGGCTACTGGGCTGTCCCTATGGCCTTTCCCTGGTTTGATGACAATCACAATGACGATGCCAATGAAGACAGCAATGAGAGTGGTTACCATGTAATAAACCACAGCCCGCATTCCCATCTTCCCAGACGCTTTGCTGTCCAGAGAGGAAATACCTGCAAGACAAGACAAAGTTCCTAATTTTCTCATAAATACTCTAACTACTTCCACAAGACTATTACTGCACCAACTAACTTTGAAACTCAAAATAGCAAGAAGTATGTGAAATGTAATAAAATGCAGAGGGGGTGAGAGATCTCCATGAAATCTAAATAATTTTTAGTTTGACAAAAGCAATACATACTGTAAATGCAAATAATGATAATGACTCTAATAAAGCAGAACTCCTGTGACCAGCTACCTGTGACCAGGCTTGAGACAATGAGAGGCAGGACCAGCATCTGCAGCATCCTCATCAGCAGCTCTCCAGGGAAGGCAAAGTACTTGATCTCCCTAAGGGTCAGGTTGTGGGGTCGCAGGGCGAAACCCAGCATAACACCTGGACACATACACAGGAGACATGATATAAAGGCTGGAGCATTGATGAAGAATCCTCTTGACACAGGAGCCCTAACCCTTAACCTCACCTTAACCCTTAACCCCAATAAGACAGTAACAATGTATTTCATCCACTTGCCCAGAGCCACTGCTGCGATGGTGAGGAGGACAAAGAGGTTGCGTCTCAGGAAGCCCTTGACGCTCTCCTTAGTGATGGAGCTCATTGTGTCCTTGGCACTGGCCGCTCTCTTCTGCATGGCCCTACTCAGCTGCCGCCAGAGGCCTCGTTCAGGGAGGGAGGGCTTGTTGGCGTCCTCGTTCAGGAAAAGGCTGGCTGTGTTGCCGGGCTTCTCATTCATAATCAGCTCCAGCACTTGGTCCAGGAGGCAGGTTTCCTGTGAAACTGGAGGAGAGGAGATGGAGGAGACTATAAGCATTCTGTTATAATGCAGTGAAGGAAAAATGTGTATGACGTGTACATGACTGCTTGATAGGGGAGTTGGTTGGAAATACTGATATCAATTCAGCAACGCTGAAGTCAGAAAATAATTCAAATGGATTGCAAAAGAGCACTCAAGAACCTGATGGTTGTTGCTAATACTCATACAGTGCTGGATGAGTGTTGATGAAATGCATGACAAATATATACAGTGCAGTATCACAGCTCTGCATTGAAATATGAGTTATTTTCTGAATTATGATCCTATCATCCTACTGTATCTGGTCCAAGGCAATCCTATAAGACAAGTAGTGTAGCTGATTCCCTTGCTCCTCCTTCCAGTAAGATAAGGGCCAGGTCCAAGCCATATCTGATCCCAGGAAATTCACCTAATATGTCTTTACCTTATAATCTTGATTTTACTCCCAAAGGGGTGAATACAGGCAGCATACAGGCATAAAACTAATTACGATTCAACTACAGTACATACTACAGATGTAGGATCTTAATTTGAGCCAGTTTGCTACAGCAGGAAAATAATCCTGCAAAAACAGGAAATTTAAATTATTATGTGGATTATAATTAATGGGGGTTGATAGATTTTTCGTAAGGGAAAATCAAGTCTGAAAATGTCAAAGTGTAAATTACAAACTTCAGAAGACTTATTAAACCAGAAAAACACAATACAAGTTTAACATTTCATGCATTGCTGGAAAGTTCTCCTGCAACAGGGTGATCAAATTAAGATCCAACATCTGTAACTACTCTGGAAAGCAACAACATTGGCAGCTCTATAGGCAACATTATATTTCTATCTGCAATGTTCTGAACATTTCACCCTTACAAACACGCCCTGTGTGCACCCTGGCAGGCTGGCAAGCTGCAGGCTGGCAGGCATTGCCAGTCCTGGTTCAAACACCAAGCAGTATGGTATTAAAGTTGCTTTTCTGACTGGATGAGTCCCTGGATGTCACCTCCCAGGGCACAGGTAGCCTACATTAGCCTGGTACCAGATCCGTGTGGGCTATAGCCAACTAGCATTGTCATGGTATGTATTGAGAAGTTGGCTAAAAAACACATTCAGATCTGTGACCAGGCTAGCATAGAAATGGCCCCATTTTGTTAGAGGTGATGGTATTTCATGCTTAACTTACAAGAAAGCCTTGAGCCTCTTCAAATTATCCTGCTAAAATATGCAGGAACACAGAGTACCAACTCTACAGTATGAACATGTAAAAGCCAGAAGCAAATCACAGCTTTTCTATTCAACAAGTTTTGGAAACAAAGAAGCAAAATCACTGTCGGAAATCAAACAGCACAGTTTGGTTGGTGCAGAAAATATCAACTGTTCCCTTAAACTCAAACTGCCTTACCTTTAACATCCCACTGGGCAAGTTTGATTTCCGACAGTGTTTACACATAATTTCCAATATGATGACGCTGAATCAACGTGGAAAACTGATTGGATTTGCAAAAGGTTGTCAATGTAAGGGAATTTAGTATTTTTTTCACCCAACTTTTCACCTAAATCCAATAACATGGTGATCTTTTTTATTTTCATGTTGAATTCATGTTAGTTGACAACTCAACCAAATGTAAATCAAAACTTGATGTTGAACTGATGTCTGTGCCCAGCGGGATACTCTTTAAGCATAGCATACTCACCACTCATGGTTTAGTTCAGGGCTTCTCTTCCAAACACTCCAAAGCATAGATACAACAGCCTCTGTCTAACTGTACTGTCAGAGCCTCAGGGTCAAACTGACTGGAGGTGACAGTTTGTTGATTACATAAGCAGGCAGACATGAAAAGGTCTGTCATCCCGTCTGACCTAACCTTCACATGCATGCTCTACCAGCCCCGCCCACCCAACAGCACACACACACACACACACACACACACACACACACACACACACACACACACACACACACACACACACACACACACACACACACACACACATACACACACAAGCAAACACACACACACACCCAAGCACACAACTACAAAGCCATGGGACAACCGCAGGTACAGTCTAACCCCCACCTATCCCTCCCATGTCCCACTGTCCCTGCCAACGTTAGTCTCCCCAGCAGTTCCAGGGCGGGAAATAGCAATACATGACAATGCAACTTCAGTTTTGGAATTTGGTCCTCTATTTTTACCATTCATACTGTATAAAACCAATGCTATTTTTGTTGGTGCACATTGCATCACCACCACTGCCACTATTCTACCACTGAGCTGTGATAACCTAGCGGAGCAGAATCATTACAAATAGCCCTAATCCCAATAAATGGTTAAGAGACATACTAACTGAACATCAACAAGTGAGCTGTCAGTGTCAGCTGTGGGAGCTCCCTTTTTCATTTTCAATGCTGTAGGAAATTAGCTGTTGTTCTCTTTTTTTTCTCCAAACACTGACAACAAATCAGGACAATATTTCAGTTATTACTGACAAGTTCAATGTCAAGTTTAAATGTGTACCCTATTTAATCACTGCTACTAAAATATGCAAAGAAAAAGATACCCTGTTGTTGATGTTTTTTGTCTTCACAGATTAAGATGCAGTCATGGAGAGCTCCTCTGGTCTTGGTGGAACGTCTTCAACTGGTGGTTCTTAAATAGATATAGATAGTTACTTTATTGACCCCCGAGGGGAAATGTCTTTCTATCTTGCTTTATGATTATACAGGGTATAATCATAAAATACACTTAAAATTGCATTATTAGAACTTTTGTACAAGTTATCAAAGTTGGTACCTTTGATAGACATGAAATAATGTGTCTAGGTATTACGTGAGAGTGAATGTTATAATCAACTATTAATTTAAAATTAATACAATCCAAAAAAGTTATATTTTCAAACCTTCTCTCAAGACGTCCTTGCACGGTATGGCTCATTCCTTTGCTTGCTTTCCACTCGCTTAACTAAAGTAGCGTACAATAGCACACATTCACATCTACAGTTAATTTCCCTTAGTTACATGAGCGCGAGCTTTTCTCCAGCCCTCCCGCGCGATAGAAAAACGCCTCGACATCGAGCAGAGGTCTGCGTGGGAGGAAAGAGGTTTTAAGTATTCTTCTGGCGCGAAGAAAAGCCACATGCTGCCCATCCGAATCCGCTGAGCTCGCGTAGTCCCAATATTAGTTGGTGGTAGAGTTGTTATGGAAAATGGCAATAATGGTAAAATAGATAATTTGCTGGCTAATATACAGTATATCCTAAATACTCTACCAATTAAAAGCGTAATCCAGTTGCTGTCATTATACGGATGATTGTGAGGTTGACATGATTGGGAATTTGATTTTTATTTATATATTTGTTCTCCAGAAAAATGTTTTAATAGTTTTGTTTTCTCCTTGGATAGTGTGAATTTTGAGAGAGGTGAAGATACATACATAAACAGGCTCTTATTTCCATGACAACCGGCCTTCCCGCACTTGCTCAGGGTCTGGTCTTAGCAGCTCAAGGGAACCATACTGTATATGTGTAACCTTTAACTCACTACCCACACTCCCACCCACACATATTGTTTTAGGCCCTCTGTGTATACAAGCATTACTTCAATGTGGATATTCTAGAACTTTACAGGGGGCTTCAAAGCACTGCATGTTCAGAATGCATTGGGTCCTCATTATCATGTCATTGCCTTAATAGTATTTTTACTGAAATAACAACATTACATTATGCAAAGTAGTAAAATAATGCTTAGTATTGGAGCTGTAATGTGGGTGAGGTCATGCAATACCATCAGTCCTGTTTCTCAATAGAAAACAGGTGAATATCCATCAATCATGTGAGCCTTAACATTGTTATTTCTGATAACTCATATATACTCCTCTCATATTTATGTGAAAAATACCTACTTATATTCATGACAACATTTAGACCACTGTGATCAAGGGTGATTTAAGGATAAACAGGAAGTGCCTTGGACATCTTCAAGCATTCTACCATAAAAATAAATAAAAAATGTAACTGTCCCAGGTGGCCTTTGAATAAATCAGGCGTAGACACGTGAATACCATCTGATCTCCAATAGTATGCAATATTTTGCCTAAGTTCAAGCCAATCCTTTTTCTGCTTAAGCACTCCAACTGTCTGGTTCTGTTTAATCACAATTAAATGTATTTCCTAATCCCTAGGACTGAGTGAGTATGAGCAAGGCTCTTAAATCTAGTTTTTTTCCCCACTCAAATGGTGAAGACTGGAATTGACCAACAGCTATGAATACATTGTGTGCTGCATTATTTCAATGACTTAACTAAGTGGTAAACCATTATCATTACGAATTCATTGAAAATCCTTTTCCCTCAGAAGAAGCCGAGATTGGAAGCTATGGCTCCATGGTCACATGATTCCAATCTGGTGTCTCCAAAGTGATGGGAGCAGATTGTATCACTATGGAAACACAATTACCCTGCCACAGCGTGGGAGGTGTGGGCCATGTATGATCCACATTTAGCCAGATAATTATGCACTTCCCTGTAGAAAGTAACGCATGTCATTTGCAGGACAGTATGTGTAATAGATGATGGCTCCATTGTCTTGCATGAAATCTGATTTGTTAATTAAATCAACGTGTTTTCCTCAAGTGTGAAATGGTTGCTTCATCAGATTTACATTAGACAGATAGGGAAGAACGAAAAAGTAATTAATGGGAAATGTCAAAAATGTGAAAATGGCACATTTCTATGTTTTGTAGTCAAAAAGATAGAGGAAGCTTTTTCCCACCGGCATCATCTGGTGTGCATCATGTGATTTCAACCAATTATACGTAGGCATTGCCTACTAATTGGTTAAAATCACATTGGGAAATTTCCCTTTAAGGTCTTCAATTCTATATTTTGCCTTCTCAAAGCCAACGGAAATTGATATTGACCAGAGTCCAGTTGATTAGTTAGCATTATAGTACAGTCATGGTCAAACGTTTTGAGAATGACACAAGTATTGGTCTCCACAAAGTTTGCTGCTTCAGTGTTCTTAGAACTTTATGTCAGTAGTTACTATGGTACACTGTATTCCATAAGTGTCAAAGGCTTTCATTGACAATGACATTCAGAGTCAATATTTGCAGTGTTGACCCTTCTTTTTCAAGACCTCTGCAATCTGCCCTGGCATGCTGTCAATTAACTTCTGGGCCACATCCTGACTGATGGCAGGCTTTTCTTGCATAATCAATGCTTGGGGTTTGTCAGAAGTTGTGGGTTTTTGTTTGTACACCCGCCTCTTGAGGATCAACCAAATGTTCTCAATGGGATTAAGGTCTGGGGAGTTTCCTGGCCATGGACCCAAAATGTCGATGTTTTGTCCCCGAGCCACTTAGTTATCACTTTTTCCTTATGGCAAGATGCTCCATCATGCTGGAAAAGGCATTGGTCGTCACCAAACTGTTCTTGGATGGTTGGGAGAAGTTGCTCTCGGAGGATGTATTGGACCCCACATACGAATGGTCTCAGGATGCTTTACTGTTGGCATGACACAGGACTGATGGTAGCGCTCACCTTGTCTTCTCCGGACAAAGTGTTTTCCGGATGGCCCAAACAATCGGAAAGGGGATTAATCAGAGAAAATGACTCTACCCCAGTCCTCAGCAGTCCAATCCCTGTACCTTTTGCAGAATATCAGTCTGTCCCTGATGTTTTTCCTGGAGAGAGGTGGCTTCTTTGCTACCCTTCTTGACACCAGGCCATCCTCTAAAAGTCTTCGCCTCACTGTGCGTGCAGATGCACTCACACCTGCGTGCTGCCATTCCTGAGCAAGCTCTGCACTGGTGGTGCCCCGATCCCGCAGCTGAATCAACTTTAGGAGACAGTTCTGGTGCTTGCTGGACTTTCTTGGGCTCCCTGACGCCTTCTTCACAACAATTGAACCTCTCTCCTTGAAGTTCTTGATGATCCGATAAATGGTTGATTTAGGGTTTTGTGCAAAGCTATGATGACACCACGTGTTTCCTTGCAAGTAACCATGGTTGACAGAGGAAGAACAATGATTTCAAGAACCACCCTCCTTTTAAAGCTTCCAGTCTGTTATTCTGACTCAATCAGCATGACAGAGTGATCTCCAGCCTTGTCCTCGCCAACATTGACCTCTGTTAACGAGACAATCACTGACATGATGGCAGCTGGTCCTTTTGTGGCAGGGCTGAAATGCAGTGGAAATGTTTTTTGGTGATTAAGTACATTTTCATGGCAAAGAGGGACTTTGCAATTAATTGCAATTCATCTGATCACTCTTCATGACATTCTGGAGTATATGCAAATTGCCATCATCAACACTGAGGCAGCAAACTTTGTGGAGACCAATACTTGTCATTCTCAAAACTTTTGACCACGACTGTATAATTATTAGTAGAATATCTGTATGAATAGTTTCACAAAAGTAATACTGTATATATTTTTTTGGGGGGTAGATCAGCTTTAATATTGCAGATACATTGTGGCTTCTATCAATGTAATTGTCTGCATCATTTCCAATCCCCCATATACAGTATATTATTTTGTAAATATATACACAACCGTTCAAACGTTTGGAGTCACTTAAAACTGTCCTTGTTACTGTTTTCTTTGAGACAACAGTACCTGCTAATTGCAAGCTCTCCACAAGTGGTCCTTTGGTCTTGGACAACTCTTCTGATTATTCTTTTCACTCCTCTGTCAGAAATCTTGCGAGGAGCACCTGGTCGAGGCAAATTTATGGTGAAATTATTGTCTTTCCACTTCTGTATTATGGCCCCAACAGTGCTCACTGGAACATTCAGAAGCTTAGAAATGCGCCTATAACCAATGCCATCATTATGTTTTGCAACAATTAGGTTGCGAAGGTCTTGAGACAGCTCTTTGCTTTTACCCATCATGAGATGTGTCTTGTGTGACACCTTGGCAATGAGACCTTTTTGTAGGCCATCAGTTGGGACTGAACCAGCTGATATTAATTTGCACTGACAGGGGGCTGGATTGCTTTTTAATTATTGATAGTTTTCAGCTGTTGTCTTGGCTTTCCATGCCTTTTTGCACCTCCCTTTCTTCATGTGTTCAATACTTTTTCCCTGTGTCATTTCACATTATTACACATAACGTAATTTCTGAACGTATTTGTTTTGGTTTCTTTGTATGTATGGATTACTTGGGTTGTTACAAACATCTGGTGAAAATGTCATGTCGATAGCACCTTTGGAAATATATTTACTGAGAAAAATGGTGACGTGTTCAATACTTACTGTATTTCATCCGCTGTAACTCCACAATTCCAATTTAGGATAGCATTTATAAAGATATAATTTTTGTTATCAATTAGTATATTTGAGTTGAACTATAATATTTGTTGTCATATTTGTTCTGTCTTTTCTGGTGGATTAAACTGAAATTGCAACCAGCTTTTAATGGCTTGTTTCAAAAATAGCGATATTTTGGAGACAATTAACTGAAAGTGAGAGGCTGTAATCTGAATGAAGGGAAAAAGGCTATTCTTAAACACAGAGTGGGCGATTCTTACTAATTTGCTAGACTAGAGAACCAGTTTGGATTTAAGTATTGTTTTTGTATAACTGAAACCTTTAGTGAAAAGTCCAATGCTTTAATATTTAATAATTAATATTCATTATATAAATAGGCCTGTTTAATTTTTTCTGGTTTGCCATTACAAATAAAGTGGAATATTTCTTGCTCATATACAGTGCATTCGGAAAGTATTCAGACCCCTTGATTTTTTCCACATTTTGTTACGTTACAGCCTTATTCTAAAATTGATTAAATCGTTTTTTTTCGCCTCATCAAACTACACACAATACCCCATCATGACAAAGCAAAAACAGTTTTTTAGAAATATTTGCAAATGTAAAAAGAAAATACAAATAACTTAAATATCACATTTACGTACAGTGGGGAGAACAAGTATTTGATACACTGCCGATTTTGCAGGTTTTCCACTTACAAAGCATGTAGAAGTTTGTAATTTTTATCATAGGTACTCTTCAACTGTGAGTGATGGAATCTAAAACAAAATCCAGAAAATCACATTGTATGATTTTTAAGTAATTAATTTGCATTTTATTGCATGACATAAGTATTTGATACATCAGAAAAGCAGAACTTAATATTTGGTACAGAAACCTTTGTTTGCAATTACAGAGATCATACGTTTCCTGTAGTTCTTGACCAGGTTTGCACACACTGCAGCAGGGATTTTGGCCCACTCCTCCATACAGACCTTCTCCAGATCCTTCAGGTTTCGGGGCTGTCGCTGGGCAATACGGACTTTCAGCTCCCTCCAAAGATTTTCTATTGGGTTCAGGTCTGGAGACTGGCTAGGCCACTCCAGGACCTTGAGATGCTTCTTACGGAGCCACTCCTTAGTTGCCCTGGCTGTGTGTTTCGGGTCGTTGTCATGCTGGAAGACCCAGCCACGACCCATCTTCAATGCTCTTACTGAGGGAAGGAGGTTGTTGGCCAAGATCTCGCGATACATGGCCCCAGCCATCCTCCCCTCAATACGGTGCAGTCGTCCCGTCCCCTTTGCAGAAAAGCATCCACAAAGAATGATGTTTCCACCTCCATTCTTCACGGTTGGGATGGTGTTCTTGGGGTTGTACTCATCCTTCTTCTTCCTCCAAACACGGCGAGTGGAGTTTAGACCAAAAAGCTCTATTTTTGTCTCATCAGACCACATGACCTTCTCCCATTCCTCCTCTGGATCATCCAGATGGTCATTGGCAAACTTCAGACGGGCCTGGACATGCGCTGGCTTGAGCAGGGGGACCTTGCGTGCGCTGCAGGATTATAATCCATGACGGCGCAGTGTGTTACTAATGGTTTTCTTTGAGACTGTGGTCCCAGCTCTCTTCAGGTCATTGACCAGGTCCTGCTGTGTAGTTCTGGGCTGATCCCTCACCTTCCTCATGATCATTGATGACCCACGAGGTGAGATCTTGCATGGTGCCCCAGACCGAGGGAGATTGACCGTCATCTTGAACTTCTTCCATTTTCTAATAATTGCACCAACAGTTGTTGCCTTCTCACCAAGCTGCTTGCCTATTGTCCTGTAGCCCATCCCAGCCTTGTGCAGGTCTACAATTTTATCCCTGATGTCCTTACACAGCTCTCTGGTCTTGGCCATTGTGGAGAGGTTGAACTCCACATGGGCTCTACCATAAAGGCCTGATTGGTGGAGTGCTGCAGAGATGGTTGTCCTTCTGAAAGGTTCTCCCATCTCCACAGAGGAACTCTGGAGCTCGGAACTCTGGACCTCCCTGACCAAGGCCCTTCTCCCCCGATTGCTCAGTTTGGCTGGGCGGCCAGCTTTAGGAAGAGTCTTGGTGGTTCCAATCTTCTTCCATTTATGAATGATGGAGGCCACTGTTTTCTTGGGGACCTTCAATGCTGCAGAATTTTTTTTGTAACCTTCCCCATATCTGTGCCTTGACACAATCCTGTCTCGGAGCAAAGGGTCTGAATACTTACGTAAGGTATTTCTGTTTTTAATTTTTATTGCTTTGCAAAAATGTCAAAAAACATGTTTTCGTTTTGTCATTATGGGGTATTGCGTGTAGATTACTTTTTTAAATTCATTTTAACAAAATATGGAAAAAGTGAATGGGTCTAAATACTTTCCAAATGCACTGTAATTAAAAAAATTAATTAGGTGTAGGTCGGGGCCATAAATAAATAGGTAAACTGGGATATGACTAAAGAATTAAATCAGGGTGATTTTTCCACAAATAGATCAGTTTTCGATGGTAGCAAGATCTTATCTAATTTGGCTAACTTTCTATTAAAATGTAGTGAGATTATTTATTTATTTTGTGATAGTAATACAGAGAATGTCCACTTCACTGTCGGACCATTTATTGGTCAACTACACGGTAATGTAAAAGTTTTATTTTTTAGAAATCCAATACGTAGGCCTAATATGGTGCACTTCGGTTTTAATCCAGAGCGGTTACAAAAAGTATCTAGATCCTCTATGAGGCTGTGCAGGGACCCAAATTGCAGATGTAAAAGAAAACAAGAATCGTCAGTGTACAATGACACCTTTGTTTAATTAATTAATTTAATCTAATTTTAATAGCTAACATTTCAATGGCCATAATAAATAGATATGCCGATAGTGGACAACCTTGTTTCACTCCTCTTGACAATTTAATACTTTCTGAGAAAGTAGCAATTATTTATTTACTATTTTACACCTGGGGTTACTATACATTATTTATTATTTATTTACTATTTTACACCTGGGGTTACTAGACATAACTTTAACCCATTTGTATAAGAGATTCTACAAAATGTAAATAGTCCAGACATTTATATATAAATTGCAGTCGTACTATATCAAAGGCCTTTTCAAAGTCAGCTATGAATACCAGGCCTGGTTTCCCAGTAGTTCTATTGTTTCCAGTAGTTGTCTTATATTATCTCCAATGTATCGTCCATGTAAAAAAAAAAACAGTATGAGTAGGATGAACAATATCCGACAATACCTTTTTAATTTTATGCGCTATGAATTTTGCTAGGATTTGGGCATCACAACACTGGTGTATAGTTATAGTAATATTGGGAGGTTATTATTTTGGCATTGTTTTGGTTAGTTTTCTAATTAAATGAACTGATTACCTCTAAATGAACAACAACTACTCTACATATTATTAGGATGGGTAGTATTGTATACTTACAGTACTGTAGTATTAGTATCTATTGAGAGGTAGTTCTCTCATTATAAATCCAGTTACCTAGCAACAAGCAATGTGATAATGGTGTGGACAATAGGGCACGATTGGATTGTATTAGCGAGAACGGAGCCAGTTCAAATGGATTACTGGTGTGATTTCTTTGCGGAAATGTGTGCTCAACCACATTCACTGTATTCCCACGTCACATCACATATCTCCCTGGGTAGTGTTTAGGCAAGTGGAATGGAACCAAAATAATGTATGTACCTAGGTCCCAATGAGACAAACAAGAGTCTTACTGATGTCTTCGTGTCAACAGACTCATTCTCTCATACTGATAAAACACACACAGATTCACACACACAGCCCTCATCAATTATTTATCAAAGGGGATTTTAGCTAAGCCTCACACTGAATCGATCAGTCCCCCTCCCCTGATTCTGCGAACAGCATAACCCATTTGAGTAGGTCATTAGCAATATTATTAGTAAGGAAAAATTGTGCCATGTCTATCTCTTTGATAATGACAGCCATGAATAAAAAGATGCTGCATTGGATAGAAGCTGATGAGGTGATAATTTGGTTCAGGGATGTGCTGCTATTCTTAGAGGGAAGAGATTGGGGTGAGGATGGACCAGGTTGCTCTCTGGGTGGTGCATCGGGTGTTGTCTCCACACCTGCAGTTAAAAGAGTGTTTGTTTTTAGACGAGTGGCAATATTAAGAGATGAAAGTGGAGAAACTGCTCATATAAAATGCCTGAGTACACAGGGAAAGGTCAGGTAATAGATTCACTGCTTTGAAATGTCATCTGATTACTTTCAAGTTAGTAACATGAAGATATCTAAAGTCTATGGTGGTGATAAAGGCCAAAGAACAAGACAATAGGACAAAATACAGTATGATGAAATAACTAATCTTTCAATATGTCAATAATAAAACTCAACCTATGGAAATACTGTATTGCAAACCCACATATCTATATTTATATTGATTAATATGCTTCATACAATGGTTGATGACAGGGTGGTGGTAAGCTGTGCAACTACCCACATACACCATGAATCTATGCACACACCAGGATGCTCCAATAGCTACTCAAATCTAACATTCACACCTTCTCCTCCCCCCCAATCTTTCTGATGCTATTGAACACCATTTAATTAGCAGCTGTGGATCTGTGAAGAACAGCTGCTCTTCATCGTTTCAGCTATATATATATTTTCACAAATATATCTTGTTCTGGCATAGGCCATTTTTTCTAACATACTGCGCACACAGAGAAAACATTATCCCTGCTCATGTCTGAGAGCCTCATATTCTCTGTTCTGTCAGAGAATATCACCTATCGGTGACAACAACTTTGCACAAAGTGTCTGACAAACACATAACACCAAAAAAAGAATGCATTCTTTCAGTTGATTTTGATTTATGATAAAGAACATTTGAAAAATGTACAGAATACAATCATATGCCACAATGGTCAAATCAAAGGTTTTCCTCATATACTCAAGAGTACTTATGGAGAACAAATAAAATAGATATTTTAACACAATTGACATGTAGATCAACTTCATAGACTTCATGCAAGACTACATTTATCAAAAGGTTGGCAAGTCTTTTGGGCTCCCAAGTGGCGCAGTGGTCTAAGACACTGCATCTCAGTGCTAGAGGTGTCACTACAGACAACCTGGTTCAAATCCAGACTGTATCACAACTGGCCGTGATTTGAGTCCCATAGAGCGGCGCACAATTGGCCCAGCGTCGTCCGAGTTTGGCTGGTGTAGGCCGTCAATGTAACTAAGAATTTGATCTTAACTGACTTGCCTAGTTACATTTTTATGTAAAAGTGTTTGTTCTTTAAAACGTTGGGTGTGGAGTTAGATGTGTCACTCTGCCAATGATATAAAATAATCTCCGCTAACAAAAACAAAGCCATACCAAATTAGTAGAACATACTATGATGTGTATGTATATTAGGTACCATTGGAATCTGCATTACAACATCACTTCACCTTTGATCAGTTTTAATAGGAACTGAGAAGATTGGATTAAATCAGTGAGGCATTGCTGTATATTACATTGTTGAAGCAGTTATAAAGGTTAAATATCATTGAACAATATAGGAATGGAACAGGGCGTGAATACAAACATACTATTAGTGCCGTCACGATTTTAGTGGTACAATCACTACAGTTTCATTTAAGGCTGTTTTGTATCAAAACGTCTCTCTCAACTCATTAGATCCTTCAACCTCGGTCCAAACCAGTCTAAGATCAACCAGCAAGTGACCTAATGAACAATCCACTTTCTCTGTATGAACCTGAGAAAGAAGGCACTTGTAAAAAGGTTGACTATGCCCTTGCCTTGATTGATTGATTTCAAGGCAAGGATAGCAACACCAGATTAGCTCTATCCAGATGGTTTAGAAGTAACTGTTTTCCTGCACGACCTACAAAATTAAAATCCTCAAATGAATGACAGTATTTGGTAGACATGAAGTACAATATTATATCATGAATTATAAAGTATGCAGTTCAGCTGTGCTTGGTGCTTTGGTAGATACACAACATGGATGATACCAAAATAAAGATTCCACATTTTTCATCCAAGCCTGATGATGAATATTCATAACATTTCCCAATACACGAGGCTGTGTTAAGCACTTAAGTGTTAAATTGTAATTAAAGCCATACATTCAACTCAAAACAGAAGAAGTCATAAACAGGAAGCCTCTATGGAATACATACATATTAGTGTAGCAGATAAATGCTGGAAATTACCGTATGTGCATGACAACCTTGATCATCACTACAAACCTGCACATGTAAAATATGTGGAAGTTACACCACCTGACATGGTTAAATGTATCAGTTCCTTTGTATTGCTTTTCTTCTGGCTTGTAGAGACGTTGACTCGAAAACATGGATATAAAATGATGAGTAAATCAAATAATGACTTTGGTGAGATCATTAACTGAAATGTACTACTAACTGAATAAGCAATACATAGCAAGTCAGTTAGTTAAGGCGTTAATGATCCCAATAACTAGAACCATACTGATGAATTGTAGAGACCTGGTATAAACGGTGTACAGCATATATTGGGAATATGCTGAACCCAGTTTGGGAATATGCGAGTACAGCCATGATCAATTCCATTTCGCATCCATCAACTCAGGAATCATTCATGAAAATAAAATGTCACTTTTCAGTTTCACTCCATCTCCTGAATTGACAGAATTGATATGGAATTCACCCCAACCTCACAGTATGTCAGAAAATATTTGGAATACTATGCTCTCGATCACTGGCATTGTCTTATGTCAGATAGCAAACGCCGTCTGCACTAAAGGACTAGCGTTGCATTGGAGGGGCGCCATCTGTTCGAAAGACAATGAGGTCACCAAGCCGCTGTTATTGTTGGGAGTCATTACATCATTGAATGTCTGACAGCCTGCTCCAGTGATTTCCTGGTCACCAGCAGCCGCACAATGTCTTCATTCTTCTTCGTCAGCCGTTTGCGTGCCTGGTCGTGTGTCACCATGGTCATATCCCATCCATTTACCTGGTGGAGACATAAACAAGGTTGTCTTCCTACAATAGTTTGTTATAACACACACACACACACACACACACACACACACACACACATATACATATATATATATATATTTTTTATTTTTTTATTTTTCTTGAAATATTGGGATACAGTGAATAGTTTCATGAGTGTTTCTATGTTCTCATTACCAAGAACTTCAGATCCACTGAATGATGGTCAACCATATTGACCACTGAGTGCAGGGGTTGTAAGAACTTCTGACCACTGACACAGAGGTTCCTCTTATTCACCATCACAGACTTGTTTTGGTGGAGCATGTCGCTTGCAACGCCAGATTGTGGGTTCGATTACCGGGGCCACCCATACATGAAATGTATGCACGTATGACGAAAGTTGTTTTGGATAAAAGCATTTGCTAAATTGCATATACACGATATAGAAAAGTATGTTGGAGTTTGTTGGGAGCTTCATGAAAAGGGTTTCCATGGCCAAGCACACACAAGCGTTGGCTGGAGTGTTGTAAAGCTCATCACCATTGGACTCTGGAGCAGTGGAAATGCATTCTCTGGCGTGATGAATCACGCTTCAACGTCTGACAGACAAATCTGGGTCCCTGCCCCAATGCATAATGCCAACTGTAATGTTTGCTGGAGGAATAATGGTCTGGGACTGCATTTCATGGTTTGACTAGGCCCCTTAGTTCCAGTGAAGGGAAATCTTAATGCTACAGCATACAATGACATTCTAGACTATTCTGTGCATCCAACTTTGTGGCAACAGTTTGGTGAAGCGTGACAATGCTCCCGTGCACAAAGCGAGATCCATACAGAAATGGTTTGTCGAGATCGGTATGGAAGAACTTGACTGGCCTACACGGAGCCCTTAATTCAACCACATCGAACACCTTTGGGATGAATTGGAACGCCGACTGCGAGCCAGGCATAATCGCCCAACATCAGTGCCCGACCTCACTCAGCCTTCAAAGAAGATGACACCTTTCCAACAAGTCAGCTCATCAAATTACAGCAGCAAAAGGGGGGACCAACTCCATATTAATGCCCATGATTTTGGAATGAGATGTTCAACGAGCAGATGTCCACATACTTTTGGTCAAATGTAGTGTATATGATCCCAAGTGAAATTGAGTAAATGGTGCCACCTTGTGGAAATGTATCAATAAGATAAAACAAAATGTTTCTTGGGGACAAAAGTTTGAAACGTGCATTTGTGAAGCAATTACCGTAAAAAAAACATTTGTAAATATTGCATACCTGCATTACTTTGTCTCCCATCATCAAGCCTGCAACTTCTGCTGGTCCCCCTGGTGTCACCCGTGTCACATAGATGCCCTGTGATCACACAGACACAGGAAAAACATCAATACAGCAAAAGAGTAATGCATATTAAAGTCCAACAACTGTGCATTTATATATAAAAAGTATTAACTAGTGTAAATTGGTTCTAGACTGGTTTGATGATATAGGCCAAACTATAAAATGTCACTGTGAGTAATCTATCTTCTTGTATGGGATCAGCTATCTGGGTCTGCAGTGTTACTACAGTAGCTACCTGAGGCTAGAGGTGATGTGTTCAGGCCTGCCTCTCTGATACCTTAGTTTGCTACTGATGTTAGAGTTTTGCCAGCGCAGAGCTCACTGACAGCGAGAGTATTTCCATGTGTTTTACTCGTACCTTGTCGGACTTGTCTTCAGAGAAGGGGTTCTGACCAGGGTCTTGGTCTATTCCCCCTCCAATGCTGAAACCCAGGATCAAATGTTCACCCTGGCGGAGTTTACGGATTTCAATTCGTTGCTGTAAAGCACATTAAAAGTGGAGAGTTGAGCTGGGAGAGGAAAGAATTCATAACTTTCACAACAACCAAGTATCTGTTCGTATTCCCATTCCACCATGTTAGAAAAATGTGGTAAATGACGACCAATAGTTCCAATAGCATAACTAGCCACAATATTTAGAATGAGGTGATGACTTGCATAGAATGTTAAATGTAGTGGCGCGTTCACCAGATGATGCACTGAGCTTCCTTTAAGAATGCAGAAGGGCAATTCCACGGTTTGACGGCACAAACCAGAATGACGGCACAAACCATGATTCTGTTACCAAACTTTGCATCTGTACTGTTCTTCAAGTAAATGTGTTTTGTAAATGTTTGTGTAAATTGTTAAAAGTAGTCAATGTGCATAGAGTTGTGTGGTTTGTTTAACTTTGCAATCATTGTTTTGTTTGCCAAAGTAAAAAAATCGGAGTCTCCGCATCATTATGTTACCGTGGAATTGTTCAGAACACTACAGTTATAAACAAAGGAGATGGTGGTGGACTTCAGGAGAACCAAGGAACAACTGACTGAAGTCCCTATACAGGGGATGATGTGGAAATGGTTGGGTCATACAAGTTCCTGGGAGCCGACTACTTTCTGAGGAGGCTCAGGTCCTTCAACGTGTGCAGTAAACTACTGCATACCTTCTACCAGTCTGTGGTGACATTTTTTTTGCAGTGGTGTGCTAACATAAAAGCTGTGATGCTTCTCGGGTAAATAAACTGATCAGGAAGGCTAGCTCTGTCCTGGGGATGAGCCTTGACACTAGAGGAGGTGGCGGAGAGACGGATTCTGGTCAAACTGCTGGCCATCATGGACAACGTCACCCACCCTCTGCATGCCTTGTTTATGACGCAGAGGAGTACCTTCAGTCACAGAATGATCCCACCACGGTGCGCCAGAGAGCGCTACAGGAGGTCCTTCCTGCCGGCGGCTATTAGACTATTTAATGCCTCACCGGGGTGCCGTGCCGTTGGCAACACAGACCTGGAACTGTTGGGGTGTTAGGACCTAGTTTAACAATTGTGCATCCATCCGTGAGTAACTCTGGTCCGTAATCACTCAGGACTTATTTATTCATTCAGGTCTGTATATACATACTCATGTACAGTTGTTATATCCTATCACATGCAATATTGCAAGTCATTCTTGGACTTAACTAACGTAGTCATTCACTCAGGAATGCATATTAGTATCCTGTCAGTTGTATCTTTTTTCATTGCTTTTAGTATATAAAATATGCAATTATCTGTAATTAAACCCTGCGCACTATGGACTGTATTTAAAGGGCATTACTATTATTACCCCAAATTATATCATACACACATTGTCATTTACCTGTACAGTTAATTTAACCATGCAAAATATTCACTTTGTTCATTCAACCAGTACGTCTACTAAGTAAACTATTATTACCCTCACTCATATCATACGCATTTTTAGCTATTGAAGTTCTCTGCCATTGACCTGTATAGTACAGTTAACCATCCACCAATGTATAGTGTACATATTCAGCCAACCACCCATACTATGCAATGTCTTTTTATAGCTTTTTTGCACTCCAAACTTCTTGTATTTTTCATACTGCCGCTCTATGTATTGTGTATCTGTCTTTTGTGTATTTTCGTTCTGGCATTTTGCACCTGCCCTATGTTTTGTTGTAGCTGTTTGACAAATAAATGTCCTCTCTGGGATCAATAAAGTATCTATCTATCTATATTATGAATAGACTCTAGTTCCCTGAAGGGACAAAAATAATCTCCCTGTAGTGTGTGATGTTGAGTGACTGACTGAAAGGGAAACCCTCTGCCACCAACTGACTGGAGACAGATCTTTCTCAGTCTAGCTATCCCCATGGTCCTCAGACAGCTGCCCTCTCATTAAAGCAGATGGAGGATTCTGGCACAGCCAGCTCACTGCTCTTTACAGCACAAAGAGAGTATGTGATGTGAATAAGAGGAGCCTCATTGTCAGAAGTTCTTAAAACCCCTGTACTCAGTTGGCAATATGGTTAACCATCATTCAGTGGATCTGAAGTTCTTCGTAATGAGAACATGGAAACACTCATGGAATTGTATAATGGAGACTGACCACCGGGTTGTCCGTATTCATGGAAATATCAACCCATTGTCACTAGGCTACAAGGCAATTACTTCATGACTCATATTTCTAGCTGATGTTAGGAATAAACAGTGTGTTGAGTGACGATGCGTATTGACCATGTCACTTCAATGGCTGTGTCAATAGAGTAGGCTATGCGCACCCATGCCAACTCAGGTAGGTAGGGCCAGTAGCGGAAAGGTCGCTGCTTCGAATACCCGAGCCGACAAGTTGAAAAACCTGTCGATGGGCCCTTGAGCAAGGCACTTAACCCTAATTTGCTCCAGGTGCACGGTACTACTGTGGCTGACCCTGTAGAACAATGTAGGCCGTTATTGTAGATAATAATTTGTTCTTAATTGACTTGCCTAGTTATATAAAGGTTAAATAAATAAGAAATAATAATAAAATAGGTGACGCCCTTCACTGAAACACTTCACTTTCATGCATGCACTGCAGCATAGCAAATTTGGCTAATAATGCTAGATGCTATCCATAATGTAGAGACAACAGGCTACTAAAGAAAAAAAACATGTTGTCAAGGGCGCACAGTTTAACATTAACCAACTAGATAAATGTACTTTAGGTGAATAGATTCCTCATCATATGAAAATGAAATACAACTATAACTTCATAACCCATTAAATGAACAGCAGCTACAACAGAAAGGAGTAGATACTGTAGGTGGTTTGATTAGAACCTATGGAACAGCAACGTTTCATTGCTGATACAATGTGACCATTTTGACAAGCTTAAGTTCGAACAGTTAACATTACATAGCCAAGAGTAAGCAAGAAAGCATGACCACAATGTTACGTTCACTTTTGGAGGATTTTAGACGTGGATAATGGATGCCACGTAGATATTGAATGAAGAGTAGCCTGCTCCAAAACTTACCACAACAGCAGTAACTGGTTGTCCTGGGATGAAAGACATTGTTTCAGACTGTAACTCGGACACAATTGTTTTGTGATTCTCCGCGGTTGCAATTAACTGAACGATCTAAAGTAGTTGTTGTTGTTCCTTTGATTAAATTATACAGTATTCGAAGCAGCTTCCCTTTGTGTGAGTAACAACTACCAAATGATTCCTTGCATGTAAAGGCAGGGTTGGTGATGTCATGCTGCCTTTCCGTGTTTACTCATCATCATCATCATGGATCCTGGGACGTATTTATTAGTCGGATTCCGTTGCAAAACGTTTCGCAACAGAAACCGTTTCTCTAGCAACCAAATGGGAGCAAACGGAAAGAAACGGGGAGGGACCTACGTAGGCTACCTGCGGTTGTCCAATAGAAACTCTCATTTCTGTTTCAAAACGTTTTCTATTTGGAGCAAACTGTTTCCGTTGCTAAAACGTTTTGCGACAGACGAAACGTTTTGCAACGGAATCCGACTAATGAATACACCCCCGGGGTGTGTAATCATTAGTCCAAAGTCCAAACAGTTGCGTTTTGCAAGGAAACGAGAGTTTCTATTGGACAAGTAGGTCCCTCCCCGTTTCGTTCGGTTCCTAGTGAATACACCCCTGTAGTGTCCATGGCTGACTTCAGTACGTTTTTACGTTCTGGAACGTTAAATTGAACGGACACTGTACTGTACTAATTGACCAGTTGAAAAACGGGGTTGAGTTGTGGCATAGATTGTACAATTCTTGTGGGTTGGGAAAGGCTGTCAGCATGGATTGGCCACTTGCTGCATTCAAAACAAGTGGGAACTCGGACCTCGGAAATCTCCGACATCCGACTTCAGTTTGGAACGGTCATCCAACTCGGAATTCCAAGTAGGAGACTCTGGCATCTTTCTAGAGCTCCGACTATCCGACCTGGAGATCACTGACGTCATGATTTGACCTCGTTATAATGCCTCGTTCAAAACAACTGGGAACTAGTCGGAGCTCTAGAAAGAGCTTGAGTTAGAATTCCGAGTTGGATGACCATTCAAATCGATTTTTCCCAGCCGGAGCTCGTTTTTTTTCTAGGTTCCCAGTTGTTTTGAACACACTGAAGTCGGAAGTCTGAGAGTTTCAAGTTTCCAGTTGTTTTGAATGCAGCACCAGCTGTCTTGAACGCACAAACTGCCCTTTAAATTCAAGCAACACCTAGCCACACCCACTAAACAGAAGCAAACGTACCTCTGTTCAAGAACATACAAGAACGTTTTGAGGAAACGTTCAGTACAAACCGTTTCACAATGTAGCAAATGTTCAAGCGAAGTGAATGTATCTCAGTTGGGGTGTATCAATGATGTATAATGCCTCGATCACACCAACAGTGATTGGTACACCAGAAGAACATTAATTTCTTCATGGAAATATCTTCATGGAAATATCATTTCGGGGGATTTTAACCATGCATGTCTCTCTTCAACGCTGCCCACGTTCAAACAGTTCGTGAAGTGAGGGAGGATACTGATGGACTTACAGACTGCATAACGGACTATATCAATTTTTATGTAGACAACACTGTACCCACCAGGAACGTACGCTGTTTTCCAAATAATAAACCCTGGGTCACCAGCGACCTGAAGGCCCTGCTGAATGAGAAGAAGAGGGCCTTCAAGGAGGGGGACAGGGACAAATTGAAATGCGTCCAGAGGGAGCTTAAGTTGCGGATTGCTGAGGGGCAGAGAGGGTATAAGGAGAAGATGGAGGACAAGCTGAGGCAGAGCCAGGTGAGAGAGGTGTGGAAGGGTCAAACAGTGGGCAGACAGAGGGGACCCAGGACAGAGCCAATGAGCTGAACCCATTTTTTAACAGGTTTGATACGGGCCCTGTCCACCTCCCCTCCAGCTCCCCAGGCCACACACCCTCACGGCAGTCCCAACCCCACTTTGCTCACAACACCTCTGTTGAGACAATCAGCGACCCCCTCCCCACCTCCGCCCCGGTCCCTCTGGACTGATCTGCAACACCTCACTTCCCCCCACCTCCGGACTGATCCTCAACACCCCCCTTCCCCCCAGCTGGCAGTCTCTATGGGGGTGCTACAGGGTTCAATTCTTGGGCCAACCCTATTCTCTATATACATCAACGATGTCGCTCTCGCTGCTGGTGACTCTCTGATCCATCTCTACGCAGACGACACCATTCTGTATACATCTGGCCCCTCTTTGGACACTGTGTTAACTAACAAACAAGCTTCAATGCCATACAACACTCCTTCCATGGCCTCCAACTGCTCTTAAATGCTAGTAAGACCTACAAATACCTAGGTGTCTGGTTAGACTGTAAACTCAACTTCCAGACTCACATTAACCATCTCCAATCCAAAATTAAATCTAGAATCAGCTTCCTATTTCGCAACAAAGCCTCCTTCACTCATGCTGCCAAACATGCCCTTGTAAAACTTACCATCTTACCGATCCTTGACTTCAGCGATGTCATTTACAAAATAGCCTCCAACACTCTACTCAGCAAATTGGATGTAGTCTATCACAGTGCCATCCATTTTGTTACCAAAGCCCCATATACTACCCACCACTGCGACCTGTATTCTCTCGTTGGCTGGCCCTCACTACATATTCGTTGCCAAACCCACTGGCTCCAGGTCATCTATAAGGCTTTATTAGGTAAATCCCCACCTTATCTCAGCTCGCTGGTCACCATAGCAACACCCACCCGTAGTATGCGCTCCAGCAGGTATATTTCACTGGCCACCCCCAAAGCCAACACCTCCTTTGGCCGCCATTCCTTCCAGTTCTCTGCTGCCAATGACTTGAAGCTAGAGTTTCCTATCTCCCTCACTAACTTTAAGCATCAGCTGTCAAAGCTGCTTATCGATCACTGCACCTGTATATAGCCCTTCTGTAAATAGCCCACCCTACTACCTCATCCCCATATTTATTTTTTACTTCCGCAAATTTTGCACTCCAGTATCTCTATTTGCACATCATCATTTGCACATCAATCATTCCAGTGTTAATGCTAATCTGTAATTTATTTCGCCACTATGGCCTATTTATTATCCTACCTTCCTAACCTTACTGCATTTTGCACTCTGTATATAGATTTTCTATTGTGTTATTGACTATACGTTTGTTTATTTCCCATGTGTAACTCTGTGTTGTTTTTTCTCGCACTGCTTTGCTTTGTCTTGGTCAGGTCGCAGTTGTAAATGAGAACTTGTTCTCAACTGACCTACCTGGTTAAATAAAAGTAAATTTTAAAAAACCTCCCCGCCTGGGCTGGCTTTCACCACCAACCAAGTGAAGAGAGAGCTGGAGAGACTACATCAGTGGAAAGCGGCGGGCCCTGATGGCATCAGCCCAAGGGTGCTTAGGGTCTGTGCTGACCAATTGTGTGGAATACTCCAGCGACCCTTCAACCTTAGCCTGAGCCTGGAAAGGGTTCCTGTGCTGTGGAAAACATCCTGCCTGGTCCCAGTGCCCAAGAAGGCGCACCCCACTGTCCTGAATGACTTCAGACCTGTAGCGCTAACATCCCACATGAAGACCCTGGAAAGGTTAGTCCTCGCTCACCTCAGACCCCTGGTGTGTACATCACTGGACCCCCTGCAGTTCGCATACCAGCGCAACATCGGGGTGAATGATGCAATCATCTACCTTCTGCAGAGGGCCTACTCTCACCTGGACAACGCAGGTTGCACTGTGAAAGTGGAAGCACCCTTAGTCTCCTGGGTTACGGACTACCTGACCGGTAGGCCACAATTTGTGCGGCTACAGAGCTGTGTGTCAGAACGGGCAGTGAGCAACACAGGGGCCCCCCAAGCAACGGTCCTGTCCTCCTTCCTGTTCACCCTCTACACCTCAGACTTCAGATATAACTCTGAAACATGCCACCTACAGAAGTTCTCAGATGACTCCGCAATTTTAGAGTGCATCAGGGGTGGGCAGGAGGAGGAGTACAGGAGCACAATCAATGACTTTGTGGTGTGGTGTGAGCAGAACCACCTTCAGCTCAACATCAGCAAAGCAAAGGAGATGGTGGTGGACTTCAGGAGAACAAGGCCCAACAGACTGCAGTCCCTATACAGGGGATGGATGTGGAAATGGTTGGGTCATACAAGTTCCTGGGAGTCCATATGGACAACAGGCCGGAATGGGCTGGTAACACCGGGGCTCTGTAAAAAAAGGGCCAGAGCCGACTCTACTTTCTGAGGAGGCTCAGGTCCTTCAACATGTGCAGTAAACTACTGCATACATTCTACCAGTCTGTAGTGGAGAGTGCCATCTTTTTGTACAACTTCACCCACCCTCTGCATGCCATGGTTATGATGCAGAGGAGCACTTTCAGTCACAGACTGATCCCACCTACGGTGTGCCAGAGAGCGCTACTGGAGGTCCTTCCTGCCGGCGGCTATTAGACTATTTAATGCCTCACCGGGGTACCGTGCAGTCGGCAACATAGACCTGGAACTGTTGGGGTGTTAGGACCTAGTTTAACAATTAGGCATCCATCCGTGAGTAACTCTTGTCTGTAATCACTCATTCATTCAGGACTTATTCATTCAGGACTGTATATACATATTCATATACAGTTGTTATATCATATCAAGTGCAATATTGTAAGTAATTATTGGACTGAACTTACATAGTCATTCACTCAGGAATTCACCCTGCACTAAGGACTGTATTTTAAGGGAGTTATTATTATTACCCTAAGTTATATAATACACACATTTAGCTATTTAAGTATCTCTTCCTGTCATTTACCTGTACAGTTAAGTTAACCATGCAAAATGTTCACTTACCTGTTCATTTAACCAGACTGTATATTAAGTAAACTATTATTACCCTCACTTATATCATACGCACATTTAGCTATTTAAGTATTTATCTGCCATCGACCTGTATAGTATAGTTAACCATGCAATTATTCCTTATTTAGCTATATCAACTTGCAATATTTGTATCATTTTTTTTCACCTAACACTCTGTAACAATGTATAGTGTACATATTCAGCCATCCAGCCATACTATGCAATGTCTTTTTATAGCTTTTTGCACTCCAGACTTCTTGTATTTTTATACTTTTTCATACTACCGCACTATGTATCATGTACTGTGTATCTGTCTTTTGTGTATTTCCGTTCTGGCATCTTGATGAACAAATGTACCCTCTGGGATTAATAAAGTATCTATCTATCTATCTATCTATCTATCTATCTATCTATCTATCTATCTATCTATCTATCTATCTATCTATCTATCTATCTATCTATCTATCTCCAATGGAACGCTGTGTTTGCCTTGCAGCATTGCGTTGAAGAGGCAGTTGTAGTGTGTTCTGTGTGGCGCATACGTTGGATTGTATGCCTAGACGGCTTGACAGAAATGTTAGTAGAAGGTGAAGGTTGAATTTTTGCTGCACACATATCCAGATATCCATTTTGCACAATGAGGCTGTCTGTGTAAACCCTTGGCTGCGTACAGTACGTTTTTACGTTACTTTAAATTGAACAGAAGTGGTGCTTTACTCAAAGACCAGTTGAAAACCGGGGAGGTTGTGAGTTGGGGAACGCTGTCAGCATGGCCACTGCCATTTAAATACGTCACTCATTGCTTCAAGCCACACCTCGCCAAACCAACCAAACGGGAACAACGTATCTCAAAGTTTTGGGGAAACGTGTCTTTCAGTACAAACTGTTCTGCAACGTAGAAAACGTTCAAGTGAACTGAATGCACCTCAGGATAGCTCATGCTATGTAGTGGCAAGTAAAAGTATGCATTACGGCATATGTAATAGATTAAACATGGGAAAAACAAATGTAGACATAGAATAAAATATTTTCTATACCTTCCAAAATACCTTCCTGTTAACTATCTAGAGTTTATATAAATCATTGGGTGTATCCCAGAAAAGGGTTAAGGCCATTACAGTATTTCTCGTTGTTTGTAGGATAGGCCTACTACCTTACTGAATGCCACTACTTTTTAGGGACATTATTTACTTGGCAACTGGAAAACTCATGCCGTGGACCATTCATCACCACTTTCTCATAGAATGCTACTTTGTGTTTGAGTTTGACAGGGGATGCATCTCAAATTAACTGCCTAAAATCAATGGCCTCTTCTCCTAATCTCCTCTCCTTCAACTGCACTGATATGAAAAACCTGCACAGGTGGAAGTGCAATTACCTGAGAAAATCAGAATAGCACACCTTGATGTCAAATCAAATCAAATCAAATGTTATTGGTCACATACCCGTAGTTATCAGATGCAGCCAGGGTTACAGTGCAAGTAAGTACATCAGGAAGAGTAGGCCTAATGGAAAAGGTCAGACTGTGATTGGAGTGTTAGTCTCTGAATAAGTGGCAAACATTCAAACAATGAGTCTATTGTTCTATTGAGCAGAGTGGGACCAGTACAGATGGTCACAATCACTGAGCTATGATCCCTTATTGATATCACCTGTTAAATTATTGTCAACATTTCTTTGCCTGCCTGTTTATAGAAATGCCATTTTATAAAACGCCATCCTTCATGCATCAGCTGAACAAACAACCAATCTAACAACGCCCAGCCTGGAAGTGTCTATCTAATGTACAAAGTACCGAGGTTTACCGATAGGAGAGCGTATATCCTATCCTGAATTCACTGACTCAGATCAGGAAGTAGCCTGTGGGCTTGGAAAGGAGAATTTCCTCAGCAACCCTGCGGCGAATATACACGGCCATGTTAGGACAGACTTTGGTTTGAACTTACTTGACTGAAGAATTTACAACATGCAATGTCACAGAACACAATCATTTAGTGCCCTACTGTAATACAATAACAACAACAGTCATAAGGCATATATACTACACCACAGGCCACACATTTGTATTTATTAAGGTATTTTTGTATTTACATTGGTCTCATCTAGCCTTGCTTGCTCTGGCTGGTAAGCATTGAGTGTATTTCAATGACAGAGACACAATTTGAGAACTTACTTCCTGGAAATAATGCCATGGAACCATTCTGGAACTACCCCATTCCTGATGACACCGTCACGTAGGAACTCTGTAACCAGGAAAGGGCTTCCTGTCTTCCCTGAGTCTGTGTTATGTTCATACCCTCAGTTGTGTCCTGGTAAAATAAAGAAATTGACCCCAATTTCCATTGCCAGTTTGACAGGTCAAATGCTGCTGGGTTTTTCACACTCAACAGTTTCCTGTGTGTATCAAGAATGGTCCACCACCCAAAGGACATCCAGCCAACTTGACACAACTGTTGGAAGCATTGGAGTCAACATGGGCCAGCATCCACGTGGAACGATTTCGATACCCTGTAGAGTCCATGCCCCGAAGTTCTGAGGGCAAAAAGGGGTGCAACTCAATATTAGGATGTGTTCCTAATGTTTTGCACACACCACATTGATAGCCATATTGATAGTCTATGCAAATCATGTTTTAACTCTGGTCTGGTATCAGTATTAAAAAAAATTAAAACCTGATATAGCAAGAAATAGGCATAAAAAATAATAAAATTCAATAGTCATAACAAACTGGGTAAGTAATATATTATCAACAACACTTTATCTCTGCATGATACTGCTCTGTCTATTTCTTTAAAATAGTAAAAAGTAAAATAGCTTATGTAATGAGAAAAGTTATCTGTTGTGTCCAAACCACACGTCCAAGTCAACTGAAATAAATAGCCTATGCAACTGTTGTGGCTAATTACAATTTCTAGAGAGCTTTTTAATAAGCTTTTTAAAACAACTTACCTATGGATGATCCACATGCAAATTAACTACCTCAGTTCACACACTTTTAAAAGGTAGTTCTAGAACCTGTATAGAAAAACATTGCAGCCTGGTCTCATATACTAGACATAACATAACATAATAAACGTAATCAAATTAGTATAATATGTTACATTTGGTATACATAAGGCAAAAGGTTACTTAAGACAAAAACAAAAGGAGGGTGGTTGGTCGGGGTGAATGGGAGGGCGTATAACGTGAACGTCTATCAACCCAAATGTTGCGTGTTTGAATCTCATCATGGACAACTTTAGCATTTTAGCTAATTAGCAACTACTGACTTTTTAACTACGTTTTAACTACTTAGCATGTTATCTAACCATTTAACCTAGCTCATAACCCTAACCTTAACCCCTAATCCTAACCCCTAGCGTAGCTAACGTTAGCTACGTAGCAAACTTTGCAACTAATTACTACTTTTTAGCTACTTTGAAACTACTTAGCATGTTAGCTAACCCTTCCTCCCCTAACTCCTAACCTTAACTCCCCCAGTATTTCCTAAACTTGTTCAGTGTGACCCCCAAGGGGTGCACGTTTTGTTTTTTGCCCTAGCACTACACAGCTGATTCAAATAATCAAAGCACGATTAGTTGATTATTTGAAATCAGCTCAATTTTCCACCTAAAATGACATACCCAATTCTAACTGCCTGTTACTCAGGACCTGAAGCAAGGATATGGATATTCTTGACATCATTTGAAAGGAAACACTTTGAAGTTTGTGGAAATGTGAAATTAATGTAGGAGAATATAACAGATTAGATCTGGTAAAAGATAATACAAACAAAAAATATGCATTTTCTATTATTTGTTTTGTTGCATCATCTTTGAAATGCAAGAGAAAGGCCAGACAGTGATTTAGGATTCTATATGTAATTTAGATGTTGTCCACCAGATGGCAGCAGTGTGTGTGCAAAGTTTCAGACTGATCCAGTGAAGAATTACATCACTACACAATATTTTGTATCACGTCTGCCAGGAGTTTTCCCAAATGTGCTGAATTGGTTTTAAATTACATAACTATAGAGAACATACAAAAATGCTATGGTAATACAACATTTAAGTTTGCACACTCCCAGGAATGTCATACCTGATGGATCATTAGCTTCCCTACAGAAAGGACACTAACTTTCACACATCTAGATGGCCGGGTGGGGTGAGTGTGGAGCCATATAAAAATAGGTTTTTCAAACAAGTGAGGGGAAAACGCCAAGCGGATGCTTCACATTTAAACATCCAGTGAAATATCTGTGGTACTGTCCTTTGTATTACAGCATTATCAAGCTATTTTGATTTTTTAAATGTTAATATCAATTCCATATAAGATTAGGCCTTTTCAATATCCATTGATAAAATTTGATTAAGATCCATTCATTTTTTTTCCTCTTTCTCAACAGTTGCCATAAAATATTATGTAAATAGCACAGGTGCAATCGAAAGTGTAGAAAATAATAACACATAACAGTGGCTATTGTCAGATCTCTTCAATATTCACACATTATAGGAATTCATTGGGACAACTGGTAGCCTAATACATTTAAAGTAAATTGACGAAATGCAGCAAGTTTTAAAATAATCTAATTTTAATAAATCATTAAAAGTACACATATCCACAAACGTGTAGATCAATTCAACAAGATTTATGAAAGTAGGCTACAGTAAAATCATTTATATTTTTCTTATTATTTACAATTGTTTTCTAAATGCAATTTTCTCCTCCATTTTACCCATAATCAACTATGAAATCCAAATGATCTTGAACATGGAATGCTAATGATATGTTCAAAGAAAAGTAATTGATAAACTGAAAAAAATAAACCTTCATAATAACTGGCATTCTGATTGAACATTTGCCAGACCTTTGTAAGGTCCTTAAGACACACAACAGTCCATTAAACTGACTGTGTCCCTCCCATGTGGTGTTTTACACAAGAGAGGACATAGAAAATAATTCAATTTCCAATGACAATTTACTTCAATGTCACAATTAGAGAAACCATGTGATAATTCATGGGAAAGTCATTGTTGTTCCTTTGCTATGATTTAACATGTGCTCAATTCCCTATAGATGTTTGCATTGAGAAATGCAAGTTCAAGGTGACAAAAATAAGTAAGAAGAGAAAGCTATACAAGAATGATCCTTCGCGCATTTCTAATCTCAAAGAGAAGCTCTTCATCAAGTCAAGAGGTCCTACAGTCTCATGATGCATAGTTCTAAAGCCCATGATATCAAGCATCAGGTGAAAATAAGCCACTTCTGTTGCCATGGACAGTGGCAAGCTCAGAGAGAAGGATAGATGAGAACAAAAACCTAAATGAAAAGTCACTTTCCTCCAGCCTTCAGGCATCAATTCAACATTTAGTCACCCTGAAGCTGACTTAAATCGCTTAGACTAAAATTAAGTCTTGAGCATAGGAACTGTACTGTAGAATATTGCAACTCATTCATCGTAAATAATTTGGTCTTTCATGACAATGGAGAATTATTGAAAAGTGCATAATCAAGAGCAGGCTTTCTACAAGGGCACTTTCATACTTGGACGTTTTGTTTTACTCTGACTACATGTCCTCTTGCTTGTAACATTGTAATCCACTGCCATGCACTACAGGGATATGCCATTATCTTGCTTCGAATACAGTATGCAATGCCAATACCTTCAACTTCAAACACCCCAAAATAGATTGTGGTCTTAATACTGGCACATTAGTACTTGGGATCAACACCAACATTTGGGCCTTGGAGTTAAATCAGGACAACACATAGCTACTGCTCTTGACTAAAGGGGAGGGGCTATAAGGACACTGCTGACCTGCAAAACGACTGACCAAACTCTAAAACTGACCCTTACCGTAACGCCCATGCACTCTTATTATCTCAATCCGGCACAGCCAGAAGAGGACTGGCCACCCCTCAGAGCCTGGTTCCTCTAGGTTTCTTCCTAGGTTCCTGATATTTCTAGTTTTTCTAGCCACCGTGCTTCTACATCTGTATTGTTTGCGGTTTGGGGTTTTAGGCTGGGTTTCTGTATGAGCACTTTGTGACATCTGCTGATGTAAAAAGGGCTTTATAAATAAACACATTGGATTGATTGATTAACCCTGACCTAATTTTAACCAATTCTTAAATTAAATATCAGTTAGCAGGTCAGGAGTGTCCGTGTAGCCTTTACCCTAAAGAGGCAGCAGGTGTGGTTCTCTAGGGAACTGGAATGTCACAGCATATTGATCAATCAACAGAAAAAAAAGGAGAACATTAATAAACCTGAAAATGAATATTCATGGCAAATCTGTTTCAAAATATTCTCAATACAGTAGGTTGACATTTTTCAATTGCGACATAAAATCACCACATTTGACTAGGAATGGGAATATAGGCCTACAAAACAACTATAAAGGCAGCCTACTTTGGTGCAATTGTCACTGTAATTTTGTCATAAATACTGACAAGCATGAAAACTGTTTTTTTTTAAAAGTCAAAGGCCACACAAACCTGCACCTGAATGGTATTACAGTATCACAATTATAACAGCCAGTAAACAAGGAAGGAACAGGCTTAGAGGCTAGAATTTGAAAAGGGTGCATAAGACATTAAAAATGCAATTACCATCCAAAGTACTATATCTCTATTTCAGTGGTCTCTACATCATACATAAAATGAATATTTGGGGCAATGAGGTATTCACAATTTAAAACACATTTTGAATGCAAAAACAAAAAATGTGGTAAAACGTATGCATTCAATTGTTAGATTACAATTAATTTCCCAACTAGACTGATGTTATTGTGGAACAGATGATTTTAACCTACAGCCTCTGGAACATACTGACATATTCCTATACTTCCATACAAGGGAATGGAATAAGACATGCTTTTGCAAATTGTAAGCTGTGATGCTAATTTCACTACTAAAGTGCAAGAGTACACAGTTAAAGAGGGTTCAACTCAAAATGTGCAGTTACCGGCACATAGAATTGTTCTAACACTCAAATATATGGTTTATAAATCATTGTAAACCTTAATCTGAACTGCATTTACGGTAGAGTACATGTAAAATGCTGAACACGGAAGCAAATTTTCAAGTATGTCATTAAGATGGTATGTCTTGACTATTAACATGGTAAGACTAACACTTCAGAATTGTATTATTATCTAAAGTATTATCTGTGTGGCTTTCGTGTATGTTGGATGGCAAATGGGGATTTTCATGGTAGAAGAGGGAATCACTATCATTTGGAAAAGGAAAAACAGATAGATGACACATTTGAAATAATTCTCCATAGTAGCTAGACGGAATCAATCTTACAGAAGACGTCAGACGTATGATGGTTAACTAGTCTTATCGTGGAATTAAGCCACTGCTTTTAAGGATTAGGTCAATCTATGTTGAGACAAAACTTCACTAAGGATCAACTTTGGCAGCAGTGCGACCAGAGCAGCATACAGTATCTGTGACAACCATTGCAGAGAACAGAGAGAGAGAGAAGATGGTGAGTAGAAATGACGAGGGACAATATAAGAGCATGATGATACAGAAGAGTTCCTGGTCCAACAACCGATTGATCCACCTGACCAATGAACACTACCGTTTGTAAACTGGGGATACATGGTGAAGCAGAAAAAAAGCTCAAAGCCTAAAGAGGCCTGGGATATCGGGAATGAGAGAGGGATGAGAACAGGGCGAAAGAGGACAGGAGAGCTCTGAGCAAGCCCAGTCCAGTTCTGTCCAGCTGTGGACAATGATAAGGTCGCTATCCTCACAGGAGGGTGCAGCGAAAGAAACTGCTCTTCTTGGGCTGTTCTGTGATCTTCACACCATGACAGCTCCCCTGAGGATTGTTGCCCTCCTGGAACACACACACAGTGTAAGTCAGAACACACAATACCCCATCTGTCTATGATTTGCACATACAACACGCACACTTACCAGTTTCTTGTCCATTTTCGCCTTGATGTCTCTGGCAAGGGTCATAAACGCCTGAAATGTCAAGAGGAGAAAACAGGACTAATTAAGATCAAAGAGACAATACAATGTGCAAGTCTCTTTCAACCTAACAGAACAACAACTACTGCACTTCCAGTTGTTGTGTAACTGCTGAGAATGATTCAACTCACATTCTCCACGTTGATATTGGCCTTTGCACTGGTCTCCATAAACTTGATACCGTACTCCAAAGCCAACTGACAAAGGGAGATAAGAGGGACGAACGAAAAAAAAGACTCAGGGAACATAGACAGTAGCTCATCACAAAATCTAGCAAGATGCGAGTCATTGATTATGATTATTGACAATAGCCTACATAACGTTTACTGATCCCCCAACCTTCTCCCACCTGTCTTTGGACACCTGTCAATCAGCAAACATGGACAGTAGCACAACAAATCTACAATACTGTATAGACACTTGGATATCAGTCAGGTGGGTTTATGATATTTAAAAAAAAAAAAAAAAAAATATCACCCACCTTCTCCCCTCCGTCTTTGGACACCTGTCTCTTGTCATTGACGTCACACTTGTTGCCCAGAACCATCTTCTCCACGTCAGCAGAGGCATGCTGGACAGGAAGACAGACGATTGATCATACATAAAGTGTCATGTAATGTAATGCAATTGCTTCTTTTCACTAAAACGTACTTAATCAAAAAAAGTTCTGTTCTCGTACCGACTTCAGATATATAGAGTGCATTCGCAAAGTATTCAGACCCCTTGACTTTCTACACATTTTATTACGTCACAGCCTTATTCTAAAATAATCTACAAACAATATTCAGACCCTTTGCTATTAGACTCATAATTCAGCTCAGCTTCATCTTGTTTCCATTGATCATCCTTGAGAGTCCACCTGTGGTAGATTCAATTGATTGGACATGATTTGGAAAGGCACACACCTGTCTATATAAAGGTCCCACAGTTGACACTGCATGTCAGCGCAGGAAGGAATTGCGTCAAGGCACAGATCTGGGGAAGGGTACTAAAAATATTTCTGCAGCATTTAAGGTCCCCAAGAACACAGTGGCTTCCATAACTTTTAAATGGAAGAATTTTGGAACCACAAGACTTCCTAGAGCTGGCTGCCCGGACAAACTGAGCAATCGGAGAAGGGCCTTGGTCAGGGAGGTGACCAAGAACCTGATTGTCCCTCTGAAGGAGCTCCAGAGTACCTAGATTATTTTAGAATAGGTTGTAACGTAACAAAATGTGTAAAAAGTACCTGAATAATTTCCAAATGCACTGTACATATTTCTAAGTAGGGAGCCAATTTGTTTTCAGCACTTTTGACTGTCAAGGGGTCTGAATACTTTCCGAATGCAGTGTACATATTGCAATTAAGCAATAAGGCTTGAGGTGGTGTGGTTACGGTATATGTAAGCAATAAGGCCCAAGGGGGTGTGGTATATGGCCAATGTGCCACGGCTAAGGGCTGTTCTTATACAGCACTTAGCCGTGGTATATTGGCCATATACCACATTACCCTGAGGTGCCTTATTGCTATTATAAACTGGTTAAAAATTTAATTAGAACAGTAAAAATATATGTTTTGATATACCACGGCTTTCAGCCAATCAGCATTCAGTGCTCGAACTACCCAGTTAATAATGGGTGGTTCGAGTGGCGCAGCGTTCTAAGACACTGCATCTCAGTGCTAGAGTAGTCCCTACAGACCCTGGTTCGATTTGTTAACCGACTTGCCTAGTTAAATAAAGGTTAAAATATTTTATATATAATATATACACCATGGCAGTGTTTCCTCAGGAAAAGACTGTAGCAGTGGGGGTTAAAGGTCGCAGCAGAGGAGTTTAATGGGGTCCTGAGTTCAAAATCATGCTGACACCATTTCAAATATAATTTCCACCTCCAGAAATTATCCCAATAACAGATTGGTAAACATGTGTTTAAATTATTTTTACAACATTATATATATATAAAAAAAAAAAATGGGACAGACATACATATGGCTCCCCATTGGCGCAGCGGTCTAAGGCACTGCATCTCAGAGCAAGAAGCATCGTTCGAATCCAGGCTGTATCACATCCGGCCGTGATTGGGAGTCCCATAGGGTGCCGCGCAATTGGCCCAGTGTCGTCCAGGTTTGGCCGTCATTGTAAATAACTATTTGTTACTTGGCTAGTTAAATAAAAATAAAATAAATATAGCATATGCATGGTCCATACTATTAGAGGCAAATAATTGATAGTTACATAACGGGATATTATTTGACAATATATTGTATCGTTATGTTGACTGTACCTGCACCAAAACTCCATTATTATTGTTTTTAAATAGGGTTTTCAGCACTTCTATGACTGATCAAAACTTGTTTTTTCTTGACTCTCTCTTGTCCCTCTGCAGCAGACATATGGTGAGCAATATTCTTGGAACATTGAATCACAAAAAAAAAATCTGTTTCGAATCGCAATACTTATTGTATCGGCACCAAAGTATCATGATAATATCGTATTTCTCACAGAAACCTCTTCATGTAGCAATTCTTTCTCCCAACACTTTCCCTGGTTGCCACTACTCTTGCTCAACTAAAGGCCATTAAACTGCCATTTTCCCCACGATTGCGTTATAAATGGTTGTGCATGGACTGCTTGTCAGAATGCCCGTTTCCCTCCCTATGGCACTCGCAACTTGAATGCGGCTTGAGTGGAATATTTATCTAGCATAGAACACCTAACAACAAGCTGACTAGGCCACTTGATAACCTATTTTACTATGGGGTTGTCTTTCTAGTCATTACTATTTTTTTTTAAGGGAAAAAGTAAATGTGTACTGTTCTAGCATCTTTAAAGTGCATTTTTTCTCTTGTTCCATATTTTCGGGGGGGCAATAGTGCAATGAGTTTGCGTGGCGCAGTGCAACAGCTAAATGACTGCAGCAGAAACATTACCACGGCTTAGGGCTGTTCTTAGGCACCACATGACATTCCCATCCCTGGGGGGCTCCAGAGTGGCGCAGCGGTCTAAGCCACTGCATCTCAGTGCTAGAGGTGTCACTACCCTGGTTCGATTCCATGCTGTATCACAACCAGACATGATTGGGAGTCCCATAGGGCGGCGCACAATTGGCCCAGTGTCGTCCTATGGGTTAGGCAGTCATTGTAAATATGAATTTGTTTTTAACTGACTTGCCAAGTTAAA
This sequence comes from Thymallus thymallus, assembly GCA_023634145.1. Taxonomy (NCBI): domain Eukaryota; kingdom Metazoa; phylum Chordata; class Actinopteri; order Salmoniformes; family Salmonidae; genus Thymallus; species Thymallus thymallus. The sequence goes on along the minus strand of CM042414.1, from coordinate 11,830,795 downwards.
TAAAAGGTTAAATAGAATAAAATAAAACGCTGTTTCAGCCAGTCAGCATCCAGGAACCAAACTACCCTGTTAATAATTTCAGAAAATTACCTCCTCTATATTCCTTATCCAGTTCTTGATGTTGTCAAATGACTTCTCATTGGTGATGTCGTAGACCAACATGATGCCCTGGTGAGAAAAACAAAAAACAGAGACTTGGTAAACAACAACAACCGGTAGGCCACAATTTGTGCGATTACAGAGCTGTGTCAGAACAGGCAGTGAGCAACACAGGGGCCCCCTAGGGAACGGTCCTGTCCCCCTTCCTGTTCACCCTCTACACCTCGTACTTCAGGTATACAGTGGGGAGAACAAGTATTTGATACACTGCCGATTTTGCAGGTTTTCCTACTTACAAAGCATGTAGAGATCTGTAATTTTTATCATAGGTACACTTCAACTGTGAGAGACGGAATCTAAAACAAAAATACAGAAAATCACATTGTATGATTTTTAAATAATTAATTTGCATTTTATTGCGTGACATAAGTATTTGATCACCTACCAACCAGTAAGAATTCCGGCTCTCATAGACCTGTTAGTTTTTCTTTAAGAAGCCCTCCTGTTCTCCACTCATTACCTGTATTAACTGCACCTGTTTGAACTCGTTACCTGTATAAAAGACACCTGTCCACACACTCAATCAAACAGACTCCAACCTCTCCACAATGGCCAAGACCAGAGAACTGTGTAAGGACATCAGAGATACAATTGTAGACCTGCACAAGGCTGGGATGGGCTACAGGACAATAGGCAAGCAGCTTGGTGAGAAGGCAACAACTGTTGGCGCAATTATTAGAAAATGGAAGAAGTTCAAGATGACGGTCAATCTCCCTCGGTCTGGGGCACCATGCAAGATCTCACCTCGTGGGGCATCAATGATCGTGAGGAAGGTGAGGGATCAGCCCAGAACTACACGGCAGGACCTGGTCAATGACCTGAAGAGAGCTGGGACCACAGTCTCAAAGACAACCATTAGTGACACACTACGCCGTCATGGATGAAAATCCTGCAGCGCACGCAAGGTCCCCCTGCTCAAGCCAGCGCATGTCCAGGCCCGTCTGAAGTTTGCCAATGACCATCTGGATGATCCAGAGGAGGAATGGGTGAAGGTCATGTGGTCTGATGAGACAAAGAGCTTTTTGGTCTAAACTCCACTCGCCGTGTTTGGAGGAAGAAGAAGGATGAGTACCACCCCAAGAACACCATCCCAACCGTGAAGCATGGAGGTGGAAACATCATTATTTGGGGATGCTTTTCTGCAAAGGTAACAGGACAACTGCACCGTATTGAGGGGAGGATGGATGGGGCCATGTATCGCGAGATCTTGGCCAACAACCTCCTTCCCTCAGTAAGAGCATTGAAGATGGGTCGTGGCTGGGTCTTCCAGCATGACAACGACCCGAAACACACAGCCAGGGCAACTAAGGAGTGGCTCCGTAAGAAGCATCTCAAGGTCCTGGAGTGGCCTAGCCAGTCTCCAGACCTGAACCCAATAGAAAATCTTTGGAGGGAGCTGAAAGTCCGTATTGCCCAGCGACAGCCCCGAAACCTGAAGGATCTGGAGAAGGTCTGTATGGAGGAGTGGGCCAAAATCCCTGCTGCAGTGTGTGCAAACCTGGTCAAGAACTACAGGAAACGTATGATCTCTGTAAATGCAAACAAATGTTTCTGTACCAAATATTAAGTTCTGCTTTTCTGATGTATCAAATACTTATGTCATGCAATAAAATGCAAATTAATTATTTAAAAATCATACAAATGTGATTTTCTGGATTTTTGTTTTAGATTCCGTCACTCACAGTTGAAGAGTACCTATGATAAAAATTACAGACTTCTACATGCTTTGTAAGTGGGAAAACCTGCAAAATCGGCAGTGTATCAAATACTTGTTCTCCCCACTGTAACTCTGAAACATGCCACCTACAGAAGTTCTCGGATGACTCCGCAATTGTAGGGTGCATCAGGGGTGGGCAGGAGGAGTAGTACAGGAGCACAATCAGTGACTTTGTGTTGTGGTGTGAACAGAACCACCTTCAGCTCAACATCAGCAAAGCAAAGGAGATGGTGGTGGACTTCAGGAGAACCAAGGCACTGACTGCAGCCCCTATACAGGGGATGGATGTGGAAATGGTTGGGTCATACAAGTTCCTGGGAGTCCATATGGACAACAGGCCGGAATGGGCTGGTAACACCGGGGCTCTGTAAAAAAAGGGCCAGAGCCGACTCTACTTTCTGAGGAGGCTCAGGTCCTTCAACGTGTGCAGTAAACTACTGCATACCTTCTACCAGTCTGTGGTCATCTTTTTTGCAGTGGTGTGCTGGGGAGCCAACATAAAAGCCGGTGATGCTTCTCGGGTAAATAAGCTGATCAGGAAGGCTAGCTCTGGAGGAGGTGGCGGAGAGACGGATCGTCACCCACCCTCTGCATGCCATGGTTTTGACGCAGAGGAGCACCTTCAGTCACAGACTGATCCCACCACGGTGTGCCAAAGAGCGCTACAGGAGTTCCTTCCTGCCACTGGCTATTAGACTATTTAATGCCTCACCGGGGTTCCGTGCCGTCGGCAACACAGACCTGGAACTGTTGGGGTGTTAGGACCTAGCTTAACAATTGGGCATCCATCCGTGAGTAACTCTGGTCCGTAATCACTCATTCACTCAGGACTTATTTATTCATTCAGGTCTGTATATACTTACTCATGTACAGTTGTTATATCATATCACGTGCAATATTGCAAGTAATTCTTGGACTTAACTTACATTGTCATTCACTCAGGAATGCATTTTAGTATCCTGTATCCTTTTAATATATTGAATGTGCAATACGTGCAGTTATCTGTAATTAAACCCTGCACACTAAGGACTGTATTTAAAAAGGGCATTACTATTATTACCCCAAATTATATCATACACACATTTAACTATTTAAGTATCTCTTCCTGTCATTTACCTCTACAGTTAATGTAACCATGCAAATATTCACTGACCTGTACATTTAACTGTATATTTACCTGTACAGTTAATTTAACCATGCTAAATTTTCACTTACCTGTTCATTTAACCAGTATGTCTATTAAGTAAACTATTATTACCCTCACTCATATCATACGCATTTTTAGCTATTGAAGTATTTCTCTGCCATCAATCTGTATAGTTAACCATGCACCATCCGCCAATGTATAGTGTACATATTCTGCCAACCACCCATACTATGCAATGTCTTTTTATAGCTTTTTTAGCACTCCAGACTTCTTGTATTTCTATACTTTTTCATACTGACGCTCTATGTATCATGTACCGTGTATCGGTCTTTTGTGTATTTTCATTCTGGCATTTTGCACCTGCCCTATGTTTTGTTGTAGCTGTTTGACAAAGAAATTTCCCCCCGGGATCAATAAAGTACCCATCTTTCTATCTATCCACCACTTGAACAATGTATGTCAGATATTAACATCCTGTTAAACTTGAGACTTGTACACTTGAGAGAAAAGCTAATTGTTATGAAGGGCCTGAACTGGATTCCAGTGCGATTCTACACACCTCCCACGGATGATCTCAGGTATGTAGTGCTTAATTTACAAAAATAAAAAGGAGGGACTCAAACTAGTGTGCAATCTAGTCCGAACATAAATGATGTACAAATTGATCGCCATGAATGTCTCTGAATAATTTTTTTCTATTTTTTAAAATCCAAACTAGATTCTCATAGGTATGTGCTTTGTAGTACATTTGTGACATTGTGAGAATGAAATAGTGAAGCAAAGCGACTGACCATGGCTCCTCTGTAGTATGCCGTTGTGATGGTTCGAAACCGCTCCTGGCCAGCTGTGTCCCTGAGAGAGAACAACACAATGAGATCCTTGAATTCCCATCCCTGATTCAACCCACTTGTAGAATTATAGGCCAGGTGCACTTTCTCAAGACATATTTGCAGAGATATTCTGTGAAGAAGTCAAAGGGCTGTCTTACCATATCTGTAGCTTGATCTTCTTACCGTCTAGTTCTACAGTTCTAATTTTAAAGTCAATACCTGAAAGAGGAATAGCAAGAGTGAGACAATTATTGCGCTTCTACCCACAATTTATTTCACTATTGTCTAACCACAGCGCTCCAAATGACAAAGGATCCTTGAAATAACCATTTGAGGTTGATGCATTTTGTAGGTCTACAGGATTGTTTATGCAAAAGTGGCAAAAGCAGACATTTGCTTGAAGGCTACCTAGTAATTATTTGCATTATATCATGTCCAGAGAGACTGGGTTCTGGCTAGGGAGGCCCATATTTTTAGATGATGCGGCAGGCCACACACAGGAAGTGCACAACTTCAATTTGAGAGATGGCTTGTCTAAGGTAAATGGCTGCATAACTTCAGGGGAGACCTCCCCAACCTGTAACTACTAAAACTAACCTTTCTGTGATGTTACAGTCACTAGTTTGAACTAGCAAACTATGTAATGTATTGTTTGCTGTGTATGAAGTGAACTTCACTGTTAGTTTAACTAGCAAACGTTAGATAGCTAATGAGTCAGAGTAAGCTTGTTATTGCTCACTTGACAGTTAACGTTAGTTACAGTGGGGAGAACAAGTAATCCAGAAAATCCCATTGTATGATTTTTAAATAATTAATTTGCATTTTATTGCATGACATAAGTATTTGATCACCTACCAACCAGTAAGAATTCCGGCTCTCACAGACCTGTTAGCTTTTCTTTAAGAAGCCCTCCTGTTCTCCACTCATTACCTGTATTAACTGCACCTGTTTGAACTGGTTACCTGTATAAAAGACACCTGTCCACACACTCAAACAGACTCCAACCTCTCCACAATGGCCAAGACCAGATAGCTGTGAAAGGACATTAGGGATAAAATTGTAGACCTGCACAAGGCTGGGATGGGCTACAGGACAATAGGCAAGCAGCTTGGTGAGAAGGCAACAACTGTTGGCGCAATTATTAGAAAATGGAAGAAGTTCAAGATGACGGTCAATCTCCCTCTGTCTGGGGCACCATGCAAGATCTCACCTCGTGGGGCATCAATGATCATGAGGAAGGTGAGGGATCAGCCCAGAACTACACGGCAGGACCTGGTCAATGACCTGAAGAGAGCTGGGACCACAGTCTCAAAGAAAACTATTAGTAACACACTATGCCGTCATGGATTAAAATCCTGCAGCGCACGCAAGGTCCCCCTGCTCAAGCCAGCGCATGTCCAGGCCCGTCTGAAGTTTGCCAATGACCATCTGGATGATCCAGAGGAGGAATGGGAGAAGGTCATGTGGTCTGATGAGACAAAAATAGAGCTTTTTGGTCTAAACTCCACTCGCCGTGTTTGGAGGAAGAAGAAGGATGAGTACAACCCCAAGAACACCATCCCAACCGTGAAGCATGGAGGTGGAAACATCATTCTTTGGGGATGCTTTTCTGCAAAGGGGACAGGACGACTGCACCGTATTGAGGGGAGGATGGATGGGGCCATGTATCGCGAGATCTTGGCCAACAACCTCCTTCCCTCAGTAAGAGCATTGAAGATGGGTCGTGGCTGGGTCTTCCAGCATGACAACGACCCGAAACACACAGCCAGGGCAACTAAGGAGTGGCTCCGTAAGAAGCATCTCAAGGTCCTGGAGTGGCCTAGCCAGTCTCCAGACCTGAACCCAATAGAAAATCTTTGGAGGGAGCTGAAAGTCCGTATTGCCCAGCGACAGCCCCGAAACCTGAAGGATCTGGAGAAGGTCTGTATGGAGGAGTGGGCCGAAATCCCTGCTGCAGTGTGTGCAAACCTGGTCAAGAACTACAGCAAACGTATGATCTCTGTAATTGCAAACAAAGGTTTCTGTACCAAATATTAAGTTCTGCTTTCCTGATGTATCAAATACTTATGTCATGCAATAAAATGCAAATTAATTATTTAAAAATCATACAATTTGATTTTTTTTATTTTTGTTTTAGATTCCGTCTCTCACAGTTGAAGTGTACCTATGATACAAATTACAGACCTCTACATGCTTTGTAAGTGGGAAAACCTGCAAAATCGGCAGTGTATCAAATACTTTTTCTCCCCATTGTAGTTAAGGGAGTCAGATGACGTCGCCTGCTAAAATCTCATAAATCTCAATTTGAGATATGCTGGGGGTGCTGAAGTGCTGGTGTTATTGCCAAGCGAGCAGTGTGACAAGGCGGTTAAGTTAACTAGCTAGCTAGTCCTAAATGCTAACCAAATAAACTAGCTAGCCAGATAACTTTAGCTAACTAGCGTTAGCATGACAGGATGGGCGCTCATTAGCATTGTTGCTAACTAACTACCTGTCCTCCGGAATAATTTATCTAACCAGAAAACGTACGAAATTCACATACCTATTGTGGAGATAAATGTTGAGTTGAAGGCATCTTCTGAAAACCTGAACAACACACACGTCTTTCCGACGCCAGAATCGCCGATTAACAGTAGTTTAAACAAGTAATCGTAAGTCTTCGCCATATTATTAGCAATTGCGGAAATCCCGCCCGGCAGCTGTGTAAAGAGAGAAGTTGCTGCGTTGCTCGATTTACTGGACCAGTGATTGGACGAACAACATTTCACTCTTGACTGCTGTGGATCCGTGAATTACCCGCTGTCAATCAAAATGGAAACCTCAGCTGATTGTGCGCTTGCAGTCAATGTCCCACCCATTAAGATGTGATCCCACCCGTATCTTCTCAGCTTCACAACAACATATCAGTCTACAAGGAGTGCTATAATATTCTAATTAAAGTCAAAAGTACAGTGCCAGTGAGTGAAATAACAATAACAAAGAGAAGCAATGTCGGTAAGTGTTTTTTTCTTTGCTCATCTGAGAAGTATAGCCACACGTATTGTGTTTACATCTTTGGAATAGCCAGTCAAATGCTGTACATGTGTACATGTACATGTCTTGTCTTGACCATGAACATTGCAGTCAGTAGCTAAAAGTGCTGAGTTGTTTGTGCTTTTTGAGGTTGCTTCGGTTTCAGTTCGATTATAAAATAAATAATATTGGTTTTCGGTTTCGATAATTTTTTTACACGTTAAATGCATTATGAAATAATGACATTACAATGATTTTAGAGCTTTTTTAATAGCCTAATAATATTTTCTCTGCTTAGGCAGTAACAGTAAACCGGTGGCAACCTGGTCTCAGAGCATTTCGTATTATTATGTTCTAGCTCGTTAACGTTAGCTAGGCAAGGTTAAGTTTAGGAGTTAGGTGAAGGGTCAGCTAAAAGGGTTAGGGGAAGGGATAGCTAACATGCTAAGTAGTTGCAAAGTAGCTAAAAAGTAGTAAGTAGTTGAAAAGTTTTTAATTAGTGAAAATGCTAAAGTTGTCCGTGATGAGAGTTGAACTTGCATCCTTTGGGTTGCTAGACCTTCGCATTATACGCCCACCCACTAAAACCGAACTAAATGGAATTCAAGTAATTGTCCGACGTTGGTCAATTAATTGTTTAATTGGGGGGGGGGGGGGGGGGGGGGCGTTAATCGCTCAGCACTAGCTAATGATTCAGGCAAGTTCAGCAATAAGTGATGACGACTATGGTTTGGTTGACCATTTAGCAAATAAAATAGTGGTGCCTGTTCTGGGAATGCGATTCATGTCTGGGCATGCCTCAGAAATACCTCTGCTGCAGTTCTTGTATCAGACATGAGAGGGTGCCCTTGACTTATTTACATCAAAACCATACATTTATATCAACGATTATACCTAAATAATGGTTTTCCCTTTCATATGGTTTTATATTTTTCAATGGTTCTAATGGTGTGAGCTGTGAAAACATATATTTATACATTAATCCATATTGCAGCTCGCTAAGGACCTAATGCACCCTACTTTGGAGGCTGAGAGGCAAAGACACAAGAAGAAGAGGTTGGTTCAGAGTCCCAACTCCTACTTCATGGATGTAAAATGCCCTGGTGAGTATTAAGGATGTAGGCTACATCAACTGCCCAAGTTGCAACTTTGCATTGATAAACTATTTACATGTAGTGTTCGCACTTTTATTAAATTAGCTTTCCCATTTCCCAACATCTATAAGAATTATAATAATTTACAAAAAATAAATAAAGCATGAAAATAAATAAAGCATTTAAAAAGGCTAATTAAAGAAAACACATTATAAGGTTACAGAAAAACACATTTCTTTTCAACTTTATTCCAGGCTGCTACAGGATCACCACAGTGTTCAGTCATGCCCAGAGAGTAGTGCCTTGTGGTGGCTGCTCCTTCGTCCTGTGCCAGCCCAGAGGGGGAAAATGCCGCCTCACTGAGGGTAAGAAGACTGTTGTACAATCACATTGCTCAATAACTTATATTGTAGCATAGGCCCATACTATATCAGTGTAGAGCTCTATTGAATGTCTACTGATTATTGACTTTACCAGTTCTCATTCTCACTCCTATCCAGGCTGCTCCTTCAGAAGAAAGCAACACTGAGTGAGATTTCAGTAGTGAGCTATAAACGGTGATAGTCGTGAATTTAAAATGTAACCTTTATTTAACTAGGCAAGTCAGTTAAGAACAAATTCTTATTTACAATGACGGTCTACCCCGGCAACGCTGGGCCAATTGTGGGACTCCCAATCACGGCCGGATGTGACACACCCTGGATTCGAAACCAGGGACTGTAGTGACCCCTCTTATACTGAGATGCAGTGCCTTAGACCACAGATGATTCGGACAAGATTGTTATATTGAATGGAATGGGGATATTCAGCTGAGCTGATTGACAGTGTTTTGTCCTTATTATGATGTAAACAGATTACAATGTTGTTGAGCTACAATATGTATTATTTTCATATTGAATAGGAATAATATAATATATGTGGAAGTTGTTTGTCTCTGTATGTTTGACATTTAAATTTTTTGGACTAAATAATAAAATAAATAATCTCTTGAGCCAGGTTGTTGTGTAAAAATTTATTAGACTGAAAGCGGGAAAAGTGAATGAAACATTTCAACACAGACTCAGTCAAATGTGAGGCTTTTTTCAAGTTCGAAGGATGAAAAGCCATGATTGATCACCTTCACAGACAACAATAAAACATTGTGATGGTTCACCTTCTCTGGTATGTGTATTCTTTGGTTTTACACCCTGACCGAGAGTGGTGTAAAACTGGAGCAATACATCTCAATAACTAACATTATTCTACTATATACAATATGTATCCATGTTTTATTACTTTGAGGCCCCAGTGGTGCTTTTTTGGTTTAACTTTTACTAAAATATGCTACCACCACAATATAATACCAGGAATATGATTTTACACCTAGGCTAGGCAGTCAAACGCAGTCCTGGGATGGTGGCAGGCATGTCAGGCCATAGCGGAAAGGAGGTGCTATGAAGCAGCATGTCAGCATATGGCGGCACTTTCAAGACCATACAGATAATAGGTTAAGTCAGAGGGGATGAAGTTCCTTGAAAGATTTGTATGACACTCTTTTCACATTAAAAACTGTGTTTTTAGGGGCTTTGGCAATCCCTCCACCTGACTGACAGTCACAGTATTTTACCACCACCAGTAGCACCACAGACATGTTCACCATTTCCATGAGTCTTCCTCTAGTCTCAATGACCATGTTAACACACACATATAGACCAAAGGTAGAATATTGGCTCATTATTGAAAGGCACGGTCCAACCTGTAGATATGTTCACATACATTGTGAATGCACTAAATATTACCATGTCAGTTGGTAAAAGCTGATTCCTGTCAACTGTTCGCATAAGAACTCTAGGTGGAGCTCATGAATCATACATAAATGAAGGCCATACATGTAACATAACCTATTTAAAAAAAACATACTCTCGGAGTGCACATTCCAAATATGAGTTCTAGTCTTTCAATTCTTGACTAAATGGTCTGATTATAAGAGTAAATATAGTTGTCATCCATTTTCTCTAACGCTTGTCTATAATCTCAAAGTTCCAGAAAACAAAATGCTGTAAACATAAGAACTAGGGGATTTGAGGAAGGTTGGTATGTATTTCTCTTAAACAGAGGCATTAGAGAGAAAGTTGTGATTTAAAAAGAGAAAACTATTAAGGGTACAAGTATTTAAATAAATACCCCTGGTCGCTGGGAATAATACTTTACAGCTCAAAATGTGGAATGAAATGTAATATTTATGGAATGTTGCAAGACTTTTATCCTCTCCATCATCTTTATAAGCTGTTGAGCTCTTGCAGTGTTTGATCCAGGACTTGATGCATTCCCAGGTTTTCTTCTTTGGCACCTGCTAATTTTTCTAAAAATAAAACAAAAAATACATATTGAAGAAATATTGAATGAAACCACACATGACAGGACCATCATAAAGTTGATTAATATGAATTAATTCTCCTTAGGTTTGGTAAACACTATTCTACACAGAATCCAAAGCCTTTCCTATACAGGATGTCCAACAGCTGTTTTACATAATGTAACTGCTGTGGTTGTGTTTAGTTCTTCCATATGCAAAACCCAACCACACTAAAGAACCCTGCCCAAAACAAAAGGCAGATTTGCATATATAAAACTGAAGACGGTAATGTATGAAGTTGCGTGACAAATGTTGTGTTAAAAGGAGGTGAGGGACACAACGTGAACCTTCGTAAAACAGTTGTTTATCACATTATAAAGATTGTGTAATATCAGTACTATTTAATTCAAGAAGAAAGGAGAGTTGAGATGTAGGAAATAATTTGATTTTAATGAGTTTCATTGCACAGTAAGATGGACAGAAGGCACAGAGAACAGGAGAAAGGATATTTCAGGAGGCCAACCCCGGGACACAATAGCCTAAAGTGGGAAGGGTGAGAGGACAGATACCCTGGGAGGTAGCAGGAGACTGGCAGAAAGAGATGTCTACAAGGAGGTCATGTCATTGAGGGCATGGTCCAGCTCCTCGCTGATAGCCTTGTACTTCAGCTTCTGAGCGTAAAGTTCATCTGGAGGTCAAAGGGCAGCAGGAAGTAGTGCAGGTAAGGCACAAGGAAAGCAGCAGCAGCCGAGAGAGGTGGAGGACAGGACAGGGAATCAAAAAGGAAATGGCGGCAAAAAGAGAGGGAAGAGAAAGAGAGGACAGGTCAGTGGATGCAAAAGAGCATTCTAAAATGAAAATATGTTGCAAATATTTTTTGGGGGGGGCGGGAGATTACTACCTTAAGCATTTAAGCCTATATCAAGGTTTTCATAAAAGTACTTCATACCAGTAAACCTGTTCTATGTGGCTCTAGGACCAAAAATACTGATCTAAAAGGAATTTGAGCACTCTGTTCTTAGTGCAGGCATCAGACACCAAAATACATGCTCTTTTGTTAGTAGAAAATGGGCCTTCATATTTCTTTACACTTGAGACCAAGGCAGTGTGTTTTTTTAGCTTGTCGGAGAAGTTTCCATACGTTTGGCAGGGTACCCTTTCTTCCAGAGAAATACTTCCAGCTAGTTGAAACACAGAACTTTAGCTGGGACCATGTCAATGTGAAACTGCATCACAAAATGGAACTGTGCATAATAAGATGTTCTTTCATTGCTCAGGGAGAGGATTAAATATCCAGACCTCGTGACCTAGGAAACTACATACACTGGGGAATCCTGAACAAGCTCGATATCTTTACTAATTTACTGACATGGAATGTTCTTATTAGAAAAACTCAGGTTTAGAAGTCTGAGATGTAACTGAGAACAATGATAAAACTGTTCTTTCAAAATATAGTTTAATCTTCTGCAATAAAATATGTCTAACTTGCAGGAACTTCCTTTCCACACTAAGATAAATTGACTTTCTTTTCTATCTAAATGCCGTAGAGCAGTTTGTAACAGCGTTTTAAGCACTCATACCTTCCAGGTCGTCTATGGACTTTTCCAGTTTGTCCACTGTCCTCTCTGCAAACTCTGCACGACTCTCAGCCTGGGGTACACAGAGGGAGGGGGGTGTCAGAACAGGACCGCATTTTTGACATATAACAAATTGGCTTACTACTGTATGAACTAAGAATCAAATAAGATGCCAGCAGCCGCTTACCTCCTTCAGCTTGTCACTAAGAACCTTGATCTCCTCCTCGTACTTGTCCTCTTTTTCTGAATACTGTCACAATACAAGACAAAGTCTGTTACAGGCAAGCTCTTAAATCTTGAACATGTCAGACCAGACATCTCAGAGATCAGACATCTCAGATACGCATGCAGAAACAGACAGAAAGTGCATAGAGAGCGATGATCTTGCAGGACTGTGTGCCAGCCATGTTTCGCTGTAATGCAACTAGGGTTGAAAAGGGAGGGTATATTACTGGAAACTTTCGAAGTTTACCAATAAACTACCAACATTATGGTATCTTTCAAGGATTTTATGTAATCTATCACAAACATTTAGTGGCCCTTTTGGGTACTTCAGATTATCACAGGTGCCTGTAGTCACGTAAAATATATTAAATAATTAAATAATTGGAATGACAAATATATAAAACATTATCCTGAATATAAACCATTAACTTAGTGAATACCATTGGTGTATAATATGAGGGTTTCAGCAAGAAATATCCTTAATATTGTTTTACAATATTTTTTATTTTATCATTTATTTTACTATGTCAATATGTATTTGTTAATGTTTTGGCGTCAAACTGGTTGCAGTTGTGAAAAAAGTCAATAGTTGGAAGAGTTGCAGAGTTAATTGAATATGTCATTGTTGATTAGATGCTTTTTTCATTAATTTGGCCATTTTCTCTTGAACCAAACTCATGGACAATATGGACACAGATATAAAACATTAATACTATATAAGAATAATTATTATTTTAAGATATTCAAGTATAAATTACTATTTTCTGTTAATTACCAAAACTACTGAAGATTCCGTAAACTTAAATACAACTCTTCAGGTGTGATAAACTGGCTGTGTGTTAGCATGGGTATAAGGAACACATCGTGTTGTGATGCCAACCATGAGAAGGGCAGTGATTTAATTAGCACCGGGCAACTGCTTAAGTGGCTGAGGGGGATTAACGTGGCGTGATTGGCACTAAACTGGCTGGGTAGGAATGCAGATAAAGGTCTGTGCTGGTCCTGGGCTATTACACCTTTATGTTCCATCAACATTATCATAAAGGTGATAACAGGATTATTGTTCAGATTTCGTTGATGATAAAAGTGTGTCAGGCAGTGATTATACTAAAAACAACTCTGTTTTCATGTCTTCCATATATAGTAAACGCCTGATTTGGGATTGCTTTAAGTGGATGCACTAACCCAGAACATGCAGATATCCAGAATAAGTTTTTAAAAAATGTATTTGAATCGGGACTGGTGATCTAAACTACACTTAAACTGAGTTCGCACTCATCAGTACTTGACTGAATTTCTTCTATAATGTAATAGTATGCACACTGACCTTCTCAGATGAGGCTTCTAGGGATTTGAGGTTGTTGGTCACATTTTTCAACTCCTCCTCCAGATCACTGCATTTACTACCAGGGAATAAAATAAGGAGTACTTAGCATTGGCTCCTCAATAATTACATACACAATACTGGAAGGATCCTCAGATGTTAATTTCAAGGACCTATGTTTACTCTCTTATTTCAGTGTAGGAGGTGTGCGCTGCACTTACAGTTCTGAGACCTCGGCCCTCTCCTCAGCTCTCTCCAGTTCTCCCTCAAGGATCACCAGCTTACGGGCCACCTAAGGTAAAGAGAACCATATTAGTGGAGCAGTATGAGTGTGTTAAGGGATACTTCTATGAGTGGATTTAACCCCAGACAGGCCAAACTCTATGGGACCGTGTGAAGTCTCACCTCCTCGTATTTGCGGTCGGCCTCCTCAGCGATGTGTTTGGCCTCCTTTAGCTGCATCTCCTGCATCTCCATCTTCTCCTCGTCCTTGGAGGCCCGGTTCTCTATCACCTTCATACCTCTGATAGGACAGGACAGGACACACAGTAATGTCAGCAACACCCAAGACACACTCTATTTCAAATAGAATTTATACAGCCCACCTAATATGAAGGCACATTAAATTGTTTTACACATTCAAGATGGCTTCCCGGGAAATATCGCTTTCAGTACGCTATTGAAGGGGCTGGACATTTGCTAGCAATGGACATAGCATCAGAACCTATAACGATAAAGAACCGTCTAAGCAAGCTGCATGTGCCTGGTACTATCCAAGCTGCATGTGCCTGGTACTATCCAAGCTGCATGTGCCTGGTACTATCCAACAGGCCTCAAACCAGCAGGACAAAGGGCATATAAATATGTGGTCAAATTAAAGATGAAAGATTATAAATACATCAGTTTCTGGCTGGCTGGTACTGACCTCTCGCTCTCGTCCGCAGTCTTCTCGGCCTCCTCCAGTTTCTGCAGCGCGGTGGCTAGCCTCTCCTGGGCCCGGTCCAACTCTTCCTCCACCAGCTGGATCCTGCGATTCAGACCTGCCACATCACCCTCCGCCTGGGAGAAGAGAGGGGGACAAGAGGTCTAAGGTTAGACAGATCAGGGTCACACTGACACAGTAATGTGTTGTACTAGAAAGAAGCACATCCTGCTAAGACGATGTTGCCTGGATGGAATCCTCACATGGTCTCTCTTATCATTGCTATACAGATGACTCAATTACTTTTTTCCTTCCCCCTTCCAACACCCAGGCAGCGACACGCATCTCTGCTTAGACGTCGGCCCACCGGAGCTGCTCTTCCTTCCGGGGAAGGCCAAAGACCTCTCCATCAAGATTGACAACTCCACGGTTTCCCCCTTCCAGAATGCAGAGAATCTTGGCATGACCCTGGACAACACCCTGTCATTCTCTGCAAACATCAAAGCAGTGACCCGCTCCTGCAGGTTCATACTCTACAACATCCGTAGAGTACGACCCTAGCTCACACAGGAAGCAGTGCAGGTCCTAATCCAGGTACTTTTTTTATTTTATTTAACCAGTCAGTTAAGAACAAATTCTTATTTACAATGACTGTCTAGGAACAGTGGGTTAACTGCCTTGTTTAGGGGCAGAACGACAGATTTATACCTTGTCAGCTCGGGGATTCAATCCAGCAACCTTTCGGTTACAGGCCCAACGCTCTAACCAATCGGCTACCTGCCGCCCCCCACTTGTCATCCCCATCTGGACTACTGCAACTTGCTGTTGTCTGTGCTCCCCGCTTGTGCCATCAAATCCCTGCAACTCATCCAGAACGCTAATGCCCGCTTGGTGTTCAAGCGGGCAACAATGTCACCCCGCTCCTCTGCACAGTGCAAAAAATACCTTTTGTGAACTAACATTTTCACTTGACTATTTTTTCTCCCCTTACTAGCTCCGACTTTGCTTATAGCTACTTTATTGAGGAAAAATGTACTAACTATAAACTGTGATGTGGTTGTCCCACCTAGTTATCTTAAGATGAATGCACTAACTAACTGTAAGTCGCTCTGGATAAGAGCGTCTGCTAAATTACTTAAATGTAAATGTTCATGTAATGGAAGCGATCATATAGAGGTTGAAGACATTCTCAGTCACCCATAACCATGTGTCAGGATCCCAGGATCCAAGGACAGGGGAATTCACAAAGACCCCATATCCTCTCCATGATCCCTTTCCTGTAGTCAAATTACCAAATCGCCCTCTAGTGGCCTCATGGGTCGAATGTTATTAATATTTTTCTGAATTTCTGAATTATTTTTATTCTTTATTTACGCAGAAAATCTGGTGTTTCTATGTCAAGCGGTTTTGTTATATTTCAGTCTTCTATGAAGTATATAAAGTGTAATATTGGGATGAAAACTCAAAATGTAATACATTTCAACTCTATATCTGACATGGTACAGTTATTTTTTTAAAGCCCATAACCATGTGTGTAAGGTGCATACTTTTCCTTCAAAGTAGTTTGTTTAAGACTACCAAGAAACACTCTGTGTGACCCTGATTTAGCCCACTGCAGTAAAAGGTTAAGCCAAGGCAATCTATTTGGCTGAGTTCTTGGGGGTCAAATTAGTCATGCATTCACAGTGTCTAAATGATTAATAACTAAATTACAAAGTGAATTGAAAGCAGATGGAAACATTCAAATGGATAGAAGCCAGAGTATTTTAAGGTCAGTGGGTTTAATGATGAATGAGCAGTGAACAGAACTATTGATTCCATTCACTGGAATCCATTTAATTTGATTTGATTTAAGACAACAGAACTGGGTCACACAATGGAACTTATTTGGGATGCTCTATACTCGATAAACAATCCAGTTCGTAGAAAGCAAACAGAAAACAAACATTTATTTCCTCGCAGTCCATAAGCATATCCACCTCCCAGGGAGTAGGTCTACTATTTAAACACAGATAACTGATAGAGCCAACTCTGACTCAGGTCTTACTACTACTACTACTCCCACAGTTCAGTACATCACCCACAGGCCTGCCCCTGGCTGACCATGTCCAGACCCAGCATACACAACTAGGCCTGAGGCCTAGGTCCTGGAAGAGAAGCGCCACAGAGATAGAGATGGGGTTTACTGTTGAAGAGGGAGGCACAGAGGACAGAGGAAAAGGGTAATTAGGAGTTATTTGTGCAGAGTGAGTGCCATTCCCTTCCATTCTCTCATGGGCTGGATATTTCAGCTCTGCTCTGGGCTGGGATGGCAGTGAGAGAGACATGGCTTCCTGCTCTGCACAGGGCCTGGCGGTTAGTCAGCACTCTCCTCTCTATGACTCTCTTTTGCTTTCTCTCGATCTGACTGACACCCCACCCATTCTCCCCCTTCTCTTCTCTCCCTAGATAATAAAGAAGCATGTGCTTAGAGAGGCAGTGGAGGCGGGCAGGAAATGCCCATTAAATAACTGGTTGAATCCAATGAGACGATGAGTGTTTTCTAGACTGGTGCATAAACTGACCACAAAATCATTGTGGATAATATATTATCCCCTAACTTCTTTATGGGATTTTATGGATATCAGATCAAATGCCAGACAGTTTGAAAGAAACCAGGCCTGAAAAAACAGATGGAGTTATTAGGCAATTACAGTCTGGAGAAACTCTCCACACATAAACAAAACAACAATTCTATTCATGAGTGCAGGTTAGTTAGGTATACCTGTCTGTAAAACACCTTCAGATACAGACAGGCAGGTCAATTAGCAATAGAGCTACAGTAGATTTCTGAACAGTTGCATAGAAACATGGTTACTAGCGGATTAAAACAACGAGCGATAGAGTTGAGGCACTAGTTTGTAATGACTATCTAACACCAGACTTTGATTATCACGTGGGGAAATCTCCCCCAGACAGTTCTCTGTGTGTCTTGTCCATCTACAGATGTAGGATCTTAATTTGATCACCCTGTTGCAGGATAACGTTTCAGCAATGCAGGAAATGATAAACCTGTAGTGCATTTGAGGTTTTAAAAGGCTTCAGACAAAAATGTCCATTAATTATAATCAGCATAATAATTCACATTTCCTGTTGCTGCAGGATTATTTTCCTGCTGTAGCAAACTAGTTCAAATTAAAATCCTACATCTGTATACAGCATGTCCCAAAGGTAATTCATTCAGCCATGTCGAGGGAACCAGGCATTCTTCTGTGAGACACATGACGATGGAAGGTACTTGCATTCAAAAACGGAAGTCTCTCGGGATGGATGGGAGAAGCATTTTGTTGTTAGTTAGTTCAGCTACACAGTAAATCATCTATGGACCAGGCCTATACCATATGGATGGTCGCTAAAGAAGACTCTGGAGACTTGAAAAGTACCACAAAGAAAAGTATGCAAATATCATAGCTAATTACCAACTAACTGTCATAACAACTTACAGGCTCACCCTATATAGTACATGAGCACATTCCTGTTATTTAGACGAAAATGTAAAGACCCTCTTTGAGAGAAAGGAAATGGAGTAGGTTTAAAGGGGAAAAAGGCAGAAAATGGACAGGAAACCAACCCACACGACATCCTGTCCTTCCTCCCTCCCCTCTTACTCTCTGTCAGTTCAGGGTCAGAGGAGAGCGCTTTCTCCCCCTCTCTCTTTCCCCAGCCATGCCCCTTCCTTAGTCACACAGCATTCTCTGGCTGCCTGAGACACACCTTATATGGTAAAACATACTCTACAGAATGTTTGTGGTGCAGTGCCAGGAAGATGTTAGAGAGCAATCACACACACACACACACACACACACACACACTTGCGTATATGCACAATTGTGTGCACAGCCGCACACAACCACACATAGACACACACACAGAGAAAATAATGCTTAAATGAAACCATCTGTGAGCACTAGATTCAGGAAAAGGAAAGAAAGCAAGCTAAGGAGGTGCTTTGTTAGTGCTTCCACTCTCATAAATAACATTTTTTTTGTTTTTAAATGTGAACCTTCATTTAACTAGGCAAGTCAGTTAAGAACAAATGTGTATTTACAATGACAGCCTGCCTACAGGGTCAGCTCCTGGAGCAAATTAGGGTTAAGTGCCTTGCTCAAGGACACCGACAGGTTTTTTTCAGCTCGGGTACTCGAACCAGCAACCTTTCGGTAACTGGCCCAACGCTCTAACCGCTAGGCTACCTGACGCCCATGATCCAATTATGAACGGAAGATAGGAAATGTCTAGTGAGAAACTCAACAGACCAACTTTACACTAATGACATGTTTATTGTTATGTCATGGCATTAAATAAATCAACAATATTGTGTTCAGAATTAAAAGTGTGTCAGTAGCTACAGATGTAGGATCTTAATTTGAGCCAGTTTGCTACAGCAGAAATATAACAGGACATTTGTATTATTATGTAGATAATTTATGTAGGGGTTGATTCCTTTTTTTTTTTTAAAGGGAAAATCAGGTCTGACATTTCTGTATAAATTACAAACTTCAGAAGCTTTTTTAACTCCTAGCCATTAGCTTCTATATATCTGCTGTACCAGCTGAATGCGTTCTGTTGTATATAGGCTGTTTGAGGCTAGCTGGCAGCTGATGACAAAACGACGCCCCACTGCCACAGCATCCTTAGCAAGAGCCGGCTGCTCACTACAATAAGCTCGATGTTCTACCAGCATCTGGAGCGCTAACTTGTTGAATCGCTTACTTTGTCCCCTGCTCTGCACAAAGTTCTATATCCCTCTCTGTGGCCACGCGACCAGCTTTCTTTACACTGTTGAGACTTTGTATCAATACCAGAGCTTTTTCATTGCCCGTGATTATGTAAATGCTGAGCTATAGACGACAGGGATATACCATGCCGTCATTGTAAATAAGAATTTGTTCCAAACTGACTTGCCTAGTTAAAAACATAACCAAGGTGGTGAGAGTGAGACATGCATTCATTACAAAACACATTACTGTTGTTGCTCTCATCCTGTCGAGTCATAGGCATTGAGAGGGAGGGAGGCTGACTGCACGTCAGGAATCTAATTATTGCTTAATTTGAGGACAGTGGGGTAATGAAGAGCATAAGGATTTATATGGAAGTGTTCCAGGCTGGCACTGTGTTATAGTGCTGGTCCAGCCCTGTTGTGACAGCCTCATATAAGCAGGCGTTTCAGGCGGAGATATGTAAAGGCAAACATCAGCCACGTGCTTCTAATGCAGTGCCACAAGCCTTTTCAATCCAAATAGAACGCTAAATGAACAGAGTGGTCAACTCCATCGTATTTCAGCCACATTCAAACCCTGTCCCATCCCTCATCCTGACTTAAGCCAGCTTCAGAGTGGAGACGGCTCACTTCTCACTGATTTGTTTATGGGTCTGAGAACATGGGCAAAACAAAAGTCCTGAGCTTCAGCAGGGTCTCGGTTGCTAGCCAACACAAGGAAGTAGTTCAGGTATGCAAATAAGGATGCGAGAGCTCAATTGGGTCTTAAACCTTGAGCCTTGCTGACAGCAAAGACCAGAGAGTTAAGTGCCAGCAGGTCAAGTAAACATTCTGCTTGTGAAACTATTTACTGTTTTATATATTATGGTGATAACCACAACTCTAAAGCAGTGGACAAGCTTGGGTCTGTCACTATGCATGGCAGTGAGAGCCCTGGTCAACACTAGTACAAGCCAACATCCACTCCCTCAAATACTGTACTTCCAAGTTCCAAGGGATTGCCCTGTGCCCAATGAATGCCAAAATGTATTACTGTTAAACTTACATTTGAATAGTTGTGATACTCCCATGGACAAAGTCCAAAGTTGGAGAAAAAAATTGCAGTGGAACCAGGAAGTAATTCTTTCCATAGCATGCAATGCATCATGGTGCTATTTGTGGCAGGAAACCATTGGCTAACTACCAGATTGGCCAGACAACAGATCT
The DNA here is from genome assembly GCA_023634145.1 of Thymallus thymallus. Taxonomy (NCBI): domain Eukaryota; kingdom Metazoa; phylum Chordata; class Actinopteri; order Salmoniformes; family Salmonidae; genus Thymallus; species Thymallus thymallus. Next base: position 11,810,488 of record CM042414.1, on the reverse strand, counting down.
AGGCCTATTTGGCATTCACTGTATGCTACTGTATATTTACGTGGCTGTCAAAAGCATACAGATCTAAGCAAACATATTTTATTTAGAACTTGGTGAGAGGGTTAGTCTGCCCACCTAACACATTTGGTTCCTTGGAAGTTGTGGGAATGAAAGATTTTGGTTTCCCATTGGTTCTGGGAACAAAGACATATGTTTCCTGACTGGTAAACTGAACGTTTTTAAATGTTCTGAGAACGGAAGTGAACATTTTGCCTGTTCTGGGAAAGTACATTTATTTGGTTGCAGGGAGGTTCTGAGAACGTTTTATTATGGTTCCCTGAAAGTTTACCTGGGAGGTTTTATTAACATTCTGAGAACAGAAATTATAAGATCATTAAATCATGTTCTGAGAACATGTTTAAATAAGGTAATAACACTGCTAGCTTAGTTTGGGTTAACTGTTTTGAACTCCAAGCACACATGGAAATTCATTTTCTTAGGCATTAATCATTCAAAACACATTTCAATTTTTTATTGTGGCACGGCATCAGTGAGATTCAAACCTACGATCTTCTGTTGATGGAGCTAGCATGGCATGTTTTTTTTACTTATTCAAAACTGTTAACAAGCACTCATTAAGATCAGGTGTGGCCAATTAGCAGGCATGGCCAACACACCTGAACACACTTAACAGGATAGAGGAAATAGAGAGTTTTGACGATGCGGAGAACGGATTGTATACATAACATTCTTAAAATGTTTTCTGAACGTTACTAAAGTTCTTATGGTTTTTATGGAAATGTTCTTAACTTTCTGAGAACGGAATGTATGTTTTTAAATAACATTCTTAGAACGTTCTCTGAATGTTAACGTTTTCTTGTGTTTTTTTTATGGAAAGTTTTCTTAACGTTGAGAACATGACTTTATATAGAATCATTAGAAAACCTGTAGGAAACTAAATAAAATTCCCACAGAAGTACATTGTTTCTTTCTTTTTTACCCCAGTTTCCTCCCCAATTTCGTGATATCCAAATACGATCCAGTCTCATCACTGCAACTCCCCAACAGGCTCTGGAGAGGCAAAGGTCGAGTTAATTTCCTTTGAAACGTGACCCACCAAGCCGCACTGCTTCTTAACACCTGCTCGCTTAGCCTGGAAGCCAGCTGCACCATTGCGTCGGAGGAAACACTGTTCAACTGACGACCGAAGTCAGTTTGCAGGCGCCGCAGCCCGCCACAAGGAGTCAGTAGAGCGCGATGAGCTAAGTAAAACACCCCCGACCAAACCCTCCCCTAACCCGGACAACGCTGGGACAATTGTGCGCTGCCCTATGGGACTGCCGTTCACAGACGGTTGAACGGATCAAACCCCAGGCTGTAGTGATGCCACAACACTGCGATGCAGTGCCTTAGACCGCTGCGCCACTCGGGAAGCCAAGAACATTGTTTCTTAATGGTCTCTGTAAATTCAATGTTTGAACTTTTATGAAATGTTCTGTTAAAGTAATGAAATACCAAGAAAATAAAAATGTTTGTCAAGTTCCTTAAATGTGCTGAGAATGTTCCAAAGCCAAGTAACTATCCTGCACTATTCCCAGAAGGTTTTATGCAAAATAACCACAGGACAACCTCATATGGTTCTCAGAACGTTATGTGCTAGCGGGTGTGGTCTGCTCTTTACACTTTTATAATAAGTGATTATAAATACCACACTATCCTATATAAATCTTTTGATAACAAATACTTGCAGCACCAAAGTCAGTAGCCAACTTCACATTGCAACTGGGTTCTCTTTTAGACCCCCCCCCACATAATCAGGATGTGTCTGTATCACAGAGTCCAGGCCTGGGAGAAATGTCCAGCATCTGCTTATCTTACTGCTGATGTGTGCTGAAGCTGCGGCACAGGAAGTGTTGGAGTGGAGCCTGCAGGCAGGCAGTATCCTGGGCCTGTTCCTCAGGGGCAGGGAGTAGAGAGAAGCTGTGTCTGACCGCTGATACTGGGTCAGATACTGTTTCATCCGTCTAACAGTTAAGGCTAGGACTAGGGGTAGGGTAATCTGATCCTAGCTCTGTGGTTTGGAGCAACATGGTCTATATCGAGCCAGAGGTAGTCCCTCCAGGAAGGGGCTGGGAGTGAAGCTAGCTCAGCTTGGGATAGATATCATCCCTCTCCTCTACATGCACAGAATATGGATAATAATCTGAAGTAGGCCTATAACCTCCAACCTAACCTAAATACTGTGAGAACTGTTGATATGAATATATACATCTCAATGAAGCACACTTCGCTCCTCGAGTATTTCTTTTTTTGTGACCAACTTTTTATTAATTTTCCATTTTCAGAGGGGGGATACAGGTGCAAAACCAATCAAATAAATATATACAAAGATAAACCAGACCCATTCCCATCTCAGTCCCCATCTACTCGCCCGCATCCTCCCTCTCAACCCGGAAACCATGCTTACCACCCTAAAGAAAGCATGCCTCCAACCCCTTCCCATCCCACAAAGCAAACGAGGTTGCTTATCAGTCCCTCTCCCACCCATCCATCCTCTTAGATTCCCCCCAATTCTCCTACTCCCCCCCCCCCCCCCCGTACCACCCCTGCCCAGTGGGCCTGAATGCAAAGAAAGCAACAAAAGTCTAAATAAATATATACTGTATAATTGGTTTGTATGTGTTGGGCTTTAGCTGAGTTTGTTCTTTACAGAGTCAATTAATTATCATTCCATGGTGGTTCAACAAAGGCAGAGGGTGTTGTGTGAAGTTACATTACACCCTGCAAGACAAGAATGCCACAAAATAACATCAAGGCATTCGTTTTAGGCCAAAAGATTCTCCCTATTTTAACTATTCAAAAGACGATTCATTACCTCAAGAAAGACACAACAATGTTCCCTCTTTTGTGCACCTTGTTCCAATGAAAGAGTTTGTTGTGCCAAGAAACCACCCTGGTTTGCCCCAATTATTCACACATGGGGCCATACACCCTTGAGGTAGCCACACAAGTGCTCACTCAAGACTCAACCACTTCAAGTCTTTTCATCCTTGAACACAGACTAATGGCTTGAGCTGAAGGAATAGTTTGGGATTTTGGCAATGAAGTCAGATGAACTTGTGGATACCATTTTTATGTCTGTGCGTGCAGTTTGAAGAAAGCTGCTATCTAGCATTTGCGCAATTGCCAACTAGCGTTAGCGCAATGACTTTTAACGCCTAGCCATTAGCTACTATATATCTGCTGTACCAGCTGAATCTGTTCTTCCAGTCATAGCCCTAAAGCTAGTTATCATTGGTTTGTGAAACTACCTCAAATTTCCTTCATGCTGGAGAGACATAAAAATGGTATCCACAAGTTTATCTGACTCTAGGGAAGTAGATAAATGGCTTCATTGACAAAATCCCCAACTTCCCCTTTAAGAGGTACGTTTCAAATGCTTTGAGGCGTGATGTAAGGACGGAGTCTGTGACTGACTAAACTGTGAATGTAATAGCAGCCAGGTGGTGGACTTGGGACAATTTAGGGGATGAATTGAAATTCATTGCAATAAATGAAAATGTATCCCCCACCAAGCCTGGTTCTTAAGTTTATCATAGACCCACTATGGCTTCCCTGCTGTCCAATCATTAGTCAGTACTCTGTCCAATGAGCCCTGAGGTTCTGTCTCTCCTATATGCATCACCATATGTCAGTGAAAGCTGCCTCACCACAAGGCATATTTTTAATTTTTAATTTTATTTAACCTTAATTTAACTAGGCAAGTCAGTTAAGAACAAATTCTTACTACGATGATGGCCTACCCCGGCCAAACCCGGACGGCGCTGGGCCAATTGTGCGCCGCCCTATGGGACCCTGGAATCTAACCAGGGTCTGTAGTGATGCCTCTAGCACTGAGATGCAGTGCCTTATCCCACTGCACCACTTGGGAGCCCCTATAGCAGACAACTAACAAGATGCCATTGGCACACATTGACATCCTGGGCCTCTCGTGGAGGACGACGCTTTCCATCAAACATCCATTTCACATCCCTCTTTCTTTTGCTTCCTTTGATGAGTCCCCCCCCCCCCAGCCAGATCCTCTCATTACCTCACCTCTTGCTGCCTTCTCAAGCAAGACCTGACAACTCGCTCTACTCTCATCAGGCCCCCCACAAGTAGCCATTTAATGCTTATATTGCAAATATGTTTGATGATTCAGACATATTTCAAAAGGAACAGCGTATGAAATACTTTTTGAACCATCCAGCTATTTTAAAATAAACTTATGTTGGTACTGGCCCTCCAGTATTAGGCTTATACAAACCAAAATGTGGCCTTATTATTAAGATGAAATAGCCTACTTACAGCTTACACCTTTATAATGAAAAGGAAATGTCCAAAGAGAGAAAAGGACCATATATTTAGGCTATGAAAATATGTCAATAGTGGACTTTCCAAGACAAAGATGGATGATTCCTACTCTAGCACACCTTTGATTATTACGGGCACCCGCTAGGACCTTTAGGAATTCAACCTTTTTTGGAGACCATTGTATGTCTTCATCACTACCGGCAGATCAATGAATTAACGTGTACTTTCTACACTATTAGAGAACATAACATTATAACAGACTTGGTCATGAGGAGGACAGGTAAGATAAGGGAGTAGACAGAGAGAGGAAAAATATAAGTATTATATTTTCTCACTTTCTCCCGAAGTTCTCGTTCCCCATCCAGTTCTCTCTGTAAAACCTGGGCTCGGTCTTCTGCATCGTCGGCTTGCTGTTGCAAACACTGGATCTTTCTCTTCACAGCGTCCAAAGAATTCAAACCTGCCATTCTCGTACTATTCGTTAAAAAATACAACTTTTGGTATCGAAAATTGTATATTGTGCAAAGCTGATTTGGTCTATTCAAAACAGGCTATAATAATAATAATATTCAGTCTTTGGAATGGACCGAAATAGCAGAATAAAAATCTTCTCAAATGCAATAAGAAAAGTTGTATAAGCCAAGGCAATATGTTATCCAGGTGGTTATTTAGTTCAGCCTAAGCGTAGTTTAACAAAAGTATTCAATTATATACTCTGGAATGAAATATGTATGAACGCTTTAGCGAAGAGCAGCGTTCCAGTTTTGAAAGGCAGATGAAAAAAAAAGGAAGGAATTATGAGGAAAGTTCCTCCAATCCAGAGAAGATGATGTCACTGTTCCAGGATAGGCGGGGCGTGCCCGTTTTGCTTTAATTCTTGCGGGTGTAGGCAAAGGGAACTTTCAATGAAAATTCAATGAACAGCTTCAATAACAAGAAATCCATACATCTTGTAGCCTATAAAGAGTCTTATGTACGTTAACAACTGCCAATGTCATGGTAAATAACGTATATTCTTCAAATTCAGGGCTTAAATTCAGTCACCAAAGAACAGGGAAAACAGGAAATCCAGTCCAGCAAAAATGAGGCTAAAATGTGACACTTTTAAGTGCCTATAAATAGCTCCTCTATCTGTTTGATATGGAAAATTCATACTTGACCTTTAAGAGATTAAACTGAACAATATTTGCAACAGTTCATTCTTATGATTTTGTGTAGTATCTATTACAGTGTACAAAAATCAGTTTTAAGACCAAAGTCTAAAGGTTTGATTTTAGGCTATATGTTGTGGTGTTTCGTGTAGCTCTGGAGACGCCCATTTCTATTGGTTACTGTAACTCGAATGTTGAATACCTCATCAATATGCGTGTGGGTAGAAATCTCCAAAGCAATTAATATGATTTAGTTGTCTCTATACACCAGTTAGCAGACGGAATCAGCAGGTTTTGATTTATGGTGTCTCGGGTGAGTGTCGGTTGTGGAAATGTAGTCGGTACAGCTTCAGCTCCAGCTCTGTGAATGCCTGTGTGAATTTCCCACCGGAAAAGCTTGGACCATTTATTTCATTAGTCACAGGAGTCTGGGCCTATCTGTTTGCTTTAGCTGAATTCCTGACATTCCAGCACTGCTGCTCGGCCCTGCTGTTCCACAGCCCTTATCAGTAACAGGCCTGCATTACACTACCACCAGACCCTTATTCACTAAAGCCCATTCTCTCACAATGTTACCATGTCCAACAGACACAAAGGACATACCACACTCTTCAGGTTAGAGTTCCCCCTAGGCACTGATCTAGGACCAGCTTACCCTCCCTAAAATCCTGATGTTAATCATTAGGCGGGAAAATGTACCTTAGACCAGTGTCTAGGGGCAACCTCACCATACGTTTACAATGCCCCACAGACACAGGCTAACATTAGCAATACCACACAGGATAGCTGTTGTCTGGCTTATATGGTAGTTATTCCCTACCTACTCATCTGCTTTGGATGTGTGAATTCAGATGTGTAATGAGTTGACTGCTGCCTGTAATAAATGATGTGGCGGAGAATTCAGGAGCATGTTTTCATGGGAAGCCTGGCCTAAATTTCTCAGAGCTGCAATGTCAGTCCTGCCTCCCTGGGCCTGGTCAGCCACTTCCTCTCTCTCTTTCTCTCTCCCTGTGTAGTACAACAGTGGGTTTCTCTGGGATATCCGGAATCCCAAACAATACAGTCTCTTTGTGGAAGATGGGGCACACACGACTTTGTTGTCTTATCTACAAACCACTATCTCTTTCCTTAGAGATTATTTTGGATGTGTTACAGGAACTCTATTGTTACACTTAATTGCTTTCTTTGCATAGATTGTTTCTTGTATAAATATTGGTGCTCTTTCTTTCTTTCTTTATTTCTGTCTGCTAGCAGATCTCAGACACCAGGCCTACTGGTGTGAGAGATAATATCTCATAATGACAGCAGGATAACATCATTCTAGCCAAAGGCAAAACACTGCTTCTCTTTGATGAACAGTCGTGCAGAGAGCACATAACTAATATCAAAACATGTCTTTTCTTTTATGAAATGTTGGTGAATTTCTACATTTTAATAGATCATCTTATTAGATCATCCGATTGTGGATATTGAAAAACAACAATATGAGCTAATTCTTACTCAACATTAAAAATACCAAAAGTATGACAATCACACCCTTGATCCTATATGAAATCTTGAAATGAAGCCTAAGCCTGTAGGTACAGTCAAAGCAGTTGTAGAGGGATACTCCCTTTATAGCAGCCACCCAGTCATACATACATTATCTCCTGTCCAGCATTCCTGTCTGTTAACCAGTGCTGCTGTAAGTTTGATTCGATCACAGAAAAAACTTTGATCTATATAGTGCAAACTAATGGGTGTGGGTTAGGGTCTGCCCCAAACATACTTAATCCAAGCCCCCAACCTCCTCCTAGTCCCCTTCCAACCACCACCCAGTGGGCGTGTGATAGGGGCTCTAACCAGGGTGCTTTGCTGCCCACTCACGTCTGCAGCAGTCTTTTCAGACTGTTCCAGTTTCTCCGGGGCATCTTTGAGGGCCTCAGAGTATTTGTCCAGCTCATCTTCAGTCCCCTTCAGGTTCTTCTGCAGGCTCAGCAGCTCGTCTTCCAGCTAGAGCAGGACAGATGTTTGTTAGTTAATAGTACACACTCACTCACTCACTCACTCACTCACTCACTCACTCACTCACTCACTCACTCACTCACTCACTCACTCACTCACTCACTCACTCACTCACTCACTCACTCACTCACTCACTCACTCACTCACTCACACACACACACACACACAAAAACACACACAAACATTCACATACACACACATTAGCTCTCCTCCACGCAGACACACACAAACAGTGGTGTCTTTTCTTCTTTCAGTATATTAGCAGTATATAAGTTATATCATCTTGCTTTATATTTATATCATGATAACTCTTATTATATTATGATAACTCTTATTATATCACAGTATTACCAAAGTTAAAGGAGAAAGTCTCTTGAAGGAATCTTCACATTACCGCAGGCATTTAGCCTTGATGTCAACTTAAGGTTTTTATTATCATCATCATATGTTGTCGTTCTTGTTTATCTTCTTTTATTAATTAATAAAATGCATACTGGATAGATTGTATTTCAAATTATCAATAAGAAAATATGTTGGTATGGGTGGGATTGTGTATACTTTGTTCAGTTTTGTGCTTCAGCTACGCATCTAGCTGTATCAAATTCCTCAAAGCCTCAAATAAAAGACAGTGAGTTTTCATATACCAGGAGCTTTAACGACTTGTCTGTGTTCAGTGGGATTTACAGGACCAATGTATCTACCCGAATCCATCTTGATATTCAAGGGAGGACCTATTTAGCAGCCCTCCCTATGGGTACCGATGTTGCACCTCTATCATTGGATGGTAAAACGTTAGAGAGGAAAATGAATGCCTATAAAATTATAACAACTCTGCAGATGGATTGATCGTCTGCTCAAGGCAACAGTGATGAGATCATAAGTAATGTGCATGGTAACTTCCCTGGGGTGTTGAAAGCGGTGTTCATTTTATGCGGAGCCTGCACAGACACTAAGTAGTCCCTAATCAGAGTTCCCCTCCCTAATCAGAGTTCCCCTCTGTGCCTGTGGGGCTCTGAAGTGCTCCTGATAATCCCACTGGATTCCACACGGCCTTGCTCTACTGTTGTCTAAAAATACAGCTGCTATCCTCGGTTGACACTGTGTTCTCTCAGGCAATGGAGACACCTGTCAGGCACTTGGATGGACTCCCTTACAGACGCCCTTGGTCTACCAGTGGCCCCCAGCCAGGCTCCTCTACTCCAGCCATACCTCTCCAGAGCCCCATCACAAAACTCCAAACTCGGGGTGAATAGGCTCTGGGCCCTGGGTCTATCTTCATGGCTGTGGACCATCCATCAAGACGACACTGCATCCAGCACCTATTTATCCTTTTTTAAATACATGTTTTCAGTTGGCATCAGTTTAGTCCAAGCCTGGGAGATATAGTACTCAGATCATCATGAATATTTGGAATATATAACTAAAGCCATACACGGAGGTTATACTGTATATGCATCAGCTGATGGCTATGTTTTATTGCTCTTGTCAAGTCCCAGTGGTACTGTGTGTTGTCCATCGAAGGAGTTGCCATCCTGTCCTCTTTCCCTCCCAAGGCTGCTGTGGGCTGTTGGGAATTTTTCCTCATAGGTCATCGTCTTCATCTTTCATGAGTCCATGAGTTATTTGTTGATTTAACCCAACCTAAACACTTTCACACTGAGCTATGCACTGGCCAGCTGCAGCCATTACAGGCATATGCACACTGGATCAACTTTGATTATTTCATCTTTCATCAACTTTGATTGACTTGGTCTTACATATTCTATTAAAATTCACTAACAATACATTTACTAACACTGTAAATATTTGATTTAGGTCCACACTTGAATCAAACATATTTGCATTAGATTAATTAAATGAACTGTGTGATGTGTTTATACCTCATTTGCGTCTGGTATGGAACAAATATTTAGATTGGCTTACAGAGTCTAGAGCAGTATGAGACAACATCAGAGCCTGTACATGGTTTGAATTTAAGCGTCATCATCATCCAACTCGGATATCTCTTGTTGCGCTTTAAACTCATCTATTTTAATGAACATACCTTTCGATTAAATCCTTCACTTTATCCTTCTGTAACTGTCTAAGTGCCATTTTACTTTGTTAACTGAATTATGTTTTACAGATCCATCGGCATGTCTCTTTCTCAACTCACCTGCTTGCACTTGTCCTCTGCTGCCTACTTGTCGGTCTCGGCCCCATCTGCGCGGTCAATGGTGTTCTCCTTGTCCATCTTCAGAATTTGCATCTTCTTCTTGATGGCCTCCATGGTTCCTGGTTAGAGTGCGCTCACTGAGAAGAGAAATGTAGCTGAGAAAGTTGTTACCCCTGCGGTTTGAGATGGAGCCTGTCCTGTGCAGTAATGGAGCAACCTCCACTAGATCCTGAGTCCACAAGTCAGAGGGCTAGAGAAACAGACAGAGGTAGAGAAAGAGGGAGAGCGATGGCGTGAGAGTCAGAGGGAGCTGACTGCTGTCAATGCTTTAAACTCCCAACCAAACCTGAGTGTAGTCTCCAATGCTTCCCTCTCCCTTCCTCCCTCCCTCCATCCCTCCATCCATCCCTCCACTCACCACTCTGCCCCCCTTACCACCACCCAATCAAACCACTCATACGAGGCCTTTCTAAGGAATGACTTGGACCACTGTAAACACTCACTTACACAGCAGCTCTCAGCCGATCTCCTTATTTGGGTTGCTATGTTTTCACAGAAAAAAGACAGATCAGACAGGAGAGAGAAACACAGGGCCTAATTCCACATTTAACCCTGTGGATGGAAGAGTTGACATATGACGCTTAACACACCTCTTGTCCTGCTCAAGAATAGGTTTGGCTCTGTTATGGGTGAGCCATAGAGAGAGAGAGAGAGAGAGAGTTATCAAGTTGTGATTGCTTGGTGAAGATGTATGTGGTCTGTTGTTGGATGGTCAGAGGACAGATAATTAATTTGCATTGATTAAGTTTCCCCTCATCAAACTTATATTAGTGGGAATTCCAAGGTTTTGAGGTTTGGATGAGGGGATCAGATGTCTTGTTGAGGGGAGAGAATGGAGAAAAATGTCTGCCATTGAAATAGATATACGGAAATACAGTGGGGAGAACAAGTATTTGATACACTGCCGATTTTGCAGGTTTTCCTACTTACAAAGCATGTAGAGGTCTGTAATTTTTATCATAGGTACACTTCAACTGTGAAAGACGGAATCTAAAACAAAAATCCAGAAAATCACATTGTATGATTTTTAAGTAATTAATTTGCATTTTATTGCATGACATAAGTATTTGATACATCAGAAAAGCAGAACTTAATATTTGATACAATTAATATTTGGTGCAATTACAGAGATCATACGTTTCCTGTAGTTCTATACCAGGTTTGCACACACTGCAGCAGGGATTTTGGCCCACTCCTCCATACAGATCCTTCAGGTTTCGGGGCTGTCGCTGGGAAATACGGATTTTCAGCTCCCTCCAAAGATTTTCTATTGGGTTCAGGTCTGGAGACTGGCTAGGCCACTCCAGGACCTTGAGATGCTTCTTACGGAGCCACTCCTTAGTTGCCCTGGCTGTGTGTTTCGGGTCATTGTCATGCTGGAAGACCCAGCCACGACCCATCTTCAATGCTCTTACTGAGGGAAGGAGGTTGTTGGCCAAGATCTCGCAATACATGGCCCCATCCATCCTCCCCTCAATACGGTGCGGTCGTCCTGTCCCCTTTGCAGAAAAGCATCCCCAAAGAATGATGTTTCCACCTCCATGCTTCACGGTTGGGATGGTGTTCTTGGGGTTGTACTCATCCGTCTTCTTCCTCCAAACACGGCGAGTGGAGTTTAGACCAAAAAGCTCTATTTTTGTCTCATCAGACCACATGACCTTCTCCCATTCCTCCTCTGGATCATCCAGATGGTCATTGGCAAACTTCAGACGGGCCTGGACATGCGCTGGCTTGAGCAGGGGGACCTTGCGTGCGCTGCAGGATTTTAATCCATGACGGCATAGTGTGTTACTAATGGTTTTCTTTGAGACTGTGGTCCCAGCTCTCTTCAGGTCATTGACCAGGTCCTGCCGTGTAGTTCTGGGCTGATCCCTCACCTTCCTCATGATCATTGATGCCCCACGAGGTGAGATCTTGCATGGTGCCCCAGACCAAGGGAGATTGACCGTCATCTTGAACTTCTTCCATTTTCTAATAATTGCATCAACAGTTGTTGCCTTCTCACCAAGCTGCTTGCCTATTGTCCTGTAGCCCATCCCAGCCTTGTGCAGGTCTACAATTTTATCCCTGATGTCCTTACACAGCTCTCTGGTCTTGGCCATTGTGGAGAGGTTGGAGTCTGTTTGATTGAGTGTGTGGACAGGTGTCTTTTATACAGGTAACAAGTTCAAATAGGTGCAGTTAATACAGGTAATGAGTGGAGAACAGGAGGGCTTCTTAAAGAAAAACTAACAGGTCTGTGAGAGCCGGAATTCTTACTGGTTGGTAGGTGATCAAATTCTTATGTCATGCAATAAAATGCAAATTAATTATTTAAAAATCGTACAATGTGGTTTTCTGGATTTTTGTTTTAGATTCCTTCTCTCACAGTTGAAGTGTACCTATGATAAAAATTACAGACCTCTACATGCTTTGTAAGTAGGAACACCTGCAAAATCGGCAGTGTATCAAATACTTGTTCTCCCCACTGTAAATCTGATTCTTATTATGGATTGACATAGATCTACTGTACTGGAGTATTAAACGTGGACAAATTGAGCATTCTGCTACCAAACACCAACCTCTGAAAGATTTTGCTTTGATTTCTGTACACCTGATATTTGAGTTGGAGAGTGAGGGGTGAAAAGTCACAGAGAGCCAGGGTTATTGAGAACTGTGGAGAGGTTTTGTCATAGGTGTTCCCCCTAAACCTGGACCCACAGCCTGTCTGTCGTCACAGTTTAGTAGCATACCAGCTGCACAACAACTGTCTATCAATAAAGGTCATTGCCCATTGGCTAGCTGTGGTAAACCACTACAGCAACAGCCTTTTATCCATTGACTTTGCATCTTGACACATGCCAACCAATTTCTAGTGAGGAACCTGATCTGATTCATAAGATCAGTGCTTTCACTATCAGGTGTGCCAAAGGCATCCTACCTGCCCCAACTAGCCTCATTCATGGAGCAACATTGTTTACAGACACATCAGCTGCTATGACTTGAGTGACACTGAGGTGCAAAGCTTCCATAGACCAATCGTACATATTTCCTGGGCAGTGCGAAGGGAGTTGGCCCGGAAAAGCTCACTGGGGATGAAGTGAAAAATGTCACACCATGTGCCATCCAGCCCGCCTGTCAACCCAGGCTAACGGCTTTATTGTAGAGGAATAAGTAGTTCAAATCCATAAGCATCTGGCAAAGACCATCTGGCAAAGACCATTTGATGATAGGCTGATATGATGATAAAACAGATTTATAGGGAACAAGTCATTTCTATTGTTGCATGTAAGCACTGTAAGCCAGTGTGATTAAAGGTATCCCCCCTAAGAAAACAAGTACTTATGCTCAGAGGGTCTTATCAAAACAAATCTCATCCACTAAGGAATGAGATTTGAGGAATCCAAATCCATAAGGAATTCTGAATTTATCTCGTAGTGTTTTCGTGCTTTTCTTTGTTGTGGCATTTTCTCCTCTTAAGAATAAGACATTGCACTGTTGTTCGGTTCACACTGCATTTCTGCATGGATGGATGCCACTGGGATTTCCCAACTCCGGAGCCGATTTCTGAATGTGGGTTGAGAACTAGAAGGATCACATATCATAGCTATTAAAATATGTGTTACAACTGGCTTCCTCTGTCCCATCCCTGTCTGTCTCCTCTCTATGAATAGACCTGAATTCAGACAGGCAATTTGATGGACACTATTGAGCTGGCACCAAATACAGTGCCTTCCGAAAATGTATTGATACCCCTTGACTTATTCCACATTTTGTTGTGTTACAGCCTGAATTAAACATTTATTAAATATATTTTTCTCTCTCACCCATCTACACACAATACCCAATAACAAGAAAGTGAAAACATGTTTGTACAAATATTTGCAAATTAATTGAAAATGAAATACAGAAATATCTAATTTACATAAGTATTCACACCACTCAGTCAATACTTTGTAGAATCACGCTTGGCAGCGATTACAGCTGTGAGTCTTTCCGAGTAAGTCTCTAAGCTTTAGATTTGGCCTTGTGTTTTAGGTTATTGTCCTGCTGAAAGGTGAATTTATCTCCCAGTGTCTGGTGGAAAGAAGACTCCTCTACGATCCTCCATTACATTTCTTTTTTTTATCCTGAAAAGCTCCCCAGTCCTTAACGATTACAAGCATATCCATAACATGATGCCGCCACCACTATGCTTGAAAATTTGGAGAGGGGCACTCAGTAATGTGTTGTATTGGATTTGCCCCCGAACATAACACTTTGTCTTCAGGACAAAAAGTGAATTGCTTTGCCACATTCTTGCTGTATTACTTTAGTGCCTTTTGAATGTTTTGGAATATTTTTTCTGTACAGGCTTCCTTCTTTTCACTTGGTCAATTGGGTTAGTATTGTGGGGTAACTACAATGTTGTTGATCCATGCTCAGTTTTCTCCTATCACAGCCATTGAGCTCTGTAACTGTTTAAAGTCAGCATTGGCCTCTGTGAAATCCCTGATCGGTTTCCTTCCTCTCCGGCAACTGAATTAGGAAGGACGCCTGTATCTTTGTAGTGACTGGGTGTATTGATACACCATCCAAAGTGTAATTAATAACTTCACCATGCTCAAAGGGATATTAAATGTCTGTTGTTTTTGTTACCATCTACCAATAGGTGCCCTTATTTGCGAGGCATTAGAAAACCTCCCTGGTCTTTGTGGTTGAATCTGTATTTGAAATGTACTGCTCGACTGAGGGACCTTACAGATAATTGTATGTGTGGGGTACAGAGATGAGGTAGTCATTTAAAAATCATATTAAAACTCCCTAAGGTCAATAATTAGCATAATACTGTCAGTTTAAACTAGAGATATCTGTTTTTGCATTGGATGCGTCTCAATACACCGCATCCGCTTATGTCGCACTTCCGCATCTGCGGTGAAAGGTGACAGAGCTAGAGTGGTGTTTGTTAGACTATGAGACATCCCGAAAATCGGTCTTTTCACAAAATCGTCTATAGCTTCCAAACTATTATGACCCCTCTGTGGAAAGGTGAGACTCTCATGAACACGTACACTACCGTTCCAAGGTTTGGGGTCACTTAGAAATGTCCTTGTTTTCTTGGCAATTTCTCACATGGAATAGCCTTCATTTCTCAGAACAAGAATAGACTGACGAGTTTCAGAAGAAAGTTCTTTGTTTCTGGCCATTTTGAGCCTGTAATCGAACCCACAAATGCTGATGCTCCAGATACTCAACTAGTCTAAAGAAGGCCAATTTTATTGCTTCTTTAATCAGCGCAACAGTTTTCAGCTTTGCTAACATAATTGCAAAAGGGTTTATTAATGATCAATTAGCCTTTTAAAATGATAAACTTGGTATAGCTAACACATTGTGCCATTGGAACACAGGAATGATGGTTGCTGATAATGGGCCTCTGTACACCTATGTAGATATTCCATTAAAAATCAGCCGTTTCCAGCAACAATAGTCATTTACAACATTAACAATGTCTACACTGTATTTATGAGACTTGTTAAGCACATTTTTACTCCTGAACTTATTTAGGCTGGCCATAACAAAGGGGTTGAATACTTATTCCACTTTGACATTATGGGGTATTGTGTGTAGGCCAGTGACAAATGTAATCAATTTTAAATTCAAGCTGTAACACAACAAAATGTGGAAAACGTAAAAGGTTATGAATACTTTTTGAAGGCACTGTAGGTTGATGGGGCATCAGAACACTGATTCCAGAGATCAGAAATACTTCTGAATACTTCACCATGTTCCCTCTCTCAGCCTATGTGGCAGAAACTCTGGAGCATCATTTAGTGCTGTTAATATGCTCTCCCACCATTCCAGATGTAGTGCTTTTAATATGCTCTCCCACAGTTCCAGGCCCGCTCAGAAGAGAAGTCACAGAAATTATTCAAAAGAGGTTAGACCAATATGAATAGAGTTTGAATAGCTGGTACTAGTGTATTGTTCTGATTTATAACCATTAATTATACTGGTCTGGTGTAAGTAAGGGGTATGTGTGTAGGAAATGGGGGAGTTGTGACAGAATTTATGGATATTAATTCTGGCATTGATTAGGAATCTGCACAGGCTCTTAAACGTACATTTGTTTTTATCATTATATCTGCTGATCTTTTTCTCTCTTAAGAGGAAAGGAATCCTACTCCTACCATACCATATGATTTTATGACTGGTAAACCTATATGAACATGTTAATCAGCACGATTCATGGTTTAAACAATGAATGACAATGTAGCTACACTTCTCTCAATTTTTTAAAAAGTCATAATTTCTTCCTTATCATTATGGCTCTCACTCTCTCCCAGTCATAGAAATTAAAGCTCACTACACCTCCAGTTCCATTCATCACCTTGTAATCCATCTTATCCCTCTCTCTGACTCTTGCTTTGGCAATGTAAACATATGTTTCCCATGCCAATAAAGCCCTGTGAAATGAATTGAATTGAATTGACTTGAATTGAGAGAGAGAGAGAGAGAGAGAGAGAAAGAAAGAAAGATAGAGAGAGAGACAGAGAGAGAGAGAGAGAGAGAGAGAGAGCGAGAGAGAGAGTGGAAATAAGTTTCCACCTCATTTTGTGGGAAGTGTGCACATAGCCTGTCTTCTCTTGAGAGCCAGGTCTGCCTACGGGGGCCTTTCTCAATAGCAAGGCTATGCTCACAGAGTCTGTACATAGTCAAAGCTTTCCTTAAGTTTGGGTCAGTCACAGTGGTCATGTATTCTGCCACTATGTACTCTCTGTTTAGGGCCAAATAGCATTCTAGTTTGCTCAGTTTTTTTTGTTAATTCTTTCCAATTCAGAGAGTACACAGTGGCATAATACCGGATCACTGTGACTGACCCAAACTTAAGGAAAGCCCTTCCTAACCTCCTGCCAAATGTATGACCATATTAGAGACACATATTTCCCTCAGATTACACAGATCCACAAATAATTTGAAAACAAACCCAATTTTGATAAACTCCCATATCTATTGGGTGAAATACCAGTGTGCCATCACAGCAGCAAGATTTGTGACCTGTTGCCACAAGAAAAGGGCAACCAGTGAAGAACAAACACCATTGTAAATACAACCCATATTTATGTTTATTTATTTTCCCATTTGTACTTTAACTATTTGCACATTGTTACAACACTGTATAAATACATAATATGACATTTGAAATGTCTTTATTCTTTTGGAACTTCTGAGTGGAATGTTTACTGTTCATTTTTGCTGTTTACTATCTACTTCACTTGCTTTGGCAATGTTAACATATGTTTCCCATGCCAATAAAGCCCTTAAATTGAATTGAAATTGAATTGAAAGAAAGAGTGAGCAAGAGAGAAAGAGTGAAAGAGTGAAAGAGAAAGAGATTTAATGTTTCAATATGCCTAGCACTTGAAGTACTCTCTGTCTCCATGGTGGGCTGAGGAAAACGTTTTTCTTCACTCACACAGTGCTGTCCGCTGGAGTAATAAAGGCCAGGTTCACTAAATGTTTTCCTATTATTTTTTTTTTGATTTATCAGGGGATGCTGCAGCAGCTTCAGCACCCCTACTTCCTGCGGCTATGTCTCTCTCTCTCTCTCTCTCTCTCTCTCTCTCTCTCTCTCTCTCTCTCTCTCTCTCTCTCTCTCTCTCTCTCTCTCTCTCTTTCTCTTCATTTCATAGGGCCACACATACATCTGGCTTTGTGGGGACTGTGCTCTACTCCGCCTAGAACAGGAAAGAAACCAGAAGTGAACATGTGTTTGTGTGTGTGTGTGTGTGTGTGTGTGTGTTTGTGTGTGTGTGTGTGTGTGTGTGTGTAAGAGGGAGTAGCAGAGTGTAGTAGCAGAGTGGAGTAGCCAGGGAGGGAGAACCAGAGAGAGAGAGAGAGAGAGGGGGGAGGAGGGGCAGGTCCAGGTCCTCAGTTCCACAGGCGGAGAGAGGAAAGTCCTCCCACAGGAAACCACAGCTCAACTAGGCATGGCCTTTTAAGGTAAAAAACTCCCCAAAAAGCTGGTCAACTGGGGAATAGAGGTAAGATATAGCTGGATTTAAAGCTACAGAGTCACAGTGAAAGTGAGGGCAGAGTGTATTACTGAGGGAGAAAACAGGGTTTGGACTGTAACACTGCTACTGTGAACATGGTAGTCAGAAAGTTTGTTTAGCGTAGATAAGATACTCTTAAAGACCAAAAATGTAAATGTTAGTTAAATAGCAGACGATAGCCAAGTAGAACACCAGTAGCATTTGCCTACTTTCTCTTGTTGTCCTTGGTGAAGATACTGTACCTAGTTTACAGCTGTTTGAGTTGGTTCATGTCATAGTCTCCTATAGTAATATCTGCAAAAACACTACAGTAAATACTACAGTATACTACAGACCGCAAAAACACTACTTTTTAAACTATAATATTACTACATTATTCATACTATAGTAAACTATAGTAAGCATTTATGTGCAGAGCATACATGACGCTCAGACATTTTTGTATCTTTATTTTGTAATATAAGCCAATGAGCTTTGGCACTGAGGACGTATTCTAAACATTCTTCTCTGTGTCGTCCTCTCCAAACGTTTACAGTGCTGTATGACTCACAGGCAGCAGTGTGGGAAAGAGATCAGGCAGAGGCAGGTCAGGGAGCCCAGCTCTTGACCATGGGAAACGTGTCATAATTACAAAGGGAGAGTAAACATGAAATGTGTCTATAAAACACAGTTGATCACTGAAAAAAAACATCAAATAGGACCCTTGTGTCTGTTTTGCATCCATTTTCGCCTTTTGGCCTCAATTGACCAGCGATTTGCCTCCAGGACTTGTTTCATCAATAATAGTTATGCTCCATGCCCTCTCTATTCTGACTAGAGTTATACTGTGAGAGCTGTGTTCATGGTACTGCCACGAGGTCACAATAACACGGATAACTCAATTCTGACTCGTTCTTTATTGCTCTTTCTGTCAGTGGATCACGTCATCATGTAGGCACCCTACAGGGCAGTAAAAGCTTTTGGGAAGAGGGCAGTCTTTCTCCATACAAAGAGCTAGCTGTATCAGTCTACATTTTACTGCTGAATCATCATATCCTGTCATGTCCTGCACTGTTATCCTTCCTTTTCGTTTGCCTCCTCCTCTGGCTGTTCAAAGAGACTGGGTATAAATAAATAGTGCATCATATTTACAATGTTTATCAATTAATTACATTCATTCATAAATGGCTGCCACAAGTGGCACAAAGGCTGGGGGTTGAAACGGAAGGAGAGTAAATATAAGCCTTTGTCCGTAGGAAAATTTGAGTAGTAACATGGATGAGACGTGAGTGAGATCAAGCCAACAGAATGTTTGTGCACAACAAATTATCCAGTGTTAAATTAAGCCTTATTTGCATATTTCCCAGGTTGCATTTCGAGTGAATTATTGCATTCAGTCATTTTCAGTTCTTTAGCCTTCACTAGGTGAACTCCTAAGCGAATATGTTATCATAAAGACCTTATTTTGAGGCCCTTGTTTAACCCAATAGTGGCCTGAAAATCATGGTTTACAGGCCACATCAGGCCTGCAAGTCACATTATGCTGTTTTGCAAAGTGATGTGTAATTCCTATTGGAATCCAGCCAAAGTGGAGAAATCCAACATTTGTCATTTGTATTCACACGCAACCTGCATTCATAATGACTGCCAGAATGTGGAAAAATAAGATATGAGACTACCTAAAGCGTCTAAACGAGAACAACCATTTCATTAATACCTGTACTCTTAACACTGAGTTCCTGTCTATCTTGCGATTTATAATGCTGTGGAACCCTCTAGTGGTTTGTATTCAGAGGAACATTGTCTTCAAGTAACAGATTGGATTAATTTCGAAAACATTGATGTTATTATTTTTGAGTAGGAAAATATCAATTAATCAGTCAATGTACATGCAAAAACATATATACTACATGACTAAAAGTATGCGGATACCTGCTTGAGGTCGGGCGCTGATGTTGGGAGATTAGGCCTGGCTCACAGTCAGTGTTCCAATTCATCCCAAAGGTGTTCGATTGAGGTCAGGGCTCTGTGCAGGCCAGTCAAGTTCTTCCACACCGATCTTGACAAACCATTTCTGTATGGACCTCACTTTGTGCACAGGGGCATTGTCATGCTGAAACAGGAAAGAGCCTTCCCAAAACTGTTGCCACAAAGTTGGTTGCATAGAATCATTGAGAATGTCATTGTATTATGTAGCATTAAGATTTCCCTTCACTGGAACTAAGGGGCCTAGCCCGAACCATGGAAAACATTCCCAGACCATTATTCCTCCTCCACCAAACTTTACAGTTGGCACTATGCATTGTGGCAGGTAGTGTTCTCCTGGCATCCACTAATCCTAGATTCGTCCGTCGGACTGCCAGATGGTGAAGCTTGATTCATCACTCCAGAGAACGCATTTCCACTGCTCCAGAGTCCAATGGCGGCGAGCTTTACACCACTCCAGCCGACGCTTGGCATTGCACATGTGATCTTAGGCTTGTGTGCGGCTGCTCGGCCATGAAAAGGCAAAAGGGGATACTAGTCAGTTGTACAACTGAATGCATTCAACTGAAATGTGTCTTCCGCATTTAAACCCATTTCATGAAGCTCCCGACGAGCAGTTCTTGTGCTGACGTTGCTTCCAGAGGCAGTTTGGAACTCGGTAGCGAACTTGTGTGGCCTACCACTTCACGGCTGAGCCGTTGTTGCTCCTAGACATTTCCACTTTACAATAACAGCACTTACAGTTGACCGGGGCAGCTCTAGCAGGGCAGAAATTGTATTAATTTACTTGTTTGATGAATATGACGGTGCCACATTGAAATTCACTGAGCTCTTCAGTAACGCCATTCTACTGCTAATGTTTGTCTATGGAGATTGCATGGCTATGTGCTCAATACTATATACCTGTCAGCAACGGGTGTAGCTGAAATAGCCAAATCCATAAATCTAAATAAATAAAATATAAATATAGGACCAAACACACATTACGACAAGAGACTAAACAACACTACCAAAAGAGATACCTAAGACAACAACATAGCAAGGCAGCAACACATGACAACACAGCATGGTAGCAACATAACATGATAACAACATGGTAGCAACACAACATGGTAGCAGGCAGCCACAACTGCCAGTAAGAGTGTCCATGATTGAGTCTTTGAATGAAGAGATGGAGATAAAATATAGTGTATTTCACATATGGAAATGCGAATTCACATGTGAAACTGCAAATTTGACTTGTTTTATTTTTTTAAGGGCTCTGACACACACAGTGAGTGGTAGTGCTGAGGTTGTCTGGGTATTACACTTAAGAGCCCAGGAACAATGCATGATGATATCGGCCTGCCATTCCACTGATAGACCAGCAGCAGCCAGAGTAGCCATGTAGCCCAGGTAGACTGGGTACATGGACACAGGTCACTGTGTGAGTAATCAACACTTTGACTGAAGTGTGCAGATAGCATTTAGGAGAGGAGGCCGTCAGAATTAATCACTGTCCTAAGACTTATAATTCAATCAAACTCGCAATGCGGCAACATAAAACTGTAGAAAAATTATGTTGCTTGATTCATAGTAAGAAGGCATGTTTTAGGAAAAGTAATTACAGATTTAGAGTTCTTTGCAGTCAAAACTGACACACATAGACTAGATCAGTCTTTTCATCATTAGTTCCAGGGTTATATCTTGCTGTGTGAGAGAGTTTATCTGAGTTCATCAGTCTGTATAAATTCTCTGGAAGCTGAAACACACAGAATCCAGGGAGGGTCCTGACCTTTTAACTAGGCAAGTCAGTTAAGAACAAATTCTTATTTACAATGACAGCCTACCCCGGCCAAACCCGAACGACGCTGGGCCAATTGTGCGCCGCCCTATGGGACTCCCAATCACGGCCGGATGTGATACAGCCTGGATTCGAACCAGGGACTGTCCTATCTATGCTGAATGCTGAACACACAGGTGAAAGGGTATGGGGCTAATTACCCAGTGTGCTACAGTAGGATGAGAGTCAGTCTTTTATGGCGCTGTGGGTCTGAGTCACAGAGGGATACATAACATAGAGCTCATGTTCACCCCACAGTCATTTGAACCTCAGCACTCAAAAGCCATTTCCTAGCTTTGCAATTGTACATTATTCACATTCTCTTATGTCAGCATTTGGATTTAAAAAATCCATGCACAGCAATACTAACTGTAATACTGTATATTACAGTTAGTATTAGTGTGCTTTCCTTTCTGGCCCCTATGGCCAACTCTATTACTTTAACCATGACTCTAACAGATCAGAGGATTGTGTGTGTTTGTCTGTGTGCACAATGGTAGCAACTGTCTGTCTCTGCATCACTGGGATTCTGTGAAGATTACAGCCCCACTTAACGACTGTGGTGACAGCAATAAATAGACGTCTCTTGTCCTCAGCATTCCACACGCACACAAAGAAACAACGACATTGTACAGTAGCTAGTTCCAAATCAGACCTTGCCCTTAGGTACAAATCCAAACCTGAACCATTGAGAAAAAAATGATGGACTATAGATCAGTTTCTAGCAGCAACGTCATCCTAATCCATCATAACAAGGATAACATGGATAAGAACAGCCCTTAGCCATGGTATATTAGCCATATACCACACCCCCTTGGGCCTTATTGCTTAATTATACCTGTACTCTTAACATTGAGTTCCTGTCTATCTTGTGATTTATAATGCTGTGGAACCCTCTAGTGGTTTATGTTCAGAGGAACAGTGTCTTCAATTCTAAACGCTTCACATCTCATCATTAGGGTCCCATTCCCAATGTGTTTAAACAAAAATGGTGACAAATTATGTATGTTTATTATTAATGATGATTTCTGAACGAAACACCCATCTTTAGATGTATTGATGTCTTAAAAACTAAACTACATTGTGAGACAGCAAACACAATTTTGGTGAAAGGCTATTGGAAAGCATTAGGCACAAAAAGGAAGCAAATTGGCCGAAATGGGGAGGGACTACCTGAACTTGTCTGGGCAAAACGTTTTCCGTTGCAAAACATTTTGCTACGGTTTGTTCAATGTGTGCTAATGAATACACCTCTGATCTTCTGGAGAACCCCACAACCTACAAAATCCAGCAGAGGGTGCAATAGTACTGCGCATAAGAGTAGAGATTGAAAAGTATGAAATGCATTTATTTTACAACGTAAATTGTCCACTTCTCCAAGAGTTTAGAACTATTCAAATTGCCTGTGAGCTTCGGTATGATAGGCTTCCTTCACAGCAGGAACCATTCAACTAAGGAAAGTCACTCTAAATAAGAGTATCTCCTAAATGACTAAATGTAAACCTAGGCAGGATATCAAAAACTTTTGTTTATCTCTTCACTTCCGTGAGTGAACTTTGGTTACGGGTCAGAAACAAAATTCAAAACAGACTCACTTACATAGAAAATGATCCAATAAGATGCACTTTCCTTAGAACTCAGTACTTAAATTGCGTCAGAACCTTTAACAGATGTGGATTCTTCTTTTACTGAGTCATTAACTAATTTTTATCGAGGACTGTCTGAGCTCTGATGGCTCCCTGTGTGCAAAACCATTAGCAAAGTATTCAATAGAAATTCCTATAGCCACGCCATACACACACACCGTGGTCAAACAGCGGCTATATAGCCCCTCAAACAGAACAAATGTACCTGTCGGGCGTATTTTCCATTTGCATCTATCCCATTCCTGGAAACCAATTGCGACGTGTTCGTTTGTAACAGTATCCATTTTTTCCCCCTATGATGTAGTGTTAGGCCACCTATTTCAACAATTTCTCTTCCTAAAATTTATTTTCAATTTAACCCTAACCTTAACCCTAACCTGCTAACCTTATGCCTAACCATAAGCTTAAATGAAGACCAAAAAGTTAATTTTCATTAATCTTTATGATTTACGATATAGGCAATGTTGCCTTTGTGGCTGTGGCAACAGGTGGAAACCATAGTGTTATGCTACGATTGAGACCCAGATTTCTTCCTGGTCAAGTCATCAAAAAGTCCTAGCCCTAATTATGACTGGTCCAAACTGAGGTGCGAGACACATCTGTATCGCCACGGTTACGGGGCACATGAACAGCATCCACAAGCCAGAGGATGAGAAGGAGGAGGTGAAGAGAGGAGGAGGAGGAGTTAAAGAGGAGAGGGGCCAACCAAAGGCCTCCCTCTGTAGATAGGTCAGGACACTCCCTGGACAGAAGAAAGAAAGTACAGCTGTGACAACATCTTTATTATCAATTCAAGCTCAGCTAAATAACTGGAGCTCTGGGGAGGAAGCATTCAGGACCATAAAGGAAACTGTCTATGTGGTACCACAAGGAGCCTGTGTCTGTGGTACAACAAGGAGCCTGTGTCTGTGGTACAACAAGGAGACTGTCTCTGTGGTACAACAAGGAGACTGTCTCTGTGGTACAACAAGGAGACTGTCTCTGTGGTACAACAAGGAGACTGTCTCTGTGGTACATCAAGGAGACTGTCTCTGTGGTACATCAAGGAGACTGTCTCTGTGGTACAACAAGGAGACTGTCTCTGTGGTACATCAAGGAGACTGTCTCTGTGGTACATCAAGGAGACTGTCTCTGTGGTACATCAAGGAGACTGTCTCTGTGGTACAACAAGAGAAAGAGGAAAGAGACGTGATGAAATTGATCGACAAGGCTGATCGCCAAGAACAATAAAAGAAGCCCCAACAAACACATACATATACAGTATATTCACACACATATGTACACTCTTAAAAAACACCCCTAAACTGACTTGTCCCCATAGGAGAGTCCTTTGAAGAACCCTTTTTGGTTCCAGGTAGAACCCTTATTGTTCCAAGAAGAACAGTTCCAAGCAGAACTCTTGTCACAGAGGGTTCTACATGGAACCCAAAAGGGTTTTACCCATGGAGCCAAAAAGGGTTCTCCTATGGGGAAAGCCGAAGAACCCTTTTTTCTAAGAGTGTACACTGTACACACACTGACTGATTGAATCAACGTGGAATTCTCATTGGATTTGCAAAAAGTAATCAACGTAAGGGCAGTTAGTAATTGTTTCACTGACGTCTATGCCCAGTGGGTAGTAAATATATGCCTGCACACAGGTTTGCTCCAACGCACAATCGCAAATACACCCAAGTAAACACATACTGTATATGTATGTGCATGTAACAACACACGAATATGTAAGTATGTGAAATTGGGCAGTTCTATGCCAGGATGGCCAAAATATATTTATGATGTTTTGGATCTTCCTGAAATGAAATCAATAAAAAAAAGTCCTTTGGGGAATGGATGTTTGGCAAGCATTTGACATCTGTCTCCAAAATAATTATTGAGAAATAACTACTTAAAGTTGTGACATTTTGGCCTTACCCAGTCCACTACAATGATGTGTCTGTTGATGCTACAAAGCCAGTTTTGGTGTCTTCTAAAACCATGCCATGTGTTCTGCAACGAGTGGATAATCCGCCTCTACCCTCCATTCTATTGCCGAACGTGCAACCACTGGAGAATAAACTTGAGCTCCGTTCGAGACTATACTATCAACGTGATCTGAAGAACTGTAATATCCTATGTTTCTCCAAGTCGTGGCTAACAAGAACATGGAGAATACAAATCTAGCTGTTTTTTCTGTACATCGGCAGGACAGAATAGCAGTGTCAGGCAAACTCACCTGAGTTAGAATGCCTCATGATATGCTGTAGACCATACTATTTACCAAGAGAGTTTCAACTATATTTTTCGTAGCTGTCTACTTACCACCACAAACCAATGCTGGCACTAAGTCTGCACTCAATGAGCTGTATAGGGACATTAAGCAAACAACAAAATGCTCCCACAGAGGTGGCGCTCCTAGTGGCCTGTGATTTTAATGCAGGAAAACTGCATTCTACCAGCATATCATCTTTACAGCTAGTGGCGAAAAAACTCTAGATTACCTTTACTCCACACACAGAGACTCATATAAAGCTTTCACTCGCCCTCCATTTGGCAAATCTGGCCATAACTCTATCCTACTAATTTCTGCTTACAAGCTAAAACTAAAACAGGAAATACCAGTGACGCTCTCAATTTTGAAGTGATCCGATGAAGCGGATGCTAAAATACAGGACTGTTTCACTAGCACAGACTGGAATATGTTCCATCTGATTAATCCAAAGGCATTGAGGAGTTTACCACATCCGTCACTGGCTTCATTAATAAGTGCATTGACGTCGTCCCCACAGTGACTGTACCTACATATCCCAACCAGAAGCCATGGTTTACAGGCAACATCCTTACTGAGCTAAAGGCTAGAGCTGCCGCTTTCACTCTCAGACGAACCATCAAACAGGCAAGCGTCAATACAGGACTGAGATCAAATCCTTCTACACCGGCTCTGACGCTCGTCGGATGTGGCAGGGCTTGCAAACTATCACGGATTACAAAGGGAAATCCAGCCATGAGCTGCCCAGTGACGCAAGCCTACCAGATGAGCTAAATGCCTTCTATGCTCACTTCGAGGCAAGCAACACTGAACCATGCATGAAAGCACCAGCTGTTCTGGATGCCTCTGTGATCACGCTCTCCGTAGCCAATGTCAGTAAAACCTTTAAACAGGTTAACATTCACAAGGCTGCAGGGCTAGACGGATCACCAGGACACGTACTCAGAGCATGCATTGACCAGCTGTCTTCACTAACATTTTCAAACTCTCCCTGACCTAGACTGTAATACCTAAATGTTTCAAGCAGACCACCATAGTCCCTGTGCCCCAAAACGCCATGGTAACCTGTCTAAATTACTCTCGCCCCATAGCACTCACATCTGTAGCCATGAAATGCTTTGAAAGGATGGTCATGGTAACAACACATCCGCTGACCCTCAACACGGGGGGTCCCTTCAGGGGTGTGTGATTATTCCCCTCCTGTACTCCCTGTTCACCCATGACTGCATGGCCGCACACGACTCCAACACCATCATTAAGTTTTCCGACAACACGACCGTGGTAGGCCTGATCACCGTCGACAATGGACAGCCTATAGGGAGGTCAGAGACCAGGCAGTGTGGTGCCAGGACAACAACCTTTCCCTCAACGTCAGCAAGAAAAAGGATATGATCGTGGACTACAGGAAACGGAGGGCCAAGCACGCCCCAATTCACATCGACAGGGCTGTAGTGGAGTGGGTCGACAGCCAAGCTCCCTGCCATCCAGGACCTCTATACCAGCCGGTGTCAGAGGAAGGCCCTAAAAATGTTCAAAGACTCCCAAGTTATAGACTGTTCTCTCTGCTACCGCACGGCAAGCGGCACCGGAGTGCCAAGTCTGGGACCAAAAGGGTCCTGAACAGCTTCTACCCCCAACTCAAAAGACTGCTTAAGAGTTAATCATATGGCTACCATGACTATTTGCATTGACCCCCTTTTTATTTGTACTGACTGGCTTACATCGGCTCTATGCACACTCACTGGACTCACACATACTACGCTAACACTCACACGCACGCACACACACACACACACACACACACACACACACACACACACACACACATAGACACACTTTCACACTCTTTCACACTTCACATACACTGCTGCTACTCTATTTATTATCTATCCTGATTGCCTAGTCACTTTTACCCCTACCAACATGTACATATTACCTCAGTTACCTCAACTACCTTGTACCCCTGCACATTGTGTATATGTGTATTGTATATATGTGTATACTCCAATGTGTATAGTCTCGTTATTGTTATTTTATTGTGATACTATTTCTATTACTATTTATACTATTAAACTCTGCATTGTTGGGAAAGAACACATAAGTAAGAATTTAACAGTAAGGTCTACACCTGTTGTTTCCTGGCACATGTGGCAGTGTTTAGATGAAGAACACAATATCTTTATTAATTTATGGATCGTTTACAATATTTACTTAAAGATCTCAAAGCTACCCTTTTTGATTTGATTAATTTTCAGACATATTGTTTGGAACAATATACTCTTCAAACACCTCAAATTTCCAGAGTGATCTTTGTGGTACTTTTTAAGATATTACCCATTTTATACAGAGAAGATGAAATCATAGGCCATTAACCAATCACTGCCCTTCTGAATGTGAATTGCACATTCAGCAAATCACCAGCAGATGGCTTTGCCTTTGAATCTATGTGTTGGTGGTGCTCATAAAATGTATCATAACTTCAAAAGTAGCAGAGATCCCACTCCGGAAATTTGATGTACTTATATAGTACCTTTTAGCAGACACTTATCCAGAGCGACTTACAGTTAGTACATACATGTTTTGTACTGGTCCCCCATGGGAATCAAACCCACGACCCTGGTGTTGCAAGCACCATGCTCTACTATCTGAGCTACACAGGACTAGTACATTGTTTAAAAAACAAACAAAACAAAAAAACAATAATAACATAAAAAAGAGATAAATTAATATAAATAAATGGTATTCTTAATCTAAACACTCATATTTCAGAACCCACGGTAAGATTTCAGATGACATCAACATGGGCTTCGTAGCATCTACAGACTCATCATTGTAGTCAGTGTTTTGGTTGGGCCAGTAATCCCCGAGCTGACAAGGTAAAAATCTGTCTTTCTGTCCCTGAACAAGGCAGTTAACCCACTTTTTACAGGTAAGCCGTCATTGTAAATAAGAATTTGTTCTTAACTGACTTGCCTCGATAAATAAAGGTTAAATAAAAAAATAAAAAAATGTCCCAACTTGAATTAGTTATTTCTCAATAATTACTTTGCATACAGGGGCTCCCTAGTGTCGCAGGGGTCTAAGGCACTTCATCTCAGTGCTAGAATCCAGGCTGTATCACAACCGGCTGTGTTTGGGAGTCCCATAGGGCAGCGCACAATTGGCCTAGTGTCATCTGAGTTTGGCCAGTGTAGGCCGTCATTGTAAATAAGAATTTGTTCTTAACTGACTTGCCTAGTTAAATAAAATATATAATGCAGATTTTAAAGGTATGCTGATCATCCTTCCCCCAAAGGAACTTGTTATGGATTTCATTTCAGGAAGATCCAAAACATAATGTATATGATATATAATAACTTTGGGCCATCCTGGCATGGAATTGCCCCATTGTGAAATGAGTTAGCTGAGTGCAAGTTTGGCATGCCTCTGTCCCCTGAGCCTGGGTGGACGGGTAGATGTGATGAGTTGTGAAATGCTTTTCACAGTGGAGGCTGGCTGCTGTGCATGGGGTCTGCTGGCTGGAGCTGCCTGAGATGGATTCAAGGGCCAGTCAGTTTCCTGGGTGTACACCACACATTATCCTGGTGGGTCACTCTCCATTCCCCACAGAACTGACCGACAGCAATTCCTCTTACACACACACACACACACACACAGTATTGTATAACTAGCCTTGTGGGGACACACAATTCAGTCCCATACAAAATCCTATTTTCCCTAACCCGAAACCTAACCCTAACCCGTACTCTTACCCTAACCCTAACCCTAACCCAAAAACCTAACCTTAACCCAAAAACCTAACCTTAACCCTAAACCTAACTCTAGCTCCTAACCCTAACCCTAAAACTAACACTAGCTCCTAACCCTAACCCTTAACGTAATTCTAACCATAACACTAATTCTAACCTTAACCCTAAACCCCCTAGAAACAGCATTTGACCTTGCGGGGACTAACTAGATGTCCCCAGTTGGTCCAATTGTTAGTTTAGGAACCACGTCCACACACACACACATACACACAAACACACTAATTTAATCACTTAAGGCACATTAATACATTAGCACTTTCACCCCTAAACTGACTTGAGCAGCAAAGGTGCTAGTTTTACAGTAATGCTTATGACTTCCAGTGACAGTGTAAAACAGACAGTGGAGTGGTCCTGTACACATGGAGTTGTATAGGACCTGAGCACTGAGACATGTGGAAATGAGGGAAACACTGGCCTGGGATCTGTAGAATTGAGATGAGGTTTAGTAAAAGGGCATGGAGTACCTTTGCCCTCATGAAGGTCCTCTTTGTTTTATACCAGTTACGAAGGCATGTCTCCTACACAGAGGGAACACATATGGCAAAACAGATGTGGCGTTCAGAACACACGTTTCCCCTTTCTAAGAATGTGTGTGCATTTGTATGCATGTGCCATCGGCATGTAGATTGTAGAAATAGTACTGTAGCTGTCTCACCAGTCACCAGTGTAAGTGGAATGAGGATAAGGCGGAGTGGACTTACAGAACAGTCTGGTTCTTATTAGAGGCCAAACTGGTTCCCCCCTTCAAGGCTCAATGTCCCTGCACTTTAGCTACTCTCCTTACACTATAAAGGGGAAACCATACATTTAGAGACATACACTATACACACACACACACACACACACACACACACACACACACACACACACACACACACACACACACACACACACACACACACACAGTGTTACTCAGCCTCCATACAGCACACAGCCTGAGGACAAAACATGACCATTTCCTTGCCATTGTCAGGGCGGAGGGAAGAAATAGGACAGTAATTTTCTTTCTTTCTCGCTCCAATGTTTCTTCACGTCAGTCTATTCTTGTTCTGAGAAATGAAGGCTATTCCATGCGAGAAATTGCCAAGAAACTGAAGATCTTGTACAATGCTGTGTACTACTCCCTTCACAGAACAGCGCAAACTGGCTCTAACCAGAATAGAAAGAGGAGTGGGAGGCCCCGGTGCAAAACTGAGCAAGTACATTAGTGTCTAGTTTGAGAAACAGACGCCTCACAAGTCCTCAACTGGCAGCTTCATTAAATAGTACCTGCAAAACACCAGTCTCAAGAGGCGACTCCGGGATGTTGGCCTTCTAGGGAGAGTTGCAAAGAAAAAGCCATATCTCAGATTGGCCAATAAAAAGAAAAGATTAAGATGGGCAAAAGAACACAGACACTGGACAGAGGAAGATTGGAAAAAATTGTTATGGACAGACGAATCTAAGTTTGAGGTGTTCAGATCACAAAGAAGAACATTTGTGAGACGCATACCAAATGAAAAGATGCTGGAGGAGTGTTTGACACCAAGCATGGTGGAGGCAATGTGATGGTCTGGGGGTGCTTTGGTGGTGCTAAAGTGGGAGATTTGTACAGGGTAAAAGGGATATTGAAGAAGGAAGGCTATCACTCCATTTCGCAACGCCATGCCATACCCTGTGGACAGCACTTAATTGGAGCCAATTTCCTCCTACAAGCACAGCTCCAAACTATGCAAGAACTATTTAGGAAAGAAGCAGTCAGCTGGTATTCTGTCTATAATGGAGTGGCCAGCACAGTCACCGGATCTCAACCCTATTGAGCTGTTGTGGGAGCAGCTTGACCGTATGGTACGTAACAAGTGCCCGTCAAGCCAATCCAACTTGTGGGAGGTGCTTCAGGAAGCATGGGGTGAAACCTCCTCAGATTACCTCAACAAATTGACAACTAGAATGCCAAAGGTCTGCAAGGCTGTAATTGATGCAAATGTAGGATTCTTTAAATGTAGGATTCTTTGACCAAAAAAAAGTTCGAAGGACACAATTATTATTTCAATTAAAAATCATTATTTATAACCTTATATATTTCATATATTTCCTATTCATTTTGCAGATGCTCTTATTCAGGGCGACTTACAAATTGGTGCATTCAATTTAGGATAGCCAGTGGGACAACCACATCTCCATCACAGTAAGTACATTTCTTTAAACAAGCCACTGTGAGAAAGGTCAGTGCTATCAAGGACAACCACATCTCGAGCACAATAAGTACATTTCATTCCATGGAGGGCTGAGTGTCTGCGGGTTTTTGCTCCTCCCTTGTACTTGATTGATGAATTAAGGCCACTAATTAGTAAGGAACTCCCCTCACTTGGTTGTCTAGGGTTTAATTGAATGGAAAAAACAAAAACCTGCAGACACTAGGCCCTCCAAGGAATGAGTTTGACACCCCTGTTTTAAAGGTTTAAATGGTGACTCATGTTTTTTGCATTCTAACTCAGCTGGGCTGGTCTCAAGGCCTTTAGCAGCACCTCAATATTCTCCTGTTGTGTCTAGGTCATGGTGATATGGAAATACTACAAACCCACTTTCAGATAGTCAGTATACAGTGTTTCCCAAATGATGAGTTGCGACCCACTGGAGGATCCTGGCTGAAGACAGGATCATATCTAGAAACATTGGTTTTGTTTACTTGTTACTGTAGATAGCAAGCAAAACACTTTCGGTGAGTCATGCACTCTTTGAAAAAAAAGTTGCTATCTAAAACCTAAAAGTGTTCTTTGGCTGTCCCCATAGGATAACCATTTGAAGAACCCTTTATGGTTCCAGGTAGGAACATTTTATTTCCAGGTAGAACCCAAACAGGTTCTACCTGGAACCAAAAAGGGTCCTCCTATGGGGACAGCTGAAGAACTCTTTTAGAACCCTTTTTTCTTAGAGTGTAGTGTGGAGAAGTGCTGAAACCACTGCAGTAGATCAAAGACAGTTTACACATTACACACCATAAGACCAAAGGCTATGGACATACAGCTTGGCCCACAGCTAAAGCAAAGAATAGATACAGTACAGTCCCTTCATGTGGAAACCAAAATCCTGCAGCCATACAGCACTGTACACACCTTCCTGCTGGCTTCCTCTTGAAACGTATTTGTGTTTCATCGTGCAAAAAAGTGAAGACAAGTTTTTGCTTGTTTACAGCTTTCCAACAGTGTATCCAATCTGTGAGTAATCAGATGTGGGTTTAGCGTGAGGATGATGGACACCATGGCAGTGGGGTGTTTGATGCATATCGGCTCTTTTGAAGAGGGTTGAAGAGTTCTTATAAACAATGGACTGACTGCAAACTCAGCTGGAGGACCTTTGTGAGTTTGTGTGGTGCAGAGAGAGAGAGAGAGAGAGAGAGAGAGGGACCATATGGAGCAGTATTCACTACATATAAATGTTTATAATTAAGTATTTATTACTAATGTAAATGTTAGTAATGAATGCTGACACAGCTCGTTGAACTCCTAGAAAGAGCTGCAGGCTTTTTCGACTGGAGTTTCTAGCATGGCCATGGCTGCAGTGAAACTATACAGAATAATGTCACAGAGTGATCATGTTTGTTGTTGTATGTCACACATGCTGTTTTCATGCATGCAAAGGGAACTATTTGCTCTATTCTGGATGTCCGGCTTTTTGGACACAAATGGACAGGAAATTAATCTCTTTTGTCCAGATGCTGTGAACTCACATTGAACTTTTAATTTCCTCAGCAGAACTCACAGTCAAAGCCAAGCTAATAAGAGACAAAGGACTGCATGACACCAAACAGTGATATTAGACCTGTACAGACTCCAATACGCCACCAGCTATCTGGCACTATGTTTGTCTGACTGCTTAGCTATATATCTGGCTGTCTGCTTGGTTATCTCTCTCTCTCTCTACTTTCCTGTCTGTCATGTCTGTCATGTCTGTCATGTCTGTCATGTCTGTCTGTCATGTCTGTCATGTCTGTCATGTCTGTCTGTCATGTCTGTCATGTCTGTCATGTCTGTCTGTAATGTCTGTCATGTCTGTCATGTCTGTCATGTCTGACATGTCTGTCAGTCATGTCTGTCATGTCTGTCATGTCTGTCAGTCATGTCTGTCTGTCTGTCTGTCTGTCTGTCTGTCTGTCTGTCTGTCTGTCTGTCTGTCTGTCTGTCTGTCTGTCTGTCTGTATGTATGTTCTCTCTTTCTCACTCTCTCTCTCTCTCTCGCTCTCTCTCCCTCTCAGTATTTATCCTCTCCCCGAAGTGGTTATTGGGAAATGTGGGTCTGTATGTTAATCAAACCAATGAAGAATCAAGTAGACTTATCCTCAGTGTTGTCAGGAAAGCCCAGAGGTGTGTATTGTGTATTGCACAGTCATGCTTACATTTCTGCCTTATCTTCATAATGCTTCCCCTTGGGCCAAAGACGACAACCACAGTTTATAGTCTGTCTGAGATTAGGGAGGTATAGGGAGAGCACAGCCAATAGGCATGCGTCTCCTTAATTACAATGTGTCTTCAGTCGGTTAGATATCACAGATCAAGGTTAGGCATCACTCCCATCTTAAACACTGGGTTGGGCACTTTGGTAGCCCTAAGCATCAATTCCCTTAGTTAGTCATGCACATCACCAGAGAAAATTCAAAGAAACAGCTTGCTATATTTGGAATGAGAAAGCTTAATGAATGATTACCAGAAAAAGTGTAGTTTATCAGTAGTTTATGTTTGGCCAACAATGCTGTATTTGCACTCGGAAAATACCACATCTAAATACTATATACATTCCGAAGTACAGAGTTGACATTTCTCCACAATTCTCAGGTTTACTGGTTACGAAAGATGATATGTGTAAGTTACTGTACACATTATATACACAGATCCTTTCTAAAGGTCAACTCAGATTCATATGTGGGTACTATTGTAGGGAGGGCAAAGCACAAAGCCTCCCTGATAAATAATGGATATATTCATACATGCTGCTCTGACTGTGGTTATTTTAGGTTAATACATGTTTACATGTATTATCCTAACTTGTGGTGGATCTTAGTTAAATAGCCTGTCCACTGACTACAGAACAGTTAAAATCTGTATCTCACTCTGGAGTAATATTTTTCCACTAAATCTTAGAATCTATAGAAAAACAAAATCTAAAATGGCCAAAAACCACAGTCAGAGCAGCATGTATGAACATATCCATTATTTATCAGGGAGGCTTTGTGCTTTGTTTACAGACCAATAATATTATATTATATACAATCATATTGTTCTCTCATCAAATTATGTCAAGTTGACCCTCAGGTTAATATATTATAGGTTAATTAATATTTTGCCTGATGTACCAGACAAATGTGGAGGAGAAGACAAGTGTGCACCACTCTCTGTCCAGACGTTAGTTATATACTCGCTGTTCATAAAAACAGTCATACTGTTCACACTAACTTCACACCCACACCACTGCCTCTCCAAATGTGCAATTTCAATCTCACATTTTTATTTTGTACTACATGCAAGAAAGACTAAAGTTAATATAACCTTAAAACTGTTTAGCTGCCAACATACTATATTACTTGTGTTTTAAACATCTAGTTTTCATAGTCCCATTAAATTACTTATTTATTGGAGTATGCCAACCCAGTGGGCACACACATAAATGTAATGTCTATTCCATGTTGGTTCAAGTTATTTCGTTGAAATTACATGAAAACAACGTTGATTCAACCAATGTGTGCCCAGTGGGAAGAGACTGCTTTGTGCAATTTGGTACTGCAGAAATTAACATAACGCATTGAAATATGTCCTTCTGAATTTCAACATAGAACTGGTATGCAGGCACACTGTGTGAGACAGTCTTGTATAATTTGTGAGTCAATCGAGCTTTGTCATTGTTTCCAAATTCAGCTGATTGACCAATGAGAGAAGGGGCTTGCTTACACGACACACCCATTGCCCTTCTCCCTCACATGGGAATCTGGTGTCCACCACGACGTTCTCAGTAAAGGCAAGTGCCAAGAGTGTTGTTGTCCCTGGTGTTGTCTGAGGTATACTTTTATGCCAAACATGAGCGATTAATTATGTATGCTTTGTTTTAATTCCAGTAAGGTCAGTGTAACATGTTGTCGAGTTTTAAAGTAGAGCCTATTAGGCCTAACTGTTTAATTTATATTTTATAACGAATTTAAACGAGCATACCACGAATATGACATTATACAAGTACATTTTAAATGAAATCGAAACATTTGATTGAATACATATTAGTAGACTAGTTCTTTCAGCACCAATAGTGTCTATGCATTTAGCAGAATCCTATACACAAAACGTATAACTTTTCGCTTTATAGAGATATATCGAGATATAATTGGATAGATAAACATAAAGATTCATAAATATTGCGGGGGGGGGGGGGGGGGGGGGACGAATTGTTACTTAAAACGATGTCACTGGTATTTCTCAAATTACATTTGGAACAATTCACATGTGTTTTATGAAACACTCCAGTTCTGTCTAGTAGGCCTAAATCACAGAAGATAGCAAAACTGTAGCATGAGATTGTACAGACCGCATAGCTCACACACCTATAGAAGCCTATTTCGGATAAATACACTTTTTTTTAAACGAAAATATATCTTGAAAAAATAAATAAAAACTAATTAGGATAAAGCATTGAATCTCTAAACAAAGAGCAAGTAAACCGATTTGGTGAACATATTTGAACCATGCCAAGATATTATTCTGAAATTAAGGATTACAAGTGAAACCTATACAACAGCAAATCCTATAACAGTTCCATATGTAACGCGCATCGGTGAAGGCACAGAGTTGTGAATGATTTTTGTTGCAATTTTGCGTTTGGAACCAGTTTAAGTCCATCCCACTCACTTCAGACCAATGGAGCTTGTTTATTCAAATGAGCCTCTCATAAAGACAACTTGGAGCGGCAATTGTGGCAGACTTCGTAAGAAACTTTACTGTCTGGTCACAGTCAGATTATACTTTGACCGGTGCTGTGATCCTACTGACCTATAGAATTGGATCTACTACTCCTAAACCAACATTCAAGGAACTTTTCATTCGGGACTTGACAGAGAAACCTCTAGATCAACAATAATATGGGAAAAGAAAATACCTATTTGGTCACCGTTTGGATAATTCTGGCAAATATCTGTGCATCTTTCTCAAGTACACCAGAACAAACACTTTTTGGTAAGTAAGGGTTATTTCTCCTTTTTGTACAGTTGACTTTGGCTTTGTTAGAGAGAGGTTAAGTAAATACATTATTTTCCTGGGGGCTGACTAGCCATCTGGCATTTCAGGCAAATGCCAGATGGGCTGGTCCATTTCTTTGGTCCAGTGGCCCTGTCTAACTTGTTTTTTTTGTTGCACAAAAGTATTATTATTTGGCTAATAGTGGGGTCCTCAAGGAAAAAATGGGCCAGTGTGGCCTCAAGAAACATTATGGGCTGGTATGTTAGAAATGCCAGAGCCGATTTCTGGTCCCAGTTCGCCCCTAGTTGAATTTCTCTCGTAAAATAAACACTCAAGCCAACGGGAAGCAGCATAATTGGTGCAGCCAGGTCCAACTGACCCATAGTAACCCAGAAAAGAGTTTATAAAGTTGTCAGACCTACCTACCCCACTACCTACCCCACCTTTTGTTTAGGGTGCGCAGTGGGCACCTCTTTCATGAATAATATTGTCAACCATTGCAACAAAAAATTGGATCAGAAAGCAAATCAGGCATTTTCATGGCAGATCATTATTTGCAAATTCAAGTACAATTACAACAATACTTTGATAACTAAAATATGTCACATGTTTTTTTTATGCCTAATAACTATTTGTATGTTTGTTTTAAAAGTATTAGCATAATACTATATATATATATATGTGTGTGTATATATTATAATTATTATTAACATTATATTTTATTTTTAATTTGGTCGATCTGCCTATAAATTAAATGCTTAATTTCCATAGACTAATAGCATTACTAGAAAATGTGGACTCATGAATGAATGTTTGGTTGGTTTGAAATGTGGCGAAAGGGGGCGACATTGGACTGTTAAAACGTTTCATGACATATTTTATCATGCTGGAAATTGGACTAGATTATACCAATTGATACACTGATAGATTCAGCAAATTCTGTCTTTATAATTATTTTCTTCCAAGATTGTCAGTGTGTGACTATAAAAAATATGAATTGCCACCACTTGAAAGATTTTTAAAAAATACAGGAATTTGTTTCTTTGTTAACAAATTGTAGATGCAGGATTTAATTGTCATGCAAATCAGAAGAACGTTTTTGGTAGTGGTAAAGTGTTTGAATTACTAGTGACTGCCTTGTACAATCATGATTATGACAAACTCTTCTCTAATAGGACATCTAGACTGAGTTTCAGTATGTATCTGGTTGAAAATGTAAACAATATTATAATCCATGAGGCAGATACCTATAGACTCTTGACTCCCCTGCATTGTGCTTAATGGTAACCTGTATAACATTATAACAGGATTTCTTAAGTGCTAACATGCAAGACTATGCACTAGTAGTAAAGCGGGTGGCAGGTAGCCTAGCAGTTAAGAGTGTTGGGCCAGTAACTGAAAAGTTGCTGGTTCAAATCCCAGAGCCGACTAGTTGACAAATCTGTTGATGTGCCCTTGAGCAAGGCACATAACCCTAATTGCTCCTGTAAGAGTGTCTGCTAAATGTAAAAATCATCACTCTGTGCAGGTGACAACAACTCTACTGAATGGCTTGAGGACTACACCGACATAGTATCCAAGTTCTCACTGAGAACCGCTGAGGTACCAGATGATGACCTGTGCTACATTGTTCCTGGCCAGCCCTTAACCATCCCAGAGTGTGAATTCAAGCCTGAGTCTCAGACGTTTGTGGTGATTCATGGATGGACGGTAAAAAAGCTTTGACACTCTATTACGATTGATTACCACCAAAGCATAAATTGTTGAATACATTTGAATAAAGGTGTATTGTTTATATTATGAGGGAAATAACTCAACATTAATTGTCCCTAAAAATAGATACAGCAATGATAACTAGATGCATGATGAGAAGCCTCCCGCTGTCCCCAGTTTAAACGCTCTGGTGTTTATTCATGTGTTAAAGTGCTGCCACTTGGCTGGTCTTCAATCAGTGCAGTGAGCAGACAATGGGGGATTGGGTCACGCCAGCCACTGACCCCAGAACTGTATCTCCTCCAGGTCACAGGGCTGTTTGAGAGCTGGGTCCCTAAACTGGTGACAGCGCTGTATGAGAGGGAGCCCAAGGCCAATGTGATCGTGGTGGACTGGCTGACCCGGGCCCAGCAGCACTACACTACCTCCGCCGCCTACACCAAGCTGGTGGGCAGAGACGTGGCCAAGTTTGTCAACTGGCTGCAGGTAAGTGAGCTCAAGGACACTGTGTACATAGGAAAGAATATAATATAAGCTTCACACAATGGCTTGATTTCTAACTTGAGATCAGACTATGCATAGTCACTTTGCAAACTAACCTGTACCCTGCACATTAACTCGCTACCGGTACCCTATATATATATAACCTCGTTATTGTTATGTCATTTTCTTATGTTAGTTTTTTATTTTATTTTATTGTTTTAGTTTAGTTTATTTAGTAAATATGTTGTACATTTCTAGACATCTTTGAAAAGTGAGTCAGGTAAAAAGCTTCTTTTTTTTGTCTTAAAGGGGCAGTGTTGTATTTTGAGACAGGCTGTGACCATCAAACAACACAACATTAACCTGTTTATCCACATATCTGAAGGACAATGGATAAACAGGTTAATGTAAAGCCTCCAGTCACCCCAGTCATAGACTGTTCTCTCTGCTACCGCACGGCAAGCGGTACCGGAGCACCAAGTCTAGGTCCAAAAGGCTCCTTAACAGCTTCTACCCCCAAGCCATAAGACTGCTGAACAATTAATCAAATATTAATCAAATGGCCACCTGGACTATTTACATTGACCCCACCCCCCTGCTACTCGCTGTTTATTATCTATGCACAGTCACTTTACCCCTACCTACATGTACAAATTACCACGACTAACCTGTACCCCCGCACATTAACTCTGTACCGGTACCCCCTGTATATAGCCTCGTTACTGTTATTTTATAGTGTTACTTTTTTAATTTGTATAATTTGTAAATCATTTCTTAACTCTATTTCTTGAACTGAATTGTTGGTTAAGGCCTTTGATTTGATTCGATTTCAAAAGTTGCATCTGAAGTTTGGAATCGACCAAGTTATTGAAAATACACTGAACAAAAATATAAACGCAACATGTAAAGTGTTTCATGAGCTGAAATAAAAGATCCCAGAAATGTTCCTTACGCACAAAAATCGTATTTCTCAAAAATGTTGTGCACAAATTTGTTTACATCCCTGATAGTGAGCATTTTTCCTTTGCCAAGATAATCCATCCACCTGAGAGGTTTGGCATATCAATAAACTGATTAAACAGCATGATCATTACACAGGTGCACCTTGTGCTGGAGACAATAAAATGGCACTCTAAAATGTGCAGTTTTGTCACATTAGACAATGCTACATATGTCTCACGTTTTGAGGGAGCGTGCAATTGGCATGCTGACTGCAGGAATGTTCACCAGAGCTGTTGCCAGAGAATTTAATGTTAAGTTCTCTACCATAAGCCGTTGTTTATAGAATTTGGCAATACGTCCAACTGGCAGACCACGTGTATGGCGTCGTCTGGGCGAGCGGTTTGCTGATGTCAACATTGTGAACAGAGTGCCCCATGGTGGCAGTGGGTTTATGGTATGGACTGGCATAAGCTACGGACAACAATTTGCATTTTATCGATGGCAATGTAAATGCACAAAGATACCTTGACAAGATCCTAAGGCCCATTGTGAGGCCAATTTTTTTTTAAGGTATCTATAACAAACAGATACATATCTGTATTCCCAGTCATGTGAAATCCATATATTAGGGCCTGTTGCATTTATTTCAATTGACAGATTTTCCTTATATGAACTGTAACTCAGTAAAATCTTTGTGTTTATATTTTTGTTCAGTACACTGTATATTACTGGTGATGCAATGTTTTAGAAGTCAGAGTTGTGGATGTGTTTTCCTCCTGGTTCTGATTTAGTACGTCTCATAAAGGCTTTTTACTGCCGTGTTGTTGATCCACATCATTACACAGCACATTGTTGATAGAAATGGCACGTGGAGCTAGTGAAGCATATCCTCTGCCAGAAAAATACTTTAGGGCGAGGGAGGACACATTGGTATGATAAACCGCCTAAAATGGTTAAATGTGTTAGCGGACAGTATAGCAGACGGAACAGAATATACTTGAGAGGCTGTTAGGATCGCATACCCATGGCGTAAGAGGTTTTACAGCCAAGTCTTTACACAGACACAACACACTTGACAATTGCTTTCCACTCTTGTCAGAAAACCCTGGACTACCCCTGGGAGAGGATACATCTGCTGGGATACAGTCTGGGGGCTCATGTAGCCGGCATCGCTGGTCTCCTCACCAACCACAAAGTCAGCAGGATCACAGGTGAGCAGACAGTCCTTCTCTGCCGACTTTTTTACTGTTTGTCTATCAGTCTGTCACTACACATACAGTGCATGTGCTGTACCATGGACACAAACATACATGCATAGGCCTACATATGCAAGTTCTATCTCAATTAATCTAGCCTCAATAGTCCCCGCATTTGTCTCCATAAAGTTGACCTAACTATGAAATCTCTTTGACCTGATTAGAATATTAACATGTTTACCCCTGAACCAGATCAGGCTCAGGAGGCAGTAGACCATTAAACACCATAATCACATCCATCGAGTACCTTGTGGCTTTACTTCAGAGCTGGAAGCACACTAAGAGGCTTTGGCATGCATGGTCTCATGTACAGTATTACAGAAGGACCGTGACTGATCGCCCAGTTCTTCCCACCTTCTCTCTCCTTCCATCCGTGTCCCAGGTTTGGACCCAGCCGGCCCAACCTTTGAGAACGCTGATGCCCAGAGCACCCTGTCCCCTGATGATGCTCTCTTTGTGGACGTCCTGCACACCAACACCCGAGGTTCCCCAGACCGCAGCATCGGCATCCAGAGAACGGTGGGCCACGTGGACATCTACCCCAACGGAGGAACCTTCCAGCCAGGCTGTGACCTGCAGAACACCATGATGATGATCGCCACTACGGGCATCCATAGTACGTACTGTAACTTAACATAATATGCATCTTGCATTTCCATTAAAAATGTTTAGCAGACGCTCTTATCCAGAACGATTTACAGGGGAAATTAGAATTATGTGCCTTGCTCAAAGCTCATCAAGTCAACTCGGGGATTCGAACCAGCAACCTTTCAGTTACTGGCCCAACTCTCTTAACTGCTAGGCTAACTGCTGACACTCATCTACTTCCCTCCTCCTACTGTTCTATCTTCTCCATATTTCTGCTGTCATACATTAAAGCAGAGTGTGACATCCCAGTCTGTTATTATAGTGTAGTACATCTTTGAGGCGTGTTTCTCGAAGTTTAAATAGCTGCATCAGGTACTATAACTCCATTAAAAGTGTCA
This sequence comes from Thymallus thymallus, assembly GCA_023634145.1. NCBI lineage: Eukaryota > Metazoa > Chordata > Actinopteri > Salmoniformes > Salmonidae > Thymallus > Thymallus thymallus. The sequence goes on along the minus strand of CM042414.1, from coordinate 11,768,714 downwards.
TTTTCAAAGTCTTAACTTTTCTAACCACGCACTGAAAGCCACACGTCATAAGTCAGAATAAGAAAATGTCCCAGACACGGTCGCACAGTTAGGTGTATATTAGAGAATCAGCCTGTGATTCAGTCATAATGGTCCTAATGGTCTTGTTTTACGTGGGTCCTGTGTAGATATGGACCAGATTGTGAAGTGTTCTCATGAGCGCTCCATCCACCTGTTCATCGACTCGCTGGTGAACGCAGCAGAGCATCAGAGCATGGCCTACCGCTGCAGCTCCAAGGAGGCCTTCATGAAGGGAATGTGTCTCAACTGCCGCAAGAATCGCTGCAACAAGGTGGGCTATGGCGTCAACAAGGTCCGCCTGCCCCGGAGCACCAAGATGTACCTCAAGACCCGCGAGATGATGCCCTTCAAACGTAAGGACAAGAGAAATGTCGGGGACTTGTTTTAGGAGGAGAGAGATGTAGCGGACTTGTTTTAGGACGAGAGAGATGTAGCGGACTTGTTTTAGGACGAGAGAGATGTAGGGGACTTGTTTTAGGATGAGAGAGATGTAGGGGACTTGTTTTAGGATGAGAGAGATGTAGGGGACTTGTTTTAGGATGAGAGAGATGTAGGGGACTTGTTTTAGGATGAGAGAGATGTAGGGGACTAGTTTTAGGATGAGAGAGATGTAGGGGACTTGTTTTAGGATGAGAGAGATGTAGGGGACTTGTTTTAGGATGAGAGAGATGTAGGGGACTTGTTTTAGGATGAGAGAGATGTAAGGGACTTGTTTTAGGATGAGAGAGATGTAGGGGACTTGTTTTAGGATGAGAGATGTAGGGGACTTGTTTTGGGATGAGAGAGCATGCATGCACTAAGGAACAACTGAATGAATCTTTGTCACAACAGAAGGTTAATTCCCTGGAACTAAAATAGATTTTCAAAACTTAAGACTTGATGTACATTAGTTACCAAATCCTCAATGTATTGGTTCTGAAGGTTGAATATAGTAATTGTAGTGGTGGCATGGAGCTGGGCTTAGCTCAGGCTGGCCTTGGGAGCTTTAACTGAGCACTGAGTCTCCAGTGCACATTCTGTATCAGTACTGCATAACCCTGTTTAAACAGTGTGACTACTGAAGTCCCCTCTTTATCAGTCCCTCCTGACTCCCTATCCATAAAGGTTTCCATAACATCCGCCCAGCCTGCGTCCATTTTCCACTCCCCTCACCCCTAACACATCTGACACATTAGTGGCATCAGGGTCAAACCAAAAAAAGCAGGGGGGGATAAAACAAGGTTTATGGTGCAAGCCATGAAGGTCACATTAGAGTGAGGCTATTAGTATTTCAGTAGTGGCCGCAGTTTGGTGACTGGACAACACTGCATGTGATTGCTTACGGTGGAAAGTTAGAGGATACTTTACATGTCAATTCTATTCATTAATGCTTAATTTGAAGTTAGTCACCCTTAGTCAAGGCAGTAAGCAGATTGATAATATGGGTATGTGAAGACAGGTCATAGTCATGGAGGTACCAGAGTAGCTTAATCTGTGGGCATCCGTGATGGGATAATGTCCACATGCCACAAACACTTCAAACAGTTGGAGAATGTGACTCAACTGGACACACTGCAGGTGTTTGCATAGGCAAACATTCTCAGGGTTTCAGATGTCTGTGTGTGGGATGGTTCTAAATGAAGGTCTGTGTCATTTCTTCCACAGTTTTCCATTACCAAGTGAAGGTGCATTTCTTCAGCAGCGAGAAACTGGACTACACTGAGCAGCCCATGAAAATCTCTCTGTATGGAACCCATGATGAGAAGACAGACATTCCCTACATCATGTACGTATAGTCTGATATTAAAGAAAATAATTGCAATCATAAATAAAACAAATTTATACTTAGTTGTCCAGAAATGCTTGATATAATTTCTAAACATATCCAAACTTACAAATATCATACACTGGCATTGTAGCTCATAATTAACCCCAGAGATATCACCTTGTCACCTCTCCTTAGCTGGGTACAATATACAGTACAGAAGGTGAACTGACCCCCTAACCTTTGACCTGTGTGTGACCCCTCAGGCCCTTCCTTAACACTAACAGCACTGTGTCCTTCCTGCTGACCACCGATGTGGACATCGGGGAGCTGCTTATGGTCAAGCTGCGTTGGGAGAAAGACGCTTACTTTAGCTGGTCTGACTGGTGGGGTAACAGCAACTTCCACATCCGCAAAATGCGCGTCAAGGCCGGGGAGACTCAGTCCAAGTAAGTCATGATGATAATGATGATCTCAATTTTGATTGATGAGATTAATCAATCAAAACCCAGCAGTACTGTGGACCATATTTGAATAGCTTTGACACTGCACATCATCTTTCACATTAACAGTCTTTGAGGTTGTATGATACAGGTTTCTGAAGGCTTTACTGATAGTCTTTACTGTCTGACTCCAGGGTGATCTTCAGCGCTAAAGACGGAGAGTTTGCCTACCTCGTCAGAGGAAAAGACGACGCAGTCTTTGTCAAATCAAAAGAGGACAACATGAGCCGGAAAGAGAAAACGTAAGAACTGGAACATTTTGTTAACTTTGTGAAACTTTGGTCATTTGAATGCATAAAAATCGATCGTATCCAAAGATAGGTTCCAGAACTTTCTTCCTTGTGTTCTCTTATCTTTAGGATGCACCGGCTCAAGATGCAGGGAAGCCTCTTCAAGAAGAACACTGCGTGAAGCAGCACTTGAATACAGTCTGCACTGCACCAGCTGGATGAAGCCTGGGAGAACATGCTGGAGAGAAGATAGGGGATATTAGTCTCTGACCTCTACTGTTTTCTGCCTTCCATTCTATGTCATGTCATCTCCATCCCCAAGTACAATCTATATCACTTTATCCACTGTGCTGGGAGTCAGTCTATAGGCTTTTTCTTCTATTAACAGTCATCATGAAGAGTGTTACGACTGTCATTCTAAAATCACCCTTTTTGTGGCTTTGACTTTGTCTAACGTTGCTACATTACTTTTGTAATCCTTCATCTGTGTTCATGTATACAAATCACATCAATGTATTTCTATCCCTATACTGGGTAGAGCCAATTCAAACTTGAGATTCAAAGAGATTGACATTGCTTCTGCTTTTATGAAAGCTTTTTGCCACACTATAAACATGTCACTAATGCCGTCATGCCTAAACCAGTAACTTCCGCCACCACAGGGACCAAAGATGGTGACACTGTCTACTGAATTGAATATTACAGTGATCCTTGTAAATAGCTTTTCAATCAGTATTTTACAGTATATATGAGTTGTTGTAGATTAATCCCCTGCTTGTTCTTTGTGTGTATTTGGTTATTGTGTTTGGCACGGGTCACTTTAAGGGCGTTAATCCACGTCAGTCAATTTAATTTTACAACAACTAGTCAAACTGGATTGTTGTGTTTAGATTATTATTTAATTGGTCACTTGACTTGAGCAGAATAGAGGTCACTAGCAGAAGTATTTCCTTAAAATGTTGCTTCTATTACTTCTTTTATAGGTCAAAAATTATGTGGAAACAATTACCTTAATCCTATTGGTCAAACATGCCCTCTAAAACATGACCTTTTGAAAGGTCAAACAAAATGCTACACTAAATGTAGAACATACCTGTGAGCCTTTGCAAACATGGTTGGACAGCCTTACATAATAACCATAATACATCCCAATAATGTTTCATATTCTATTTATTGAATGTATCTGTATATATTTGTATATTAAGCTGTAATATATTTGGGCAAGTTTCCATTGCTATCTTTGTTTTTATAGATTAAGCTTTGTGATTTTACACGTGTGGCTTTGGATAGACTGATCAAATTGGTCTCCATGACAGCTGATGATTACATGTACTTTTATGAACTGAAATGCAGTGCACTGTATGAAGGAAGAACACGATACTTTAATAAAATAAAGAATACATTATACATATGGGTATTCTTGGATTTACTACTTCCCTGATCTACATATTGTGTTCTTGAATTCCTTAAATCTTATTCTAACCCTAGAACATGTAACTAGATTCAACATGTAGCTATTCTTAGGACATTATTCAAATCTCTGTCAACATAAATCAATAGTGTATAATTGTTGGCAATACATCACTTACAAGACGGACTATATAAGCATATAGTCGGCAGGTGGTCTAGTGGTTAGAGGCGAGCCAACAGCCGGAGGGTTGCCAGTTCAAATCCCGGGTATGATGGGAAGTGAGCAACTGGAGGGTTCCTGGTATCAAACCGAAGATGCCATTGAATGCAATTGTGCCCTTGAGCAAGGCACTTAACCCCCCACAACAACAGCTCCCCTTGCACCCAGTGTGGCAGCCCCCCGCACCACTCCAAAACTTGTATATGTACAGTATTTGTGTCTTTATGATTGGTTGGGTTAAAAGCGGAAGTCAAATTTTGGGTGGACCTCGAGTACAACTGACCAATAAAGTGATCTTAATCTTTTAATATGATAACATGCTGAACCTTATGCCATCAATATAGAGGCAGTTGTCATTCACAGGTATTATCAATATTTCCTAACATGCATAAGAGAAATAACACTAATATCGTTTGATGTGGATGGCTACTGTTGTAATAACAGTGTTATTACTCCTGTGCTTAACACACAGTGGTCTTATTGTGCCTAATCTGACACCTACAGCTCACTAAACCTTACGTCTGACATGTACTAGTAGCACAGCATCCACATAAGAGCCTATCATCAGTACCCTAAAATACCAAAACAAGTTAACACATACTGTAGTGGCAATACACAGAGAAATAGCTTTAGACCCCAAATTCCCTGATTTGGAAATACATAGAATCCCATGAGAACAGTGAGGTTATTGGGTAATCATTGGAATTTGGAGCATCAAAAAAATAAGGAAACATGATAGAATAGGTATTTTCCCATGACTCACTACTGTGATGCTTCAGTTACTACACAAAACAATGTGATACATGACACATTTTGTCAACATCTTGCTTTAATTTATTTAATAAATATTTTTAATGGATTAAGAAGATATATCTTGAAAATGAAAAACATCTGTCATCCGGCTCATCCTCATTCAGTAAATTACAGTCGGATTGAGGAATGACACTGATGTGTTTCAGCAATCCGGTCTGCTTGTGTTCCCTCAGGGGTGATGGGTCTAAGTAAGTACTGGACATAAATGGGGTTAGGAAACTTCTTCCCTCCCTTGAGGTCATCAAAATATTTCCTTATTGTGTTTTTGTGTTTGTGTACGACTGTCACCCCTACAAAGATGTGGTTAAAACCTTACTTTTCACTGAACTTATTGTCCCAAAACGGTTGTCCCCAGAATGCCTCTCCAAGTTGTTATAGTCATTTTTCCATTGGAGTTCTTATGAAAAGCTCCAAAAACAAAGCAAACAATGTGAGATAAATATTTGCAGTGAGGATGGAATTCTTGAGAATAATTTTAAAGTGGAAAAATTTTAAAGTGGAAAAATATCCACTTCCGGCTCATTTAGCTACACAACACACACTATACATCACAACCATGATAAATAAACTAGGATATCTTTCCAGTTCACATGGTAAGAACTTCCTGAAGATTTTAGAACCACACATGTCATTCTTAGAAAGAACCATAGAAAAAGCATTCCAGAACAATTTATCACCTCCAAAACTTTGGGCAGCAGTTGTTGTTACGTTGGCTTCCAAACCAAACAAAATCACTGGCTCTTGCAAATCTCTACAGTAAAGCTTTCCAACTTTATCTCATCAAAACAAACTGCTTCACCATAACACTGAATGAGATGTTTCCCTCCAAAATTGAATCAGTTTCCCTCCAGAATGGCAGCACCGTAGCAATGGGGAGTGACTGCATCTGTTTTTCTAATCCTGCTGTTCCTGATTTACAGGGAAACCCTGTCATGTTCCTAGAAAAGGAACATTAGATTGGATGACAACTGGACCGCTAAAAGAGCTGCTTTTTCTGGTGGGGAGCAGCAGGGGATGTGTGTATTGAATCTGGCAACAGTACAATAAAACAACTTCTGTGAGGATTTTCCCCCTTTTGTCCCACTTGTTCCATAGAGACAAATACCAGCATCGGAGCCAAACTTTGTTTCCATCTCATTCTGAGCGACCAGGGCGTCCACTCTGGACTTTTCCTTGGCGCTTGACAACAATGGTCCTCCATAGAGGCTAGACACACTTGCCATGTGCACATTCTTGAAGGAAAGCATGTGACCCTAGCAGGTGACATTATTCTTAGTCCTATGTACATGCTGGTACACTACTTAGATAATGGAAACACAGGACTGGTCCAACAGACCTCTGAGGCTGACCAATCACAGTTCACATGGACTCCAGATCCCTACTGACTGTTCTATCTAGGTCAAGGGGCTATGGATGTATAGCATGGTGAATGGTGGCTTGGGGAAGAGGTTTGGGAATGGGGGTAGAGGGGTGGTTGGTTAGGATTGGACTATGATTTATACTGGCCCATCTGGCCTCCACCAGCCAAAGCAGGCTTCTGGAACTAAAGACAGTAATGTTGATGACATCACAGGTTTCGTGCACTGCTTCTCATAACATGATGTTCCACTTTAGCTGTGCTCCTAAACCCCACATGGCTCACTTAACACATACCTGCTGTGGGAAAAAGTCTCCTCAAGCAGACCTAATTTGGGCTGAGGTGCCCCTTGCATGTATCATGTCATAAATTTCAAGGTTTTGTAAGCAGTAGACCACTAAGTTATCTTGCATTCTGGCTACAGATACTATTACTATAATACATAAATCAATTTACCAAATAATGCAAACCCAGCTGGCACATTTGGTTCCTTAGAAGTTGCGGGAACGTATTTTTTTTGTTAACATTGTATGTGGGAATGAAGCCATATGTTTCCTGATCATTTTTTTTTTTACATTCTGAGAACAGAAGTGAAAATTACACCTGTTCTAGGAACATTTTGTTTTAGGTTGTAGGAAGATTCTGAAAACTGAGATTGAGGTTTTTGAATAACTTCCTTAAAACTTTCACTGAAGGTTTCAATAAGACTTCAAATAACACTGCTAGCTTATTTTGGGTCAACTTTTTTTGGAACTCCAAGCACAGATAGGAGATTAATTTCCTTAGGCATTAATCATGCAAACACATTTACTTTTTATTGTGACATTGCATGAGTTAGATTCAAACCTTCAGTTCTCTATCCATGGAGTTAGTCCACTGCACTACCAGGATGGAGCTAGCGTGCATGTTTTTTTATACATACAAAGCTGTCCATTTTAGTTTTTTCACTCAGACCCCATTTCAAAGGAAACAAGCGTTCATTATGATCAGGTGTGGTCAATAAGTGAGCGCAGACAACAAACCTGAACACACTTAAGAAGAAAGAGGAAAGAGTTTTGTTGACACTGCCCATGAACTCTGAGCGTTACTAAAGTGTTCTTGTGGTTTTTATGGAAAGTTGTCTTAACGTTCTCTGAACAATTTGAGAACAGGATTTTAAATCAAACTGTTGTGAAGGGTCATGCCAGTCCTACAGGCTTCCATTTGCTTCCAATTACTCTAGGCCACATCCGCTCCCCTCACCTCTACCTTTTTCACTCTATCTGTGTTCGAATACCCATACTAACATACTGTATACTACATACTTAATGAGTATATACCACATACTATATACTATTGGTTAATTTTAGTATACTATAAATGAACAGTATCATTTCAGTTGAGCTTACTAGTGCTTCACCTGTCTACCGGAAGTTGATGCTGTTGCTATGCAACCTCTTGCTAGCTTGTTAGCATAACAAATGACTAGCTAGACATTTTACGGTTTTGGGTGTGTTCGTAAATTCAATCTGGAGTGTCAGAGTGCGCTCTGGGCGTTCGAAAATCCAGAGCGTTGTCAGATTGTCCATTTGTAAATTCAGAGCATTTCGCTCTCGGACCGTTCAGAGCGCACACTGGACGCTCTGGCCGAGGAGTAGGGTTGATCTGAGTGTTCAATGGCAGTCAAGCACATAAGCTAACTGGCTAACGTTGGCTAGCTACTTCCTGACACAAATGAGAGAACACCTCACTCTGACCATTTTACTCACCCTAGCAGAGCTGGTTAGGCTGTTTTCATGTTATCCAGAGCATCAGTGACTATAACTGTGCTGCTGGCAACAATTTAATGATGCTTTTTTTTGCCAACGTTTACTGACACCGGCCATATTCAACAGGTGTTGAACGTTCGGAAATTCATTTGATATTCTGGGCTGTGGCACACTCAGACGAGAGTGCTCTGAAATTGGAGTAGATAGACAGAATTAACAATGTCCATTGAAACGCACAACGACTATACCACTTAGCTAAGAATTATGTGAATAATCAAGTCAATAAACATTGGGTAGTTAGTTAGATAGCAGACAGTTAATATACTGCCTGGCAAATTCAATGTATTAGTAGCCAACTAAGGTTAGGTAACTAGCTAACATACCGGTAAATACTGCTGTAATGCTATGCGGTTCGTAAGGATAGCTAAGATAACAAATTCTCAGCCAACACGTGTAACGTTACTTATTTGAAAAGTCATTACTTTATTACATTGCTCAACATTTTCTTAACATTTGTCATAATTAGTTGAATGAATTTGTATCTGCTCTCGTCGGACTTCGGCTGCATATTTTCCTCCATTTTCTTCAAATCTGAAAAGTTTGCGAAGCCACCCACATTTTCTGAATAATTGCATTGTGGGCTCTAAAAGCACAGAAATGGCGTCCACTGCTTGTATACTTAATATTTTGGGGAATTTAGTACGACATCCGGGAACCTTTTGCATACTAACTATATCCATACTATGACCAAAAAGTATAATATATACTCAATTCACGTCACAAATAGTACGGTTAGTGCGGTTAGTATTAGTATTCAAACACAGCTTCTGTTTCCCCATATAAGCTGCATGTTCCTCCCTATCCGTTCTCAGGCTAGGGTGCGTGATATGATGAAGTAATTTCCCCTTTGTTATTATATTATAGGAGAAATGTAAGGTAAATATGTGTATTATGATGCCTGAACTTATGACATATCCTTTATATCCATGCTCCTTTATGTTATTCCTGGCAGTCTCCTTAGTTTATAGATGTTATGATAAGCCTATTTCCCCATAGTCACCTTGCACTACTTTGTCATGTCTGCACCATTCTGTTGTGTTCCTAATGTTTCCCGTTTGTATCTCCCTTCCAGACCACCACATCCAATCTATCTCCAAGGCCTTACAAGCCACAACTTCTAACACATCCTTCCCACCAGCCTTATAAAACCATCCAACCCCACCCCCACCACGAAATCTCCTCATTTGCATTCTGACCGTTGCGCTATGGTGGCAGCAACAGTTAGTCCACCAAAACCTTAGTCCTTTTCTTCAAGAACCATGAGGAAATGTTATGCTGAAGTACTGAAATTCCCACAGAACGTTTCATAATGTTCTCTGAACTATTTTAGAACATTCCCAATGTCAAACCACTTGGAGAACATTACAAACAATTGAAATATAACTGTTAGAACTTTTAGGAAATGTTCTGTCGAAGCAATGAAATACCACGATTATTATTATATTTATGTGTCCAAGTTCCTTAAATGTGTGTGTTTCAAGCCAAGCAACTATCCTGCACCATTCCCAGAAAGTTGTATGGGGAAGCATTACATTTAGTCAAGAGCAAGGCCATTTGTAGCTATGGGCAACAGCAAGTTCAGTCTAGTCAGATAAGACTTAACATTTGCGGGTGCTATTTCACATAGTAAATAACATTCGCTTGAATACAATTATTAACTTCATTGCCAGTTATCAACGGGATTTCTTACATTATACCCTCATTCCCCGCCCGGGGTAAAAGCAACCAATAGGTTTGCGACAGAGGGAGAGGTCATATTTAGGAACTGGGCACTTCAAGGTGTTTCAGATAGAAAAACTACGCGCTACAGTACCCACGGGAACTCGGTGGAAAATTGTCACGGTTTTACTTTTTTTTTTCGGGCCTCAGATTGCAAACATGACATTTCCCCAAAATAAGAATTATTAGGTTGAAAAGAAATGAAAGGGTTGCAAGTGAATTGTCTTTACTTTCTTCTGTTAAATGCAGTATTGTATGTAACGTCTTTGGAAGAGGACCACTCAGTTCATACCCTTGGTGAGTAGCTAATCCATTAAACTACTGTTGAGAATTACTATTCTGCGTTTTCTGGTCTGATTAGAAAACATTGCATTTGTGCAACTAAATAACATAATATTCGCTGAAGAATCAAACTTTTCAGATGATTGTAAATGTAGTTGACAGCCTCTAGATATTGTCACTTATATGATGAGGCTGTATCAAATTTCGGGAGTTTGTAATGAAGTAGACTAAATTGTTAGTATAGGATATGACCTCAATTATAAACTTATAAAAAGGGTAATCGATACAGGCCATACCGGTAGCCTACTGTAATTTCATATTATGAGACAAACCCACTCAGCAACGAAGAGGAGCATACCCCGTGCTCACAAGACTGATACCTTTGTATCCCGGCGACATCGGTCCCATCAATAGCCTAAGCCTGGATAATGTACATACCGAAGACTGAACACACACTCTTGTAATTAGCAAAGAGAAAGAGCAGGCAGGCCAGTGCGACAGAGAGAGAGGGGGGCAGGCAGAACCATGGCCAAATTCCCCTAAGTAGCCTAAAGCATCTTCCTCTCTGGTTTTATTTAAATTACGCAACTTTCCCCCAGGCCTTTATACCCATATAGTCTAGTTAGGCTACAAATAATGTTTTGTGATAACTGCACTGTAATTAAAATGATGTGGGTTAGGGATTTTTTTAAGTTTTAAATGTTCACACCCCTAGTTTCTATGGCAATGAACTTGAAACTGTACTCCAATGTGTTTTGTAGGAAGCAAACAACATCCCTCTTGAAAACCTCCACCTCATTGGCTACAGTCTGGGTGCTCATGTGGCAGGATTCGCTGGGAGCCACGTCTCTAATAAAGTGGGCAGAATAACTGGTAAACATAACGTCTTATAGAGAAACAAAGACCAAATGATAGCACTGTTGCTAATCACTGATAGTTTTTTTGGCCTGCAAGAACTTTCATTCATAGGTCTTTGGCTTGTTCCACTACTCACTGATTGGCCTCCTTCTCTTTACAGGTCTTGACCCAGCCGGTCCAGACTTTGAGGGAGAGCACGCTCACCGCCGCCTGTCCCCAGACGATGCCCACTTTGTGGACGTTCTTCACACCTTCACACAGGGCTCTTTGGGCTTCAGCATCGGCATCCAGCAGTCTGTGGGCCATGTGGACATATACCCAATGGAGGCAGCTTCCAGCCAGGCTGCAATCTGCAAGGCACCATATCCAAACATGGTCTCTTTGGTAAGAATCACATCTAGATATTTTAATGTGTCACTATACAATTGGTGACATGTTAGACATACACTGAGTGTACAAAACATTAAGGACACCTTCCCAATATTGAGTTGCACCCCTACTTTTGCCCTTAGAACAGGCTCAATTCTTCGGGGCATGGACTCTACAAGGTGTTGAAAGCGTTCCACAGGGATGCTGGCCCATGTTGACTCCAATGCTTCCCACTGTTGTCAAGTTGGCTGGATGTCCATTCTTGATACACACGGGAAACTGTTGAGCGTAAGACCCAGCAGTGTTGCAGTTCTTGACACAAACCGGTGTGCCTGGCACCTACTACCATACCCCGTTCAAAGGCACTTAAATATTTTATCTTGCCCATTCACCCTCTGAATGGCACACATACACAATCCATATCTCAAGGCTTGAAAATATTTCTTTAACCTGTCCCCTCCCCTTCATCTACACTGATTTGAAGTGGATTTAACAAGTGACAGAAATAACAAGGGGTCATAGCTTTCACCTGGATTCACCTGGTCAGTATATAATCAGTGTCTATAACAACATTCACAATCACTTTCCACATAATGACTCTGTTTTCAATTTGGGTACTGATGTATCATTGGCTAAGGCAGACATGTAATTGTCCATTTGTAACTTATTTGAAGTTGGCAGGGTCTGTGAACAGTAGGGTGGTACAACAACATGACACCAGTTACAGTAACTCTGCAGCTAGTTGCTTATCTGTCTTTACGACAAAAATTGTAGCTGGTAGCCTGACAAAGGCCCATTCATAACTGTTAAAAACAGAGGCCCCCAAACATCACGGCTAGAGAAAATCCCTTCAGAAAGTCACTAGCAACGTCACTCTTATTGTAGGGCCCCAGATAAAGGTTGACATTACTATCTATAATGTTAGGGAAGGGATCTTTCTCCTTCAATTGAGATAATCTCAACTCTGTTTTTTTAACGTGGACCAGTAATGCAACTATCCCCTTTATGTTCACAGCCATCACTGACGTTCCCAGATGTTCCCATGAGCGTTCCATCCACCTCTTCATCGACGGCATGTTTGAACGCGGAATGTGCCTCAGTTGCCGCAAGAACCACTGTAACGGTGTGGGCGACCAACACCAGAAAGATCCGCAAGACACGCAGCACCAAGATGTACACCAAGACCAGGGACTCCATGCCGTTCAGAGTCTATCACTACCAGCTGAAGATCCACTTCTCCAGCAAGGTGGACAGGTCTGAGATGGAGCCTTCACTGGCAGTCTCTCCGATTGGAACCAAAGGTGAGGTTAAAAACCTCAAGCTGGCACTGTGAGTACCTGCTCCAACAGGCAATTCAACCCTAAACCATACAACAAAGCACATGCTATATCAACATAAGACACCTGACACCGTTTATGATAACATAAGTATTTTATGGTCTATAGTTCAAGATCTTTTGCTACTGTATCCTATGATTAGACATGACACCTTCACTCAAGAGGTAAGTGAGCTGTTCTTGTGAAGTGAGTTGACATTAATCTGTTGAGCATCTATGATCTTTCTCATTGGCAGTAAGAAGAAGATAACGACCAATAAGACCCATTCCTTTCTGTTGGTAGCGGAGAAAGACATAGGTGACCTCCTGATTGTAAGGTTCAACTGGGATGAGTCAACTAGCTGGTCTGCCTCGTCCATGCTCAAAATGGTGTTGTCTTGGTGGTCAGGTGACTCTGCGGATTCTGAAGTGGAGGTCCATAAAATACGCATCAGAGTCAGGGAGACGCAGAAAAAGTGAGTTTTGAGAGGTCGGGTCCATTGACAAAAACCTTGTTTGTTTTACAGAGTTAACCTCGGGAACCACTAATACTGAACGTATGGAGCAACGGAGGAATGCCCTCCTTCCACTGCCGAAGCACTTAGAAAAAATATTTATACAGCTGTAAATGATTTTGTCTTTCAAACTATACAAATACATTATCAACTTGTATATAGTGTACAGAAATGTGTTATTTAAAATGTGTGTGAATATTTGAAGTGTTTTTTTTTGTAAGCACTGCTTTTGTGCCACATCAACTATGAAGTGGTGCTAAAGGATAGTGAATGCCATCGTCTTTTTCTGATTTTCTGGCAACCCCAAAAAGATGGTTCTTATACAAAGTCGTTGGTGCCTCTGATTGACGCCGACCCATAGGTAGAATGAGAAGAGGCTTCGAGGTACCTGCAGTTAAAACCTCATATGTTTCCTATGTTATGCTTAGAGCATTCACCATTGTCGTCCTCAAAACTATGTGATTGTAGGATTGGACTCAGTGTGCCTTAAAATAACTTATTGTCAATTAACCTAATGCATGTATTTGTTGTCGATACTGTACGTTTTTATTTAATAGTGAGTTGTCTCTTTTACATGGTCTTTATTCCCGATAACTTTGTGATTTTAGTCAAGCACTTGAGCAATAATGCAATGACTACTATTTTTATACAAGTATATTAATTTGAGACTAGCAATAGTGGGGCCTTTGCAGCCAAATACAATACATATCAGTGGGATAACCATTATTTCTTAGTTATTACAATGTTATAAATTGTATACAGTTTTATAAAATACAACGATTTATACTGAACGTTACCTCTGTTTCATTGCAAGTACTTATGTGAAATGTTGACTGACATATCCATGGTTGCTGCTGAACTATAACTCAGATAATGTTCATTTAGCTGTCGATGCCATTTTATAACTGTAAACAGGTACAGTGGCTTCACTGAAAAAAGTTAACGAGTGGTTCTTGTAAAGTGAGTCGACATCAACAATAGAAACATGACAGCCTTCATCAGTAGACTTTACACAGTTGACTTTGCATCATAGTTTAAGTTACAGATAATAATTGTCTGGTAATAAGGATATTAAAAACATGTCAGACTATTTTCAACAGCACTGAGTAGGCTATTTATAACAAATATTATATATTTTGAGATAAGTACTACATACTTTAATCAATTGGAACTTCTATTTTGAAGTTGAATGAGTGTTTTAATGGAAAGATAGTTGTAAACATAAACAATTTTCCAGGACCATGCTTAGAAATACTATAAAGTATAAACCCATTCACACATCCAAGCAGAGATAAACAGACAATATAATTAAATAATACACAATCTACATTCAATTTCAGAACATATGACAAAGCTCTCAGTCAGTTCCCGCTCCTTAATATTATTCAAGAAGGGGGCGGTGGTTAAGAACATTGGGTCAGTAACCAAAAGGTTGCTGGTTCAAAATCCCCCGAGCCAACTAGGTGAAAAATCTGTTGATGCACCCTTGACCAAGGCACTTAAGCCTAATTGCTCCTGTAAGTCTCTCTGGATAAGTGACTTAAATGTAAGAAGGGGTCATCATGTCTTTTTAGTGGAACTTTCAACAATAGAAACACCGCCCATCCAATGTTCAAAAGGGGGCATTTTAACGATATACCGATTAAAATCAACAATTTACGGTGGCTTGACAATGGAACCCTGTTTAAAGTTTCCTCTTTAAATGAAGCCATACATAGTCGGTTACAATTCCAATTTCATCCTCCATAAGAGGCAGAACAAAGATTATGTCTAAACTCCAAATCATTTTAACTTAAGGTCAAGAGGTTTGACAACTATGCAGCATAAAATTCAAAATAGTTGGGAAAATATTTTTATGGCCCAATACCATAGAATCGGGTTTATGAACTGATATAAAAAACAACAATTGACAAATCAATCAGTTTTTTTCAATTTAAACTATTATACAAAATTGCCACAAAAATAATACTCAATATATGGGGCACTGGACAGTCAGCACTGTGCAGACTCTGCCACAAGTAAACAGAATCAATAGATAATGTATTTTGGTACTGTCCTTCTGTGGCTCGCTTTTGGAGTCAGGCCCAGAAGTGGTTATTAAGTCATAATATATGTGTTCAGATGGACTTACAAACAGTACTGTTAGGGGATCTGATTAACCATGATCAATCAATGGGAAATATGATTATACTCTTCAGTAAAGTGTTTATTTTTAGAGCAATCTTGGTAGAAATGGTTCAAGACACTCATAAGACATCACAGTAAAATAGAAGGATGTATTGCAAAAAGAAATAGTAAAATTATATTGTACTGGGTAAGATAGGTTGGTTAGTCTGGGGACATCTGCAGGTTGTAATTAAGATTAGAGTTATTGATTGGCCAATACACTTGGAATCGAGTACGATTAGGAAATAAAAGTTATATATACAGTATATATATATATATATATATATATACATACAGTACCAGTCAAAACTTTGGACACACCTACTCATTCAAGGGTTTTCTTTATTTTTACTATTTTCTACATTGTATTATAATAGTGAAAATATCAAAACTATGAAATAACACATATGGAATCATGTAGTAACCAAAAAAGTGTTAAACAAATCAAAATATATTTTATTTTATATTTATATTCTTCAAAGTAGCGACCCTTGGCCTTGATGACAGCTTTGCACACTCTTGGCATTCTCTCAACCAGCTTCATGAGGTAGTCACCTGGAATGCATTTCAACTAATAGCTGTGCTCCAAAGTGGCACAGTGGTCTCAGTGCTAGAGGTGTCACTACAGATAACCTGGTTCAAATCCAGACTGTGTCACAACCAGCTGTGATTGGGAGTCCCGTAGGGCGGTGCACAATTGACCCAGCGTCGTCCGAGTTTGACCGGTGTAGGCCATCATTGTAAATAAGAATTTGTTCTTAATTGACTTGTCTAGTTAAATAAAGGTTAAATGAAACCAGAAAGTGCAGTCTGGTAGCCTCAATAAATAGACAATGATTTGTAGTTGAACAAGTCATTGCATGTATAGAGTTTTTCTTGACTTGCTTTAAGAATGCACAACATAGACTCGACTTGAGAGTTGGACCTTGTGACTTGCTTGTGACTCGAATAATAGTGCCTTAATCCCACCTCTGACGTCCTCCAACCTATCAGAGCTCTTGCAGTATGAACTAAAATCTTGTCCATCCAATCAAAGGATCAGAGAATGAATCTAGTACTGAAAGCATAATCTAGTGTGGTGAGTAGTTGACTTAAAGAGAAAGACAATAGTTTAACAGTTTTGAAGAAATTTAAGCAGCAGAGAGAGAGAGAAAGATAGCTACTTTATTTACCCCTTTTTCTCCCCAATTTTGTTATATCCAATTGGTAGTTACAGTCTTGTCCCATCGCTGCAACTCCCGTACGGACTCGGGAGAGGCGAAGGTCAAGAGCCGTGCGTCCTCCGAAACACAACCCCGCCAAGCCACACTGCTTCTTGACACAACGGAAGCCAGCCGCACCAATGTGTCGGAGGAAACACCATACACCTGGCGACCGTGTCAGCGTGCATGCGCCCGGCCCGCCACAGGAGTCGCTACAGCGCAATGGGACAAGGACATCCCGGCCGGCCAAACCCTCCTCCAACCCGGACGACGCTGGTCCAATTGTGCGTTGCCTCATGGGTCTCCCGGTCGTGGCCACTGCGCCACTCGGGAGGCCCTTTTATTTACACCTTTCACTTAGTTAGCTAATGCAGCTAATTTTGCCTACTCAACAACCTGACTCAAACAGAGAAGAATGCTATTTATGTTAGCTAGCTGGCTAAGGCTATCCAACACTGCAACTCTTCCAAGTCAAAGTAAGCTATCTGTCATCCAATATGCTGTAATTGATATGTCCATGATCATAACAAAAAAAATTGTTCTCCCTAATCTTGAACGGCACCAACCACCACTGTTGGAGCTACAGGTGGTTACTCTATGTCACCCATGTCCAGGGTACGTCCACATAGGCACACGGTGCTGACCATCACGGCAGACAGAGTCATGATGACCAGGAGAATGGCCCACCAGTGAGTCTGAGGACGACAAGAGCACAGCAAGTCAAACACTCACCCACTTAAATTCCAATCTACTAAAGTCAGCTGTTAAATTGTCAAAACACCACTGCAATTTACTTTAATTCCCATTGACTTGAGGTGACGTGTTATTTTCTTCAAGAAGCCATTTGTTACAGGATGTTAGTCAGCTAGCATTTCAAATGTGTCACACTCATTTGGATGGAACCAATAGGCATGCATTAGCCGATTCATCTGTGGTATGGAAACACCACTATTGCCATATCACAGCCTAATAACCTTTAGCTGGCATGGCTCCCAAACCAATTGTGTGAACGGTAAATCTAAGCACTAGTAGGTGTCACCGTCTCGCTAACTCAACATGACGTACTCGAAGCAGCTCTTTTAAATCCCTGTGGGCATTCCTGATTCACTGTGCTTTCGAGCGAGACCAAAGCTCAAAGCCAACTGAGGCTGGAACATCTGAATGAAGAATATCAAAAGAGGAAGCATTCCATACACACACTGAGCTCAACACGCATCTCAACACACAACATCTGCTAGGATCCTCTGGCCTGTTGTAAAATAAATACATCACAGTGTAGATAGATAGCCGACCCCGTAAACTACAACAAACATAAAACAAACCATTATCCACTGAGCCGGGTCGTCAAACTCATCCAGGTCTACCAGGTGGAGGAAGGAGTTCTTCAGCCTGGCGATGGGCCCGTCAGCGTCCAGGATGCGACACACTTGGAACATGTCGCAGTAGCCCTGCTTGGCTGAACACGGCGCCCCGGCAACCAAGGCTACACGCTTTCCCTGGAAATGCCTGGTCAAGATAGAGGATGTGGTGCTGGCGCAGGTTGCAGGCTTGTCTGAGGTGAAGCAATACATGGAGATGTACAGTGAACATTTTGTTATAGGTGAAATGACTGAGTTTACTGAGTGGAAAAGCACATGCACACACTAAGCTCCTTATCCTTGTTAAATTGTACTTTTACACAGCACAGCACATCAGATGTGGGTGTTCGAACAGAAGAATGTATTATAACGGGAACCTTAACGCTAATGTACACAGCCTTGTTTGGCCCCCCAATCATAAACACATTCCCCAGATCTAAGCACGGCAGAGGAAACAAGGGTGAGGGAGGAGAAGAGGTATTGTGGTTACCCGGCTGTTGGCAGCACATATGGCACTTTTCTTTTTTGGACTCTCCTAGACAGTCACACTGCTCCAGGCCATACCTCACACACAGTGACTTAGCACAATTCTGAGAAATAGAGGGAGAAATGGAGAGAGAATGATAGGGGAGAGTGAAGGATGGAAGGAGGGAGAGAGAGAGAGAGAGAGAGAGAGAGAGAGAGATGGAGAAAGGGAAAATGATAGTGGAAGAGGAGGGGAAGGATTGAGAGAGAGAGGGAAAGAGGGAGGGTGAAATAGAGGAGAGAGGGGAGAGGACATAGAGAGAATGAAAGGAGAATAAGAGAGAGGAGACCACGAAGCCTGGATGAGCACAAGTACATTATGGCCCCAGTAAAGTCTCACAGAAATAAATGCCTGACAGGCCTGCTTATTCCCACAAATCCTAAACATCCGTGTTCAGTTAATTTGTTCCCTGCTCCAGTCTGCGTCAGAAATGGGTTCTGGTCCAAATCTTATATTTCAGGATTTATGCCCCTATAGAGAGCCATACATATCAATTGAAAAAGTGTAGCCATTTTCACATTCAGAACGACTCTCCAAACTCAGAACCCCATGTATCATCTGAATGGGCGACAGAATGCAGTAAATGTACTCAAGTTGGTAACCAAGGACAACAGATCCTGTGAAAGTGGATACTGTTGACTTTGGAATGTCGTCGCATTGAGACAGTGGGTGCAATGGGTGAAAATGTTGAGCCATTGTCTGGCCCTCCTACGGTGCTCACCCCATTGAGACACACCCGGGTGCCCAGACTGCATACGGTCATGTTGGTCTTGGCTGCAGGCTTGGGGCAGATGGAGGAGAGACCAGAGCACACACTCTCCAGCTGACAGTCTGACTCCTCCTCACAGCTGACCCCTGACGGCTTCAAGACACACGCTGGCCCACAGCACAGACCTTTACTGGGACTGAGGGGGCAGACAGAAAGACAAACAGACAAACAGAGAGACAGACAGGTGGGCGGATAGACAGACAAAGAGAGACAATTTCATAATATACTGTAGGTGTTGCGCGTTACTGTTTTGTTTTTGAATGGTAAAACAAGAGGCAATTATCCTCACAGCCCTAACCACAACTCTGCTTTGCAAAAAAGGTTCCATGGGTGATGTTATGCAAACTTTGGATAGAAATTACCCATAGAAACAGATCTAGGATCAGCAAATCGCAAAGGGACAATTTTAATCCTACTACTGATTTTAATCAGCAAACTTTTGACCAGAAGTTACCTGCACTTCTTTCCAGGTTTCAGGCGACACTGGATGCCCACAGATTCCTTGGCGCTGTGGCAGCAGAGGTCTGTCTCATTGTGGCCCACGTCACACTCCTCCCCCTCCTCCACGATCTGATTCCCACAGATGGGCTGATCACTGACTGACAGGACAGAACACATATAGCCACACACATCAGCTCATCTCAACACTGCTGGCTCATGTAGATGGAGTATCTTCATAAATGTTTGGAATTAATTAGATGCAGAGAGAGAGAGCGAGAGAGAGAGAGACAAAGAGAGAGACACAGAGTGAGACACAGAGAGAGACACAAAGCATTTATACCACTTGACTTATTCCATAATTCAAAATGACAAAATGGGTTAAATATATATTTTTTAATCTCACCCATCTACACACAATACCCCAAAATGACAAGTAAAACATGTTTTCAGACATTTTAGCAAATTGATTGAAAATATAAAATTTACATAAGTATTAACATCCCCTGAGTCAATAATTTGTAGTAGTACCTTTGGCAGCGTCTTTCTGGGTAAGTCTCTAAGAGCTTTCCACACCTGGATTGTGCAACATTTGCCCATTATTCTTTTCAAAATTCTTCAAGATCTGTCAAATTGGTTGTTGATCATTGCTAGACAACTATTTTCAGGTCGTGCCATAGATTTAAGTCAAAACTGTAACTCGGCCTCTCAGTAACATTCACTGTCTTCTTGGTAAGCAACTTCAGTGTAGATTTGACTTTGTGTTTAAGGTTATTGTCCTGCTGAAAGGTGAATTAATCTTCCAGTGTCTGGTGGAAAGCAGACTGAACCAGGCTTTCCTCTAGGATTTTGCCTGTGCTTAGCTCTATTCCATTTCTTTTTTATCTTGAAAAACAAAAAGTTAATTGCTTTGCCACATTTTTTGCAGCATTACTTTAGTGCCTTATAGCAAACAGGATCCATGTTTTGGAATAGTTTTATTCTGTACATAGTTCCTTCTTTTCACTCTGTCAATTAGGTTAGTATTGTGGAGCAACTACAATGTTGTTGATCCATCCTCAGTTTTCTCCTATCACAGCCATTAAACGGTTTTAAAGTCACCATTGGCCTCATGGTAAAATCCCTGAGTGGTTTCCTTCCTCTCTGGCAACTGAGTTAGGAAGGACGCCTGTATCCTTGTAGTGATTGGGTGTATTGATACAGCATACAAAGTGTAATTAATAACTTCAGCATGCTCAAAAGGATATTAAATGTCTGCTTTTTTATGTTTACACATCTACCAATAGGGTCCCTTCTTTGCGAGGCATTGGAAAACCTCCCTGGTCTTTGTGGTTGAATCTGTATTTGAAGTTCGCTGCTTGACTGACTTACAGATAATTGTATGTGTGGGGTACAGAGATGAGGTAGTCATTCAAAAATCATGTTAAACACTGTTATTGCACACATAGTGAGTCCATGCAATTTTTACTCCTGAACTTATTTAGGCATGCCATAACAAAGTGGTTGAATACTTATTGACTTATTGACATTTCAGCTTTTCATTTATAAACATTTTGAAAAACATCATTCTACTTTGACATTATCGAGTATTGTGTGTAGGGAAGTGACAAAGAAATCTACATTTAATCCATTTTAAATTCAGGCTTTAAAACAACAAAATGTGGAAAAAGTCAAGGGGTGTGAATATTTTCTGAAGGCACTGTAGAGTGACAGAACACTACATGCTATTGATGCCCTCTTTTACACAGAGGAGGTCTCGTTGTTTAGACCTATCTCCTTACCCACAAAGCAGTCATCCTTCTTGACATTCAGGACTCGGCTGATATGCTTGATGCTGCAGGGAGAGAATTTATCGTTGTTCTCCCGGACCTCGTTGGTAGCGTGAGGGAACATCAGGAACCTGCCTTTCCCTCCAGAAGAACCCAAGTTCCCACAATCAGAACCTTCATCGTGCTGAGAAGCAAATACAACACAGAACATAAAGGTTCTACTTCACAGTAGAATGACCTCAAGAAGTTTTGTCTCCTAGTACAAGATTATGGACATTGGGGCCCTCATATTCAGATATATTTATGTCAAATTCAATCATTTCCACCAGATGAAAATGACTTCTTAACGGACTTGCCTAGTTAAATAAAGGTTAAATAAATAAAAAATAAAAGATGAAAATGAATATCCTTTTTCATTAAAAGTAAGACTATTGGAGGGATTTGCACGGGGTGATTCTGGGAAAGCAACTACTGAACTCATTGTAAAAAAATAAAGAGTTCATTCCCCTCAAGATCACAGGCTTAAGACTAAAACCAAGCCTCTTTATTGTCGGATACAAATGCTTGTTAACTTAAATGAAGGTCATTTTAGGTGAGAGACAAAAGTGCTGTGTCACTGATGGCCATCGTTCTGAAAGAGAAATACAATGTTCTCATAACAAACAACACACCCAGGACAGCACACATAGATACAGCCCTGAGGCCTTCTTCTCTGGATCTCTCCAAGACCCACTTTCTCTGATTATCTACCAGAACAAATGATGAGGTCCAATCGTTCATTTGTTTTAATCCGTTGTTGAGATGTTAAAATGGACTGGGTAATGTAATCACTTAAACAGTTTAAGGGAGAAATAAACTATGTTGAGACAAATGACCGACCCCTTTGTTAGGTTCAGGATTCTTTTATTTTACTCTTCCCTGTAACTTCTCTCACTCTTCCCTCTGTCTTCTCTCACTCTTCCCTCTGTCTTCTCTCATTCTTCCCTCTGTCTTCTCTCATTCTTCCCTCTGTCTTCTCTCATTCTTCCCTCTGTCTTCTCTCACTCTTCCCTCTGTCTTCTCTCATTCTTCCCTCTGTCTTCTCTCATTCTTCCCTCTGTCTTCTCTCATTCTTCCCTCTGTCTTCTCTCATTCTTCCCTCTGTCTTCTCTCACTCTTCCCTCTGTCTTCCCTCATTCTTCCGTCTGTCTTCTCTCACTCTTGCCTCTGTCTTCTCTCACTCTTCCCTTTGTCTTCTCTCACTCTTCCCTCTGTCTTCTCTCACTCTTCCCTCTGTCTTCTCCCACTCTTCCCTCAGTCTTCCTTCTGTCTTCTCTCACTCTTCCCTCTGTCTTCTTTCACACTTCCCTCTGTCTTCTCTCATTCTTCCCTCTGTCTTCTCTCACTCTTCCCTCTGTCTTCTCTCACTCTTCTCTCATTCTTCCCTCTGTCTTCTCTCACTCTTCCCTCTGTCTTTTCTCACTCTTCCCTCTGTCTTCTCTCACTCTTCCCTCTGTCTTTCAGAGGGCTATGTTGTCACATTGAGGATAGCGAGAGGGTTTCCAGACACTATGGGACTATGGGAGAGAATATTATTACCAAAGTAGGCCAAAGGCCAGACCCCCCCTCTCTCTACCTCCCACTTCCCCCTCATCATAAATCTCAGGTAAAGCAGGCCCTCTGATCTCTCTGTGCCCTATCAGACCCTCCATCTGGAAACAATGAGGCATGCCTGTCAGTGGACCGGGGTACCGCACTGCTCAGCCAAGAACCTGCTGGATTTATAAAAGGGCCACAGACCGACATGCTGTAGCAGAACTAATCTGTGCAGGAACGCCTGGGAAGAATCCATTGCTGTCTATGGAAGTGTGAATAACATCTCAGGGGGAGCAGGGTATGGGGAGGGGGGTGGTGTTTGGCATTTGAGGCAGTGGGAGAAAGGTCGTAGATGATGCTGCTGGTGGTTATGGAGGGAAAGTGTGTGTGTGTGTGTGTGGGGGGGGGGGGGGGTGCCAATAATGGGTGGCAGGTAGCCTAGCGGTTAAGATAAGAGCATTGAGCCAGTAACCGGAAGGTCGCTGGCTCAAATCCCCAAGCCGATTAGGTGAAAAACCCTACTTGCTCCTGTAAGTCGCTCTGGATAAGATCATCTGCTAAATAACTCAAATGTAAAAATGTAATGTTCCTCAAACAACACCTGTGGTGAGGTAGAAAATTGAAAGGCTCCCAACTATTTTCAGGTTTCTCCAGAGTTGTTAGATTGGGTTCAAGTCCGGGCTCTGGCTGGGGCACTCAAGGACATTCAGAGACTTGTCCCGAAGCCACTCCTACGTTGTCTTGGCTGTGTGCTTAGGTTCGTTGTCCTGTTGGAAGGTGAACCTTCGCCCCAGTCTGAGGTCCTGAGCGCTCTGGAGCAGGTTGTCATCAAGGATCTCTCTGTACTTTGCTCCGTTTAACTTTCCCTCGATCCTGACTAGTCTCCCAGTCCCTGCCGCATCCCCACAGCTTGATGCTGCCACCACCATGCTTCACCATAGGGATGGTTTCCTCCAGATGTAACGCTTGGCATTCAGGCTGAAGAGTTCAATCTTGGTTTCATCCGACCAGAGAATCTTGTTTCTCACGGTCTGAGAGTCCTGAGCGGGCTGTCATGTGCCTTTCACTGGGGAGTGGCTTCCGTCTGGCCAATCTACCATAAAGGCTTGATTGGTGGAGTGCTGCAGAGATGGTTGTCCTTCTGGAAGGTTCTTCCATCTCCACAGAGGAACTCTGGAGCTCTGTCAGAGTGACCATCGGGGTTTTGGTCACCTCCCTGACCAAGGCCCTTCTCTCCTGATTGCTCAGTTTGGCTAGGAAGAGTCTTGGTGGTTCCAAACTTCTTCCATTTATGAATGATGGAGGCCACTGTGTTCTTGGGGACCTTCAATGCTGCAAACATGTTTTGGTACCCTTCCCCAGATCTGTGTCTCGACACAATCCTGTCTCAGAGCTCTACGGACTATTCCTTCGACCTCATGGCTTGGTTTTTGTTCTGACAAGCACTGTCAACTGTGGGAACGTATATAGACAGGTGTGTGCCTTGCCAAATCATGTCCAATCAATTGAATTTACTACATGTGGACTCCAATCAAGTTGTAGAAACATCTCAAGAGTGATCAATGGAAGCAGGATGCACCTGAGCTCAATTTCAAGTATAGCAAAGGGTCTGAATACTTTTTTATTTTTAATACATTTGCTAAAACCTGTTTTCACTTCGTCATTATGGGGTATTGTGTGTAAATTGATGAGGAAAATGTTTATTTAATCCAATTTATGGATTATGGTCAATATAGTTAATAACCACATTTTCTGCGCTAAACTATGTAGAATATTGGCCTGTTGGAAATGAAATTACAAATCCCTACTACATTGCACAGTACGGGCTTGAGCTGATTTATCTCTACAGAAACTGAACAAAGTGCGCATAGAGCTCACAGAAAAAATGTATAATAATTTGAATTCAAATAATTGAAGTGACATACGTCACGACTCAGACATGTGGTTTTCGGATGTGTGAAGTTTCACATATTAATTTTTCACATACATTTTTTTCCCCAAACGTTCATGTTCACCACTTCCAGCTTTTTCTGCTCTCCCATCCAGGGACTGACCAGTACCAACTCTGCTTAGCTTCACAAGCAGTGGGATGTGGGGTGCTATGTTGCTGGAATTAATACATTAATACACAAAAAAAGGCCAGGGTAACATAACCAAAGATAGGGAAAATTGCAGGAAAGAAGAAGACGTTTTATGTATTTGCGTTATATATATATATTTTTATCTCTGAAAACTATTTTTGAGTATCCATTTACAATTCATTTGCTTGCGCATTAAAAACATTATTCTGATGTTCTCCACATCAGAAGTTTTGCTTGATATTAATGGCAAAAAGTAACTCACTCACTAGAGGATTGCATCATATAATAACACTGTTACTCTAGTAAAGGTGTTTAAAGTTGAGGGATGGGGCTGAAGAAATGCAACCACTCTCAAATCCATAGACTACGCTATGGATGCAAGGAGATTATGGTATGGATGCAAGGACTGACCATCCATGATATAGAAATTATAGTTGTAACCATGGTTTTAGGCTATACAATGTTTGTCTGCATTTTTACAAACATTGGCGTTTACAAACATTTTACATGTGAAACTGCAGACTTGATTTGCAGTTTCATTTGTGAAAAACGTTCACGTGACAATGCAATTGTGAATGTGGAATTTTCTTACATGTGAACCTGCAAATTAGATTTTCATATGTGATTGATTTTCACATGTGAACTTACAATTCCACATGTGAAAGTGAGATTTATTTTTTACATTTGAAATGGCATATCCGATTCTCAGATGTGAACGTTTTTAACATTTGAAACTGCAAAAACATGAAAACATATTATTCTCCTCACATGTGTAAAGGTGGTGTGAACTCTACATTTAACACATGTGAAATATGATTTCACATGTAAAATGTAAGCTCAACATGTGAAAACAGCTATTTCACATACTGTCTGAATTCTACGACATAAGAACGCCTTTGCGCACAGGGTTCAACTCCTGCAACGAACTAATGCAGAATGCTGCAACATGACCGGTACAACAAAATAGGTAATGTAATGTAATGACATGACAAACCAAATATCAGTAAAATAACAAGTGAAGGAAAGTGCTAGGACTCCAATGGGGCTAAAACATTAAAGATAGGCAAGGGTAATACTGTCCAGAACTCACAGGGGCGCCCAAGCTGTGGCCCAGTTCGTGGGCCAGGGTGAGCTGAACGTGTCGGGGGGGCAGGTACTGGCCGTAGTTCTGCAGCGTGATCAGGCCCGTGTTCAAACTGCAGTTGCTACCATCTCCTACGAGCGTGTGTTGCGAACAAATCCCTCCCCAGTTCCCTGAAATATAAAGGAAAGGTAAGGAGAGGAAAGATAAGGTATAAATAGAGTCTAGACTTGATAACATCATTTAGGTGAAAGGGCAATTTGCATGGCAGAATGTGTACAGTAGACAACATGTTCAGTGCAGTATAAATAAAGCGTGAGAAACCTCAGCTGCACTGGGTTGCTTAACGTCATGAATGTGTTAGATTTCTACTTTAATAGCTGTGTTATGGCTGTCCAGCTGTCCAGCTGTCCAACAGACGTCCACAGGGATGTTTTTCCACGCTTCACTATATTGTTTGCATTATAGGTTGCATACGTGACCTTGAGCCTTCTCTTTTACACAATAGGGACATATTTTTCTGTGTTTTATCGAGGTTGTCCCCAGACCCCTAAATATCAATGGCCTTTTTCTCACAGAATTCCGTACTGTGACATCATCCTTCAGCTAGCCCACCACTCATTTAAGAGAGGCCTGTTTTGTTATAGTATATGGATCATAGAAAAGCTTTGGTCATGGAGCTGACATGGGCTTTAGGAGTTAACCTTGGCTTCACAGGAGGCACTAGATAGATTTGCCAAGGGGCACAGACACTAATTGATCAGATGAAGAATGTTTTGAATTCAGGGGGTGTTAGGAGGCATGTCTTCTACCTGCTACAGTCTAAGGATACTTGTAGCTTATACAAGCACATAGCGAATGTTTTGTACACTCAGTATATATTGTCATCGTTATATGATATTATTTTCATCACCACTGTCTATAACTGCCTTAATTTTTCTGGACCCCATGGAGAGTAGCTGCTATATACAGTGGCAAAAAAAAGTATGTGAACCCTTTGGAATTACCTGTATTTATAAATAAATAAACTTTGATTTGATTTGATTTGCATAAATTGGTCATAAAATTTTATCTGACCTTCATCGAAGTCACGACAATAGACAAACACAGTCTGATTAAACTAATAACACAAACAATTATACGTTTTCAGGCCTTTATTGAACACACCCTGTAAACATTCACAGTGCAGGGTGGGAAAGGTATGTGAACCCTTGGATTTAATAACTGGTTGACCCTCCTTTGGCAGCAATAACCTCAACCAAATGTTTTCAGACCTGCACAACGGTCAGGAGGAATTTTGGACCATTCCCCTTTACAAAATTGTTTCAGTTCAGCAATATTCTTGGGATGTCTGGTGTGAACCGCTCTCTTGAGGTCTTGCCACAGCATCTCAATCGGGTTGAGGTCAGGACTCTGACTGTTGCATCACCCAACTTCTGTTGAGATTCAATTGGCGGACAGATAGCCTTACATTATCTTGCAAAATGTCTTGATTTTTCCATCGATGATGGCAAGCTGTCCAGGCCAGCAAAGCAGCTCCAAACCATGATTCTCCCTCCACCATACTTTACAGTTGGGATGAGGTTGATGTTTGGTGTGCTGTTCCTTTTTTGGTTTGACATGCATGTCAATCTCTCATGGCTCAAAGTGGAAGAGAGATTGACTTCATCACTACTTGTTTTTGTAAGAGGTGTTGACAAGCTGAATGTACCGAGCTGTCTGATTAAAATACTAGCACACAGCTCGGACACCCATGTATACCCCACAAGACATGCCACCAGAGATTTCTTCACAGTCCCCAAGTCCACAACATACTATGGGAGGCGCACAGTACTACATAGAGCCATGACTATATGGAACTCTATTCCACATCAGGTAAGCAGTAAGCAGGCAAGCAGTAGAATCAGATTTAGAAAACAGATAGAAATACACCTTATGGAAAAACAGGGACTGTGAAGACACACACAAAGGTACAGACACACGTATACGCACACATTGTAATATTGTTGAATCGTTGTATTGTACATGTTGTATTGTGGATACTATGTATCGGTGTAATAATGTTATATCATGTACTGTTTTATCTTTAGTTTTATATGTAATGTAAGTGCTTTAATGTTTTGGACCGCAGGAAGAGTAGCTGCTGTGTGTATGTTATGGGTATCAGGCCTGTCCAACACATGCACGTGCTACCCATGTATTTTATATAAGAACTCTGTTACACAACGTGTCAGTACCAATGAGCTGTCGCAGGGAGGTATGGGAGAAAGGGGGGTTGGAGTCTGCTAAACATATCAGAGGCTAACTCTCGTAGTTCGATTGACACAACATTGTCCCCCTGGGCCTCTTGCTATCACAGTAGCTTGTTTTCTTGACTGCTGATGGACGTACTGTAGAAGGATCACCTCCAAGAGTGTAGTCAGTGAACAGTGAAGGTTGAGCTGCAAACCAGGCTGGCCTCTTTCCCCTCCGTGCCCCAATCCAAAGATGTAGTCAGGTGGCGCAGTGGTCTGAGGCACTGCATCTAAGTGCAAGAGGCATCGCTCCAGTCCCAGGTTCGGCCGTGATTGGGAGTCCCATAGGGCGGCGCACAATTGGCCCAGCGTCGTCCGGGTTTGGCCGGGGTAGGCTGTCATTGTAAATAAGAATTTGTTCTTAACTGACTTGCCTAGTTAAATAAAGGTTAAAAAAATAAATGTAGTCAGGGTTATTATGTAAGGTTAGGACTGGGGATATGGTAATCTGATCCTAGATCTGTCGGTTAGGGCTACCTCTAATTTAAGCATCTTATCCATGCTACTTTGTGGATGAGGCTGTTTAAATGTACATTAATCCGAGATTGTTCATCCCTATGGGATTCAGCATCACATGACTTCAAGTCCTAGAGATTCCCATGCCTTTGAGTCTGATCAAAAGGCAATTAAGGATCACCATCAAAAGGAGTCCCTACTTGAGTGAGCATAGCCAACCTAGCCATGCTTCGCTTGGGGAATTCACAACACAGGCCGGGATGCCAACCAGAACGTCTCCAAGCTAATTAAGAATGCTGTACGCATCCCCACTGACTCCCTGAATTATTCAGAGGGCTAAGTTATTTAGAAAGAGCATGGCTTTGGCACCAGTGTTGTTATGAGCCTAGGTGGTGGTTTGTTTATGTTTGTGTGCCCCTCGTCCTCCACTCCTCCTTAGAAAGAGCCCTGATGAATGCCTCCTATTATTAGTCTCATAGACTCACACACACACACATACGAACACCCACGCATAAACATGCACACACAGGCAAACACACGTGCACACATCCAAGCATGAATCCACTGACAAACACAAGCACCCCTTACAAATCTACACCAGGACACACTCTCTCACAGTCTTGGACAAACACAGTAACACACAACATTAGAGGGAGGGAGGACCTGGCTCTAGCGAGGCTCTCTTATGAAATAGAAGGAAGCGCAAATGGACCATGTGCTACTTTAGACTGCACTGTCAAAAACAACAACACGCTCACATAATTGATCAACTTCACATTATAGTTTTACTCAATTTTTGGATCTGTGTTGAAACGTATCTATAGCAGAACAGCAATGATTAAACGCTCAAATACACTTACAGGACTTCTGATCATTTTCTTGCCTTAGTACTAGAGATGTGACGATTCACAAATACTCATCGTTCCCCGGTTAAAATGTTTAAGATATAGCCCACTGGGCACACCACACCATTTCAATGTGGAGAATTGGGTAATATTCGGTAGATATGTTGATCAATGAGAGTTCAATGAGGATATTGAAGGCCGAGCTGTAGTCGATGAACAGCATCCTCACATATGCCTTCATTTTGTCCAGGTGGGTGACGGCTGTGTGCAGTGCAATGGCGATTGCGTCGTCTATGGATCTTTCAGGGCGGTAGGTGAATTGGTGAGGGTTGAGTGTGTCGGGGAGGGGGGATGTGTTGTGGTCTTTGACTAGACTCTAGAAGCACTTCATGATGCCGGAAGTGAGTGCTACGAGTCGGTAGTCATTCAGTTCAGTTAAGTTCCGTTTTTTGGGCACAGGGATGATAGTAGATATCTTGCAGCAGGTGGGGATAACAGTCATAGCTAGAGAGAGATGAAAATGTCAGAAAACATAACAGCTAGCTGGTCTGCAAACGCTCAGAGGGTGTGGCTAAGGATACCGTCTGGCCCGGCAGCCTTGCGAGGGTTAACATGCTTGAATGACTTACATACTGTAAGTCGTTGTCCTCAGCGGCTCTCCTCGGCAGCTCAGAGTCGCTATTCTCGAAGTGGGAGAAAAAGGTGTTTAGCTCGTCCTGTAGGGTGGTGTTGTTGTCCGCGACGTGACTAGCGTTCGTTTTGTATCCCATGATC
Source organism: Thymallus thymallus (assembly GCA_023634145.1). Taxonomy (NCBI): domain Eukaryota; kingdom Metazoa; phylum Chordata; class Actinopteri; order Salmoniformes; family Salmonidae; genus Thymallus; species Thymallus thymallus. Next base: position 11,738,177 of record CM042414.1, on the reverse strand, counting down.
GTTAGAAAACCCTGCCACATACGCCTCGTGTCCGACCCGCTTAAATGCTCCTACACTTTGTCCCTATACTTGTCCCTATACTATACAACAACAATGTGTTATCACTGTGCTTCATCTAATAGTACAACCAAATTACCTAGATTGTAGTTGAGATTACATTAAAGTACATGGTGCAAGTGATCAATGCCTTTTGAGATTCTGTGCAGATTAAAATAGAAATTGTGAATAATTCCACAGACCTGCAACAGTGAGCATGCACACATATATTGTTACAGTAACCTCAAAATGTGGTTATGGATGTATTACTCATTTTAAGGTTGAATAAATACTGTTACATTAGTTTGTAAAATAGCCTTAACATTAGGCTATTTACTGTCTTACAAAAGTAATATTGAATTGTGTTTGGTTGACAAGGCAACTAAAGGTCAAAATTTAAAGGAGATGTTTCTACTGCTTGAATAGTTAAATCTGAGCGACTGGCTTAATCCTATTATTTCATTTCTTTAACTTTCTTTTTGGTTGAGATGGAGAAATTAATCCAACATATCATTTGTTAACTTGTCAACAAGTTAATAGGTTATGCTATTTACCGTTTATAAAAACAACTGGAAAACCTTTGCTATGAGACTTGAAATTGAGCTCAGGTGCACCCTGTTTCCATTGATCATTCTACGACTTGATTGGAGTCCACCTGTGGTAAATTCAATTTGGACATGACTTGGAAAGTCACACACCTGTCTATATAAGGTCCCACAGTTGACAGTGCGGAATGTCAGAACAAAAACCAAGCAACGAGGTTGAAGGAATTGTACGTAGAGCGTCGAGACAGGATTGTGAGGAAGGGTACCAAAACATTTCTGCAGCATTGAAGGTCCCCAAGAACAGAGTGGCCTCCATCATTCTTAAATGGATGAAGTTTGGAACCACCAAGACTCTTCCTAGAGCAGGCCGCCCGGCCAAACTGAGCAATCGGGGGAGAAAGGCCTTGGTCAGGGAGGTGACCATGAACCCGATCGGAGAGACCTGAAAATAGCTGTGCAGCGACGCTCCCCATCTAACCTGACAGTGCTTGAGAGGATCTGCAGAGAAGAATGGGAGAAACTCCCCAAATACAGGTGTGCCAAGCTTGTAGCGTCATACCCAAGAAGACTCGAAGCCAAAGCCGCTTCAACAAAGTACTGAGTAAAAGGTCTGAATACTTATGTAAATGTGATATTACTATTATTTTATTGTTTTTATACATTTTCAAAAAGTTTATTTTATTTTATTAATTTGCTAAAATTTCTAAAAACCTGTTTTTGCTTTGTCATTATGGGGTATTGTGTGTAGATTGATGAGGAGAAACAACTATTTCATAAATTTTAGAATAATGCTGTAATGTAACAATTTTTTATTTTTTTTTTACCTTTAATTTACTAGGCAAGTCAGTTAAGAACAAATTCTTATTTTCAATGACGGCCTAGGAACAGTGGGTTCCTAGGGGATTCGATCCAGCAACCTCTCGGTTACGGGCCCAACACTCTAACCACTGGGCTACCTGAGCACCACCCTGCTTCACCATAGGGGTGGTGCGAAAAGTCAAGGGGTTGGAATACTTTCCAGTACCAGTCAAAAGTTTGGACACACCTACTCATTACAAGGATTTTCTTTATTTGTACTATTTTCTACATTGTAAAATAACACATATGGAATCATGTAGTAACCAAAAAAGTGTTTTGCCTTGATTACAGCTTTGCGCACTCTTGGCATTCTCTCAATCAGCTTTTCCAACAGTCTTGAAGGAGTTCCCACATATGCTGAGCACTTGTTGGCTGCTTTTCCTTCACTCTGCGGTCCAACTCAGTTGGGTTGAGGTCGGGTGTTTGTGGAGGCCAGGTCATCTGATGCAGCACTCCATCACTCTCCTTTTTGGTCAAATAGCCCTTACACAGCCTGGAGGTTTGTTTGTCCTGTTGAAAAACAAATGATAGTCCCACTAAGTGCAAACCAGATGGGCTGGCGTATCGCTGCAGAATGCTGTGGTAGCCATGCTGGTTAAGAGTGCCTTGAATTCTAAATAAATCACTGACAGTGTCACCAGCAAAGCCCCCTCATACCATCACACCTCCTCCTCCATGCTTCACGGTGGGAACCACACATGCGGAGATCATCCGTTCACCTACTCTGCGTCTCACAAAGACACAGCGGTTGGAACCAAAAATCTCAAATTTGGACTCATCAGACCAAAGGACAGATTTCCACTGGTCTAATGTCCGTTGCTTGTGTTTCTTGGCGCAAGCAAGTCTCTTCTTCTTATTGGTGTCCTTTAGCAGTGGTTTCTTTGAACTCTGTAAAACATTTATTTGGGCTGAAATTTCTGAGGCTGGTAACTCTAATCCTCTGCAGAAGAGGTAAATCTGGATCTTCCTTTCCTGTGGCGGTCCTCATGAGAGCCAGTTTTATCATAGCACTTGATGGTTTGTATGTGTATGTGTAAAAGGCCACAGTGTTCTGTGTCTTGTGGACTCTGTTTTGAAAATCGATCAGTCTAGGTGGTCGAGTGGTGTTATCTGATTTCAGTCTGGTGCAAGCTGGAGCTATGTTATCTACTATATATTAGGCCAGTTTTCCACTGAGCTCAGACACTGCTGTTTTAGATCTGCATGGCTCTATGAGCCAAACATTGTTGATGCAGCTCCAATGGATTAAGCTGTTGCCCTTCATCACTATGGAAAGCCTTCCAATGAGTTCATTGTCAACAGAGCAACAAAGGCAGTGTGTGTGTGTGTCTTGGGGTGGGGGTTGTGTGTTTTGCTTTGCTCATAGTGCCCTCATTCCTTTCCTAACCTTTTTGTCAAAAGTGTTCTTAGGTATAGGCTGTAGCCTAATGTTTTGTAATGGACGAATTTTATTAATTTCATGCAACTTGAGGCAAACATTTTTTTTTTTATTCTTCAATTGGAATTTCAATTTACTTCCTGAATGGACTGAACAGAATTGAATTGAACTTACCCCAACCCGGTTGTTCAGTAAAACATGAACAGGTGGTTAACCATTACGCTACCACAGAGTTTTAAGGACCTTTAACTACCTCTTTTATTGTTGCTGCCGGAAAATTACCATGCAATCAGCTTGTCACTTTGAAAAGGAATGTTACTGATGTGGGAGTGGGAAGTGGCGCCCCACCCCCACTGACAAGGTTTCTTCCCACTTTCTTTTTGAGAAAGACTTATGAACACACCCAGATTGGGGGCATAAGAAGGCTGGCTGATTTTGTGTGTGTGTGTGTGTGTGTGTGTGTGTGTGTGTGTGTGTGTGTGTGTGTGTGTAAGAAGGACACAAGGGTTCAACAGGTTCAACAGGGTTCATAGCACCGGGGAGGGGGAGGGGGGTGGTTGCATAGGGCGCATGAAAGTCTCTCTCTCACGCCCCTCTGATCAGCCAATAAAAGCCGGGCCCAGCTAACGATGTGATGGAAACATCCAAGGTGCCCCCTTCCTCACCAACAACAATAATAAAACAGAGAAGGCTTTGTCGCCGGCCTGTGAAACCGAGGTGACATTAAGAAATGCCACATTGTCCATAGAATGGCAGCACTGTGTGTTTCATTGATGACATTCCTGAGGTGTTTTGCAAAGATTATTTGTTTCCGTATTCAAACAGGTTGAGTTAGGTTAAATAATATGCATATCAGATGTGAAAAGTTCAGATGTGACTTTGGCTTCTAGAGAAGACAATGGACACGCAACTTTGATTGGAGATGCGGCTGTGATTGGAGCGCAGTCAAAATTCAGGAATATTGATTGGTGAACTCTGTCCATATGAAGAGAAAACCCACAGAGCACACTCTGTAGTGCCATAATTCAACGCACTTTGGACACAGACCAGCAGCAAAAGTATCTATATATCCACATTGAGTGTCGGCACGGCCCAGTTTATGGACCTGTAAAAGCACTGGACTAAACCCTTTTTTCTGGCCTGATAACAGCCATGTTAACTTCCTTTCAAAGTCACATGAAGTTGATGCTGTGAAGTTCAAATATCTAATGACCCTATTTATTTCGACATGGCATGGAAACTTTTCCAATGTGGGTGTTGGGAGGGGCCAGGGATGATGGTGGCGGTCGGTGTGGCTATCTGGTATCAACCTTTCACTGTATTGTCACATGTCAATGCCAGAAATGGACAAAGGGCAAATACCGACCACTTGGGAAGGTGCTAAGCTAGCTCACCTGTTACTAATAGACCCACTGCTCTCCACAACCCACAGTGTGTGTGTGTGTGTGTGTCTCTACTGCTTCCCAGTCCCTGCCTCTCACCTGTCTTGCCCTCCCAGGCCAGCCCCAGCACTCCACTGTAGTCCCTGTTGGTCAGCAGGTAGGACAGACAATAGTTTCCCCAGTTACTTTGAGAGAACAGACTGAGCAGCTTCTCTGGGCCGATGAAGGGCCGATTCAGGGGGTTGGTCTCGTCCTCCTCTCTCATGACCTATAGGAGACACATCGGCAGCACCTTAGGACGCTGCATTATTTCTATAATAGCTCTTCCCAAAATCAACCATAAAGGAGCCTTTGAGTCCAAGGAGGAGCGAAAGAAAGGGAAAACATAACTAGTTTTGTGAATTGCACATATCAAGTTGCTAGCTTAGCTTGATTAGCTTTGGGGGTTAATCATACTGCAGTATCAGCACATCTAAAGTGGATAATCCTTGAAACACGAAACATTGCAGCCATTGTGAATGAGTGGAGTTCTTACACTGAGGGATTTCACTTTGAAGTTGATTAGCTTGAGTCCGTCAAAGTCGGCTTTGTCATAAATATCATTCACCGCTCTCACGTAGGAGGCAACCTAGGAGAGGACACAGACACAAAAGAGGGAGTATAAAACACAGATCCTTGTGTTTTATACACTACTTCTCTATAGAGTACATTCTACTTCTCTGCTTGATATCCACTGCAGTACAGTGGATATGGCGTTAATACAATTCATAATCTACTCCACAAAGCTATTTAATCCACTGTATTTTCAGCATGGGTGGGAGACTAGTGACATTGTACCCTGCATACCTTACACGTGCAAACCAGTCACATGCTAACCAGTTGCTACAGAACATACTATAGAATGCCTTTTCTTCTGCAAACAACAACGACGCACAGTGTGAACTTCCCATAAATATTTATGCTTCGGAGTGAGGAGACAGCAGCCTCGTCTCTGTCCTGTGAGAATGGGGTCACCAGTGACAACAAGGGCCATACTTACACGCAGGAGACATCAGTGCATCATTTACAGTGCTTGCTTTAAAAATAAAGACGTCCAGTGGCCACATCAAGGTCTTGCCAAGCGCCATGGAAAACATAAATCGTCACGAGTGTATAGAATCTGGCTAGGTTAGGAGAGGTGAGAAGAGAGGAGCAGATGGCATGGCTGCCATGTGCCATTAAAAGCTGGCAGGGAGATCACATTCACTTACTGAGTGACAGACATGGGTTTAGAGTATTTGTTATTTAAATACTTTTTCTGTGTAACATAGCCAAAAATAGTACTTGTTTTCTGAATACTTTCTGAAAAGTGATTGAAGTGCCTGAAATAGTATTTGAACCCAGGTCTGCTGAGTGACCATCCTATTTCCTCTGGACTGGAATGGTCCTGTGTGACTTCACAGCAGAGGTGGTCAGACTTTCGCAACCCCAGTTTACTCCATAGATAAACTACAAACCTATTCGTTTTTCATACAGTATAGTGCACAGAATCCCAGCAAGTCAGGCAAGCAGCGGGTGGACAGGCAGGCTGGTTGGCAGGAGGTCACGGTGAGCCTTTGACCTAATCAGTCCGCCAGTTACGGCAGAGTTCACTACAGGTCTATGGGGCTGGGCCTGTGTCATGGGGGCTTAAAATCACATTACTCACTATTGGTACAAAGACTTGGCTGCAGCCATCTTGGCAGCCCCTGTTGCCATAGTAATAGTGCTGGGCATGGCCATGGTGTTACTACATACCGATGGGTGTAGCTGGCACAGAAGAGATAGAAGGCAGCCAAATGGCACTTGAAGCTGTGTTGATATGCCCTTAGCATTGGGTTAATTTAGCCATGTGGGGTAGCTAGAGTTTATGACTGGCACACCCTCTTGGCATTTATGTCACCCTGACAGCTCTCCCCAAATCCTTCCCAGTGTATTGCCAAAGCAGCTTTGTGGTCAGGAGAGGAGGGCTTGGCAGTTGACATAGAGAAGGTGGCTTTCTGCAGGCACTGACTACATAACCACCACCCATACAGATGACTCTGGCCTTTACGAAAGTTTAACATAAAAAGCAAATGAATTAACTCATACTGTACATACCAAATGGAATTCCAACATGTCTCCTTAATAATCTGTTTTATCCAGTCATCTGACTGAATAGCAGCATTGAACTGTGGTTGACATGTATATTTTATTAAATCTAACTAAGGTTAACAATCCTGAATAACAATAAACACTATTAGGATTAGGGCTGTGGCGGTCTTGACATTTTGTCAGCAAGTAACTGTCATGCAAATAACTGCCGGTCTCACGGTAATTGACCGTTAATGAACATAAATACTTTTAGCATCTCCAGGCTTCCACACATCGCCTACAAGCCACTGATGTGGACCTTTTGGAACATCTACATTTTGTACTATTGCTATTAAATATTTTTATATGGTTTGTATATCATTGTATTTTAAATGTGTGTGACTGTCCTTGTCTATCAGTCTATCAGTGTTTTATGTTTTTTGTGGACCCCAAGGAGAATAACTGCTGCTTCGGCAAAAGCTAATGGTGACCTACCAATAAACCAAAACTATACCACAGGTCAATATAGTCTACCAGTCTAACTGTCTATCCTGCCCTCTATCCACCATTCATAGTGACAATAAAGGTAGGTGGATTGTTTGTCCAGATCTGCAATAGGATAACTAGCAATCATACCACACATCAAAGCATTCAAAGCTGCATCAATTTTCAGTATGAATCCACAAGAACAAAGAGGAATAGCTGAGAGGCAGTGAGGAGGCCAGGCTCATAATGTGCATGAAAGAACAGTGAAGACATGAGGCATGCAGCTCAAAAAGCCCCACTGTGGATCTTGTTTAGGGACCATACAAGTATCCTACAACACCACAATGCAATGAATAATTGTGTTATTGCTTTCAAATGAATACAAAGTTATACTCTAGGCTGCAGTGAAAATGTCAAACAAAATAAAAGTAGTTTTTTTGTGTGTGATTTGTTAAATTGGGTAACCTTTATCTGTCAATCATGTTGAAGTGAAGATTACATATCCATCTGTCCAAATATTTTTTAAAAATTTAAAAATAAAAAAGAGAACTTTCCAGGGGGTGTACTTACTTTTCACGACTGAATATATTTATATTTTTTCCCATATATATTTTCTTACACCTACTAGGCTACAAACATACACATACGAACACCAACTTATAGGCGCACACAAACAACGACTACATCCCCTCTGGCCAGACCCGCATACTCACACCCCCATCCCTAGTGCCTGTATTATTGTTTGACACATGGCCTGAAACCCCACTCACCTTTTTAAACAATAAATCATTTGATTTTTCCATTGTGTTAATGATTGTGGATTTATTGCTTTCCACGTTTTTATTATACATTTTGAGTGATGATACAGATGAGTGATGAGAAGAGAATAGTCCAACCCATCGGGGTATCTCACTACACCCCCATATGCCATGTCTTTAAACATGCAGACATACTGTATATTAATGTTTACTAATACTGATAGCTGTTATTTGGGTCCTGTATAATTATTTTGGCAAGTGGTTCAATTGCCAGTGCAAACAGGAGGCGGGAGAAGGGGACATCCCTGTCTTGTGGCTATTTCTAAAGCAATTTAATCAGATCATGTATTATATATACACAGGGTTTTCTTTATTTTTACTATTTTCTACATTGTAAGGGAAAACCACATCTGCTGACAATCTCTTTAAGCGTTCGAGAACCATATGCCTTTTTCCCCATCATGGAGCCTGTGTACATTCCATGTGATAAATTGGATTTTGTTGGTATAGATTACAGTTAACCTTATCTGTTCCGTCTATCATTGAAGAACCAAGTAAAACATTTTAGCAGACATGACATATGAGGGCGGTGGGCATTCCATAGTATGGGAGGATCATCGTATAAATACATAGGTATTGTATACATTATATACTGTATATAGACTGTGTGGGAATGTGGGCTGAGCAGACATTTAACAAAAACCACACACACAAAAAAAAAACATAAAGCAAAGTACGTCTTTGTGCTATGTCTTTTTAGGGCTTTTTAGTTCGGACTCCTCTCCTAATGTACAAAAAAAAAACTGCATACATACATTGTACATACAGTACATTCGAAGAAAGACTACCACTTAAGTACTGTGGTTAGTTTGTTGATCGATGCTTGGTTGCCGTTTGACAAATAAAAATATTGAATAATCTCATCATGTAGGCCAGTGGTCACCAATCCTATCGACTTGTCGATCATGAAGGCATTCCTAGTCGATTCACCAAACATTTCTGTAGAAAAGCCAACAATAAAGGCTTGCGCTCCTTCTTTGTGTCTGTGTGTGTTTCGCTGTTGGCCGTACTGTAGGTGCACTTGATTCAGAAGCCCTGGGCACCAGGTATGAATGAACCATTTCGTCTACCCGGCAGACCGGGAGATCTGTGGCCTACTTCCACACTCAATGCAGCTGCAATTAATAAGTTGCCAAGTGTATCAATAGCCCTGCATTTTTATTATTATTAGCAGCTTGTGGTTTCTATTTTAATATTGAGGAATATTTCACTTTCTCTGGTCATAGGAACAACCTGAATTTGTACATGAGGCAAATGCGTTGTAAATGGAGTTTCGCCATCAGATGGAAGACTGTGTCCCCTCTCTCTGATCAGTCTCACCGGAGGAAAGGAAGGAGAGAGCAGGTACCGTGAGAGGCGGACCCTCTGCTGCTCTCTCCCTCCCTTCGCTGCAGTGTTCAAAATAACTGGGAACTCTGAAATCTCAGACTTGCGACTACAATGCGTTCAAGACAACTGGGAACTCGTACAAAAAAAAAAATATATATATATATATATATATATACACTACCGTTTAAAAGTTTGGGGTCACTTTGAAATGTCCTTGTTTTTGAAAGAAAAGCACATTTTTTGTCCATTAAAATAACATCCAATCGATCAGAAATACAGTGTAGACATTGTTCATGTTGTAAATTACTATTGTAGCTGGAAACGGCTGATTTTCAATGGAAAATCTACGTAGGTGTACAGAGGCCCATTATCAGCAAACATCACTCCTGTGTTCCAATGGCACGTTGCGTTAGCTAATCCAAGTTTATCATTTTAAAAGGCTAATTGATCATTAGAAAACCCTTTTGTAATTATGTTAGCACAGCTGAAAACAGTTGTGCTTCTAAAGAAGCAATAAAAATGGCCTTCTTTAGACTAGTTGAGTATCTGGAGCATCAGCATTTGTAGGTTCGATTACAGGCTCAAAATGGCCAGAAACAAATAACTTTCTTCTGAAACACGTCAGTCTATTCTTGTTCTGAGAAATTAAGGCTATTCCCTGCGAGAAATTGCCAAGAAACGGAAGATCTCGTACTACGCTGTGTACTACTCCCTTCACAGAACAGTGCAAACTGGCTTTAACCAGAATAGAAGAGGAGTGGAGGCCCCGGTGCACAACTGGGCAAGAGGACAAGTACATTAGTGTCTAGTTTGAGAAAGAGAAGTCCTCAACTGGCAGCTTCATTAAATAGTACCTGCAAAACACCAGTCTCAACGTCAACAGTGAAGAGGCGACTCCGGGATGCTGGCCTTCTAGGCAGAGTTGCAAAGAAAAATACATATCTCAGACTGTCCAATATAAAAAACAAGATTAAGGGCAAAAGAACACACACACTGGACAGAGGAAGATATGGCTGGAGTCAGCTAACCTGGAGACCAATCAATGAAATTGGAGATGTTGGTTAGAGATGCACTGCCCGATAAAAAACACTCACAAAATTTGAGTTTGCTATTCACGAGATGCATTGCCTGATGTGAACCAAGCCTCGAACAAAAGAGATCTCAGAAGAATTGTTGACTTGCATAAAGCTGGAAAGGATTACAAAAGTATCTCCACCGTAAGACAAATTGTCTATAAATGGAGACAGTTCATCACTGTTGCGACTCTCCCTAGGAGTGGCCGTCCTGCAAAGATGACTGCAAGAGCACAGCACAGAATGCTAATTGAGGTTAAGAAGAACCCTAGAGGGTCAGCTAAATAAAGAATTACAGAAATCTCTGGAACATGCTAAAAGTCTACGTTATGTAAAACACTAAACAAGAATGGTGTTCATGGGAGGACACCACTGCTGTCCAAAAGTTCGCAAAAGAGCACCTGGATGTTCCACAGCACTGCTGGCAAAATATTCATTGGACAGATGAAACTAAAGTTGAGTTGTTTGGAAGGAACACACAACACTATGTGTGGAGAAAAAAGGCACAGCACACCAACATCAAAACCTCATCCCAACTGTAAATATGGTGGAGGGAGCATCATGGTTTGGGGCCGCTTTGCTGACTCAGGGCCTGGACAGCTTGCTATCATCGACGGAAAAATTAATTCCCAAGTATATCAAGACATTTTGCAGGAGAATGTAAGGCTATCCGTCACCCAATTGAAGCTCAACAGAAGTTGGTTGATGCAACAGGACAACGACCCAAAACACAGAAGTAAATCAACAACAAAATGGCTACAACAGAAGAAAATACCCGTTCTGGAGTGGCCCAGTCAGAGTCTTGACCTCAACCTGATTGAGATGCTGTGGCATGACCTCAAGAGAGCGGTTCACACCAGACATCCCAAGAATATTGCTGAACTGAAACAGTTTTGTAAAGAGGAATGGTCCAAAATTCCTCCTGACCGTTGTGCAGGTGTGATCCGCAACTACAGAAAACGTTTGGTTGAGGTCATTGCTGCCAAAGGAGGGTCAACCAGTTATTAAATCCAAGGGTTCACATACTTTTCCACTCTGTACTGTGAACTTGTACACAGTGTGTTCAATAAAGACATGAAAACGTATAATTATTTGTGTGTTATTAGTTTAAGCAGACTGTGTTTGTCTATTGTCTTGACTTCAATCAGATCAAATTTGATGACCTATTTATGCAGAAATCCAGGTAATTCCAAAGGGTTCACATACTTTTTCTTGTCACTGTATGTTTTGACGTTGGACTTTAGCTCATTAGCACGTAAGGCACACCGAATGGTGTCACATCGTTAGTCAGTATGTGTTGCACCTGTGCTGGTTGCCATCTCGTTAGTGGGAAGGTTTTTCACCTGTCCCAGGTGCTATTTAGGAGTGGCTGGCCGAGTTTTTCAGTTGACTTGAGAGATGTGGAAGGTCAACACCTTTAGCTTTCCCTGTTTGAATTCTAGAAAGACAATCCTTTATCTCCTCTTCCCTGTCTTTACTTTTGGTGTTATTTATTATATTTTGTTTGCCTTTCTTGGGCAAATTGTGTGGGTGCTTATGGTTAGCGGTGTGTATTCATGGATGTCAAGTGAAGCCAGGCATCCCAAACATGTTTACTAAGAAAAAATAAAATAAAAGGATTTAATCTCTCTGTGTTTCATAATTGTCTTTCAATTCCCAAAAGGCTGAATGTACAGTGCAATGAGAAAGTATTCAGGCCTCAAGTCTTCTTGGGTATAACACTACAAGCTTGGCACACCTGTATTTGGGGAGTTTCTCCCATTCTTCTCTGTAAATCCTCTCAAGCTCTGTCAGGTTGCTATTTTCAGGTCCCTCCAGAGATGTTCGATCAGGTTCAAGTCCTGGCTCTGGCTGGGCCACTCAAGAACATTCAGAGACATTCAGAGAAGCCAATCCTGCATTGTCTTGTTAGAAGGTGAACCTTCACCCCTGTCAGAGGTCCTGAGCGCTCCAGGTTTTCATCAAGGATCTCTCTGTACTTTTCTCCATTCATCTTTCCCTCGACCCTGACTAGTCTCCCAGTCCCTGCCGCTGACAAACATTTCCACAGCACGATGCTGCCTCCACAATGCTTCACCGTAGGGATGGTGCCAGGTTTCCTCCAGACGTGATGCTTGGCACTCAGGCCAAAGAGTTCAATCTTGGTTTCATCAGACCAGATAATATTATTTCTCATGGTCTGAGAGTCCATTAGGTGCCTTTTGGCAAACTCCAAGCGGGCTGTCATGTGCCTTTTACTGAGGAGTGGCTTCCATCTGGCCACTCTATCATAAAGGCCTGATTGGTGGAGTGCTACAGAGATGGTTGTTCTTCTGGAAGGTTCTCCCATTTCCACAGAGGAATTCTGGAGCTCTGTCAGAGTGACCATCAGGTTCTTGGTCACCTCCTTGACCAAGGCCCTTCTCCCGATTGCTCAGTTTGGCCGAGCGGCCTGCTCTAGGAAGAGTTTTGGTGGTTCCAAACTTCTTCCATGTAAGAATGATGGAAGCCACTGTGTTCTTGGGAACCTTCAATGCTGCAAAAATGTTTTGTTACCCTTCCCCAGATCTATGCCTCAATACAATCCTGTCTTGGAGCTCTACAGACAATTCCTTGACCTCATGGATTGGGTTTTGCTTTGACATGCACAGTCGACTGTGGGACCATATATAGACAGGTGTGCCTTTCCAAATCATGTCCAATCAATTGAATTTACCACAAGTAGACTCCAATCAAGTTGTAGAAACATCTCAAGGATGACCAATGGAAACAGGATGCACCTGAGGTCAATTTTGAGTCTTATAGCAAAGGGTCTGAATACTTATGTAAATAAGGTATTTATGTTGTTTTTTTTATACCTTTTTAATATTTTCTAAAAACCTGTTTTAGCTTTGCCATTAGGGGTTATAGTGTGTAGAGTGATGAGGAAAAAATGTATAATTTAATCAATTTTAGAATAAGAATGTAACGTAACAAAATGTGGAAAAAGTCAAGGGGGCTGAATACTTTACAAATACACTGTATCTCACAGGAGAAAGCATCCGAGCAAGTGAAACACCACCCCTGTCTCTCCACGTGTAGGCCATCTATCTGATGCTGTCTGGTTCAAACAAGTATGACATTGTTGCCGTCCGTAGCATTGAATGCAAGGGAAGCCAATGAGAATTTGGCCTCCCTTGACAACAAAAATATAAAATAATTGCAAATCAGCGTTGAGCTAAACTGAGCGAGCTCAACTGTGAATGGTCCTGGCTCACCCAAAGAAAGTATCAAGGAAAGCCAGCTTGGATTTGGCATTTCTTCTATCAAATCGCATTGAGAGCATATGTCACTGACAGAAACAACTTGAATTGATGCATCTTGTTGTGTTGTTGTCCTTCGGTGGCTGGCTGCTAGCTCGCTAAACGTGTCCCTTTCCTAAATTAGCCATGGATGGATTTAGGGATTTGGAGTTGTGGTTTTACTTAATTTGCATATTTTAATACAATATCTCAGAAAGGTTTTAATACAAAAAAGTATATTTGTTTTACTTTGAACTGGTGAAAGTTGATTGTGATATGATTAAGGGGGGAGTGGGGGAAATCCCCTATTAGGGTGTGGTATCTGGCCTTAAGTAACATGTTTGACAGACAGTTCAGATCTAAAGTTATTGAGTTAGAACTCTAGCAAAGAATTTAAAAAACAAAAACATAACATCTTGGGCTCCCGAGTGGGGTAGCGGTCTAAGGCACTGCATCTCAGTGCTAGAGGCATCACTACAGAACCTGGTTTGATTCCAAGCTGTATTACATCCGGACATGATTGGGAGTCCCATAGGGTGGCACACAATTGGCCCAGCGTCGTCTGGGTTTGGCCGGGGTAGACCATGGTTTGGCCAGAGTAGGCCGTCATTGTAAACTGAGTTGCCTAGTTAAATAAAAGGTTAAATTAAATAAATAAGGAGTTCTGATAGACAATTAAATATGCTTGACAATGGTTATCCCAAATGACAAAACAGCAAGAGAAAATTACCCAAAACAAGTCAGTGAACTTTTGTCCAGATGTGTCCAATATTGAGTATTACTTCCAGTTTTGGACGCGACTTCCGAGAACAAAGTTAGTAAATAGAGCGGACGGGATTACTGAGGGAACTGAGGGAAATCCTGACGCCTTATCTCTGACATTCCAATGTTACATCATGACGGCATCTAGCATGCTAGGGTTTCAAACGTACTGCATGTTCTCTGGGTCCTGAAACATAGAACAGGTCCGTTTTGGCAGACACCCTGGGCCCCGACCCTTCCCATCGAAGGAACTCACAAATGGCATGCGGAAAGGGCGGAGGTTGGTTATCAGTCCAAAAATACAATAAAACTCTCCATTCCAATTTAGGGTGGAATCTTCGGAAAGTAGTATTTGGCTACTAGGCTGAAAGGACAGGCACAATAAGGCCCCTTACATACCCATGGACATGGATCATCCTAAAAGCATAAACACTGCGTCCAACATCATACAGACCATCTATTTGGCCTTTTTTTGGTTCACATTTCTTTCGACCAATCACCTGAGCCACAACAGCCTCGACACTCTTGAACTTCCTGTAGTAGAAGTGGTCGGCATGAAGATGGAGTAGGCAGCTGGTTTTAGACTGGTCCAATGTTCTCTTCAACCTGGACACTGGAACTTCCTGTGAATGTCACATGAGACGGTAGTCACTAGATAGACATGATTAAAATGACAAAACAGGAAGCTAGTCAAAACCCTTCAGGAAGAACACAAGTTATTTATTTTACAGCCTTTTACATTCTCACACCACCATAAATGTGTGGTTGGGAAAAACTAACATTTGTGGTTAAAATCCCATTTTTGTCCTTTCTAGCATGACCATATAGGGATAGCGTGACCTCAGGGCCAGTCACCTGTGGGAAAGGGTCTGAGGGAGGATGAATGGGGTCAGCAGGATGAAAAGTTCCTAAGGCAAGAACATCTGCTCAATCCATTTTATAGCTAATCTCAAAATAAAGGAAATTCTGTATGTTTCCAAACAAGTTGCTATAAATAAATAACTTTACATGATGTTCTGTACATGTTCAATTGTCCCTGTAACCATTGTTGATCAAGATGTAGGGACCACAAACCAATTAGCCTCACGCATCAGAGACAATGGCCTGCCTGCCTACAATAGATTGAGGAAATACATGGAGCTGGCACGCAAAGTCATACGGGCTGTTTATTGAATCAGTTTACAGGGTAGCTTATTATGGAGCTAAAGAACAATATATATGCATCTATAACAATATATGCATCTGTTGGTCACAGATACAGTACCTTAAAAGAAATGGGCCTCACAACGGGCCTCAGGATCTCGTCACGGTAGTTCTGTGCATTCAATAAAATTCAGTTGTGTTCGTTGTCTCTAGTTTATGCCTGCCCATACCATAACCCCACCGTCACCATGGGGCACTCTGTTCACAACGTTGACATCAGCAAACCACTCACCCACAGGCCGCCATACACGTGGTCTGCGTTAGAGGCCAGTAGGACATACTGCCAAATTCTATAAAACAACGTTTGCGGTGTCTTATGGTAGAGAAATTAACATTAACATTAAATAATCTCTAGCAACAGCTCTGGTGGACGTTCCTGCAGTCAGCATGCCAACTGCACGCTCCCTCAACTTGAGACATCTGTGGCATTGTGTTGTGTGACAAAACACATTGTTTCCCCAACACAAGGTGCACCTGTATAATCAGCTTATTGATATACCACGTCAGGTGGATGGATTATCTTGGCAAATGAGAACAAAATTTGAGAGAAATAATCTTTGTGCGTATGGAACATTTCTGGGATCTTTTATTTCAGCTCATGAAACATGGAACCAAGACATTATATGTTGCGTTTCATATTTTTGTTCAGTGTATGATCTGCAATAGCTACTGTATCTGTAGATCATCTGCAGAGGATAAACAAGCAAATCTTTTCTCATCTTTTATCTAACACATCTTTTTCTCATGAGTTGTCAAACACTTTGTTGGTTAGTTCTGGTTATTAAAGGGTTCAGAAGCCCATTACAATTAAGGTTTCACAGATGAGGAAATGGTGAGAAGGATTGAGGACAAAAACAGAACAGGTGGACTTGGCATGTTTGTGTGTGCGTGTGTGTGAGATGATGTCTGGCCTGACTTACCTGATTGGGTCTGAGGCTTTGGGCAAGGCGCTGCAGACTTTCTGCACCACAGAACCCGTCATGGCTGCTTCCCATGGGAGGAGAATCTGAATGTGGATAAACACAACCAAATAATTATGTAAACACACACTGGAAAAGCACACACATAGTTTACTCAGCAAGTATTAACACCCCTTGACTTTTTCCTAATTTTGTTGTTACAGCCCAAAATTTTAAATGGATAACATTTCGATTTACACACAATACCCCAATAACCCATTTAACAATAGGATCCCTTCTTTCCAAAGCGTTGGAAAACCTCCCTGGTCTTTACGGTTGAATCAGTGTTTGAAATTCACTGCTAGACTGAGGGACCTTACAGATAATTGTATGTGTGGGGGACAGAGACGAGGTAGTCGTTCAACAATCATGTTAAACACTATTATTGCACACAGAGTGAGTCCATGCAACTTATTATGTGACTTGTTAAGTAAATGTATTTATGCTTGACATAACAAAGGGGTTGAATACTTATTGACTCAAGACATTTCAGCTTTAATTTTGTATTAATTTGCAAACATTTTGAAAACATAATTCCACTTTGATATTATGGGGTATTGTGTGTAGGCCAGTGACCAAAATACTCAATTTAAATTCAGGCTGTAACACAACAAAATGTGGAAAAAGTCAAGAGGTGTGAATACTTTCTGAAGGGACTGTATTTTCAAGCATAGTGGTGGCAGCATCATGTTATGGGTATGCTTGAATTCGTTAAGGACTGGGGAGGTTTTCAAGATAAAAAAGAAACAGAATGGATCTTGGCATAGGCAAAATCCTAGAGGAAAACCTGGTTCAGTCTGCTTTCCACCAGACACTGGGAGATGAATGCACCTTTCAAATCTACACTGGAGTTGCTTACCAAGAAGACAGTGAATGTTCCTTAGTTGCAGTTTTGACTTAAATCTACTTGAAAATCTTTCCCAATACCTGAAAATGGTTGTCTAGCAATGATCAACAACCAATTTGACAGAGCTTGAAACATTTCAATATTTTGCTAACATTTCTAAAAACATGTTTTCACTTTGTCATTTTGGAGTATTAAGTGTAGATGGTTAAGAAAATACATCTATGTAATCCATTTTGAATTCAGACTGTAACACAACAACATTTGGAATAAGTCAAAGGGTATGAATACTTTCTGAAGGCACTGTATGTCTTAACCAAAAGCATATAGACATAGGTTCACATTAGCAAATATTCAAGTGATGTAACTGTAGCTTCCTACAATATTTACACACAATAGGATCCACTGTGGCACACGGTGGCTTGTATCTTCCCACAGACCTTTATACCCACACACCAGACACCACAAACGTTGCAAAGATGTTGGTGGATATTCCCAGAAATGTAATTGCTATTCCTTGACCTTATCAACAAGGTATTCCTCAATGGTAGAGAAGACCATCATGACCTAATATCAAACCATATGG
This sequence comes from Thymallus thymallus, assembly GCA_023634145.1. Lineage (NCBI taxonomy): Eukaryota > Metazoa > Chordata > Actinopteri > Salmoniformes > Salmonidae > Thymallus > Thymallus thymallus. The sequence continues at coordinate 11,720,567 of CM042414.1, read as the reverse complement.
TTCATTTTACTGAAAAGTAATTTCATAACATAGCCTAACATTGGTAGAACAATGCATGCTTTATGACTTCTGTCTCCAACTATAAATCTCAGCACATCCCCCAGTGATTATTCAATAGCAAACCCCCATGACCTCACCCACCCAAACCCATCAGAGAGAACAGACCCGCTTCACCTTGAGGGACTGACTGTTCCAAATAAAATCAATGCGTACACAAATTGACATCAGCTTCAATATTACAGAACCAACTCAGTGGGCTTGTGGCTAGAATGCCCGCCCTGATATTGAAATGGGTTGAGTCATACCAACGACAAAAAATCTTTACCCGATGCTTCTCTGCTTGGCACCCAGCATTAAAGAGATGGATAGGGAGTAAGCCCCTGCGATAGTCCAGGGGTTGTACTTGTATATCAAGCTGCCCCACACTACAGAATCAGGAGATAAGCTCCTACACTATGGGCTGTTCTGGCTCTGACAAGGCTTACTTGTTGAATGCATATAAAATATTATATAATAATGTCACATGACATAACAATAATCACTTTCCTGTAATAAATATACCATGTTACTGAATCAATCAGATAGTGTTTCTCTGTCTAATTGACAACCCAGATTGGAGGGCTGACAGAGTAAGACTTGATGGTTGAAACGGAGAGGGCAGAGAAAACCCTGGGGTCATGCTACCGCCTGGGCGGCCTGTCACTCGATCAAACACTCAGAGAGACAACATGTGATTGGGTCACGCTATTCTGCTGAGGCACCTACGGCCAATGAGAAACAGCCATTTGGCTCTATAGATGGTATGGGTGGGGGAGGGGGAGGGGAGGGGGAGGGGAGGGGGAGGGGGGGTAAATGCCGGCCGTTGACCCATTGACAGAAATATTTCCAGACCTGTGCCATGTGCTCTCTGAGCCTCAGAGCTGGAGAGTTGGGCTCTCTCTTAACTATGCATTCCTGGGGAGACAAAAGTAAGCAATTGCTGCAGAGTTTCTAGACCGTGCAGCCAAACTCTTAAACAAGGGCTAAGTTCTTTGCCAACTTAAATAATTCAACCTGATCTGATTGCAGTAGAGTTAATTTATTTAAATACCCCATATATAGTTTAAACAGCCTAAATCAAATAAAATAAAATCACATACACGTGTTTAGCAGATGTTAATGCGGGTGTAGCGAAATGCTTGTGCTTCTAGCTCCGACAGTGCAGTAATATCTAACAAGTAATATCTAACAATTTCACAACATATACCCAATACACACAAATCTAAGTAAGGAATGGAATTAAGAATATATACATATATGGATGAGCAATGTCAGAGCAGCATGGACTAAGATACAGTAGTATAGTATATAATTGAATACAGTACATATGAGATGAGTAATGCAAGATATGTAAGCATTATTAAAGTGACTAGTGTTCCATTTCTTAAAGTGGCCAGTGATTTCTAGTCTATGTCTATAGGCGGCAGCCTCTAATGCGCTAGTGATGGCTGTTTAACAGTCTGATGGCCTTGAGATAGAAGCTGTTTTTCAGTCTCTCGGTCCCAACTTTGATGCACCTGTACTGACCTCATCTTCTGGATGATAGCAGGGTGAACAGGCAGTGGCTCGGGTGGTTGATGTCCTTGATGATCTTTTTGGCCTTTTTGAGTGCTGTAGGTGTCCAGGAGGGCGAGAGGTTTGCCCCCGGTAATGCATTGGGCAGACCGCACCACCCTCTGGAGAGCCTTGTGGTTGTGGGCGGAGCAGTTGCCGTACCAGGCGGTGCACAGCCCGACAAGATGCTCGCAATCTTGATGATTGAGTTGGAGGCGTGCTTGACCACGCAGTCATGGGTGAACAGGGAGTACAAGAGTGGGCTGAGCACGCATCCATGTGGGGCCCCAGTGTTGAGGATCAGCGAAGTGGAAGTGTTGTTTCCTACCTTCACCACCTGGGGGCAGCCCTTCAGGAAGTCCAGGACCCAGTTGCACAGGGTGGGGTTCAGACCCAGGCCCTCAAGCTTAATGATGAGCTTGGAGGGTACTATGGTGTTGAATGCTGAGCTATAGTCAATGAACAGCATTCTTACATAGGTATTCCTCTTGTCCAGGTGGGCTAGGGCAGTGTGCAGTGTGATGGCGATTGCATCTTCTTTGGATCTATTGGGGCGGCAAATTGAAGTGGGTCTAGGGTGTGAAACGTGCACAGTTTAAAAGTATAATGGTTCTAAATCTAGCATAAAAACTCTTGAGTGGGTTTACCTGAAGATCAAACCAATTCATGGCTAAAAATAGATTACATAAAACTAAAACGCTGTGCCATACTCAGCCACAGAGTAGACCAGGACCCTCAGTCGCCAGACATATTTTTTTAATTAAAGTCCTATGGGAGAGTGTGCTGATGGAAAGGTTCTGTCGTTGTCACAGTGTGATTTGCTAAAAGTAGTCCGCCTGAGACGTCCTTCCATAGTGGGCTACAAATCATGTCATTAAGCATGGCCAGGAGAACCCTGGGTGGGTTTCAAGACCTGAAATGTGGTCTTGGGGTATTTCCCAACACGCATTCTTTCTGCGAAATCCTCCATGAAGGGACTGAAGTCAGTCTATGAGGACTGTCCCTTCACAACACACAATGGGAACAACGTTGAAAGCACTGTGTGAGGGCTTCCCATTTACAAATCTTAAAACAAAAATGCTTTCACACATCTGGAGTACGTATTCTTCTTCATTGTTGTTTTTGTGTGTTTTTTCACTTACAATCAAAACTAGAGACTTCTGCATGGTTGTGTGTAGGGAAGTCCAAAGTATGTTTTCAGGAGTGAACATCTTAACTAATCACACCCAGAGTGGAAGAAGCGCCAGCAGGGTGAATGACAGAGCCCCAGGGAGCATGGGAAATGCTCGATAGTTACCCCTCTCTCACCCCACGATGGTGTGACTTCAAAAGAGCGGTCACGTGACCAGGGGTAACCACAGAGCGCTCACAAAGAGGCACACTCAGACACTGGTATTGTTTAACTTTGGGTTGTCTGCTTCTCCTCTTTCGGCACTCCATACAGCATGGGGACTTATCAGTACTAGCCTGCCCCCCCCCCCCCCTCTCTCCTCACTGCACTCAAACACGCACACGCGCGTACGCACACACACACACACCCACAAAGGATAACTATCCTTGAGGGGACACATCCTATTTTCCCTAACCCATATTCTTACCCAAACCTTAACCCTAATCTGAAAACCTAACCTTAACCCTAACCCTAGCTCCTAACCCTAAACCTAATTCTAATTCTAACCCTAACCCTAAACCCCCTAGAAATAGCATTTGATTTTGTGGGGACTAACAAATTGTCCCAAAATGTTTGTTTGTTTACTATTCTTGTGGAGACACACACACACTTCAAAAGGCTACTCTAATCCAAACCACTGGAAATAATCAGAATTCATGTAAACATTACAGTTTTGAAAACATAGCTTGGGTAACGGTTAACCCTATCCCGGGTATGGAGTAAGTTGAGTTGAGGGTAAGTTAAGCCACCTACAAATTTCTGTACTTAATGAAATATTAACACTACCTTTTTAAGACCATGTCTATCTTTGTTTCCCATACACAACTCAACACAATCACAATGTATTTTTGTCTCTTAATCATTTTAAGCATATTTTAACACAGGCTTAACGCCTAACACTGGCTTGCGAAAGTATTCACCCCCCCTTTTTTGGGGGGTTTGTATCATTTGATTTACACAACATGTTTGCCACTTTGAAGATGCAAAATATTTTTTATTGTGAAACCAACAAGAAATAAGACCAAAAAAAACAGAAAACTTGAGCGTGCATGACTATTCACCCCCCCAAAGTCAATACTTTGTAGAGCCACCTTTTGCAGCAATTACAGCTGCAAGTCTCTTGTGGTATGTCTCTATAAGCTTGGCACATCTAGCCACTGGGATTTTTGCCCATTCTTCAAGGCAAAACTGCTCCAGCTCCTTCAAGTTGGATGGGTTCCGCTGATGTACAGCAATCTTTAAGTCATACCACAGATTCTCAATTGGATTGAGATCTGGGCTTTGACTAGGCCATTCCAAGACATTTAAATGTTTCCCCTTTAACCACTCGAGTGTTGCTTTAGCAGTATGCTTAGGGTCATTGTCCTGCTGGAAGGTGAACCTCTGTCCCCGTCTCAAATCTCTGGAAGACTGAAACAGGTTTCCCTCAAGAATTTCCCTGTATTTAGCGCCATCCATCATTCCTTCAATTCTAACCAGTTTCCCAGTCCCGATGAAAAACATGGTGTTCTCGGGGTGATGAGAGGTGTTGGGTTTGCACCAGACATAGCGTTTTCCTTGATGGCCAAAAAGCTAAAGTTTTGTCTCGTCTGACCAGAGTACCTTCTTCCATATGTTTGGGGAGTCTCCCACATGCCTTTTGGTGAACACCAAACATGTTAGCTTATTTTTTTCTTTAAGCAATGGCTTTTTTTCTGGCCACTCCTCCGTAAAGCCCAGCTCTGTGGAGTGTGCGGCTTAAAGTGGCCCTATGGACAGATACTCCAATCTCCGCTGTGGAGCTTTGCAGCTCCTTCAGGGTTATCTTTGGTCTCTTTGTTGCCTCTCTGATTAATGCCCTCCCTCTTGGCACGTTTGTTGTGGTGGCATATTCTTTCCATTTTTTAATAATGGATTTAATGGTGCCCCGTGGGATGTTCAAAGTTTCAGATATTTTTTTATAACCCAACCCTGATCTGTACTTCTCCACAACTTTGTTCCTGACCTGTTTGGAGAGCTCCTTGGTCTTCATGGTGCCGCTTGCTTGGTGGTGCCCCTTCACCTAGTGGTGTTGCAGACTCTGGGGCCTTTCAGAACAGGTGTATATACAGTATACTGAGATCATGTGACAGATCATGTGCCACTTAGATTGCACACAGGTGGACTTTATTTAACTAACTATGTGACTTCTGAAGGTAATTGGTTGCACCAGATCTTATTTAGGGGCTTCATATCAAAGGGGGTGAATAGATATGCATGCACCACTTTTCCATTTTTTATTTTTTATAATTTTTTTAAACAAGTTCTTTTTTTCATTTCACTTCACCAATTTGGACTATTTTGTGTATGTCCATTATATTAAATCCAAATAAAATAAAGAAATGCCAAGGGGGATGAATACTTTTGCAAGGCACTGTACATATCCCCGCGATAATGCCTTGCATTAGGCCTGCGAACAATAAAATGATCTACTTTGGCTTACATACAAGCATCTTGAAACCTCTACACAATAAAATCATTTGACTTTGTGAAAATTTGTTTTTTTTACCTAACTTGCTTACCACTTTTTCCATGTGGTTTCATGCTTCTCAAACTCCATGAAATGAAAGACCTCTTCCTAAACATTTGGTCATGATTCCTTTTATGTATGGTTTTTTGAAACAAGGGTGGCTCAAGTTACCCCTTTGGCTCAACTTACCCACTCTACCCTACTGATATAACACTCCATCTGTCTCCATCAGTTCCGCTGTGTTCAATGAAATATCACATACCATATAACTTCCTGCTTATACTTATATTGGCAAGAGTATAAAAGTACAGAACATTGACTACAACCAGCATCAGCAAACCTCTAAAAACTACAGTTTGGCTATGGGCTGTTTTAGGGGAGGGGTAGACTCCAGTACAAGCAGGGGGTCTTGGCTTTGTGTGTGTAATATGGTTCCAGGGCGCTAACCTCTTTCCTGGAATTCATCTAACTGACACACACACACACACACATATGATGACAGCTCTTTCCAATGAGTGCCACCTGGCCAAACCTCTCAGATGGGGTCTTAATATAATATCGCTATGGGAACCAGCTCCAAGGGTTCCCAGCCCTGGGAGTATGCCAGGTCACCTGACACTCCTCCTCCTCCTTCCTCACACCATCTCAGGGGTTTTTTCTCTTTGGCTGGAGCTCTGTGTGAGTCTCCACCTCCTCCCGCCCCCCAGAGCTCGATAAGAGGACTCTGCTGTTAACCCGTTAACCCTTTCTGCTCTAAATAGCACAGGGATTGAATGTATCACTGACCCACTGTAACCCCAGCTCACAGCCTACTGGTTTAAGACTTTAGACTGGGTTAGGCTAAAAGGAGAGATAGGGAACCATAGACAGTCATTAGTCTGGCCCTGGAGCAGGATCCTCTCTGTTGGTCTGGCCTGGTCCAAATCAAATCAAATCAAATTTCATTGGTCACATACACGTGTTTAGCAGATATTATTGCGGGTGTAGCGAAATGCTTGTGCTTCTAGCTCCGACAGTGCAGTAATATCTAACAGTTTCCCAACATATACCAAAAAAATACACAAATCTAAGTAAGGAATGGACGAGCAATGCAGGGCGGCATTGGACTAAGATACAGAGGCATAGTATAGAATACAGTATATACATTTGAGATGGGTGATGCAAGATATGTAAACAATATTAAAGTGACTAAGATGCCGTAGATTAGTATAGAGTGCAGTTTATACATATGAGATGAGTAATGCAAGATATGTAAACATTATTAAAGTGACTAGTGTTCCATTTCTTATAGTGGCCAATGATTTCTAATCTATGTCTAAAGGCAGCTGCCTCTGATGTGCTAGTGATGGCTGTTTAACAGTCTGATGGCCTTGAGATAGAAGATGTTTTTCAGTCTCTCAGTCCCAACTTTGATGCACCTGTACTGACCTCGTCTTCTGGATGATAGCGGGGTGAACAAGCAGTGGCTCGGGTGGTTGATGTCCTTGATGATCTTTTTGGCCTTCCTGTGACATCGGGTGCTGTAGGTGTCCTGGAGGGTGAGAAGTTTGCGTTGGGCAGACCGCACCAACTTCTGGAGAGCTTTGCGGTTGTGGGCGGTGTAGTTGCCGTACCAGGTGGTGACACAGCCCGACAGGATGCTCTCAATTTTGCATCTGTAAAAGTTTGTGAGGGTTTTAGGTGACAAGCCACATTTCTTTAGCCTCCTTGAGGTTGAAGAGTCTCTGTTGCGCCTTCTTCACCACACTGTCTGTGTGGGTGGACCATTTCAGTTTGTCATTGATGTGTACGCCGAGGAACTTGAAGCTTTCCACCTTCTCCACTGTGGTTCCATCAATATGGATAGGGGGGTGCTCCCTCTGCTGTTTCCTGAAGTCCACGATCATCTCCTTAGTTTTGTTGATGTTGAGTAAGAGGTTATTGTCCTGGCACTACACTCTTAGGGTCCTCACTTCCTCCCTGCAGGATGTCTCATCACTGTTGGTAATCCAGCCTACTACTGTTGTGTCGTCTGCAAACTTGATGATTGAGTTGGAGGCGTGCTTGGCCACGCAGTCATGGGTGAACAGGGAGTACAGGAGGGGGCTGAGCATGCACCCTTGTGGGGCCCCAGTATTGAGGATAAGCGAAGTGGAGGTGTTGTTTCCTACCTTCACCACCTGCGGGCAGCCCGTCAGGAAGTCCAGGATCCAGTTGCACAGGGTGGGGTTCAGACCCAGGGCCTTGAGCTTAATGATGAGCTTGGAGGGTACTATGGTGTTAAATGCTGAGTTTTAGTCAATGAACAGCATTCTTACATAGGTATTCCTCTTGTCCAGGTGGGATAGGGCAGTGTGCAGTGTGATGGCGATTGCATCGTCTGTGGATCTATTGGGGCGGTAAGCAAATTGAAGTGGGTCTAGGGTGGCAGGTAAGGTGAAGGTGATATGATCCTTGACTAGTCTCTCAAAGCACTTCATGATGACAGTGGTAAGTGCTACGGGGCGATAGTCATTTAGATCAGTTACTTTTGCTTTCTTAGGTAATGGTGGCCATCTTAAAACATGTGGGGACGACAGACTGGGATAGGGAGAGATTGAATATCTCAGTAAACACACCAGCCATCTGGTCTGCGCATGCTCTGAGGACGCGGCTAGGGATACCATCTGTGTCGATATTATTTTCTGAAGCTACCCGGAACATATCCCAGTCCGTGTGATCAAAACAATCTTGAAGCGTGAATTCTGATTGGTCAGACCAGCGTTCAATAGTCCTTACCACGGGTGCTTCCTGTTTGAGTTTCTGCCTATAGGAAGGGAGACTTTCCAAAAGGAGGGCAGGGGAGGGACATATGCATTCCGGAAGGTAGTATTACAATGGTCTGGAGTTTTAGCAGAGCGAGTACAACAATCAATATGTTGATAGAACTTTGGGAGCCTTTTCCTCAAATTTGCTTTGTTAAAAGCCTCAGCTACAATGACTGTGGTTTCCAGTTTGCATAAAGTCCAGTGAAATTCTTTGAGGGCCGTCGTGGTATCGACTTGAGGGGGGATAGACGGCTGTGGCTATTATTGACGAAAATTCTCTTGGGAGATAGTATGGTCGGCATTTGATTGTTAGATAATCTAGGTTGGGTAAACAGAAGGACTTGAGTTCCTGTGTGTTATCACAGTTACACCATGAGTCGTTAATCATAAAATATATACCTCCGCCCTTCTGCTTCCCTGAGAGATATTTATTCCTGTCGGTGCGACCCAACTGGCATTACGGAGTCAGACAGAACATCCCGATATAGCCATGTTTCCGTGAAGCAGAGTATGTTACAGTCCCTGGTGTCTCTCTGGAAAGCAACTCTCGCCTTGAGCTAATCAACTTTATTATCCAGAGATTGGATATTAGCGAGTAATATACTCGGGAGCGGTGGCTGGTGTGCACGCTTCCTAAGTCGGACCATAAGACCGTCCCGAGTACCTCTCCTCCGCCAGCGTTGTTTTCGATCAGCCTCTGGAATAATTTCAATTGCTCTAGGGAGAGCAAACAAAGGATCTGCTCCGGGGAAGTCGTAATCCTGGTCGTAATGCTGGTAGTTCTGGTGAGTTACTGCCGCTCTAATATCCAATAGTTCTTCCCGGCTGTATGTAATGACACAAAACAATTCCTGAGCTAATAACGTTTTTTTTTAAAAGAGTACATAAAAAAAATAAAAAATACTACACAACTTCCAAAGTTTCCTAAGCGCTAGTTTCCTTAGAGCTAGTCGCGATGCTGCCCTCTCCAACCCGATGGTCACTCTGACCGAGCTCAGTTCCTCTGTGGAGATGGGAGAACCTTTCAGAAGGACAAACACCTCTGCAGCAATCCACCAATCAGGACAAATGTTTGCCAAAAGGCACCTAAAGGAGTCTCAGGTCTGATGAAACCAAGATTGAACTCTTTGGCCTGAATGCCAAGCGTCACGTCTGGAGGAAACCTGGCATCATACCTACAGTGAAGCATGGTGGTGGCAGGGACTAGGAGACTAGTCAGGATCGAGGGAAAGATTAACTGAGAGCTGAGAGATCCTTGATGAAAACCTGCTCCAGAGCCCTCAGGACCTCAGACTGGGGCGAAGGTTCACCTTCCAATTTCAAAAAACCTGTTTTTGCTTTGTCATTATGGGGTATTGTATGTAGATTGATGAGGTGGAAAAAACTATGTAATCAATTTAAGAATAAGGCTGTAACGTAACAAAATGTGTAAAAAGTGAAGTGGTCTGAACTTTCCGAAGGCACTGTATGTCATCCTGACCTTTGGTAGATTAGTTTGTTTTCTTATTATAGGGTTATATTGATTTCTTATTCCAAAAATGAGGAAGTGTGGATACACCCATGTGACAGAATAGAAGAGATATTTTGAGAATCGTTTGAAATAGATCATTGTCATTTTTGGGAAGCAATATAGCCATATGTACACACTATGAGGTTGGAATAATACTGTGAAAATTGTGAAAATTATGATAATGCCATTTTAGTGTAAGACCACCTGAAATTTCAGCTTGTTTTGCATGGGTGGAGTTTTGGCCTGCCGACATCACCAAGCAGCATAATTTAATAGACCAATAACAAAGAGAGTTTCAAACCTCACTGCCAATAACAGCTAGTTTTCAGGTTACATATCTCTCCCATTAGACTCCTCCAATAAAGCCCATCACTCAGACCCCTCCCAGACAGTCTTAGCAAAATGATTGCTAAATTTTATATGAAAACATTCACAGTAAGGTACTTAATTTTTACACAGAGATGATTTGATATTGAGATAAAAACGGCTGCATTGGACCGTTTTAATATACATATGAGAAGAACATTCATTAGATGTTCAACAGTCCTCTCTTACCCATGTCGTCCTCATGGTAGATGATGGAGTGGTGTTGTGTGGGCTGGCTGGTGTATCTGTGGACAGGCTCTATGTAATACGTCCCATTGGCAGTGAGGACGGAACCCTCAAACTGGCCCTGGATGACCGAGCCGTGACAAGAAGATCCCCTCTCATCTGGTGAGAGACAGACAGGTGGGAGTTAGTGAAAGATGGAGGGGGGAGAGAGACCTATAGGTAGATTGAGGGGAGGCAGACTACAGTATGTTGGATTGTAAAACCACGAATCCCTGAAGTGTCATATACCTTCAAGTTCTCCAGAATATAGATGGGAGAGGTCTGCTGTACTTGATCTGTTTTCAGAGAAGACTTTAAAAGGCTCTGTGAATCCCGCCGTGTCTCGCCTCAGACGCAACCGGAAGGTCCTAAAGGAAACAATCGTGTGACACAAAGCACAAAGAGTGAAACAAGCGTTGAAACAAGCGTTGACAATTATATACTCGAAAGGCTATGAAAACAGCATCTCCTGGGCTTGTGTCCAGTACCTGAGAAAAGCTCTGAAGTCCAGCTGCAGTGTCTGGTCCTGAGGCTGTGTCTGTCGTTTGGCGCGCCAGTGTCTCCTGTGTAAGGCCTCACGATCATAAGACAAGCCTTCGTAATGCCTTATGAATGGGCTAATACCATTCAGAGCTCCTAGAGGTTGACATAGTACAGACACAGGAAAGTTTAGATACAGTGGCTTTATCTTGTCTGGTGTGAGAACCGTGTTAACCTGCTTTGTGACATAGTTAAAAAAGTTTCCCAGATAACTGCACAAACAATGCTTAAAAGGCTCCTGAACAGCTTGCCATAAGACTACTTGCATTGACCCCCTTATTTTATTGTGTTACTGTTTTTACTTTAATTTATTTAGCAAATTTTTTGTCCTTTTTTAAAACTCAGCATTGTTGATTAAGGTCTCGTAAGTAAGCACTTCACACCTGTTGTATTTGGCGGATGTGACAAATACACATTTGATTTGATTTGATTATATAACCCCGTTTGAGAGGGGAAAAACAAACAATATCTATAGATAAATTACCTACTGTAGGGAAGTGATACACTGAACTGAGGCTTACTTTGTGTAGAGGCAGGCATTATGAACATTTGTCATCCATTTCAACTTTGCCATTCAGATTGATTTAGATTGTGTTATAAATAGCAGGCATTTCCCTCTTTCTAGTAGGCCTATGGACAGCAGATAAAAGTGACATAATTTCATCATGACTATAACTTCCCCCATTATCATGCTACATTGTTTTCTCCTTTATCAAAGAACACACTGAACAGATGGTCAAGGGCTTACACACACTGTCCACATAATACTTTTTATATAACCTTCATTTAACTAGGCAAGTCAGTTAAGAACAAATTCTTATCTACAATGATGGCCTACACCGGCCAAACTCGGACTACGCAGGGCCAATTGCGCCCCACCCTATGGGACTCCCAATCACGGCCGGTTGTGATACAGTCTGGATTTGAACCAGGTTGTCTGTAGTGACACCTCTAGCACTGAGATGCAGTGTCGCGCCGCTTGGGAGCCCCTATAATACTCATACAAATCTTCAACAGAGAATATCTCATATCGTATCTAATCAAACAAAACACAGCATCAACACCACATAGAGGACTTTGTATCAATGTAGTCCTATGTGTTTGTTGGCCATAGCATTCCACAGAGGACAAGCTTGGGCAGATCTCCTGTCTTGTCTGATAGTTCCAATTCTAAGGGTAGGCCATCGAATGTGAACAACAGCGTAAGATCCCCCCTGCATCGCGTGACTTGTAACACCTCAACACTAACCTAACAACGGTGCCAAGTATCACACGGGAAATAAAAGCCATTCTACCTGCATTGGGTCCGCCTGAGTATATAAGCAACATCAGAAGGCAGTATTGGTGTGTATTCATGATGTCTTCTGTGCTTCCTCCCTCTCTCTCTCTCTATAGCTGCTTACCTGTGGTCTCCTCACTCTGGAATGTGACTAGATAGCTTCTCATGCCAGGACTTACCATTGGAAGATAGGAACACACACGGTCCAAGGCAAATTCAGACTTGTTGTTATGCTGGTGCTTAACAGTTAAGGAGTCTTGAATATATGCAAAAAAAACAAAAAACATTTCCAATTTACATATGCATATTAACACACACTTGTGCATGTGTGAAATAGGACAAATATAAGCACCCACTGGATTATTATTTATTATTTAAATACATTAGTTACCATTATCTTTATTTAGGTTAGTTGTCTTAGAAAATGTTAGCTGGAAACTCCCCTTGGACCCCCCCCCCCTCCCAAATTAGAAGTGGATACACACAACATCCAATCTATTTGGAGAATGTTTAATAATAGACCATGTCTTATATTTTGGGTAGCAATGTGGAACAGAAGTCAAGATATTCTGATTGAGAGACTATGTCATCAGACTTATATAAAGGGAAGTACAAACTGTGTGTACAAAACATTAGGAACACTACTCCTAATATTGAGTTGCACCCCCTTTTGCCCTCAGAACAGCCCCAATTCGTCGGAGCATGGACTCTACAAGGTGTCGAAAGTGTTCCACAGGGATGCTGGCCCATGTTGACTCCAATGCTTGCGTCAAGTTGGCTGGATGTCCTTTGGGTGGTGGACCATTCTTGATACACACGGGAAACTGTTGAGCGTGAAAAACCCAGGAGCATTGCAGTTCTTGACACACTCAAACTGGTGCACCTGGCACCTACTACCATACCCTTTTCAAAGGCACTTCGTATTTTGTCTTGCCCATTCACCCTCTGAATGACACACATACTATTGTCTCAAGGCTTAAAAATCTCCTCCCCTTCATCTACACTGATTGAAGTGGATTTAACAAGAGACAATAAGGGATCATAGCTTTCACCTGGATTCATCTGGTCAGTCTGTCATGGAAATAGCCATTCCTAATGTTTTGTACACTCAGTGTATAGGGAATAGGGTTCCATTTGGGATGCAGTCATGGACATCACCAGTTCTAATAAATGTAACCAGTTGAGTGATTCCTCACAAAACTAGAACAAAAAAAGACCATCTGTGGTTTTAATAGACCTCCTTTTACTTGCAAATACACTCATTCAATGAACAAAAGTTCAGTTTTCAGTTCAGGAAACTGCAATGGAGACATTCCCATCCCAAACAAGGCAACCCAACGACTGGATATAACTATGGTGCACTCTCAGTCTATGCATAAAGTGTCAAAGCCAGGTTCCTATATAAGAGATTACACACAGCAGGATACCATTTGCTTTAAATCATATTGTACTGTAATGTGTTTTCATTTGGACGTTGTTCAGTAGGCCCTGCAGTGTTGCATGACAAACTGGCTACAGCTGAGAAATGCATCTCCTCGGCCACACTGTGATGCAAGCCAGTCACCAGCCCTTCATCTGGTCTGAGGTATGCATATTGTAGCGATCTGGCCGGCATACGCTAGCCACACGTTGCGTGGTAACTGAAGGGAGCAAGGGGATTGTGGGTAGTTGTTGTTCTATGATTAAAACGATTGTGTTATGTCTTTACGTTTTAGTAGTTAAGCTAATGTTATGTGTTTATGTTTCCTTAAGTTGTCTTAGTTCAGGTTATGGGGGTAGGGGGGAATGTTAAAATGCATACCGCGACCGAGCCTTGCATGGCCGGAGGTTGTGTTCATTGTTAATAGTTGAAGGAGGGTGAATAAAATGTGACGTTCCTGGAGTCGTGCGGTGTATGGGGCACAGGAGCTCTCTGGTAAATTAATCTCTGTCTTTTGCCATCTTCTTCTGGCCGAGCTTGCCACATTGGTGTCAGAAGTGGGATTAGCGAGCAGAAGAGGATGGAGAGAGAGATTGACGAGCTGGAGAGGACACTCACACAGACCCAGGGGCACCTAAAGAGCCTACTGCGGCAGAAGATGGAGCCTGCCAGAGGTGGTGGCTACCTGGCATGCCCCGACAGTGCCAGTGTCCCACGGCTACCCCAGCAGGGTACTGCAAGACCACGCCCACAACCCGTGGCTACAACCAGCAACGTCATGCAACCTACCAGTCCAGAGCTGCAACAACCCCTACTCAGCACGCCCAGCCTACCACGTTCTGCAGGGGTGCCAAGATCATCCGCCAAGCTGCCCAAGTACAACGGGACGACGCAGCTAGAGCCCTACCTCGCCCAAGTCCACCTGGCGGTCCGACACAGTGGCTGGAGTAGTGAGGAAGCCGCTACTCACCTGGCGCTAGCGTTAGAGGGGAATGCAGTACAGGTGCTTCTCGACCTAGCCCCAGCGGAACAACGGGACCTCCAAGCCTTGACCGGGGCGCTGGAAATGAGGTTTGGGCAGAGACTCTTTGCGGACCAGAGCAGGGAGCAACTGGCCAGCCGCCATCGCCAAGGAGAAGAGAACCTGGGCACCTTCGCTGCAGATGTGCGGCTGCACGCTCGACAGGGCTACTCCGAATTCCAAATAGCTGCACAAGAGGAGCTGGCCCTCCACGCTTTCCTGTGGGGTCTCGCACCAGAAAAGCTGCGGCAACATGTCTGCCTCGCCAGGCCTAAGACTCTCGGTGAGGCACTCCACGAGGCCGAACAAGCCGAAGGGGTACTCTCCAGGTGGCCCACCCAGCAGAGGGTCACATCACGCCAACCATGTGTCCGGGTGGCCGACTACGACGAGGGGGAAACGACAGAAGAGGTCTGTCAGGTTCGGCCTCCGCTACGACGATCCCAGCACCAGACTCCACCACCCAGGCGACGCCCCCCCTGGTCTACAGACCGGTGCTACAGATGCGACGAACCCGGGCACGCAGCCTGCAACTGCACTGCACCAGTGCCAAAAGCCAGAGCTACTCAGTGGGGAAAACAACAGAGGAGTGGTCGAATGAGGGGTCAACCACTCCGGTCTCAGCCCCCTCCAGGGCAGATGCACCGTGGTCAGCCGCCTGGGCCACGCTAACGGACTATACCTACACTGTCGACTGGACGGCCGACCCTGTCGAGCCCTGGTAGACACGGGGTCAACCATTTCCTTGGTGCGACCTGGCGTCCTTCCGGATACCACCGGGCCACCTTCCAAGGCTTGGTCGCCAACCACCACGCAGATGGTCACAGTGACGGGAGAAAGGGAAGAAGCCAGTAAAAGTCCAGGTTGGAGACCAGGAGCTGGAGCACGGGTTCTGGCTTGCCGACATCCGTGACGCATGCATCATTGGCCTGGACCTGCTGAGTCGCTGGGGCGCCTGTGTTAATGTGTCAGGGACATCTATCACTTTTGGCACAGAGACCGTGGCGCTCCAGTCTGGTAAAGAGAAGAAGGACTGGCCCAAAGACAGGCGAGCCAGTCGTCGAGCAGCGACCAGACAGCCCAAACGGCCGTCCGTTGCCCACGGGCCCAACCAGCATCAGCCCGCTTCAGCCCCAACCACTGTGTCTGCTGCCCTTCCCTCCGCCGAGATGACAGAAAGACGAGAGGAGGCCGAAACACAACCAACTAAGGTCTTGGGGACGGTCAAATGGTTCAACGTCCGAAATGGCTACGGTTTCATCAACAGAAATGACACAAAAGAAGACGTCTTTGTCCACCAGACCGCCATAAAGAAAAACAACCCAAGGAAATACCTCCGCAGTGTTGGAGATGGAGAAACTGTGGAGTTTGATGTGGTTGAAGGGGAAAAGGGAGCAGAGGCAGCCAATGTGACCGGCCCAGCGGGTGTCTCAGTCCAGGGGAGCAAGTATGCTGCTGGCCGGAACCACTACAGGCGGTACCCCCGTAGGAGGGGCCCAGCCCGTGACCGCGCTACCCCCCATACTTGGGTGACGAGAACCAGGGAGCTCCAGCCCAGGCCAACTCCAGAGCGAAACAGAAGCAGACCTACGATGCCCAAAAAGGGTGTTTCTCCCAAGCTCTGCAGCCATTGGCAGGGGCCCGGGGAGATCTTGGGCCGACTGTCGGAGGTGGGTACAGGGTGTGTATGCCTGGCCGAGACTGCACGGTGGAGGCGTCCTGGACATTTGAGGGACTTTGTGTTGAGAGATTGGGTCATCGGGGGCGACTGACCCCTCTGGTGGGGGCTATGTAGCGATCTGGCCGGCATACGCTAGCCACACGTTGCGTGGTAACTGAAGGGAGCAAGGGGATTGTGGGTAGTTGTTGTTCTATTATTAAAACGGTTGTGTTATGTCTTTACGTTTTAGTAGTTAAGCTAATGTTATGTGTTTATGTTTCCTTAAGTTGTCTTAGTTCAGGTTATGGGGATAGGGGGGAATGTTAAAATGCAAACCGCGACCGAGCCTTGCATGGCCGGAGGTTGTGTTCATTGTTAATAGTTGAAGGAGGGTGAATAAAATGTGACGTTCCTGGAGTCGTGCGGTGTATGGGGCACAGGAACTCTCTGGTAAATTAATCTCTGTCTTTTGCCATCTTCTTCTGGCCGAGCTCGCCACAATATATTACCTCAATATGAAAGGAGAGGTGGAAGAGCGCTAAGACAAGCACTTTATATACGTACCTAGAGGGGCCACAGACTAAAACTGATCTAAAAATCACAATTAATAAAAGTAATTTGTAACTGCTGAGCATGACAGTAACTGTTTTAATGCCAGGGACACTGAGAGGAGCTAATCATGGCGGTAAGAATGTGCCTGATCACAATAGTGGCCAGACAATATCCTGTGTCTGACACTAAAATTAATACTTAAACCCTAATTACACGTATTGTCTGATCTAGTTTACCTCCAGAGAAACACGGCTATTGCGACTAGAGGTGGGCTGAGCTTCGGTCTCTCTCCTCCAGGTAAATATATTGCTCTTTACGGCTATATTATAGGGGCATCATACGAAGAAATCTAGATCTACTCATCGTTTTCTAAAGCTAACCAGCTTCAGTTAGCTTCACATTCCAGCTCAGGTTTCATCCGCACTACGACAGTGGATATTGCTCAACCGCCTGCCGATAGCGCTAGCAGGGCTGTAACTGCGTGTGCACGTCACACGTGGCTAGTCGAACGCAAAACTCGTAATTGAGACAATACTGAAACATCAATCCATGGCCAAGTCAGTGCCAAATCAAAATGAAGGAAGTTATCTTGCAAATCCAACAGGCTATGTTGTGAAATAGGCTTTTAGAAGTGCTGCCTTTATTGTGTTTATCAATGCATGAGCACCTTTCCCCCCACTCCTACCAATACAATTATTGTATCATAATAATAATACTTTAATCTGTCGTACAGAAGTTTTACTGTGCGTGAAGTTTCAAGTGTATTCTGCCATTACTAAATGATGTGATAGATGGTTTAACATTTTTTTTTACACAATACAAATTTGATTAATCAAAATATTGAATCAGTCTTCTTCCTCAAATGAAGGGGATGATGACGCAATCTTTGTGAGAGGGAGGGAGTCGTATTTCATTGGTTATCAACTAAAGGCTTAGACACTTCATTCATGATAAATGGAGTTAGCCCTAAGTTAGCCTGTCACGGAGCAGGTTAGTTCTGAAGGATTTGTTGCCATAGAAATGTACCTGACTAAAATGTGAGCCACATTCCTATGACTAGTCATCCTGTGTTGAACTCAGAACTGACCAAAGTTTGAGTTAACTCCTCAAACCTGATTTGTAGGATACCCTTCATCTCTCCTGCTGCTTTTCCACTCCCTGACCGACTCTCCCAAAACATCCTGCCTTAAACTGATTGTTTAATTTTATTTAACCAGGCAAGTCAGTTAAGAACAAATTCTTATTTACAATCATAGCCTACCTACAGGGTCAGCCCCTTGAGCAAATTAGGGTTAAGTGCTTTGCTCAAGGTCACATCGACAGGTTTTTCACCTTGTCGGCTCGGGTATTCGAACCAGAGACCTTTCGGTTACTGTCCCAACGCTCTAACCGCTAGGCTACCTGCCGCCCAGGGGAGAGGGGTCTCTAAAGTAAATGTACGTCTGTCTAGTCCAGTATGGAGTCTTTAATAGTCAGCCCTAGGACTAGCCCCTTCTCTCCACTCTGTTCCCTGCACACTCAGCCTTTAGCTCTAATCACATGGGAACAATATGTTTTCACCACGGGTATCAATGGTTCAAACCAACTTTGTGAGCCTTTTTGGTTGCTAGTGACACTAATTCAAACCAACATTACATGTGACATCTGACCCTGCAAATGAGTGGTATTCAGACCCAGACTATGCCCTAGCCCTAGATTCTTTGGATCTCCCTGGGCTCGTAGGTTATGGGAATTATCAAACCACATTCAGACATACCCAACACAACTATTAACCCCTTTAAGTTCATGATCTACTTCATCAAATGATTCAATACCGAGATGCCCATCCATTTCATGCCTTTAAACCACATAATGTCCACACTGTGATGTGTTCAACAAAGAGCCTGTTGTTCCCATTGCACCGACATAGCCCTTGCTCACCAGATATGTAAACAACCATTCTTAATAATGTACAGTGCCTTCAGAAAGTGTTTATACCCGTTGACTTATTCCACATTTTGTTGTGTTTTAGACACAATACCCCATAATGGCATGTTTAGAAATGTATTTAATTTACATAAGTAGTCACAGCCCTGAGTCAATCCTTTCTAGTAGCACCTTTGGGTATGTCTGTATCAGCTTTGCACATCTGGATTTGGGGTGCACACCTGAGCAAGAGGACAAGTACATTCAAGTGTCTAGTTTGAGAAACAGATGCCTCACAAGTCCTCAATTGGCAGCTTCATTAAATAGTACCCGCAAAACACCAGTCTCAACGTCAACAGGGAAGAGGCGACTCCGGGATGCTGGCCTTCTAGGCAGAGTTGCAAAGAAAAAGCCATATATCAGACTGGCCAATAAAAATAAAAGATTAAGATGGGCAAAAGAACACAGACACTGGACAGGCGAAGTTATGGCTTTTTCTTTGCAACTCTGCCTAGAAGGCCAGCATCCCGGAGTCGCCTATTCACTGTTGATGTTGAGACTGGTGTTTTGCTGGTACTATTTAATGAAGCTGCCTGGAATGAGTAGGTGTGTCCAAATTTCTTACTGGTACTGTACTTATATTAGATGTTTCTTTATTTCATTTTCAATACATTTGCAAAAATGTCACTGTCATTATGGGGTATTGTGTGTAGATGGGTGAGAGAACATCAATTTTAAATTCAGGCTGTATCAACAAAATGTGGAATAAGTCATGGGGTATGAATACTTTCTGTAGGCATTGTATGTCAGTCTGGGGTCAATGTATGAAAGTCCATAGGGAAGTCCATTGACCCATTTCTGTCCATTGAAGCCCATTCAGGCCACCAATGTCCCATGTGCCTCAGGCTGCTACCCCTGCCATAGTGAACTATTTTCAAGATGCTTCAAAGACTGGGAAAGGTGAAGGTATATTGGCTGTCCCTTTGATATTTTAATTAGAAATTGTGCACAAATATTGCATTTTAAAAGCTTGTTATATTAAATGAAGTGCCCTTTAATATAGAGCACTGCATGGAACATTCAACGCCTCTGTGCACCTTCTGTGACTACTGTGAAGATTTTAACTCACTCATTTTAAATCACCACAACATTTCTCGAAGTTGTAAAGTCCTAGTTATTTTGTTGCTTTGACAGTCATTTCTGTTGATTATTATTTATTTAAAGCGATTTATTAAAAACCTCTCCCTCATTTTAAGGTCAACCTTGTTATGTGAACTGAACTTTTGTTTTAATATGGTGAAACTGAGTGGGTCGAGCATAACACGTCAACCCTGTTACCCATATGTAGGCTAGAAATGTTTTAACAGGTTTTTTTTTGCTGTAGCTTGCATTCAATTGCCCCTCCCTGTTGCACACAACAAGCTTTCATTACTTTACTTTGCACTTAATAGACACTTACTACAGTCATTTGTTATTTAATGTAACACCTCTTGAGATAGGAAATATGTTTTTTATTAAGTTGAACATGCACTTTGTGACTAAAATTAGGTGAAAAATTATTTTTCACACCAAGTTACACTACTCAAAAGGCACCCACTCAATTGGTGGAATGACCCATATCTTATCACTACTCCCAGTCAGCAGATATGCTCTGTACAAATAGTGAAATTCTAGAGGGGAGAAAGCCTGATAGACATAATGTGTGTCAATAGACCCACATTCCCACCACTAAAAGAGGATTATCTGTTTGAAAACGTCATCCTCCATGAGACCTTCAGGTGCAGTCGATTCTAGATGTAACCTTTGGGGGTAATAGCAATGGAGACTTATTAGAATACAAATGTGGTATTGCATCGCCCCCTGCTGCAAGCTTTGGGGAATGAAAGTACCTCTGGTGCAGAAGACACCCTCTGTGAGGCTAGGATGGTATTTGGGAAAGGGCCATTAGTTGCAGCACTGCAGCCAAGAGACCAAAACTTCAAAAGACACAAGGACATTCATGCTACAGGCACCCCAAAACAAGAGGCTAGGCAAGGACTTCAGTAGATATCACTACAGATTAGGAACTGCCCTTGATCAGCTCCTATATAGATAGATGCAGATGCAAAATGCCACAACGAAAGTACACAAAAGACAGATACACGGTACATGATACATAGAGCGACAGTATGAAAAATTATAGAAATACAAGATATCTGGAGTGCAAAAAAAGCTATAAAAAGACATTGCATAGTATGGGTGTTTGGCTGAATATATACACTATACATTGGTGGATGTTGGATGGTTAACTATACTATACAGGTCGATGGCAGAGAAATACGATATGATATGAGCGAGGGTAATAGTTTACTTAATAGACAGACTGGCTAAATGAACAGGTAAGTTAATATTTTGCATGGTTAAATTAGCTGTACAGGTAAATATACAGTTATATTTACAGATAAGTGAATACTTGCGTGGTTACACAAACTGTACAGGTAAATGACAGGAAGAGATACTTAAATAGCTAAATGTGTGTATGATATAATTTGGGGTAATAATAGTAATTCCCTTAAAATACAGTCCTTAGTGAACAGGGTTTAATTACAGACAACTGCACGTATATTAGAAACAGCATGTGATAATCCTCTGAAGATATAAAACAGTACAAATTACATTTCTAGCATACTACATTTTACTGTGTTTTGTTAAATAATAAATCCTTGAATGACAGATGTTTTTCTTAGAGGAGAAAAGCCTAAACACGTCCTTGTGTTACCCTACATGTATGGGTTCCAGGGTATCTGCAGCTGGGTGAAGCTATGACTAATAATAATAACAATATAATATTGATTTCATAATACCGTAAAACAAGATAAGATTAACGTCTGAGAAGAAAACTCAAGAATGTTGTACGGATTAGGTTTGCAAAGTTAACGGTAATTTACTAGAATCTTCAGTAATTTTGGTAATTAACAGAGAATCTATGGCATTATATCGTAACTTTGGTAATTTATACTTGAATAACTTTTTTTTTTAAGGATTCATATATAGTATTAATGTATTATTATATCTGTGTTCATATTGTCCATGAGTTTCTAGTACATAGACCACAACATACAATAGCCTACTTAATGAAAAAAGCATCTAACCAACAATGGCTTTATTTTTAATGGACTCTGCAACTCTTCCAACTATTGACATTAACAAATACATATTAACATAGTAAAATAAATACAAGTTTGTAAAACAAATATATAAATTATGTTTCATGTTGAAATATGAATATTAAACACTAATGGTATTCACTAAGTTAATGGTTTATATTTAGGATAAGATGGCTTTGTCATTATATTTGATTTATTTTCAAATCATATTATTCAATTAATTCACATACTGTATATTACATGTGATAAGGCCACACAGAGGGCCAGAGATTGTTACAGACACATGTGATCATCTGAAGTACCCAAAAGAGCTTCTAGATGTCTTGTGATTACATAACATCCTTGAAAAATACACAAAAATCTGGTAGTTTACTGGTAAACCTCAAACATTTCCAGTAATATACCCTCCTTTGCAACCCTAGTCCTTATTTGCCTTGCACTTGGCCTATAGTAGTCAGGCTGGAGTTATATAATGTCCTTCAATTTTTCTGTTAAAATTATGAGGGCAATATTAATCAACACAGGTTGAACACAGGTGCCTGCCATGCCCTAGCCCATTTGGGCAACAGGTGCCACCACATAAACCAGAGTTAACGTTCATTAACAGGGTTGGATAAACGATAGTAACCTGATAGGAAAATTAGGTTTTTTAAAGGACACTTTCCCACTTGTATAGGCCATGTCATGGTTCTTAGCGGTGGCCATGTACATAATATAGTTGTCCGGTGTAGACATTGAGGGAGCTGTTTACATTCTTCTTTCTGAATGAAATAGCCATTGTCCTGAAGAAAGCCCACGAAGAGGGGGAGTAATGGATAGAGAGGAACTGAACAGAGAACTCCAGAAGAGGAAGAATAAGCATTGGGCTCAAAGAAGTAAGAAATTAGAAGAATTCCTTCCACGTTTTAGAAATGTACTGATATTTTGTTATTGATATGAGAACACTATTTTTTAGAAAAGCAAACATGTATTCCCTGGTAGGTATCTGTTTGGGTATGACATCTCTGTATTGTTCACCAAGGAGAAATATGAACAATTATTGCAATTTGGTAAAGGATAGATGTAGGGTCAAGGCAACACAATCTGTACAGTGTACAGGTCGAAGGTCATCCATCACGCTGTCAGCTTTTCACCTTATTTCTTAAAAATGTAATGGTACGTTCCGTGAAACATTTCACCCTTGAGGATTCTAGTTGACAGGCAGTCACCCTTTGTCTGCAGTGTTCTTAACTCAGACCAGAGTTGTGGTAATGACATTAATTTCTCTTGTCATCTTTAGTACATTTTTCGCCAAACATTGCACTTGAATGCAGTAGGCTGTAATAAAGAATAAGAACATAGACCATCAAAGATCCGATCATGGAATTAAATTGTGTGAGATTGATTCAATAATATCAGAATGTAATTTATTATTTGAGGTAAACCGTTAGTACTGTAGTTTGAAAGCCTGTGCTGGTTTAGGAGGGAGCAGAGATTATTCATAAATTGTTTCCCCATTTAGTAAAAGGAGTTTGAGTTTGACTAAATTTGAGACTGAGGTGTGATTCAACACAGACATGCAACTCGCTCAAAACAACCCAATAAAGAGACCAGTGTCAAAAGACTGTACATTTGGCTTCATAACATCTTTAGACCTTCAATTACGTTTTCAGTCTTGCTGGCAGATCTACAGTTGATGTCGGAAGTTTACATACACATAGGTTGAAGTCATTCAAACTCATTTTTCAACCACTCCACAGATTTCATGTTAACAAACTATAGTTTTGGCAAGTTGGTTAGGACATCTACTTTGTGCATGACACAAGTAATTCTTCCAAAAATTGTTTACAGACAGATTATTTCACTTATAATTCACTATATCATAATTCCAGTGGGTCAGAAGTTTACATACAGTAAGTTGACTGTGCCTAAAAACAGCTTGGAAAATTCCAGAAAATGATGTTGGCTTTAGAAGCTTCTGGCTTTAGAAGCTTCTGATAGGCTAATTGACATAATTTGAGTCAATTTGAAGTTTACCTGTGGATGTATTTCAATGCCTACCTTCAAACTCAGTGCCTCTTTGCTCAACATCATGGGAAAATCAAAAGAAATCAGCCAAGACCTCAGAAATAAAATTGGTTCATCCTTGAGAGCCATTTCTAAACTCCTGAAGGTACCACGCTCATCTGTACAAACAATAGTACGAGTATAAACACCATGGGACCACACAGCCGTCATACCACTCAGGAAGGAGACGCGTTCTGTCTCCTAGAGATGAACGTACTTTGGTGCGAAAAGTGAAAATCAATCCCAGAACAACAGCAAAGAACCTTGTGAAGATGCTGGAGGAAACAGGTACAAAAGTATCTATATCCACAGTAAAACAAGTCCTATATCGACATAACCTGAAAGGCCGCTCAGCAAGGAAGAAGCCACTGCTCCAAAACTGCCATAAAAAAGCCAGACTACAGTTTGCATCTGCACATGGGGACAAAGAACGTACTTTTTGGAGAAATGTCCTCTGGTCTGATGAAACAAAAATAGAACTGTTTGGCCATAATGACCATCGTTATGTTTGAAGGAAAAATGGGGAGGCTTGCAAGCCGAAGAACACCATCCCAACCGTGAAACACAGGGGTGGCAGCATCATGTTGTGGGGGTGCTTTGCTGCAGGAGGGACTGATGCACTTCACAAAATAGATGGCATCATGAGGAAAGACAATTATGTTGAAGCAACATCTCAAGACATCAGTCAGGAAGTTAAAGCTTTTTCGCAAATGGGTCTTCCAAAAGGACAATGACCCCAAGCATACTTCCAAAGTTGTGGCAAAATGGCTTAAGGACAACAAAGTCAAGGTATTGGAGTGGCCATCACAAAGCCCTGACCTCAATCCTATCGAAAATGTGTGGGCAGAACTGAAAAAGCGTGTGCGAGCAAGGAGGCCTACAAACCTGACTCAGTTACACCAGTTCTGTCAGGAGGAATGGGCCAAAATTCACCCAACTTATTGTGGGAAGTTTGTGGAAGGCTACCCGAAACATTAGACCCAAGTTAAACAATTTAAAGGCAATGCTACCAAATACTAATTGAGTGTATGCAAACTTCTGACCCACTGGGAATGTGATGAAAGAAATAAAAGCTGAAATAAATCATTCTCTCTACTATTATTATGACATTTCACATTCTTAAAATAAAGTGGTGATCCTAACTGACCTAAGACAGGGAATGTTTACTAGGATTAAATGTCTGTAATTGTGAAAAACAAGTTTAAATGTATTTGGCTAAGGTGTATGTAAACCTCCGACTTCAACTGTATGTCTCTGCACACAAGTGTTCTGTATGAGAATGTAATCTATGAAATATATTGTCAGAACAGAACTCTTGACTAGTGAGCTGATCATAAGAAATCACCCCTTCATTCAAACGAGAAGCATCGATTGGCTGATTCTTCATTGAGACAGCAACTGCAAAACCAGAGGCAAACTTCATGTCAGAGTGGGAATACAAATTAGGCCTAGTTAGGAAAATGCACAACACTATAAATAGGGCTTAGGGCTCCCAAGTGGCGCAGTGGTCTAAGACACTGCATCTCAGTGCTAGAGGCGTCACTACAGACAACCTGATTAGAACCGGCCGTGATTGGGAGTCCCATAGGGTGGCGCACAATTGGCCCAGCCTCGTCCGAGTTTGACCCGGGGTAGGCCGTCATTGTAAATAAGAATTTGTTCTTAACTGACTTGCCTAGTTAAATAAAGGTTAAATAAAAAAAATCACTACATTTGGGCATCACAAAGATAATGTCCATAGTAAAGGAAATCACAGTTGACTGACCCTTGATTCAAGCCTTCTTGCTTAACAAGACATAAGGAGGGTATGCGTCAGAAACCTGAAATATGATAAGTTGAGTAAGAAAGCCAAATGTGATGGCAGGACACAATATTACAATATACTGTATGTGACTTAAACTTCAACTCTTTACCTGCCGATTTAGCTTAGTAATTCATTGTTCCCTCTTAAATTTAATTGCCTCGCATGATGTGTGTCCATTTTATGAATGAATTCTTCAAAAAAAAGATTGAGTACAATGATGACTACATTTTTTTTTAAATGTCACTCATAGTGACCTCCTCCATGTTTGCAATGGCCAGCAGTTTCTCCACTGCCCTTTTCAGCTGATCATCAATTGATGGATTTCTGACCATCTTAATCAAGTGCTCATTATCTGCAATGTCATCAGTAATGACATCATTCAACTCTGATTCTTTTAAAGCACTAAAACCAATAGTGAGGGATTTTTTAAAATACTTTACCTAAAAAAACTAATTACCACAGGACACCTTTCTCAAATGTGGGTGACTTTGCGGGACTGCTGGTTTTCATTCTTGTCCTTCAGACCTTGGAAATCCGGTAAATAGAACCAGAGGCCAATCTGTGATATCCATATCTCGAGGTGGTCAATATAACTATTGCAGGATGGGATAATGAAACTAAATGGTCAGCTAACAATAATTACCTGTGGCTGAAGCAGTTATACACTGAGGGAGACATAGCAAGGCTGGCAATGGAATGGTCATGCCTTGTCTGGGCCTGTTTGTTTTTTCTTTGCTGACGGTTTCTGCTCTACCCCAGTAATGTCCCTTTCAGTATGGGATTCGGAATGTGACTTCATGTTTTCACTGTGGCTGTGGGTTGCAGTGGCACTGTTTGCTGCTGTGTTTCCAGTAAAGTCAAATGGCTTCTGCATAAACAGGATATTCTCTTGCATCAATTTGAATTTCATCCACCATTTTCAACCTATTGGTTTGATTTGCTCTCCTCGGTTCCTTTTCATCCTAATGGCGGTGGCACAGATAAAAAGTATTTGGTCAGGGGTGACCCTATGTCAGCATGGTGTTTACACCAGTCCTCTCTCATCTTCCTCTGATAACAGCATCCATTTTATTCTTAGGTCCACTCCTGCAGCCATGGACGACCACTACACTGCTATGGTCTGCCTCACCGCCACTGGGCAGACTTAAATTCAACATCTATTCCATGTTGGTTTAACATAATTTAATTGAAATGACATAGAAACAACATTGATTCAAACAGTGTGTGCCAAGTGGGTCGTTACTTGAAAGCACACAGCTGCCTTCCTGATTGGCATAGCATTTATTGCATGCCTCCATGGCCTTCTCCATATTTTCAATACTTCACCTTTTTCTTATTTTTTTTGTGGTCTGATTTTGTGTGCTGGCATTTTAATGTCACTGTAAGGACATGCAAAACTGATTTCAAGACTCAGATAATTAAGCATTAAGGCCCGAGGAGGTGTGGTATATGGCCAATATACGACGGCTAAAGGCTGTTCTTATGCAACGCGGAGTACCTGGACAAAGCCCTTAGCTATGGTATATTGGCCATATACCACAAACCCCAGAGGTGCCTTATTATTATAAACTGGTAACAAACGTAATTAGAGCAGTAAAAACTTGGCTGTCAGCCAAATCAGTATTTAGAGTTCGAACCGCCCAGTTTATATTTGGTGTCGCCTGCTTTTTATTTTGTCTAATGACAAAATGTATAATCAATATTGTGCATCAAGATTCAATTCTGATGGTCGCCAGCTAGCGAAAGGAGCTAATGCTACCTGCGTACACTTAGAGCCTTCATCAAGAGATTAGTGAGAGATGGTAGAGAAAGCGAGACACCCCACTCCCTATTTTTTTGCACTCTGGTCTACTTATTGACCCCTGCCCCACAAAGGGCTGCCCCAGAAGCGAGACATCTTACTGGCTAATTTTGTCTGTTCGTGGCGGGCGGACTGAAGGTCACAGGTGCCCCTGGGTTAAATTCTGGGGCTTCCCGTCGAATTTGCCAGGTCAAAAGTGGGAGCCGCGTGCAGGGGGCAATCAAAATTCTGATCGGCTGGTGCAATCGATTTATAAACTGGGTGATTTGATTGGCTGAAAGCCGTGGTATATCAGACCGTATACCATGGGAATGATAAAACATTTTTACTGCTCTAATTAAGTTGGTAACCAGTTTATAATAGCAATAAGGCACCTTGGGGGTTTGTGATATGGCCAATATACCACATCCTCTCGTGCCTTAATGCTTAAGTGAAGCGCAGGGACACCTTTTACGGAGAAATGTTGCAACCTTAGTACTGAACTGCTTACTTTGTCAGAGGTTCGAGACACTTTGTGTAATTGCTGATCATTGTCATGTTGTATGCGACTGACACTCACAGGGACAGTCGTAGCAGTGACCTAAGGTTCAAGTGCAGGAAGGAATGCCCCCCAAATATTAATGTCACAAAACATGTTTGGGTTTTTGACAGATAAATACCATAGCTAGCTGGATAGCTTATTTTCTGCTCTGGAGAGCCATTAGCTTGGGGTGGATCCCATTTTCTAGCAACTGTCTTTGCTGTCACGTACTGCAAACTGGGGCTGCCAGGCAAGTTTGCAACACTCAAAAGGTTGTCACTAGATAAAACAGCAAAATAGGAGATTGCAAAAAAATAATGAAAACAAAACGTGCTCTTTGGTCTTAATTCAAGGTTAGGCATAAGATTAGTGGTGGTTATGGCTAAGTTTAGGGGTAGGTTTTAAATCAGATTTTGGCTATAATTGACTTTGTGGCTGTGGTAATGAGCCGCCACTTTCGCGCTCACTGGGCCAAACAGAAAGCATAGGACATATTTGGCTGATCCCAGTCCCTTTTAAAAGCATAATACCAACTGCTATAACAAGCTGGCTTCAGGTGAAACATTGAAAGGTCATCACTAGTTAACACAAGCACAAAATCATAATTATGGCTAAACCCTGCCCATTTCTTAAACCTATCCACTGCTAATTGCATGCCGTAACCTTAAATGAAGGCAAACACAAGTTAAAGAAAATACCCACAACACATTTCAAAAGGATTATAATGTCCTTGCTATTTTTCTGGTTACATGAAGTGTCCTGAGCTCTTATAAGCCCACTATTATATTAGAGTTGTGGAGAGTTGAATATCTACCATGATAATTTTGTTGTTAATCAAGTTAAAATGATGAAAAAACATCTACCAAACAAGTCATAATGAGGAGAAAGGCAAACTAATTTTTAGCAGTTGCACTGCAAAAAGAATTTTATTAGGCAGCATTTTCATTTCACAGAAAAATTGCCATCAGGTGCCATGCAGTGGTATAGTACAACTGCAGCTGAATCCAACACGGTTGATTGTTTCCTATTGTGAACATGGTACTTCTGTTCTGTGAAGAAGTTACAGTGTCAATACAAAGTCTGAAAAAGAGTTGTTTAAGTACAAAAACTAAGACAATGTGACAGTTACTGAAATTAAGCCGGAAACTCAATCATGATCATTAATGGGTTCGTACTTTTCCGCAACCAAGTTGACCACAGGTTTTAGCAAACGGTTTAAGCACAGACACATTCCTGAGCATGTCTACCAAAATTAAACCCCATACAAATCACTTAAAATACACAAATGGAAAATAAAAATTATAAATTCCAATCAATTTGAAAACAAAAAGGACAGTAAGAATGAAAAAAATAAGATTGATGATCTGATCAGATATTTAAAACTCAGATGTTCATTTAAATGGAGTCTTAGTTTTAAAGGGAGGAAAAGTAGAAGGGCCTATAAAAGCAACATCTGAATACACAAAGCTTTCGTGAGCAATATACAAGCTGCAGACGGTTTCACTTGCATACACTTAAACGTGTGACTGGGAATAAGGGTGTTCAGACCTCAGTAGCGGCGACCGAACGCCCCGCCACCCTGCATCCCACTGCCTTGCATCATCTGGTTCTGACGGTTCAGAGCTCCAGAGAGAGACTGGGAGGTCCCCGTTGGCATGTAGCCTCCACCACGACTGTTGGACAGAAAACAAGACACTATAAGTATCAGTATTGCTAAAGGTTTTTGCGCTTACTGGGGGGGGGGGGGGGTAACAGTTGCACCTAGCTCAAAAGTTTACTCCATCTGGCCACACATGATCTAATCCTACACGGACTGGTGTGTGATAAAAACAGTAAATAACACTATACATTTGAGCTTACCTTGCCATTCCTCCCCGTGCCCCAATGTGACTTTGGCCTGGGATGCCGCCGTCTCGACCCGTTTGCCACGTTCGGTCCCCATCTATTTTCCGTCCTGAGTCCCAGTCACGGCCCTCCCTGAAAGAAACAGCAGACAGTCGATGCAGAGAAGTGCAGAACACACCTTGGTATCCACCAACTGGTCTAAGCCATCTAAATCAAACTGACCTTGGATTAATAGTACGCTTGTCATAACTTCCTGCAGCGGTCCAGGTGTCCCTCCCGTGCCTCTCGGTACGGTCCGAGAAGTGCTGCCGAGGGGGAAGCATGATTAAAACCAAACAAATCAGGTTACATTTTATATAGCCACCAAATGGGAGAAAATGCTGTAAAACAGAGGTGGTACTACATGAACGTCAATAACACATTTGTGCCTCATTGCATACATAAAGCCATGTCTCTCACCGCGCTATCCGGGTCTGCAACCAAAGCCCGTGAAGTGTCCCTCCTACAGGAAAGATCTCTGATTATTAAACAAACAGCCAGCATTGATCTAAGCATGTGTCATACAACTATAAATGAACCACCAACAAGCAGTAGGGCCATTAATACTACTTTTTAAATATAGGCATCTGTTACAGAACCAGTCGCAAAATATTTGACCCCCCTCCGCCCCATAAGGCCTACAGAACAAGGACAATAATGTAATAAACCTTTATGGCAGCTGGTGTCAGCTCGCGGCAAATAACCTTTGTCTACTCTGTACCTGTCAATGACGGAATGGTCCTGGTAGCGACTGCGGTCAAAGTCTTGGTAGCGCTCCTGGCGACCGAAGTCTGAGCGCCCCCCATAGCGGTCATCCATAGCCAGCCTCTTGTTGTCCTGCCAGTTGTCTTTCCTACAAGCAGCAGGTCTTTGTCAGTCAGTCGCAATAAAATATTCTCAAACCACTCACACCTTCACATGACAGGCATGCATACTGAAGATCTAGAGGCTGAGGTTGAGGCCATATCCATCTATCTATTCTATTTTATAATAGCGACCTGGTAATTCAAAAACGGGGGTACTGACACTATGGAGACGGGGGGGGGGGAAGACAGGGATAAGGGGTGTACCTGCTGTCCACATCAGCGTAGGGCCTCTTGAGGGGCCGGCGGTCCTGCTCGAAGCGCAGCTGCTCCTGCTGCCTGCGGAGCTCCTCCCTCTCCCGTTGGATCCTCTCCTGCTCACGCCGGCGCTCATACTCCACACGTTGACGCTCACGCTCCAGGAACTCGCGCTCCAGGCGGTCAAAGTTCAGCCGCTCCTTCTCCACCTCTAGCCAGTTTCTCTTCCGCAGGAGGCGTTCACGTTCCTCCTTCTCCCGGAACAGGCGGATGCGCTCACGCTCCGTGCGGCTGTCTGCGCCGCCGCGATCGCGCTCACTGGGCCAAACAGAAAGCATAGGAGATATTTAAGCTGATCCCAGTCCCTTTTCAAAGCATAATACCAACTGCTATAACAAGCTGGCATCAGGTGAAATGTCGTGCAGCTAGAGCAACTCCTCACCCAGAGTGCCTGCGTCTCTCCACCTCCCTGACATCCCTCTCCCGCTGCCTCTGTCTCTCCCGCTCACGCTGCTCCTTGATCTGGTCAAACGACAGGATATCCTTCTCTTTGCTGGCAGACCTGCGGTCGCGACTCTTGGTGCTCTGAAATGAATAACACAAAAGGTAATGTAGCTTTTCACAAATGTTTGAGGTGAAAGTTCAATAGATGGAGCATAGAGATAAGCGTTTGGGTATCTTACCCTGTCTTTGCTTTTGGCTTTCACGCTGACGACAGGCTCTCCCTTGGACTTGTCCATCACCACTGTCCTTTCATTGAGTTTGCCATCTTTCCCAACTTCACCTTCAGCCTTTTCGTCAGACCTGGATAGAGAAAAGGGATAGTTCACCCAAACTACTCTAAAAATGTTTTCAATTCATTACTCACATACCAATATTGGTTTCCTTACCCTGTAAGCAGTCTACGGACAAAGTATGACAGCGATCAATGCTTTGGTTTAGCTTCCCAGGCACGGTAGCATTTGTGACAAATCCCATTCAAGTAAAGGCATCGATATTAGCATTTTTCGCACATCAACCCAAATCATCCAAATGTATTTAATAAAAGCAATTGTGAAACTGAGTCAGATGATTTTAACATGATGCACAAAAAATGCTAATGTCGGTCCCATGACGTAATGGGAACAGTACCGGCCACTGCCAAGGACATTAAACCAAAGCATGGATTGCTGTGATACCTTTTACATAGACTGCATGACAGACAGTACATAATAACTTAATGTGTAATGGCATGTGTTCTCAGCTCTTACTTGGAGTCTGAGGAATGTCTCCTGTCAGTGCCAGACTTGTCAGCAGGCTTCTTCCCAGCAGGCTCATTCTTAGCCTGGAACAGAGGTCAGAGGTCCAACAGTGACACATATTAGAATGGTCAAACCTCACTTCAAATGAATGAAACCATCCCACTAAGTTGATAAACACTATAGGTAACCGCTTTGTGTGTACAGCAGAGGTCTGACTCGGAGGCCACTGATGTGCAAAGTGGTAGACAATGACCCTCACCCTCTCAACAGAGATCATTCTCCCGTGGAGCTCAGTCCTGTGCAGGTGGCTGATGCACTTGGTGGCCTCCTCTGTGGAACACAGGGTGACAAAGCCATAGCAGCGAGCCCCGGGGCTCCGGGCATTAGTCACCACTTTAGCTCCAACAACCTGAGACGGAGAATGACAGGACACTTAATTGTTGGGGAGGGAAAAGTGTCTGTGGTCCAAAAGAACAGGCAGTACCATTCCACATCTTGCTCAATTATACTGACCAAAAATAAAACACAACATGCAATAAATAACATTTATTTAGAGTTCATTAGGAAATCAGTCAATTTAAATAAATTAGGCCTTAATCTATGGATTTCACATTACAGATAAGGTATCTGGTGTGACCATTTGCCTCATGGAGCACGACATCGCCTTCGCATAGAGTTGATCAGGCTGTTGATTGTGGCATGGAAAGTTGTCCCACTCCTCTTCAATGTGCTGGAGATTAGCGGGAACTGGAAGACCCGGTCGTACACGTCTATCTGATCCAAAATATGCTTAATGGGTGACATGCCTGGTGAGTACGCAGGTCATAGAAGAACGGACATAGATGGCAGTGGATGAATGGCATGTCAATGTGCCTGGTCACGGTACCTCTGTGCATTCAAATTGTCATTGATAAAACGCAATTGTGTTCGTAGTCTATTCCGGGCCATATCATTACCCCAATGCCACCATTGGGCACTCTGTTCACAACTTTGACATCAGCAAACCGCTCGCCCAAAAGTACGCCATACACTGTACAGTTAACCGGGATTCAACCGTGAAAAGCACTTCTCCAGTGCCCACTGAAGTCAGTTACGACGTCTAACTGCAGTCAGGTCAAGACCCTGGAGAGGACGGCGGGCACGCAGATGAGCTTCTGAGACGTTTCTGACAGTTTGTGCAGAAATTCTTCAGTTGTGCAAACCCACTGTTTTAACAGCTGTCCGGGTGGCTGGTGTCAGACGATGTGAAGGTGTAGTCTGCCGTTCAAATCAAACTTAATTTGTCACATGCGCCAAATATGCTTATACAAGCCCTTAACCAACAATGCAGTTAAAAAAATAACAATAACGAGGCTATATACAGGGGGTACTGAGTATATGTGCAGGGGTACAAGGTAGTTGAGGTAATATGTACATAGGTAGTGGTAAAAGTGACTAGGCAATCAGGATAGATAAAAACAGACTAGCAGCAGCGTATGTGAAGAGTGGGAGAGAGTATGTGTCGTCAATATGCTTGTGTGTAGGAGTGTATGATTAGAGTCCGTGTGAGTAGAGTCCGTGTGAGTAGAGTCCAGTGAGTGCTATGCATAGATAGACAGCGGGGTCTATGTAAATAGTCCAGGTGGCCATTTTACTAATTGTTCAGCAGTCTTATGGCTTAGGGGTAGAAGCTGTTAAGAAGCCTTTTGGTCCTAGACTTGGCGCTCCAGTACCGCTTGCTGTGTAGTAGCAGAGAGAGGAGTCTGACTTGTGTGACTGAAGTCTGACAATTTTGGGGGTTTTCCCTCTGGCACCGGCCAGTATAGAAGTCCTGAATGGCAGGAAGCTTGGCTCCAGTGATGTACTGGGCCGTACGCACTACCCTCTGTAGTGCCTTACGGTCAGATGCCGAGCAGTTGCCATACCAGGCGATGATGCAACCAGTCAGGATGCTCTCGATGGTGCAGCTGTAGAACTTGAGGATCCCATACCACATTTTTTCAGTCTCTTGAGGGGGAAAGGTGTTGGTGTCTTTGGACCTTGATGGTTTGTTGATGTGTACACCAAGGAACTTAACTCTCGACCCACCCCACTACAGCCCTGTCAATGTTAATGTGGGCCTGTTCAGCCCGCCTTTTCCTGTAGTCCACAATCAGCTCCTTTGTCTTGCTCACAATGAGGGAGAGGTTGTTATCCTGGCACCACACTGCCAGGTCTCTGACCTCATCCCTATAGGCTCTCATCGTTGTCAGTGATCAGGACTACCACTGTTGTGTCGTCAGCAAACAATGGTGTTGGAGTCGTGTTTGGCCACGCAGTCGTGGGAGAACAGGAGGGGACTAAGCACCCACCCCTGAGGGGCCCAAGTGTTGAGGATCAGAGTGGCAGATGTGTTTTTGCCTACCCTTACCACCTGGGGGCAGCCCGTCAGGAAGTCCAGTATACAACTGCAGAGGCCAGTGTTTAGTCCCAGGCTCCTTAGCTTAGTGATGGGCTTTGAGGGCACTAAAATGTTGAAGGCTGAGCTGTAGTCAATGAACCGCATTCTCACATAGGTGTTCCGTTTGTCGAGGTGGGAAAGGGCAGTGTGGAATGCGATTAAGACAGTCATCTGTGGATGTGTTGGGGCGGTATGCGAATTGGAGGTGGTCTAGGGAATCCGGGATGATGCGTTTGATGTGAGCATTGACCAGCCTTTCAAAGCACTTCATGGCTACCGACGTGAGTGTTACAGGGCGGTAATCATTTAGGCAGGCTCCCTTTGCTTCCTTGGGCACGGGGACTATGGTGGTCTGCTTGAAACATGTAGGTATTACGTTGCGAGGATGGTTGAACGTACTGCAAAATTCTCAACAAAAAAAAAATCGAGGCAGCTTATGGTAGAGAAATGAACAGTCAATTCTCTGGCAACAGCTCTGGAGGACATTCCTGTAGTTAGCATGCCAATTGAACGCTCCCTCAACTTGAGCGATCTGTGGCATTGTGTTGTGTGACAAAACTGCACATTTTTGAGTGGCCTTTTGTCCCCAGCACAAAGTGCACCTGTATAATCAGCTTCTTGATATGCCACATCAGGTGGATGGATTATCTTGGCAAATGAGAACTGCTTAGTAACAGGGTTGTAAACAAATCTGTGCACAATTTGAGAGAAATAAGCTTTATGCGTATGGAACATTTCATTTCAGCTCATGAAACATGTGACCAACACTTTACATGTAGCGTTTATTTTTGTTCAGTGAAAATTAATGCACATGCACCAAAAAGGGTGGTATTTCTTCTCAGGATACTGACCTTTCCATACTTGCTGAACAGAGTCTTCAGATCAGTCGCTCTGGTGGTGGAGGAGAGCCCACTAACCCACAGGTTTTTGCCACTACTAGCTGGAGCATTACCTGCAGGGTTTTTTGGAACACAGACAAACATGACCTAGATGGACATTCAACTCAGAGATGATACAGCACCTTATTCAGGTGAGAGCACGTCGTTTTGGAATTATCTACAATGGACATCCCAATTACAAAATATTCACTTACCCTTTTCATCTTTTGAGTCAGGCTTGCTACCCTTTTCCTCATCAGAACTAAAGGCAAAGAGAACACAAAATTAATATTTGGAAATGAGAAGACCTGGGGGGTCTCATCCAGATGAATTATACTTACCCAGTGCACACAGTTATTATTCCCAGCATATACAACATTACAGTGTTTTGGGTGGGTGTCAATGTCACTAGGCTGCCTTAGATGGTCAAAGAAACTCCAAATAGATGCAGTAAAGAGGTGTACGGAAAGCAGACCGTGAAGGATAGAAAGATGCAGGAATGGTGCCCATTCAACAATTCTAATCTAACAAAGTGGATATACTTAAACAGTCATGATTGATGCATCGCGACCCACAATTTGGTTACTAAAGTTTGATTTGGATAGATTGGGCTGCATTACATTAAGAAGCAGTCACTTTTCAGGTTAAGTGATTCCTAAATGCTAACTCTTGTTCGTATGAGCTGGTAGCGTAAAGGAATCAGTGGTAGTCACTTGTTTTTAACTAATGCAGTTGGTGACAACATGAACATGTATTTGAGTTAACATCCACACAAGTATTGTACTCCGATTTGTACCTTAATATGGCGTGAAAAACACAAATAACCAATGAGGAGATTAGGGATCTCCCCCACGCATTTCCATGGAATTTCCATTGTTTTGGTAGAGTTCCATTGACCTCTTTACCGTATCTATACATTACTTTATGATGGTTAAGAGGTGACGTATAGGTGGGGAATGGCAAAATGAAAACTTGACAAATGCGCAGACCATTTTGCCTCCAAAAGAGCACCAAACTTGCTAAAAAAGGAGCCAATGCAACAGAGAGAGCCATTATTCTAGTAGACAGAAAACAACAAACCTCTTTTTCTGATCATCGCCCTCAACAGAAGAGGACTCTTTCACTGCCGTTGATTCTGCAGCGTTCTCTTCAGTCTTCTCGTCTTCCTCCTCACCCTCAGCCTTAGAAACCATTTCAGAATCAACAGCGCTTTCGCCCACGCCCTGCTCGTTTACACTAACAGCCTGAGTACTTTCAGCGTCAACGGTCTCTTCAGCGTCTTTTCTTTGACGCTCAGTTAGCTTAGCATCGTCCTTGTCGCTAGTCGACAGTTCAGTCTCTACATTGACGGCCTCCCCGGCTTTAGTGGTGTCGCACACATCGTCTTCCTCTCCAACATTGACCGTGTCCCCAATGGTGCCTTGATCTTCAGTTGGTGGCTCCTGGCGCTCTTCATTTAGTGGCTCAGATAAACAAGACCCGGCTACTTTCTCATTTTCTACGGATTTAACAGGAATAGAATGGCACAGAGTTTAATTACTTCTGAAACACAGCAATGGTTAACGTGGAACTGGCAAGGCTGGAAAAGGACGTGGCCCTCCGCTGTCAATGAACTATGTATACACAGATATACACGTAACAAGAGACTGGAAAAACCAAAGAGACTGACCAAGCAGCCTAACTCCTCATTCAAGTCGATCATTTCAGTTCACCTGATCCCAAGGTAGCAAAAGATCTGATCTGAAGAAAGCCACAAGATCAGCAGAGGCACAAGGAAGGTCCGTCTTCATGCAATTGCTGACTTCATGAGTGTCCATAATGTGGTAAGTGACATCGAATTGAGAATTCCATTAGTCTCATGTCCAGTGAGAATATTACTCAGTCCTAAAAAGGCTTTTGAATGGTTGGTTTCAAATGACAGGCCTCAGTCTTCTTTTCTTCTTGCTCTTTGTGTGGCAACCTAAAAACACTGCATATCACTTGCAACAACTCACTAAACCTTTAATTACTGTCTCTGTGCTTCCGATTGTTAACCAGTTCTGTGTTAATAGGAGGGTGCCCAAAATGGACAGATGAATGTCAGAATTTTAACAATTTTAGTTAACAAGCATCAACACACAGTCAGCAATTATCTTTGGATTTCCAGTCTCTGACCAACCACAGCAATAATTTTTATCTAAAGGACTTGCATTCCAAGGTTTACACTGCAAAGGAAGTGCGCATTCATATGAACTTCCAACCCCTTTTCAAAAAGGTACCTATTTCTTCCTTTGAGTCTTCGGGCTCTGGATCCTTATCTTGAACCTAAAGAAATAAAGAGAAAATATATCTAGTGTAAAATGGTTCAGTACCAAACAAATGGCTTTTTACAGTCATTCAAAGTGTGTTTCCTTTCAACTACAAACAAATTAGCATGAAATGCTGCTTGCATTTAAGTTCAACTATACCTCTTTAGGTGAGAGATCATTCTTTTCAATGTCTGCTCCTTTAGGCTGTACATCCTAGTATTAGAAAGAGGGAGAAAAAAATAATCAATCACACACCCGTATGGTGAAACATTTCAAACAAGTAGAAGAATATTGGAAACCCCATTAGACATGACTGTTCCATACAACTCTAGTGCATGTCTCACCTCTTTAGTTTTGGCTTTGCCCATTGGCTCGGGAGAGCCAGAGATGCCAATGTCGTGTTCATCTTCGTTCATGGCCTCCTCAGCGTTGCCTTTGTCCGACGGAGAGTTCAGGACTTCATCCGTGTCATACTCCTCCTCTGCTGCCATACCGTTGTCATTCTCAGCTTCATCAAGCACATTCATATCCAGGATGTCCATGTCCTGCATGTTTTCCATGTCATCCTTGAAGAAAAGTATGGAAAGTGAATTTATCAATAGATTGTTATCCAGGGAGACTAACAGTAGAGATAGCGATTGTATTAAATGAACCCAGGTGATTCAATGGTTGATGCACACCTGGCCATCACCCGAGTCTTCCTCAATGGTGCAGTCCTCTGGTTCATCGTTCTCCTGTCTTTTCCCTGCAGAAGAGCAATGTCTTATTTTAAGGATCTCTGTAATACGTTTTACATTGACTTCAATACATTATTGATGACTCTGCTCTCACTCCTTTAACATACCTTTGGAGGTCCGTTTAGCCAGTGCCTTCTTAGGAGTTCCATCGAGAACAACCACCATCTCGTCTGGATTTCCACCCTCTTCTTCAATCGCCTGCGGAGAAATGACGACATGATGAATTAATAATAGTTACCTAGCCAACTAGGTTATATCTGGTATCAGGCGTTAAGCCAATTTGGTTATTATCAAACACACGGCTATGTGGTCAGTTACAGGCTACAACGGTGCTGGCTGGTGAGATTATTGTTACTTAACGTTAGGTAACTATGTATACATCTGGCCCGGGAAGGTAACTGTAGGCCTAGGCCGGGGCAGTGTTTCGCAAACCTCTTATCGAGTAACCACAGCCATTCAACCCATTTCATATATTCCAAAACTAGCAAATACGATTCAAATGATCAAATATCCACCAAGACCTTCAGTAAGTTAGTTGAATCGGGTGTGTTAGTTCTAGAATACGGAGTGGGGGTGTTCGAGGAAAGGGCACCATGTGGCTAACGCCACGCAAGGCCATGGTTCGTTCACTCCAAATGAATAAAGTGGACGTTAATATCAAACGTAGCTAAATGTTAGTAGTTATAGCTAACTATTCATAATTCAACTAATTTAATTATACTGGTTCCACTTAAAATGTGGAATTATCACGAGAGGTAATCTCAGTTGGCAAAATACCAAGCACATTAGCACAGCTATCCATCTACTAGCTGGTTAACGTTAGCTTGTCTACCTTTTTCAGCCGCTCAGTCAGCGTACTCTTGATGCCAATGGTGTCCAGATTTCGTCTTTTTAATTCGGCTTTCAAGTCAAT
This sequence comes from Thymallus thymallus, assembly GCA_023634145.1. Taxonomy (NCBI): domain Eukaryota; kingdom Metazoa; phylum Chordata; class Actinopteri; order Salmoniformes; family Salmonidae; genus Thymallus; species Thymallus thymallus. The sequence continues at coordinate 11,681,313 of CM042414.1, read as the reverse complement.
GACTCTCAACTCCGACAATTTGCGAATCGCTCCCTCTGGAATCTCAACGGCCCCAGCTTCTCCTGCCGAAGAGTTTTCAGCCATGATTACAATGAGAAAACGCAACAAAAAAAAGTGTTCGCAGTCACGGAATTGCTGCTCTCTTGTGCGAAAACAGGCGGTCTACACTTACAAAATGGCGTACTTTGAAAAGGACATTCCACTGCGCATGCGTTTTTTGATTTCAGTATTTACCTGAGGGGCAGTAGGGGGCAGTGTCCTTGTTAGGAAATTATTTGTGTATACAGTATTTTAGGAAAATTTGAAATTCTGAATGTTCAGAAACACGTTTTAATAAGTTATCTATATTTGAAGAAAAAAAGACAAATATTCATACCACCATGTGAAAGAAATGTAATAATACCATGCCCAAATGGTTCTGCTTTCAACTATAGAAGAGGCACTATATTTTTTCTACTTTTATTATTATTTGACCCTGCTGGTCATCTATGAACATTTGAACATCTTGGAGAAAGAACTGGCCTTAATGGCCATAAATTGTTTTAATCTCCACCCGGCACAGCCAGAAGAGGACTGGCCACCCCTCAGAGCCTGGTTCCTCTCTAGGTTTCTTCCTAGGTTTTGCCTTTCTAGGGAGTTTTTCCTAGCCACCGTGCTTCTACATCTGCATTGCTTGCTGTTTGGGGTTTTAGGCTGGGTTTCTGTATAGCACTTTGTGACATCGGCTGATGTAAAAAGCGCTTTATAAATACATTTTGATTGATTGATTTTGATATTTTCATAACATTACATGACCACAAAAATATACTCCATCATGTTTTTCTCTCTGTTTCATTTAACATATAAACAATGCAAGTTATGGGATCAATTTGTTGTAAAGAAAGTTGCACAAAAAGTTACTGTGTAGGTCTGTAGACAAAACAGAATGGGTCGCCCGCTTACAACTCCTCAAATTGACAGGACTAACATGAATGGAAGTTGTACATGTTACTAAACTGATATGTGAGGTCCTCTACTTGACCATGAGGTAGGCTTTTGCTTGTGGTGAAAGGCTGAGGGGCAACAGAATCAAACAACTCTGCATTGTCATCCACCACCGGTAGATTGACCTTCCCAGTGAAAGACGGGGTGACAGACTCTCCTGGCTGTGAGTAATATGAGCCAATGGAGGAAGTCTCTGAGGCAGGGAGGCTTGGCCCAAAGCCATCTGGGAAGGAGGAGGAATGGCTGAATGAGTGAAGGAGATTTAGTTTGGATACCAGTGGTTTGCCCACAGTGACAGTTTGCCTCTCTTGGACCTCCTCATCCAAGTGTGAATACTGATACTAAAGGCACACAGTGAATGTCAGCTCCTTCTGTAATGAGAACAAGCAAAGTCAGATGCGTCAGAGCTCATAAAAAGAGGATAGTCATATAACTCATAAAAACCACAGGCCTACACAGAGAAGGGATGGCCTCTCCCATATCCAATATATATTTTTAACTCTGCATCGTTGGGAAAGAGCTCGTAAGAACGTATGTCATGGTAAAGTCTACACCTGTTGTAGTTGGCGCATGTACAAATATATGTTATTTGATTTTTACAAATCTGGTAACAATTATATTAGATTTGGATGTCCAATATTAACACTGGCCCCACTGTTTTGGGGCACCCCCGAGAGTCAGTGTGTAATTTGAACCCTGACCTTGAGCCTCTGTAGAGGCTTGGGAGCTCTGCAGGCAGGAGGATGTCCATTGGCAGTAAACTCCCTGCATCTAGGAGGCTTTCCTGATTACTCATCTTCAGATCCATATTCAAACCCTGCCATCATAAAGAATAGGAAACAGGAACAAATATGATTACATGTCTACATGACAGAAACGTATTACTGTGCAATGTTTAATAGAGTCACCAAGCCTGATTGTGCTGCAGTGGAAGACTATTGAACATATTAAGACATTTTGACAAAGGAGCAGCTAACCTCAGTGAAGTCTGTGAGATGGGCGGCATGGGACACAATGTCCTTGGGCTTCTCCAATATTCGGGTGTAAATGATCATGCTGTTGGAGAACTCTGCTGCGAAGCCCAGTTGCACCTTCATGCCACAGTCAAACTGCAGGTTACGGCTCTCTGGAAGAACTGGACAGAGACAAGCATGCTTATTGAAGCCGTTATGCAGTGCTTACTTAACTCAGTTCCAAGGGTGAATGCCTTGGCATTATCTCAGAGGGACAATATTATCTTGATTTACACAGATGACCCGGGTTCAAAACCGATTTGGTCACTCCACTAATGTACCTTGATTGAAACATGATGGCGAATAAGCCAAAGGACTCACCATGGCCCACTGCTGGTTGTGTGCTGAAGTGGTCTCTGGGCAGCCAGAGCTCTGTATGCGGTCAGTGAGTGCACGTCGCTCAGACAGATTACTGCGCAACTCTAGAGCCTGCCGCCCTTGCGTGATCTTACACCGACCCATGTCTTTACAGATACATACAGTTGAAGTCGGAAGTTTACATACACTTAGGTTGAAGTCATTCAAACTCTTTTTTCAACCACTCCACAGATTTGGCAAGTCGGTTAGGACATCTACTTTGTGTATGACACAAGTAATTCTTCCAACAATTGTTTACAGACAGATTATTTCACTTATAATTCACTATATCACAATTCCAGTGGGTCAGAAGTTTACATACACTAAGTTGACGGTGCCTTTAAACAGCTTGGAAAATTCCAGAAAATTATGTCATGGCTTTAGAAGCTTCTGATAGGCGAATTGACATCATTTGAGTCAATTGGAGGTGTACCTGTGTATGTATTTCAAGTCCTACCTTCAAACTCAGTGCCTCTTTGCTCGACATCATGGGAAAATCTAAAGAAAATTAGCCAAGACCTCACAAGAAAAATGGTACACCACCACATGTCTGGTTCATCCTTGGGAGCAATTTCCAAACACCTGGAGTTACCACGTTCATCTGTACAAACAATAGTACACAAGTATAAACACCATGGGACCATGCAGCCATCATACCGCTCAGGAAGGAGACGCGCTCTGTCTCCTAGATGTCCTCTGGTCTGATGAAACAAAAATAGAACTGTTTGGCCATAATGACCATCGTTATGTTTGGAGGAAAAAGGGGTAGGCTTGCAAGCCGAAGAACACCATCCCAACCGTGAAGCACGGGGGTGGCAGCATCATGTTGTGGGGGTGCTCTGCTGCAGGAGGGACTGGTGCTTTTCACAAAATAGATGGCATCATGAGGAAGGAAAATTTTGTGGATATATTGAAGCAACATCTCAAGACATCAGTCGGGAAGTTAAAGCTTGGTCCCAAATGGGTCTTCCAAATGGACAATGACCCCAAGCATACTTCCAAAGTTGTGGCAAAATGGCTTAAGGACAACAAAGTCAAGGTATTGGAGTGGCCATCACAAAGCCCTGACCTCAATCCTATAGAAAATGTGTGGGCAGAACTGAAAAAGCGTGACCCAAGTTAAACAATTTAAAGGCATTGCTACCAAATACTAATTGAGTGTATGTAAACTTCTGACCCACTGGGAATGTGATGAAATAAATAAAAGCAGAAATAAATCATTCTCTCTACTATTATTCTGACATTTCACATTCTTAAAATAAAGTGGTGATCCTAAATGACCTAAGACAGGGAATTTTTACTAGGATTAAATGTCAGGAATTGTGAAAAACTGAGTTTAAATGTATTTGACTAAAGTGTATGTAAACGTCCGACTTCAACTGTAAATTAAACAGAGAAACTACATTAACAGACATTTTTAAAGATTGGTATTCATGATATCAAGTGTCACAATACTTCGAAATATGTTTTTTTTTCCATAGCGTATATTGAATGTCATCAGTCATAGTGATACCTTCAGCCTCCCTGTCCAGCATGACAGTGACCTTCTCGTCCTCCATGACTCTCTCTCAACCATGATGGGAGTGGTTGAACGGGAGAGGGGTGGGCACTAGACAGCTAGGCAATGCATATAATTCTATAATATTACTTTTTATCTACTATGATATCTTATAGTAACTTAACTAACTATAGACTCCACGGTCGAGCAGTAGTAGGACCTCAGTCACAGCACTGTGCATCTCCTGCCAGTTGAGGTTCAGCAGAGAAACCACCTTGAAGTCCAGCTGGCGCCGCAGGTTGGTCATTTCGTGCACATCTGCCATGGGGGCTCGCAGCGGCCTGTGGTGTAGGTAGTTCATGTTGCCCATCAGAAGGGCCACCTTGCCTGTGGCTATGACCAACAAGAGGAAATCAAGGAATGAGGGTACATCGCAGAAATATGTTATTCAAATGGGACAATCATATACAGTACCAGTACAAGTCATTTGTGTTTCTAAATCTTTTTCTTTTTTAGATGGTTAAATGTTTTATTGCACTTACCATATAATATCTGCCTGGCAGATGTAAAATATTGTTTATAATGTTGTTATAAATTAATAACATTACCGGTTGCGGTATGCTGATTAAAAAACAGGTGAGATACAGAGTGGAAAAATAGTGAGGGTGGTAAAATACAGTACTATGATGTTTTTACCATGGCCTACTTCTGCCCAGGGGGCATCAATGGTGGAACCAGGGTCTACAAACACCACAAACAAGGTCAGTCAAAGCAGTGTGTCATGTGCTTTCCTGGACAATCAAAACATATTTTTAGAACTAGAATTACCACTTCAAAATTAAGACAAAACTAAAAACGGAACATAGAAAAGAAGTCATCAAAGTCTGACCACAGAACAGAAATAACAGACTGATTTCTGTTACAGACAATACAGACACTACAGATGCACCACTCTCATCTTTTATGACATAGACCAGGTTGCTCCACACCTCTTGGTAGAGGTTGAACGCCCTGCAGCTGTACTGTCCTCTATCTGCTGTGGTCACACACAGGATCTGCAAACAGGACACATACAGTACCAACTCCAAACATGACAATCAGATACAGCCAACACACAGACACATACAGTTCCAAGATGGCTGATAGAATGGGACCTATGCTTTTTAAACATAGTCATCATATATTCAGGGAACCCATAACTGCACTGACCCTCAGGGTGCATTTCTTGCCCTGTCGGTATTGGCTGTTTATTATGATACCACTGGTACTGAGGAGGAGGGTTGGCCTCAGCAAAGCAGTCCAGACACAGCGAGTCCCCTTCGGCTACTGCCTGGGGCCGGGGCTGACGAACAATACGCACTCCACTCACTGTGTGGGGGAAGAAGCTGCTACTGACACCTGAAACACAGCCATGGGACCTAATGGTTATGACACAAGGAATCAGAGGTGAAAGTAGATTTTTTAAGTGTTCTCAAAAAATATAGATATATGGGCCTAATCATAGAATTACATATAGAAACCCTATTCAATGAAATCAAATCAAATCAAATTGTATTTGTCACATGCGCCAAATACAACAGGTGTAAACCTCCCTGTGAAATGCTTACTTACAAGCCTTTAACCAACAACGCAGTTCAAGAAAGAGTAGAAAAATTTGAATAAAAAGTAACACAATAAAATAACAATAACGAAGCTATATACAGGGGGTACCGGTACCGAGTCATTGTGCAGGGGTACAAGGTAGTTGAGGTAATTGAGGTAATATGTACATACAGTGGGGAGAACAAGTATTTGATACACTGCCGATTTTGCAGGTTTTCCTACTTACAAAGCATGTAGAGGTCTGTAATCATAGGTACACTTCAACTGTGAGAGAAGGAATCTAAAACAAAAATCCAGAAAATCACATTGTATGATTTTTAAATAATTAATTTGCATTTTATTGCATGACATAAGTATTTGATCACCTGCCAACCAGTAAGAAATCCGGCTCTCACAGACCTGTTAGTTTTTCTTTAAGAAGCCCTCCTGTTCTCCACTCCATTACCTGTATTAACTGCACCTGTTTGAACTCGTTACCTGTATAAAAGACACCTGTCCACACACTCAATCAAACAGACTCCAACCTCTCCACAATGGCCAAGGCCAGAGAGCTGTGTAAGGACATCAGGGATAAAATTGTAGACCTGGACAAGGCTGGAATGGGCTACAGGACAATAGGCAAGCAGCTTGGTGAGAAGGCAACAACTGTTGGCTCAATTATTAGAAAATGGAAGAAGTTCAAGATTACGGTCAATCTCCCTCGGTCTGGGGCACCATGCAAGATCTCACCTCGTGGGGCATTAATGATCATGAGGAAGGTGAGGGATCAGCCCAGAACTACACGGCAGGACCTGGTCAATTACCTGAAGAGAGCTGGGACCACAGTCTCAAAGAAAACCATTAGTAACACACTACGCCGTCATGGATTAAAATCCTGCAGCGCACGGAAGGTCCCCCTGCTCAAGCCAGCGCATGTCCAGGCCTTTCTGAAGTTTGCCAATGACCATCTGGATGATCCAGAGGAGGAATGGGAGAAGGTCATGTGGTCTGATGAGACAAAAATAGAGCTTTTTGGTCTAAACTCCACTCGCCGTGTTTGGAGGAAGAAGAAGGATGAGTACAACCCCAAGAACACCATCCCAACCGTGAAGCATGGAGGTAGAAACATAATTCTTTGGGGATGCTTTTCTGCAAAGGGGACAGGACGACTGCACCGTACTGAGGGGAGGATGGATGGGGCCATGTATCGCGAGATCTTGGCCAACAACCTCCTTCCCTCAGTAAGAGCATTGAAGATGGGTCGTGGCTGGGTCTTCCAGCATGACAACGACCCGAAACACACAGCCAGGGCAACTAAGGAGTGGCTCCGTAAGAAGCATATCAAGGTCCTGGAGTGGCCTAGCCAGTCTCCAGACCTGAACCCAATAGAAAATCTTTGGAGGGAGCTGAAAGTCCGTATTGCCCAGCGACAGCCCCGAAACCTGAAGGATCTGGAGAAGGTCTGTATGGAGGAGTGGGCCAAAATCCCTGCTGCAAACCTGGTCAAGAACTACAGGAAATATATGATCTCTGTAATTGCAAACAAAGGTTTCTGTACCAAATATTAAGTTCTGCTTTTCTGATGTATCAAATACTTATGTCATGCAATAAAATGCAAATTAATTACTTAAAAATCATACAATGTGATTTTCTGGATTTTTGTTTTAGATTCCGTCACTCACAGTTGAAGAGTACCTATGATAAAAATTACAGACTTCTACATGCTTTGTAAGTGGGAAAACCTGCAAAATCGGCAGTGTATCAAATACTTGTTCTCCCCACTGTAGGTAGGGGTAAAAGTGACTAGGCAATCAGGATAGATAATAAACAGAGTAGCTGCAGCGTATGTGAAGAGTGTGAGAGTGTCTATGTGTGAGTGTGTGTGGTGTCAATATGCTTGTGTGTGTGTGTGAGCGTATGTTGTGTGTGTATATGTGTGTTGGAGTGTCAGTGTAGTATGTGTGAGTAGTCCAGTGAGTGTGTGGGTAGAGTCCAGTGAGTGTGTGGGTAGAGTCCAGTGAGTGTGTGGGTAGAGTTCAGTGAGTGTGTGGGTAGAGTCCAGTGAGTGTGTGGGTAGAGACCAGTGAGAGTGTGTGGGTAGAGTCCAGTGAGAGTGTGTGGGTAGAGTCCAGTGAGAGTGTGTGGTTAGAGTCCAGTGAGAGTGTGTGGGTAGAGTCCAGTGAGAGTGTGTGGGTAGAGAAGCTGTTAAGAAGCCTTTTGGACCTAGACATGGCGCTCCGGTACCGCTTGCCGTCTATGACTTGGGTGACTGGAGTCTTTGACAATTTTTTGGCCTTTCCTCTGACACCACCTAGTATAGAAGTCCTGAATGGCAGGAAGCTTGGCCCCAGTGATGTACTGGGCTTTACACACTACCCTCTGTAGTGCCTTACGGTCAGATGCCGAGCAGTTGCCATACCAGGCGGTGATGCAACCGGTCAGGATGCTCTCGATGGTGCAGCTGTAGAACCTTTTGAGGAACTGGGGACCCATGCCACATTTTTTCAGTCTCATGAGGGGGAAAAGGTGTTGTTGTGCCCTCTTCATGACTGTCTTGGTGTGTTTGGACCATGATAGTTTGTTGGTGATGTGGACACCAAGGAACTTGAAACTCTTGACCCACTCCATGATGTTTTAATTTGATTATCAAACAAATAGGCTACAATTAGGTTGTCTACTACCTGCAAACTTTACTCAGGGACAGCTGAACGACAGGGGGTGTGGGAATATAACATTTTATAATTACATCTCATAATGACATTTGGTAGGCTATCTGTTAGTCAACTTGTCTATAATTAGGTACATGTAGCTTATTTTATTCAATTACTAGATGCTCGTCTAGAATATTAAGTAAAGCCTTGCTCACCAGAATAATGTCATAAATCGATAGGATGATCAACAATCAGTAAAGTTCTCTCTTTAATTTCAACTTCTCTCAAGGAGAGAGGACATTTAGGGACCAGGGAAATTTCCAAATGACATCAGTTTGACCGGTTTAAAGGAAATGAAAAGCTGTGAAAACAATCCAACACGTTTCTGATAGTATTTCAGTTCTTCTTCGATGCATAGTCCCACTAAGCCCAAACCAGATGGGATGGCGTTTCGCTGCAGAATGCGGTGGTAGCCATGCTGGTTAAGTGTGCCTTGAATTCTAAATAAATCACAGTGTCACCAGCAAAGCACCCCCACACCATCACACCTCCTCCTCCATGCTTTAGGGTGACTGTCCACCCACACCGCGTCTCACAAAGACACAGCGGTTGGAACCAAAATCTCCAATTTGGACTCCTGACCACAGGTCTAATGTCCATTGCTCGTGTTTCTTGGCCCAAGCAAGTCTGTTCTTCTTATTGGTGTCATTTAGTAGTGGTTTCTTTGCAGCAATGTTGCAATTGATTTTACATAGCCTAGTTAAAAGCTAACATTTGTACAAACACATTAGATTATAAAGATGATCTATATCTATGAATGCATTTAGACAGATCGCCCAATTCTGATCTTTTTCAAAAATTGGTATTTTGACCAATCAGATCAGCTCTGGAAAAGAGCTGATGAGGAAAGATCTGATTTGATTGATCAAAAGACCAATTATTGGAAAAATATCATAATTGGGCTCCATTGTGAACTCAGCCAGAGAAAAGCTTGGAATGATAAACAAACTCAACCACGTTGCAGATTAATCAAAATAATACTTTAAAGAATAATCAAATCAGACAGTCATTTAATTTAGAATTATATTTATTCACCATTGATACAAACTCTTGCATGAAATAAGTAGGCATCAAAGGGTATTTATTTGCGTGTTCTCTCTCTGATAAGTGACAAGAACAAACAAGGCCTTGATTTTTCTGAAAGTCTCACAGAGTGTTTCAGATGCCATCTGCAAGGTGTGAATCAAAACTCCTACTCTCACATAACATCTTTCGAAGACGCCTACACATGCTAACATTTGAGATGAGAAATTAAAAGGCAAAAGTTGAGATTGATTAAAAATCCAGGTCTTTCTTTTTGACTTCACTTACGACAAGTCCAAGTTCTCGAGGTGATTGGTGATTCCTTTTCAGCAGAAAGATGAAATACAGGCTGAGAGTATTGAGTCGGTCAGGTTACAGCTATACCGTAGTGTCTGGAGTACAGAGAACACAGTTCTGCAGAGAGCAGCTGATCACTGAGTGGCTCTCTCTCGGTGCTCTGGGTCCTACAGCTTCTTCCCTTTGTGTAACCTGTTAAAGCGCCACATGTGCTCCTTCCTCAGGACCTTCCAGTATTCACGGCTATCTGGCTCCAGCTCATGAATATTCTTAGGAGGACCCAGCTGCAACTGGAACAGCCTGGGAGGCAAGAGAGGCAGCAGCTTGGTGTCACTTAAATTGTTCATATGAAATGCTTTGTAATTATTAATTAATAACACAACATTACATGTTTATAACAAAAGCGGCTATTCATTGACATGAAATAGAGATTTCATAAAATATCCCAGAAAAACATAACTGATCTCCAGCTCTCTTCTCACATTTGAGCACTTACCACTCTGGGTATTCCTCGGGAGGTTTCAATGCAGGGTCATCTCCTTGCTTAAAAATATTGACTCCGACAGCGTGAGAGGTGAGCTTCACAGGGTCCTTACACACCTCCGGACCCTTCAGCACATCTTTCACCATGCCCTTGCCCTTCCCTTTGGCAGCTGGGAGAGAGAAAGTAAGTTGGGAAGAAAAGAGGTTATGGCTCATTCAATACTTCAGCACAGCTTTCACTGGTCTTATTACAAAACATGGAACAATGAGTTCGAGAACATGAACAAGATCAGACTTCTGCTTTGTACTAGTGTTTTTGTTAAACATATGAAATTGTTTCCATTTATAGATTAAACAAAGCCTTACAATCAGTTACATTAATTAACTGAATCATTGATCTGGAAAAGCAATATCATATATTTAACATAAATTGGTTAAAGATATTGTCCTGAATGCTATGTGGCAAGGCACCACTCAGGTGTAATCTAAAGATCCAGTGCCTTGAGATAAACTTCACAATTAGAGATAATATGGACAGGCAAGGCGAATGCTATGATTCAGTGGGTGGGTGAAAACGAGCTATTTTGATTGCACATGATGAATTCACACAGGACGTTACGATAGGTTCTGTGGCACATAGCTCCCGGGTGGGAGTACAAGAGGCGTCACTACAGTCCCTGGTTCGAATCCAGGCGGTGTCATATCCGGCTGTAATTGGGAGTCCCATAGGGCGGCGCACAATTGGCCCAGCGTCGTCTGAGATTAGCCGGGGTAGGCCGTCATTGTAAATAAGAATTCGTTGTTAACTGACTTGCCTAGTTAAATAAAGGTTAAATAAATTGCCTTGTACCTAGCTACCTCACTATAGTGATGCTATAATTATTCATACTGTAATCAAATAAATAACATTGCTCACCATGCCTGTATTTTACCTGTTCATCACCCAGTTAACTTTTGTAATGGTAACTAGCTAGCTTGATACATTTTCTTGTAAACATATTATCCTCCGCACCATTTTATTGTGGGAGGAGAAGGATTTTTACAGAAGCCATTTACTTACCAACTTTCTTTGCATATCCACACGTCGGAATTCTATACAACAGGTTACTCATACACAATCCCACAGGTGAATTAGTCGCAAAACATTTCATTCTCATTGTAGAGCATAATAATCCGTACCCTGCCATCCTTACTTGTGGTAGGGGTTAACACAACTGCCCACCACGCATGTTTGACATTCATAATCGCCACTTCCGTGTAACTTCTTCTTCTAAGAAAAACCGAGCGGATCAGCAGTCGCTGCATTTCTATTGCACGTTACTGCCACCTGCCAGGAGGAATGCATGTAGTCAATGTGCCTCTATGCGGCAGCAAATTACCATTCGTGAAACTCATCTGAATAACAGCGAGAGAGGAAGATATCCACAACAACAGGTTGACACAGAAATCCGGTGGAGTTGGTTGAGCAACATTGGGCTGTGACTGGAGCAGAGATGGATGGAAGGTAGGGGGTATTTTGAATACTGATGTTAACCTTTCTGGTTATAACCTTTTTCGGCAAGATATATCTTCCAAAGGTGGAGGAGTGGCAATTTTTACCAAGGATCACCTTCAGTGATTGGTTGTCTCCATCAAGTCTGTCCCCAAACAATTTGATTTGCTGGTTTTAAGTATTAAACTTTCAAATGGCTCTTTGTTGACTGTTGCTGAGTGCTATCGTCCTCCATCAGCACCGGCCTGTACCCTACCTGCCCTAAGCTCTCTCCTGGCCCCTTACACTAAGTCTGAATTTGTCCTGCTAGGTGACCTAAACTGGGACATGCTTAAACCACCTGACCAAGTCCTAAAGCAATGGGACTCCCTAAATCTTTCTCAGATTATTAGCAATCCCACAAGGTATGACTCCAAACACCCAGAAAAGGTGACTCTTCTTGATGTTATTCTCACAAATAATTCTGATATGTATCAGTCTGGTGTTTTCTGTAATGACCTTAGTGATCACTGTTTTATAGCCTGTGTTCGTAATGGCTGCTTAGTGAAACGACCTCTCCTTATTTGTCATAGACGCTTGCTAAAAAAACTTTAATGAGCAAGCCTTCCTTCATGAACTGGCTTTTGTAATATTGTGGATCTATCAAGCAGCTACGAAAAAACATAGGGCAGGTGCAAAATGCCAGAACGAAATACACAAAAGACAGATACACAATACATGATACATAGTGTGGCAGTATGAAAAAGTATAAAAATACAAGAAGTCTGGAGTGCAAAAGCTATAACAAGGCATTGCATAGTATGGGTGAATGGCTGAATATGTACACTATACATTTTTACTGAGTGTTAGGTGAAAAAATGCTAAAAATATTGCAAGTTGATATAGATAAATAAGGAATATTTGCATGGTTAACTATACTATACAGGTCGGTGGCAGAGAAATACTTAAATAGCTAAATGTGTGTATGATATAAGTGAGGGTAATAATAGTTGACTTAATATACATTCTGGTTAATTGAACAGGTTAAATTAATATGTAAGTGAATATTTGCATGATTAAATTAACTGTGCAGGCACCTCCCTCTTTTTCCCCTACCCCGCTACAAAGTTTTTCCTTCGAGGCATTTACTAAAAGAGGTACTAAAGAAGCTCCTGAAACTTGACCCCCAAAAAACATCTGGGTCACATGGTTTAGAGCCTTTCTTCTTTAAGGTTGCTGCCCCTACCATCGCCAAGCCTATCTCCAACCTTTTTAACCCGTCTCTCCTTTCTGGGGAGGTTCCCATTGCTTGGAAGGCAGCCATGGTTTGTCCTTTATTTAAAGGGGGAGATCAAGCTGATCCTAACTGTTATAGGCCTATTTCTATTTTGTCCTGTTTATCAAAAGTGTTAGAAAAACTGGTCAATAATCAACTGACTGGCTTTCTTGATGTCTACAGTTTTCTCTCTGGTATGCATCTGGTTTCCGCTCAGGTTATGGATGTGTCACTGCAACCTTAAAGGTCCTCAAAGATGTCACGATTGCCCTTGATTCTAAGCAATGTTGTGCTGCTATTTTTATTGACTTGGCCAAAGCTTTGATACGGTAGACCATTCCATTCTTGTGGGCCGGTTAAGGAGTATTGGTGTCTCTGAGGGGTCTTTGGCCTGGTTTTCTAACTACCTCTCCTTTAAAGAGTGCAGTGTATAAAGTCAGATAGTCAGCTGTCTCAGCCACTGCCTGTCACAAAGGGAGTACCCCAAGGCTCAATCCTAGGCCCCACACTCTTCTCAATTTACATCAACAACATAGCTCAGGCAGCAGGAAGCTTTCTCATCCATTTAAATGCAGATGATACAGTCTTATACTCAGCTTGCCCCTCCCCGGATTTTGTGTTAAATGCTCTACAGCAAAGCTTTCTTAGTGTCCAACAAGTTTTCTCTATCCTTAACCTTGTTTTGAATACCTCCAAAACAAAGATCATGTGGTTTGGTAAGAAGAATACCCCTCTCCCCATAGGTGTGATTACTACCTCTGAGGGTTTAGAGCTTGAGGTAGTCACCTTATTCAAGTACTTATGGCTAGACTTATGGCTCTCAGCACATATCAAAGATGCAGGCTAAAGTTAAATCTAGACTTGGTTTCCTCTATCGTAATTGCTCCTCTTTTACCCCAGCTGCCAAACTAACCCTGATTCAGATGACCATCCTACCCATCCTAGATTACAGAGACATCATTTATAGATCGGCAGGTAAGGGTGTTCTCGAGCAGCTAGATGTTCTTTACCATTCGGCCATCAGATTTGCCACCAATGCTCCTTATAGTACACATCACTGCACTCTATACTCCTCTGTAAACCGGTAATCTCTGTATACGCGTCGCAAGACCCACTGGTTGATGCTTATTTATAAAACCCTCTTAGGCCTCACTCCCCCCTATCTGAGATATCTACTGCAGCCCTCATCCTCCACATACAACACCCGTTCTGCCAGTCACATTCTGTTAAAGGTCCCCAAAGCACACACATCCCTGGGTCGCTCGTCTTTTCAGTTCGCTGCAGCTAGTGACTGGAACGAGCTGCAACAAACACTGAAGCTGGACAGTTTTATCTCAATCAAAGACTCTATCATGGACACTCATACTGACAGTTGTGGCTGCTTTGCGTGATGTATTGTTATCTCTACCTTCTTGTCCTTTGTGCTGTTGTCTGTGCCCAATCATTTTTGTACCATGTTTCGTGGTGCTGCCATGTTGTGTTGCTGCCATGTTGTTGTTATGTTGTGTTGCTACCGTGCTGTGTTTGTCATGTGTTGCTGTCTTGCTATGTTGTTGTCTTGGGTCTCTCTTTGGGTAGTGTTGTGTTGTCTCTCTTTTCTTGTTGTATGTTTTGTCCTATATTTATATATACAGCGGGTGAAATAAGTATTGAACACGTCACCATGTTTCTCAGTAAATATATTTCCAAAGGTGCTATTGACATGACATTTTCACCAGATGTTGGTAACAACCCAAGTAATCCATAAATACAAAGAAACCTAAACAAATAAGTTCAGAAATTCAGTTATGTATAATAATGTGAAATGACACAGGGAAAAAGTATTGAACACATGAAGAAAGGGAGGTTCAAAAAGGCATGGAAAGCCAAGACAACAGCTGAAAACTATCAGTAATTAAAAAGCAATCCAGCCCCCTGTCAGTGCAAATTAATATCAGCTGGTTCAGTCCCAACTGATGGCCTACAAAAAGGTCTCATTGCCAAGGTGTCTCACACGACACATCTCATGATGGGTAAAAGCAAAGAGCTGTCTCAAGACATTCGCAACCTAATTGTTGCAAAACATAATGATGGCATTGGTTATAGGCGCATTTCTAAGCTTCTGAATGTTCCAGTGAGCACTGTTGGGGCCATAATACGGAAGTGGAAAGACAATCATTTCACCATAAATTTGCTCCTCGCTTAACCAGGTGCTCCTCGTAAATTTACCCATTCATCCTTCCTTCAATTATGTGAAGTTTGCCAGTACCATTTGCTGAAAAGCAGCCCCACACCATGATGTTCCCACCTCCAAACTTCACTGTTGGTATGGTGTTTTTAGGGTGATGTGCAGTGCCATTTCTCCTACAAACATGGTGTGTATTATGACATCCAAACAGTTCAAGTTTGCTCTCATCTGACCACACTATATTCTCCCAGTATTTCACTGGCTTTTCCAAATGTTGTGCAGCAAACTTTAAACGAGCTTCAACATGCTTTTTTTTCAGCAATGGAGTCTTGCGTGGTGAGCGTGCATACAGGCCATGGCGGTGGAGTGCATTACTTAATGGTTTCTTTGAGACAACAGTACCTGCTAATTGCAGGTCTTTTTGAAGCTCTCCACAAGTGGTCCTTGGCTCTTGGACAACTCTTCTGATTATTCTTTTCACTCCTCTGTCAGAAATCTTGCGAGGAGCATCTGGTCGAGGCAATTTTATGGTGAAATGATTGTCTTTCCACTTCTGTATTATGGCCCCAACAGTGCTCACTGGAACATTCAGAACCTTAGAAATGCGCCTATAACCAATGCCATCATTATGTTTTGCAACAATTAGGTTGTGAATGTCTTGAGACAGCTCTTTGCTTTTACCCATCATGAGATGTGTCTTGTGTGACACCTTGGCATTGAGACCTTTTTGTAGGCCATCAGTTGGGACTGAACCAGCTGATATTAATTTGCACTGACAGGGGGCTGGATTGCTTTTTAATTACTGATAGTTTTCAGCTGTTGTCTTGGCTTTCCATGCCTTTTTGAACCTCCCTGTCTTCATGTGTTCAATACTTTTTCCCTGTGTCATTTCACATTATTACACATAACTTAATTTCTGAACTTATTTGTTTTGGTTTCTTTGTATGTATGGATTACTTGGGTTGTTACCAACATCTGGTGAAACTTTCATGTCAATAGCACCTTTGGAAATATATTTACTGAGAAAAATGGTGACGTGTTTAATACTTATTTCACCCGTTGTATATTATTATTATTATTTTTTTTTTATCCCAGCCCCTCCCTGCAGGAGGTCTTTTGCCTTTTGGTAGGCCGTCATTGTAAATAGAATTTGTTCTTAACTGACTTGCCTAGTTAAATAAAGGTTAAATAAAATAAAATGATGACAGACAATGTTTTCTCTCAGGTGAGACCTGATATTGGGAGGTCATTGTTTGCGTATAATGGAGCACTGTGGAAGAGAGGGAGAAATATTACCCATACAGCCAGAAGAATTCAAGAAGCCATTAGTGAATTAGAGTTTAGCCCCTTTGTGGTTCTTCCTGCTATCCCACCTTGGTTTTCCCTCAGCCTGTGATGGATTTAGGGGTTGCTTGAGAGGGTAAGAGATGTTGAGGAAGGAGTAGATTCAGTTGTAATTGAACATTTAAGAACAAAATACTATGCTTTCTTGAATATATTCACAGATTGGGAGGACAGGAGCAGTTGTTAGTGTTCCTGAGTTTAAGGTGGCAGTGGCGAAAAGAGCAACGGGTAATTTATCTGTTTACCTAATGGAGTTATTGGCCATACTATTGGCTGCAGAGTGGATGGAGGAGGTGAGGCCAGAATTCATGCGTGTCTCAGAGCAGACAGCAGACATTTGTTATGTTCCTCTGGGTACAACCAGCTCATGTGGAAGTAAGTGGATATTATTGCCAAGCAGGCTCTTAAAAATCCTAATGTTGAGATGGAGTTGTCAATCAGTAAAGCAGAAGCCAATGGGTTAATAAGAACAGTGGTTAAAAATATTTGCCAAGAGTTGTGAAACAGGGAGAGTAAAGTAAGACACATGTATAAGATCCAGGAAAATGTGGGGGCAGGGAGGTCCTCAGGCAGAGAGAGAAGGGAGGAAAGTGTAGTGCACTGAGACTGGGACACACAAGGCTAAATAGTACATTGAAATTGGTGGGGAAACATCAGAGTGGGAGGTGTGATCATTGTCAGGAGGAGATGGAGACAGTGGAACATGCTCTATTTCAGTACCAGAAATATGTGAGAGAAAGTGAGCAACTGTTATTAGATTTGAGGAGTAATGGGGTTGAAGAGCCAGGATTAAGTGAACTGCTGGGGAAATCTTCAGCGGATGTAGTATTTCATTATGTCTTTTGTTTCCTTAGGGAGACGAGATTATTGGGCAGGATTTAGACCTTCACTGTCTCTTGTCCACACTCCAGTCCAGTTGGTGGCAGTAATGCACCTTAAAGTTGGTTGCCAACCGCCATATACAATCTAAAGAAGAAGAATAAGAAGAAGTAGGAAGAAGAAGACACAACAAGAAGACACAACAACAAAGATGTCGGATCAATACGCCACCGTTCAGAAAGGCTCCCTGAAATTGAAAGGAATAGGAGTTGTTTCCGCTGGTAAAAAGTATGTATTTCATGTTATTATGACTTATAAGTCAATGTGCTCTAAAAGTTGTGCACACCTACGTATCTCTTTCACTTGCGACGTGAAAGAGTAGCTAGCTCTCTGGCCCTATAAACCAGCTAAGTTAGCTAACCAGCTAAAGTTAGCTTAGCTACAAACACACATGGTAAGAACGGTCGTTCACTGTAAATTGTTACATACGTAGCTAATCAGCCTACTCGAAATAATGTACCTTTTAAGTGCAAGTAAACAGACATGTAGGCCTAATTAATATTAAGCTATAGCTGGTGTAACTATGTAACGTTAGCTAACTAGTTAGCCACCTTGCTAGCTCCTCATCAACAGTCTTTCATCTGCTGGCATTATTTTAATCTTTTAGAAAGAAGAAGAAGGACAAGGAGAAGAAGCAACGGTTGGAGCAGCAAATCAATACAAATCGAAACGAAGAGGAGGAGACCAAGAGTGGATACATTGACAAAAGAACACCAGCTCAAATCGCCTTTGACAAGATGCAAGAGAAGAGGGTAATACTCATTGTTCTAGCTAAATGTATTGATATTAAAGCACTGACAGAGACAATGTTGGTCATGGGATGAAATACTTATTTCCAGTTTACGATACCATTATTCATCCCCCACCTTTAACATATTTTTCAGCAAATGGAGAGGATTTTGAACAAAGCAGAAAAAACTCACAAGCGGCGAGTTGAGGTAAGATCATTTAATGTGTTTACTGTAATTCAGATAATACGCATGGGGATATTTGAGTTATACAAACCCCTGGCATTTGCTATAAACAGTATTTTTGTTTTATTGCAGGATTTCAACCGTCACCTGGACAGCCTGACTGAACATTACGATATTCCTAAAGTCAGCTGGACCAAATGAAGACGACTCCTGGATCACTTTAGAAGTTCATTTTTTTTGCCCATTGTGACCCGTGCTGTCATTTCTGTTTTTCATTAAAGTTATTTTATAATGTGGTAATTTGGGTGCATTTGTAAATTCACTCTGGCTATCTACTCAGATTTCAGAGCACTCTCTTCTGAGTGCAGAATAACTGATGAATTTACGAATGCTCAACACCCGTTGAATATTGGTAATTAAATTGTTGCCACTAGCACAGTTAGTCACCAACGACCTGGATAACATGAAAACAGCCTAACTAGCTCTCTTAGGGTGAGTAAAATGATCAGAGTAAGGTGTTCTTTGATTTGTGTCTGGAAGTAGCTAGCAAACTAGCCAACGTTAGCCAGTTAGCTTGGGTGCTTGACTGCCGTTGTGAGGTCAGAACACTCAGATCAACCCTACTCCTCGGCCAGAGCGTCCAGTGTGCTCTGAGCGCTCCAAGAGCGGAACACTCTGGATTCACGAAAAGACAATCTGACAACGCTCTAAATTTACAAACGCCCAGAGCGCACTGGCACTCGTATGAATTTACAAACACACCCTTTGTGTGAATACATTTTGGTTCCATATGCTGAATTATACTAGATTACACAGGAATGCTGTTGTAATCATGTGTATTTGATTAAAGTGAGTTACCTTTCCTTGTCTCTTGAAATTCACTCATTTGTACACCATAATATTGATTACGTTAGTATTGGCCTTGTGCAGTTAATTGCTGTAAAGATTGAAATAGATGGCATTTTCCACAGGCCCAACTGCAGAGCCTTATATTTGTAAAGTTGAAGCGTATAGGGCTGAGCTCTGGGCCCATAGCTACAAATCGTCGGAGTAGGTGTGCTCATAATTAATACGATTATAAGTAAAGATCCTTGATCAGCACTCGTATTCTGAAAGTCTGAAAAGGTTGACGGCTGTGATAGGAGTTGAATTGGAAAGTTGTCAATGCTAAAGTGTTAAGAGATGGGAGCTTGTTGTTCTGTAAGAACATGGCGCAGAGGGAAAAAGCTCTTGAGTGAACCAAATAGGAAGTGTAAGGTGGTGTCGAGCAGCTGGACTGATCAAGCAGGGAAGCAGTGGATTAAAGGGGTGATAACTGGAGTGCCTGAGTGTTAGCACTTGAGAGGAGGCGTTCTAATGAATGTTCAAAGATTGCAAGCAACAAGGGTATCTCAGCTCGCTGGTCACCATAGCAACACCCACCCGTAGCATGCACTCCAGCAGGTATATTTCACTGGTCATCCCCAAAGCCAACACCTCCTTTGGCTGCCATTCCTTCCAGTTCTCTGCTGGCAATGACTGGAACGAATTGCAAAAATCACTGAAGCTGGAGACTACCATCTCACTCAATAACTTTAAGCATCAGCTATCAGAGCAGCTTACCGATCACTGCACCTGTACATAGCCCATCTGTAAATAGCTCACCCTACTACCTCATCCCCATATTTATTATTTTTGCTCATTTGCACTCCAGTATCTCTATTTGCACATCATCATCTGCACATCTATCAGTCCAGTGTTAATGCTAATTTGTAATTATTTCGCCACCTTTGAGATGTTCTAACTGCCAGAGGTTTGGGCATGTGACAACAGCATGTAAAGAGAAAAAGAGGTGTGCCAGGTGTGGAGGGGAGCATGTTTATGGGAAGTGTGGCGATGGTGTTATCCAGTGTTGACGAGTGGGAATGATGTGGCAGTGACAGATGAGGAGAACGCAGAGATGATAGCTAAAGCATTTGTCCAAGTAATGTGGAGAAGATGTATGATATGATGTGGAAGGAGGGGTTGTTAATCAATCTTGATGTTATGGGGGTAGGAGGAAGAATGTACAACTGGATAAAATATTTCCTGTTTGGATGGTCTATCCAGGTGAGGGTGGGGAAGACTATCAGACAGCTACCTGGTGAATAACAGGGCGGCAGGTAGCCCAGTGGTTAGAGTGTTGGGCCTGTAACCGAAAGGTTGCTGGATCGAATCCCCGAGGTGACAAGGTAAAAATCTGTCGTTCTGCCCCTGAACAAGGCAGTTAACCCACTGTTCCTAGGCTGTCATTGAAAATAAGAATTCGTTAACTGACTTAACTTAACTGACTTAACTTAACTGACTTGCCTAGTAAAATAAAGGTAAAAAAATAGACACTCAGGGGAGTGTGATAAGTCCTCTGTTGTTCTCAATCATGATCAATGATGTTTACTCTCAGGTTTACTCTGGGAGGTCGTTATTTGCAGATGATGGGGCCTTATGGAACAGGGGAAGAAATGTGCCATACATAGTCAGGAAGGTACAGGAAGCAATTGATGATGTAGAATGGTGGGCATTAATGTGGGGATTCAGGTTCTCTGTAGACAAAACTCAGACAGTGTTCTTTACCAGGAGGAAGGTGAGAGATTAGGTATGCTTGAGGTTATATGGGAGAAACTTGGAGAGGGTGGGCTCCTTCAGGTTCCTTGGGACATACATTGACACTAGACTGACCTGGGCAGAATGCATTGAAAGAGTGGTAGGAAAGTGTAAGAAGGTGCTAAATGTGATGCGCTGTCTGACGGGGAATGAGTGGTGGGCTGGGCGGTCCTCACTGAGGACCATGTATGTTGCATTGATCCGATCTGTAATAGACTATAGTAGTATAGAGTATGGTTCGGCAGCCCGGACCTCATTGGAAAGGCTAGATATCATACAGGAGAAAGGATTCAGAATATGTAGTGTGGCGTTTCTGACCTCCCCAGTGGCTGCGCTACAGGTGGAGATGGGGGATATGCCAATTATTGGGTCAACCTACAGGGACATGGGGTGCCTCATCCTGCAAAAGGGATTTTAAAGGCATGCTGGGAACATGAGCGAGGACAGAACACAAGCTTTGGGTGGGTAATGCACAGGTGAAGGAGATGGGTTCAGTCCAACGGTAGCTATTCCTGTAAATCCACCATGGCTACTCCCGCCTCCAGTAGTAGATCTAGAAGTGTTGGAGAGACTACAGAAAGATAGGGAGGGTGTTGATCCATGATTTGTTAAATAAACATCTTGATACTGTGTATCAGGATTTTGTGGCCATTTACACAGATGGTTCAAAAGATTCAAGGACAGGACGTACTGGGTCAGCATTTGTAGTGCAGGAATGTGGGCTGGCAGTCAGGAAACATATTACAGATAATCTGGCTGTATATGGCAGAGCTGATGGGCGTACTGTTGGCCCTGCAGTGGGTGGAGGAAGTCAAGCCAGACAGAGTGCAGTGTTGATGAGTCTGCAGTGCTTTAGCTCACGTAGCAGACAATACCTGCTTTATGAGGTACTACAAATCCATTGCAGGACTAGACAGATGGGTATACAGATAAGATTTACTTGGGTCGCAGCCCATTTGGGGGTGGAAGGGAACGATGCAGTAGTGGGGATGTTGATGTTGTAGTTTCAATGAGCAAGACAGAGGCAAAAGGCCTGATATGGAGAGTGATGGTGCAGAGATGGCAGGAGCAGTGGAATAAGGGGGCAGTTTATTTCAAGTACAGAGGAAAGTCGGGGAGGGGAGGACGACAGGAAGGGACAGACGAGAGGAGACTATTTTTTACAAGATTAAGGGGGTGGCACAGCCTGTTGAATAAGACTTTAAATGAAGAAGGCGATGACAGCTTCCCGGAAGTGGAGCAAATAACGTTTAGTGTCTTGTGGTTTGTGAAGTGACGTGTGCACAAAACCGGTCAATGGTAGCGGAAACACCTAGCACTCCTAGTTGGATGCTACCGTACAGCTACATACTTTTATATTGTAATATTTAGATATTATAAATATATTTCCCAACTCGTAGTAAGTTACGGCGAGCTATAAGCAAAATGTCAGCAAGTGCGGTTTACGTATTGGACCTCAAAGGCAAGGTAAGAGGACTTAACCTATTTGGGTTGGCTAATGTTAGCTAGCTAGCTAAATACAAAATGTTTCACAGTAAAATGTTTAGTTCTAATGCATTGCACAATTTGATGAACAAATTACAAGATAAAGCTAGCTAGTTTACGTTCTAAGAAAAATATACAGTATTGAATTTGAGAGATTGATGTTGACACGGGAAAGTAGTGATAGGAAACCGAGGCTTTCTGAAACCTTTGGGGCTTTCACCAAATTGTGCAAAAAAACGGGTAATTCCTCTGAGCTTTTTAACACATTAGTGATAATCGTCGGTGCCAGTCACGCCTGTTCCAGTACGAAAACAAAAAAAAGTATTAATGTATGCACTCACTACTGTAAGTCGCTCTGGATAGAGCGTCTGCTAAATTACTGAAATGTAAATTACATCTGCTGGTCAGTAATTAAAAGTAGCGTTTGATGTTAATATACTTTCCCCCCCACACGATTCTTAACATTTCAATGGCGCAGCGGTTAGTCGCTAGTCTTCGTAGCCTACAATAAGTTACAATTGCATTGCAGATTCGCACCTTCCTTCATGCTTCCCTTTTTTTGCTGTGAATCCCTTTTTTTCTGTAAAAAGCGGAATCTATGGTATTATGTAAGATCCTTAAGACAGAAGCTTATGCTTTACTCACTAAAACGAATTGTTTAAAGCTGAAATATGTAGGTTTTTGGGTGTGTCAACACAATTATCATAGAAAAGTCTAATTGTAAGCAAGTAAGACGAGGTAGATCTGTTCTATGTGCGCTATTTCTATGCTTCGCGGTCTTGCGTTTCGTTTTTGCTTCTTTTAATCCGATTTTGTACCCCAGATTCAAACAGATGAAAATACTATATTTTTGGTTATGGAAAATATTTCACAGCGGTTTAGATGGTTAAATGATTCTACACTATACTTGCCTGTTTTGTCACATAAACTGAAATTAGGCGAACTCTTAGAATTTTAACAACCAGTTATCTTTAAGTAACAATGTGCAGAAACTATGTGGTGTCACATAAACCCCCCCCCATAAAAAAAAAAATGCCTTCGCCTCATTCCCTGTCATCTGAGTGTTCTGGTCCCAGAGACCCGCAACTCCTAAATATATACATTGTAAGTACAGTGTCCAATAGAGGTCTGTGTTTGAAAGCAGCTTGGAATCGAAGAATGCACTGGAACCACAGCGAAATCAGTGGGATTTTGCAACACGTTTGAAAAACCACGTGATCAAACGAAGCTTCGGACATCATTGATCACATGATAATGTTACTTTTGAAACGAGCATCGGTTCATTTTGTCGGATCAGTAGTGCTTTGAAAACGTGAAAGTAATGTTACTTAGCTAGCTACCCCACCAGCTGGACTGGTTTTGGATGGACTCGTTCAATGGATCACGTGATGCATTATGGACAAATTCGGCATGATTATGATAATGGTGGTGGCCTTATGAACAGCAGGCTGCATTACAAGCCTGACGAACCATTACCATCCATGGTTGTCATCATGATCACCAACAGTTGCCCCCATCCAAAGGCCTGTTTTGAGGATGCAAACATACACTCAGTGGACATCTAGTACCGGGTCGGGCCGCCAGAACAGCTGGAATTCTTCGGGGCATGGAAACTTTGCTCAATTGGTATCAAGGAACCTAACGTGTGCCAGGAACATTCCCCACATCATTACACCACCGTCATCAGCCTGTACCGTTGACACCAGCCAGGATGAGGCCATGGACTCATGCTGCTTATGCCAAATCCTGACTCTGCCATCAGCATGACGCAACAGGAACTGGAATTCGTCAGACCACTCCTCAATTGTCCAGTGTTGGTGATCACCTGCCCACTGGAGTTGTTTTTGCTGATAGGAGTGGAACCTGGTATGGTCCTCTGCTGCAATGGCCTATCCGTGGCAAGGACTGGCAAGTTGTGCCTTCGAGATGCCGTTCTGCACACCACTGTTGTACTGCGCTGTTATTTGCCTGTTTGTGGCCCGCCTGTTAGCATGCAAGAGTCTTGCCATTCTCCTTCAACCTCTCATCAATGAGATGTTTTCACACACAGGACTGCTGAAGACTTGATGTTTTTTTTTGTTTGTTGCACCATTCTCAGTAAACCCTAGACACTGTTGCCTGTGGCCTCTGAGTGTATGTGAAGGCTCAAATGCATAGTCCAGTTATGATGACCCAGGTAGATTTTTGTGTTCCTTATCAAGGATGTGAATACATTGCCAGGAGACACAGGCCATGTAGATGTCCTAACGTGGAGGATAGAGAAAGGGAGTGAGTTCCTGTTGATTTGTTTCACCTTTTCAGGTTCTGGTCTGCCGTAACTACAGAGGAGATGTGGACATGTCAGAGATCGAGCACTTTATGCCCATCCTCATGGACAGAGAGGAGGAGGGTAACTTATCCCCTATACTGGCCCACGGAGGTGTCCGCTTCATGTGGATCAAACACAACAACCTGTACCGTATCCTTACTGCCACACACTCGTCCTCTCACAAATGTAACTACTGCCTCAGTATTCCTTTGCCTTTCCAATATTATAGCCCCCAATACAAATGGGAAAATGATACTTATCTTGCTCTGGGTAAAAGGGAGAGTGATGGTTGGTTTGATTGCTTAGGTCAATTATACCACTACTCCCTGAGAGCTCACACAATGGATAGGATCACTTCCTGCAAATAACACTTTCAGTTAATTCTCAAACTTTTCAGCCGATGTTTTGTTTTACTTATCAGCACCACATCAACTTCACCTTAACATATTTTCAAACAGTTGTTGCAACATCTAAGAAAAATGCATGTGTCTCATTGGTCTTCTCTTTCCTCTACAAAATTATTCAGGTGAGTTGCATATCTTGTCTATTTTACGGTCTAAAATGTTGTCCAGTAGTGTGTTGACTATCAGGGTGATGAAAATCGTAGTCTTATTTGGCCAATTATTACACGTTGGTTGTTATTACAGATGATTAACTGGTAAGAAATGTCTTATAGCTAGTCTTAAAATTATATGAAGCACTGCTACCTTCATGAGAAAATGCAAGGGGGTAACTTCACTCAAGTCTTTTGTCTCTTCAGGTTTTCTCAGAGTATTTTAAAGAGTTGGAGGAGGAGAGTATCAGAGACAACTTTGTCATCATCTATGAGTTGATGGATGAGCTGATGGACTTTGGCTACCCCCAGACTACTGACAGCAAGATCCTTCAAGAGTGAGTATTCTATCCAGCCCTTAATCAGTCTACAAAACTCAGTACAAACCTATGTTTAGCTTCCATTAAACATTTTGAAATTCCTCCAAGTTAAACATAAGATACGCTGTGATCTACAGTACTGTATGTGCCGTATACAGTATATCTTGAATTTCACCCAAACACCCAGTATGGCTGCAGACAGACAGACAGACAGACAGTCTTTCTCATTGTTGTGTTATCCTCTCCCCCTGTTTGTAGGTACATCACCCAAGAGGGGCACAAGCTGGACACAGGGGGCCCGCGCCCCCCTGCCACCGTCACCAACGCTGTGTCCTGGAGGTCAGAGGGCATCAAGTACAGGAAGAACGAAGTCTTCCTGGACGTCATCGAGTCTGTTAATCTTCTGGTGAGGCGCCTTGTCACATCGTGTTCTAACACTCCTTCCCTCTAATACAGTCGTGGCTTGTAATGTTTATTTTTGTCTATGACAAAATGATTCAGTGTTTTATTGAAATACTATCAACCATTTGAACTTAGACACATTTCTGCAATTGTTGTAAAAGGTCTCATACTTCTCCCCCTTTTCTCTCGTATGTGCAGGTCAGTGCGAATGGTAACGTGCTGCGCAGTGAGATCGTGGGCTCCATCAAGATGCGCGTTTTCCTGTCAGGGATGCCCGAGCTGCGTCTGGGGCTCAACGACAAAGTTCTTTTTGAGAACACTGGCCGTGAGTCACTCTGCGCCGTTTGTCACTGTGGATGGGTTACAGTTCAGTTAAAAGACAAATGCGTGTAGAATTTCAAAGCTGTTTGTGTGTGTATTTGTAGGCCAAACTTTAGACACTTAGCCTTTTATTCACAATTTCCCGTAGACATCATTGCATGATTTGCAAGAAAGTTGGAGTTCTTACCTCATCTATTTCAATTACAAACATAGCTTTCATTTTTCTTATATAACTTTTACCAATCCTATCATGCCCTCCAACTCTCATTCTTTCTCTATTGCTGTGCTCCTCACAGGAGGGAAAAGTAAATCAGTGGAGCTGGAGGACACGAAGTTCCACCAGTGTGTGCGTCTGTCCCGCTTTGAGAATGACCGCACCATCTCTTTCATTCCTCCCGACGGAGAGTTTGAGCTCATGTCCTACCGCCTCAACACACACGTATGTACTGTATCAGAGACAGGCCAGTTTAATTGTATAAGGGCTTGTCATTATAGTTAGTTTTTCCGGACAAAGATGAAGTGTAGTCTTAGACTAATAATGGAGATTCTCCATCGAAATGCCTTCAAACCCATGTTTAATGGAGATTCTCTGGGAGACTGAAACAGGTTTCCTTCAAGAATGTCCCTGTATTTAGAGCCATCCATCATTCCTTCAATTCTGATCAGATTCCCAGTCCCAATGAAAAACATCCCCACAGCATGATGCTGCCACCACCATGCTTCATTGTTGCTTCGGATGGTTTTCTTGGGGTGATGAGAGGTGTTGGGTTTGCGCCAGACATAGCGTCAATTTTAGTCTCATCTGACCAGAGTACCTTCTTTCATATGTTTGGGAAGTCTCACACTTTCCTTTTGGCGAATACCAAACGTGTTAGCTTATTTCTTTCTGTAAGCAATGGCTTTTTTCTGGCCACTCTTACGTAAAGCCCAGCTCTGTGGAGTGTACGGCTTAAAGTGGTCCTATGGACAGATACTCCAATCTCCGCTGTGGAGCTTTGCAGCTCTTGGGATGTTCAAAGTTTCAGATATTTTTTTATAACCCAACCCTGATCTGTACTTCTCCACAACGTTGTCCTTGACCTGTTTGGAGAGCTCCTTGGTCTTCATGGTGCTGCTTGCTTGGTGGTGCCCCTTCACCTAGTGGTGTTGCAGACTCTGGGGCCTTTCAGAACAGATGTATGTGTATATATATATATTGAGATCATGTGACACTTAGATTGTACATAGGTGGGCTTTATTTAACTAACTATGTGTCTTCTGAAGGTAATTAGTTGCACCAGATCTTATTTAAGGGCTTCATAGCAAAGGTGGTGAATATACAGTGGGGAGAACAAGTATTTGATACACTGCCGATTTTGCAGGTTTTCCCACTTACAAAGCATGTAGAAGTCTGTAATTTTTATCATAGGTACTCTTCAACTGTGAGTGAAGGAATCTAAAACAAAAATCCAGAAAATCACATTGTATGATTTTTAAGTAATTAATTTGCATTTTATTGAATGACATAAGTATTTGATACATCAGAAAAGCAGAACTTAATATTTGTTACAGAAACCTTTGTTTGCAATTACAGAGATCATATGTTTCCTGTAGTTCTTGACCAGGTTTGCACACACTGCAGCAGGGATTTTGGCCCACTCCTCCATACAGATCCTATATAGGCTACTTGACTGCAGATGGCGTGCTCTGCTCAGTTCCGCCAGCGTAACATCTCAATTACATTCTCTGTTTGAAAGTGGTGGTATTAAACTTTTTTTTTTGTTGTTGTTGAAATATTCCTCTCTTTAACAGTAACAGTAGTTGTTTTAAAAACTGTGTAGTATCCGCAATTACATTTTAGAAATCTTGATAAAACGTCATATGCTTGCGCTTTCAGAACTCATCTCTAGTTTCACCCTCACTCATATCATACACATTTTTAATTATTGAAGTATTTCTCTGCCATCAATCTGTATAGTATAGTTAACCATGCACCATCCACCAATGTATAGTGTACATATTCAGCCAACCACCCATACTATGCAATGTCTTTTTATAGCTTTTTTAGCACTCCAGACTTCTTGTATTTCTATACTTTTTCATACTGAAGCTCTATGTATCATGTACCGTGTATCTGTCTTTTGTGTATTTTCGTTCTGGCATTTTGCACCTGCCCTATGTTTTGTTGTAGCTGCTTGGTTGCACCGGGGATCAACAAAGTCTGCCTGCCTGCTTGTTTGACTTGGGTCAAACGCTTCCCACAAAGTTGGGTGAATTTTGGCCCATTCCTCCTGACAGAACTGGTGTAACCGAGTCAGGTTTGTAGGCCTCCTTGCTCGCACAAGCTTTTTCAGTTCTGCCCACAGATTTTCTATAGGATTGAGGTCAGGGCTTTGTGATGGCCACTCCAATACCTTGACTTTGTTGTCCTTAAGCCATTTTGCCACAACCTTGGAAGTATGCTTGGGGTCATTGTCCATTTGGAAGAACCATTTGCGACCAAGCTTGAACTTCCTGACTGATGTCTTGAGATGTTGCTTCAATATATCCACAATTTTCCTTCCTCATGATGCCATCTATTTTGTGAAGTGCATCAGTCCCTCATGCAGCAAAGCACCCCCACAACATGATGCTGCCACCCCCGTGCTTCACAGTTGGGATGGTGTTCTTCGACTTGCAAGCCTCCCCCTTTTACCTCCAAACAGTTATATATTTTTTAATCATCAGACCAGAAGACATTTCTCCAAAAAGTACGATCTTTGTCCCCATGTGCAGTTGCAAACCGTAGTCTGGCTTTTTTATGGCGGTTTTGGAGCAGTGGCTTCTTCATTGCTGAGCAGCCTTTCAGGTTACGTCTATATAGGACTTGTTTTACTGTGGAGAGACAGAACACATCTCCTTCCTGAGCGGTATGACGGCTGCGTGGTCCCATGGTGTTTATACTTGCGTAGTATTGGTTGTACAGATGAACGTGGTACCTTCAGGCATTTGGATATTGTTCCCAAGGATTAACCAGACTTGTGGAGGTCTTGGCTGATTTTCTTTTGATTTTCCCATGATGTCGAGCAAAGAGGCACTGAGTTTGAAGGTAGGCCTTGAAATACATCCACAGGTACACCTTCAATTGACTCAAATTATGTCAATTAGCCTATCAGAAGCTTCTAAAGCCATGACATAATTTCCCAAGCTGTTTAAAGGCACAGTCAACCTAGTGTATGTACACTTCTGACCCACTGGAAATGTGATATAGTGAAATAATCTGTCTGTAAAGAATTACTTGTCATGCACAAAGTAGATGTCTTGACCAACTTGCCAAAACTATAGTTAACATGAAATCTGTGTATTGGTTGAAAAATGAGTTTTTATGACTTCATAACTTCCGACTTCAACTGTATGTCAAGGGGGAAAAAATAATATTTGATAAACATACAAAAATGTGAGTTAATAGATTCCTTATTTTTTTAAGATATCAATGCCAAAGTTAACATGGTTCATCATGGTAATGACTTCGATCAAGTTTCAAGTTGATAGGTATTTGCGAAGTGGATTTACAAAGGATTTAAATGGACACGTAAAATCTGATTTCCTGATTTGTCAACTCAGCCATCTCTTAACCAATCCCTTAGAAACTAAGGTAAGCGATGTACCATTAACCTGCATATCAAATTTTATTTCTCACATACACGTTTAGCAGATGTTAATGCGGGTGTAGCGAAGTTCTTGTGCTTCTAGTTCCGACAGTGCAGTAATATCTAACAATTACACAACACCTTCTTGGGTACAGGAACAATGATGGACGTCTTGAAGCATGTGGGGACAGCAGACTGTTATAGGGATAGATTGAATATGCTTGTAAACACACCAGTCAGCTGGTCTGGATGGAGGAAAATCTATCCTTATGGACCTTATGGGTCCTTGAGGCAAAATTGTTTCAGCATAAGAAAAGACACCTACATACAAAGTTTCAAGTCTCTAGGTCAATGACGATAGTGAATATGCAGGTTTAAATGAGATTGCTTTTAACAGCGCCACCTATAGGCCAATCGGTACCATTATTTTTGACCAAGTTACTCATGGCCTCTAGTTTCTGTGCCAAATTATAATTTTTTTTCGCTGTGAAACCCTCATAAGAACTTTATTTTGTATAGCGCTTTTCAATACAAGTAACAGTGCTTCACATAAAATACAAAAGATAGCTAATTAAACTCATACTTTGAAATCATACATTAAAAGCATCTTTATAAAAGTCTTCAGCAGGGATTTAAAGCTAGTTTTTTGGTCAACCTGACCAAATTCAGATAGAAATGTGAGTTTAGATCTTTCATTCCCGTTGAAAGCAAGTCTACAAAGCGGTAGATCGGTTCTGTGCGCTATTTCTATCCTTCCCATTCGGAAGTTTTGTTTTTGAGTCTTACTTTTGTGTTTGTACACCAGCTTCAAGCACAACATGTAAAGTGTTGGTCCCGTGTTTCATGAGGTGAAATAAAAGATCCCAGAAATTTTCCTAACGCACAAAAAGCTTATTTCTGTTAGTCAGTATTTCTCCTTTGCCAAGATAATCCATCCACCTGACAGGTGTGGCATATCAAGAAGCTGGTTAAACAGCATGATCATTGCACAGGTGCACCTTGTGCTGGGGACAAAAGGCCACTCTAAAACGCAACACAATGCCACAGATGTCTCAAGTTTTGAGGGAGTGTGCATTTGGTATGCTGCCTGACGGAATATCCCCCAGAGCTGTTTTCTAGAGAATTGTATGTTCATTTCTTTACCGTAAGCTGCCTCCAATGTCGTTTTAGAGAATTTGTCAGTATGTCCAACCAGCCTCACAACCACAGACCACCTGTTTGGCGTCGTGTGGGTGAGCGATTTGCGGATGTCAACGTTGTGAACAGAGTGCCCCATGGTGGCGATGGGGTTATGGTATGGGCAGGCGTAAGCTACAGACAACACAAACAATTGCATTTTATTGATGGCTATTTGAATGCCCAAAAATACAGTGATAAGATCCTGAGGTACATTGTGAGACACATTTTCTTTTTTAAAGATATCTGTGACCAACGGATGCATATCTGTATTCCCAGTCATGTGAAATCCATTAGACTTAGGGCCTAATGAATTTATTTAAATTGACTGATTTCATCATATGAACTATCAATGAAATTGTTGCGTTTATTCTTGTTCAGTATACAATATTTTTGGTTATGGAAAATGTATTTCACAGCTGTGTAGATGGTACAATGATTCTCTACACAATGACTACTTGTTTTGTCACAAACTGAAATTAGGCCAACTACTAAATTCTTTGCAACCAGGAAATGGCGGCGCGATTTCGATATAGTCACTGAATCTGCAAGCCCATGTTTTTATGGATATTCTCAATTGAAATGGCTTCTTAGTACAATACTTTATATCTGTCCGGGAAACTGCCTTTTTGGGATGCGCATTCCATTAGAAGTGTTCAAGTAAAATTTGAAATCCTTACTTGGTGAAACTGCCACTTCTGTTTGCGATATTACAACAACAAAGAAGTTACTGTTTTCTTCCCTTGGACATCATTGCATGCGCGATAAAACAGCAGAGTATGTACTTTTTATTTATTTTGCTAAGACGCTCCTCTGATCTGTTTCATCAACAAAAATAATAATACATTCGCTGGGGGGCGAACAGTGGCGCTGTTTCACCTTATGCAGATTTCAGCTTTAAGGTATTAGTTTTCTTTCTTTTTTTAAATGCGTATCAGATTGTCACATTATGACATTATGCAGGTATATGAGAGACTTGTCAAAGCAGAAATTACCCTTTCGTTGTATTGATGAGGAGTTGTTTTTTTTAAGCCTTTGGAATGTGTTGTCCCCAGGTGAAGCCCCTGATCTGGATAGAGTCTGTGATAGAGAAACACTCCCACAGCAGGATCGAGTACATGATCAAGGTAAACACCAGCCCTGCAACGTTACCCAGAAGCAAACATAACAATATGCTTTGGTATCAAATCAATATTTAACCACGAAGCTATCATAAACACAGTAAGTATGATCTTCTGAAATACAATATATTGATCTCACTCACCTACTTACTCACTCAGGCTAAGAGTCAGTTCAAGAGGAGGTCCACGGCCAACAACGTGGAGATCCACATTCCGGTTCCAACAGACGCAGACTCGCCCAAGTTCAAGACCACAGTGGGCAGTGTCAAGTGGATCCCAGAGAACAGCGAGGTTGTCTGGTCCATTAAGTCATTCCCGGTGAGTACAACACTGGACTGCATGCTACAGTAGACCATAGTTCTCAAAGAGGGGTTCTTTGAGTGACTGAACATCATAACCACAAATAAAGATCTCAAGTGTCACTTCAACTAACCTCGATACGTTTATGTAAAAACAAAAAACAATCCTAACTCTTGCTCTGTTTCGTCTTGTCCCAGGGGGGTAAGGAGTATCTGATGAGAGCCCATTTTGGTCTGCCCAGTGTGGAAGCAGAGGACAAGGAGGGGAAGCCCCCCATCAGTGTCAAGTTTGAGATCCCCTACTTCACTACTTCTGGCATCCAGGTAAGATGCTGGCCTCACAGCAGTACCTATTTTAGCCACCAGGTGTCTCGCTTGTTGCTTTTAGTAGTGGGAAACTGGGAATCGTTCTAACACACGATGGAGCTATTGTAACACATATGAGGTCCCCCCTCTCAGATCAAATTATATTTCAACAAAATAATGTTGCAGTTATGCTAATCTTATCTGTTTCTAACAACAAACAATTTCAGAACAATTTGAGATGGTGGGTGTCAATCCTCTTGTGCTTTTTGAGGTGAAACAACCCATATCGATGTTCTGCAGTACATTCAATAACATCCCACGCAGGCAGAGGTTTAAATTACACTTTGTTTGAATTTCTCTGGAAATCAGGAAGTTTTGTCACTAATGGAAAATGAGGGATTGTGTAATGAAATCAAGCCACAAAGATATTGAGTGTCTTCCTGTTATGTTCTACCAGAGAATGGTCACGGAAAGGTTTCATCATCACTCCAAGATGCTCTTAGATAGATAGATAGATAGATAGATAGATAGATAGGTACTTTATTGATCCCCCGGGGGGGAAATTTCATTGTCAAGCAGCTACAACAAAAACACAGGGCAGGTGCAAAATGCCACAACGAAAGTACACAAAAGACAGATACACGGTACATGATACATAGAGCGGCAGTATGAAAAAGTATAGAAATACAAGATATCTGGAGTGCAAAAAAAAGCTATAAAAAGGACATTGCATAGTATGGGTGGTTGGCTGAATATGTACACTATACGTTGGTGGATGTTGGATGGTTAACTATACTATACAGGTCGATGGCAGAGAAATACTTCAGTAGCTAAAAATGCGTATGATATGAGCGAGGGTAATAATAGTTTACTTAATAGACAGACTGGGTAAATGAACAGGTAAGTGAAAATTTTGCATGGTTAAATTAGCTGTACAGTTAGGTATACAGTTATATTTACAGATAAGTGAATACTT
This sequence comes from Thymallus thymallus, assembly GCA_023634145.1. NCBI lineage: Eukaryota > Metazoa > Chordata > Actinopteri > Salmoniformes > Salmonidae > Thymallus > Thymallus thymallus. The sequence continues at coordinate 11,647,821 of CM042414.1, read as the reverse complement.
GCATGTTTACACAAACTGTACAGGTAAATGACAGGAAGAGATACTTTAATAGCTAAATGTGTGTATGATATCATTTGGGGTAATAATAGTAATTCCCTTAAAATACAGTCCTTAGTGCGCAGGGTTTAATTACAGACAACTGCACTTATTGCACATTCGATATACTAAAAGCAATGAGAAAAGGTGCAACTGGCAGGATACTAATATGCATTCCTGAGTGAATGCCTACGTCCAATAATTACTTGCAATATTGCATGTGATATAATATAACAACTGTACATGAGTATGTATATACAGACCTGTATGAATAAATAGGTCCTGAGTGGATGAGTGCTGACTGACCAGAGTTACTCACGGATGGATGCATAATTGTTAAACTAGGTCCTAGCACCCCAACAGTTCCAGATCTATGTTGCCGACAGCACGGCACCCCGGTGAGGCATTATACAGTCTCATAGCCGCCGGCAGGAAGGACCTCCTGTAGCGCTCTCTGGCACACCGTGGTGGGATCAGTCTGTGACTGAAAGTGCTCCTCTGCGTCATAACCATAGCGTGCAGAGGGTGGGTGACGTTGTCCATGATGGCCAGCAGTAGCCAGCAGTAGCAACGTAGCCACACTTAGTCCTAGATAACCCCGGTAATGGCACCTTGAGGAAAGAGTTGCTTGTAAGCCGCAGCACCTCAAAATAACTCTCTCAACCAGAGATCAATGGAGCCATCATCAGAGAGATGCCACTATTCGCTGCTGGAAGCTACTATTTAGGGAGTTTGATTGAGCTACTGTATTTTGTTGCTCTGGCTGACCCCTAGGCAGCTTCACTGGTGTTCCAGGTCCTCTTGAATTGTGCAGAGCCCCTGTGGTAGCTCCAATGGAGCCCACTGCCCCGCACGCCACCAAGGATCTCTGCTAGCATGGAGGGAACATTTAGGCAGCCTGGACTTATTACAGGGAACATGCCATTTACTACTCACTACTGTGTGTCTGTGTGTGGCAGGGTTTCCGTTAGCCGTTAATAGCAAGAAGAAAAAAGCAGATAAATAAGAATGTATTCGGCCAAGAGTAGAAAACATAAATGGCATTTTAGCCTATTCATTTGATTGATTGATTGACATACCTGTCAATGTAGCACGAGTGCTGCTGCTACAGCTCATCAAACAGCTTTTTCATAGTTGCTGGAGTGAAACGTGCTTTTATAAGCCACATTTTATAAGCCCTCCAATGCCCACCCATGGCTGCACCCCTAGGGCCAAATGTATTTATTTAAATTGACTGATTTTCCTTATGAACTTAATTATTGCGTTTTATTTTTGTTCTATATAGCTTATCTAAATTTAAGATAAACGTTCTGATCTGTTGTATGATGTAGCCTAGGCCTACTGGTTGTATGAATTTGGGGTCTATCATCCGATAACTCTGAGTCTCTTTGGAATAGGCTATTTCTTTCTCTCAAAGAATGACAAGCTGACCAATAGAATAGGCAATGGAGGATAGTAGATTGACATAGGCTTGTGATTTTGCTGTCCGTTACTCATCTTGTTGGCTATAGAAAAGTAAATGTGGACCGTTATTCTAACATCTTCAAATTGGCATCGTAATTCAGTAAGAAGGATGCGCACCGTTGCATGTTCTGTTCAAATGAATTAGGCCTACCCTAATCTACATGTGATTTCAGTAGTAGGACACCCTAATCAGTTTACGCACACCCAATGCGTATGTGCCCGGTACATTTCTTAAAATGCTGCATATCGAATGTCCGGTGCCACATTTTCCTAACAAAATCCCTGGTGTGTGTGTGTGTGTGTGTGTGCATGCCTCTGTTTGCCTGGCTGTGTGTTTGAGCGTGTGTGCGACTGAAAAAAGAGGGACCACATCATCAGCTCCTTAATTAGACTGTGTGGTATATCAGAGCGTATCAAAGCGGTATTTAACCCCACCGCCAGGCGTACAGGCAGATGCGCATCAAGCTCCCCAGCCATATCCCATCTGAGGTAGAAAAGGGAAGTTTACCACCAGAGTGGTTGGACTGCTGTAGAGGCAGGAGCTGCAGTTTTTCTTTATAGCCTGCTGATGGTAGGGGGGGGAAGCCACATCAGGGCTCATCTGTCCCCCTCTAGGGGATAATTACAGCTCTGTTCCCCCTCCCCCCAGACACAGTGGCGTGACCCACCAGCCCCTCAGAGATGTTCTCCAAATAGTCAACCACCAGAACAGAACATATGGCTATCTGCAAGTACTCATGTACTGTAAAATGTACACTAAATATATCATAGTCCATATCATGCTTGTACTGTGTATGAAAATAAGAACTGTTCACAGATATCCTGAAAAGAATATATTACGATGTGGTACCAACTTCACCTGCCCAAGAAAGTGATTGATGGATGTGCCTTTTCTGTAAATTCAGATTAGCAGATTATTTGGATCTTAATTTTATGTAAATAAACAATTGTTCCTATTATAAACAGAAATCATCGGACATCCTATGAGTAGATAGTAGAGCTGTCATGTAGGCGTTGTTGTTTCAAAGTTGAATTTCAAAAATAAATTGTTTATTGGACCATGGTTGACAGATTCAGACCCTATTTCAGCTTGAGCATTAATTGAAGCTCTTGCCTCATGCTGATCAAATCAAAGAGCTGTTGATATGGTAAATTATCTACCAGATAGCCTGGAGAAACCAGTTATAAACAACTTCTCTCTGCATTCATATTCTGTACCATCTCAGAGAAATCCTTGAAGACTGAGGACACATTAATCCCCAAGCTAAAAATGCTATATTTCAAGAGTGTGTCCTTGAAATATGGCATATTTAGCTTGGTCCAAATGTGTCTGAAACTTTGGACCGAATGTGTGAAAAATGTTGCCAAATCGTGCCTGCTTTGGTCTTACAGTAGTTTTACAACAACAAACATCTAAATTTATAAGGCACCAGACAGTATAGTAGGCTACACCTCGATTTAGCTGCGTTTTATTACAGAATCACATCAGCCAACCTTGTTACTGTCTGTGACTAACTGGTAGTGTAGGAATAAGAGGCTACCAATTTCACCACAGGCCGTGTAGAGTTGTAGACTGGTCAACTAATGTTGGAGACTTCATAAGGAGAATAGTGCTTTGTCCTTGTTTCACCCTGTTGCTACTATTCCGCTATCTCTGGTTATTTATTCTCACTATGACTCTTGTTGACTAAAACTATGAAATATTAGGAAAGTTGAACTTTTTGTGTAGGCTCAGTTAGTGTATCACATTTAGGCAAGATGAGACTAAAGGTTAGAGTGGTTCTTGTTGATAAGACTGAATGTATCGATATAGGCCAGAGGTTTTGGATATGTTTTACAAATATGTTATTCATCTTTATTGTTATGTAGGTCTATGTATGAGTTGGTAGCACAATTAAGGTTAGCAAGGGACACTGTCAGCGATAACCACCAGGCCTTTATGAATCGGCCTTGTAGGCTTGCTTTAACCTGCTATCACTCCTGTGCTGCCAATGATGACCACTGGACCTGACTGATGTTAGCTTTGACATGCCAGCACTGAGATCCTCCTGTTCTCACAATGAGAAGTGCTTCTACTGTCTAGACTGCACACACTCTCACTCTCTCTCTCACACACACACACACACACACACACACTCTCACTCACACACACACACACACACACACACACACCGCTCTGAGACATGTCAGACAGTCCTCCCATATGCATATAGACCTATTCATTTTGCATTGTGTATCGGTTGTGTGATCTGCCTCAAACATCCTTTAGATCTTAAATTACACTTGGAATTGGCGTTGTGTGCAAATGGGAGGAGATTTACAGCTCACAGTCCAAATACAGCGCTAGTCTGACATGGATAATGTCAAGTCTGCAGACAGATTTACCTCGGTGGAGTAAATGATGTTTGTATCCTACTAGGTTGCCTTTGCACCAGTATGTGGGATCACAGCCTTTTCATAGAGGAATGCAGCAGCCCCCACTCTGTAGCTGTTTTGATGTTTTATTAGGATCCCCATTAGCTGTTGCGAAAGCAGCAGCTACTCTTCCTGGGGTCTGCACAAAACATGACATAATACCGAACATTAATAGGCAACGACCGCTCAAGGACAGAACTACATCACTTGTTTCATTGTTGCAGCCTTGATACTAGCAGTGTTCACACCTTTCTGAGAGAGAAAGTATTTGTTTTTGGCGGCCGACTGCATGCCAGTTGCATCTTCATCAGGACCCCCAGACAGATCAGACCTAGAGGTTTTTGTTGAGGAGCCTGTAAGGGCCGGTGATGTCCTGTAAGTAGCCTGGGTTTCTTCATTACGGCCCAGTTATGATGGATGGTACCCTTGGTGTAAAGTGTTTCACTCCCTAATGCAAAAACCTCCCCATATGGTGTTGATAAAAATCTCAGTATTTATGTGAAGAGAGCTGGGGTGCGGTGTGGTGTTCTGAGGCCATTTACACATTGTCAAATCTGCCTGTCAGTGTAGTTCTCTGGGCCGTTATTGCAAGTGTTTTATCTTGGGGAAGATTTAAGACCTAATCCCCCCACTCTCTTTCTGTTAGAATCTCTGAATGCCTCAAGGTGCTGCTCTTTTCAATGAGAGCCCGACCATGAAACAATGGGGAACTGTTTTACGATGGGGGAATATGAAGCTCAATTCAATGATAAGAGCACCATGAAGATAAGCTTATTAAAGGGAGCCTTTTATCTACTCCCCTCAAGTCAGATGAACTCATGGATACTATTTTTATGTCTCTGCATCCAGTATGAAGGAGATTGGAGGTAGTTTTGTGAGACAATGCCAACTAGCTTTAGCGCAATGACTGGAAATCTATGGTATCTTCCTTCAAACTGCACGCAGAGACATAATGGCGTCCACAAGTTCATCTGACTCTGGGGTAATGGATAAAAGGCTTAATTGGAACGGTTTGGTAAATTCTTTGAAAAATTATCCAATATGTGTGCCCTTGGTAGATCTTATTCAACAGGTTGTAGTTTGACAAGAAGGGCAAGTGAACAATTTTATGAAATTTCACATAGGTTTGGGAAGTGCCAGTTCCCCACTTTGTATTAATGACAAGGTTCCTTAGCCACTTCTTCATACCAGCTTGTTGTGAGGAAAGTTCTCATCGTCTGCAGACATTGACTTGTGTTGACCTTGATGGTTTTTGCCTGAAACATGGTGTTGTTAAAGTTAGTATTTAAGTGAAATATAAAATCATATATATCATAAATCATATAATCAAATATAAAAACAAAGCAATATCATGTACAGTAACCTGATTGTGTTATATTCATTTATAGTGTACTTTACAATGAACACTGGTTCTGCAAACAGGCTCAGGATGATGTGACATCGACCCCCCCCCCCCCCCCCCTCCTAACTTGAATCACTGTTTGCTCTGTGTGATGGAAGACATTGCTTTGTGATAACGTTTGCTCACTCTTGTTTTTAGGTGCGCTACCTAAAGATCATTGAGAAGAGTGGCTATCAGGCTCTGCCGTGGGTTCGATACATCACACAGAACGGGGGTAAGGCTGAATATTCTCCACCACATGTAATAATAGGCAGAAACACTCGCAAAGCCTCCCAACGAAGACTTAACCTCAGTGCAATATACTGTAATAATGATCTCTCATTATCATACCACCCACTAAACATCTGCCTATATAAAACACTGTCATCTACCATCAATCCTATGTGTTGAATTGTGCATGTGTCTGAACAGCCATGTGGCTCTCCTGCTTCAGGGTGGGCCCCCCACGTAGCTCTGTTTCCCCTCACATTAAATGTCTTGGCCTTTTTTTATTGCTTTCAATAGTTTTAGTAATTGTAGCACTGAATGTTGCTTCAGGAACCTTTTTTTCCTGCCATGGAATACATCTAGGAGACAAACTGCTAGCTGCAGTGGATTTGTTTTTTTTCCCCCTCTTCTACTGTACATGTTGTGAGGCTCTACAGTACTGTCTGCAGTCCGTCTCTCCAGGCCTTTCTTCCTGATAAGGTTATCTGTGCAGATGGTCTGAGACAGGGCCCCTCCCCTCCCACCTCTGATTGGCAGGAAGGAAGCAGCCAGGCAATAGCGTTGTTCTTGGCAGCCGCTGGCTAGCTGTCACATTGTATTACACCCCTACGAATGGCTCTTTGAGTTATAAAGCAGAGCAGACCCAGCCAATATTAATTATCTCAGATATCAACCAGAGGAAGGCATTCGTCACCGCTCGACTGGACGCTTGTTTTGATACTTTGTCAATCGGGGGGTTGAATCTTTTGGTCCGGGCGGTCTTTTGTGTCTGCTCCGTGTAAGGTCAGACTACAGGTCCTGGGTCTGTTGTCTGTGCGCGAGACTTGAAGATACAGTTGAAGATTAGCCTAGCTCAAATCCAGTCTATTTGGACTCGCTGATGGAATTAATGTCAATGTTTTTACTACAATAAAAGTAGATTTAAACTGACAGACTATTTCTCCAGTAGGGTTGGGCGGTATCCAGATGTTCATACCTTCCAAGGTATGACATACAGGTACATTTGTCAGTGGCACGCCGGGCCAGTACTAAGTGAACTGGCCCTTTTTGAGAAAATTACTGGCAAAGATCACAGAAAAACAAGGTATGCGTGCAGAATTTCAATAGTGGGTGATTTCATGTTTCATTTGCAGTCTGGGCAAGTACTTTTTATTTATTTATTTTTTTTTTTTATTTTTTTTTTATATATGATAGCTAACCATAAAATAAGATATTTACACTGATTGTTTGGAAAACAACAATAAAACCATCCCCCTATCAAGGATGACATATAGCCTTAACATATGAAACCGTATAAAATGTAACATTCGTCTCCTGAAATGAGCCCAATAACATATTAATGTAAAGCAATATCTCTAGGGCCTGTACATGATCCATATTATCAGGCAGGTGTGCTATTATAGCAATAAGCATCATCTGATGGATTCAGCATGGTGGCTACATGGCTGATGCATGGGGTTGCTCTTCTGCATTGTTTACCACAATGGGCTAATCGTTAGTTAGACCACAGACTCTAAATATCATCTTGTTGCTTGTTTTATGTCCAAAAAAAACCTCCCACTGTCACTAAAATCATGTTATTTTGAGTGTTTTATAAATACTAGAACTGTGTGCATTTTACAGTTAATATAGGCCTACCGTTTATGGCCGACGCGCTTCCCGCATTGACTTTTTTTGTCATGCCAGACACGTCGATTGTGAAACACTACCAATTGCACTAAAAATGGAGTTGAGAAATGAATCAGACAGCACTGAAAAGTTGTGATCATGCTCTTTTCAATAATTGCAATCAAAACTGTTGTCTTTTCCTTAGATTGCATTTAGATATGTTGTACAGTGACTGAGTTTATTAGAACAATTATGTTCCACTCAGCAATCAGCTGTGTGAGGAGTTGCGCTCTTTTGCCACCCGACAATTGATATTCGGCTGATTTGAAATAAACAACATACTTACAGATTCGGAAATTAATCTGTTTTTAAATTATATAGACTACACAGAATAGCATTATTACAATTTTCCTTTTTTATTTCTTCCTGCATTTAACCAAGAAGTGATTTGTGTAAATAATGCTAATGTCTTTACAAGCAAGTAGTTCCATAGTGTAGGCCTACCTAAACCTTTCTTTGCTACTAATGACATTGCTGTGTAGGATGACGTCTCGTATGAAAATAGACTGAAAAGCAGGTGGCAGACTTGTTTTCTGTGTTTGTGTGGAATCTAAGTGCCGATGTTCAACTCTGAATTGGGCTTCCCGCCTCTTTTTCCTCTGCTTGGAAACCGAATGCTGATTTTAATAACAAGTGTGAAGCGTCAGATGTCGGGAAGATTAAGGATTAAATACAAATATTTTCTGTTTTGTAGTTTGAAAATGTACTGGCTCAAGCGACCATATGAAAACTTGATTAACTAGCCCAGGTGAGCTTGGCAGAGGGTGCTAGGCCAGCGGGCAGCCCTGAATGTCGAGCACTGCCTTACAGTATTACCGGCAGTGCACACAAGGGGCGCTATTTTCTTTCCAAACATAAATTTAAGAGGCAGAGATCTTGATCCAGGAGGGGATTGATTGTCTCTGCTGTAAACAACAAGCTTGATCTTGCGTGCTAGCCACTTAGTTAGCAAGTTATCAAACCAAATGCATTGCTGGAGCCCTGAGCTGTAGATCATTTATTTGGCTCATCTTATATAGTTAAATTATAGTTATAAGCAGTGGTGTAGCCCGGTATATACGATATACCGCCCAAGCCTAATCTCCAGTGATCCAATTTCACCAGAAAGTATAATGAGTCCTGGCAATAAGACTGCTCTGTTTTGTCTCAATCCCTCTGCGTAGACGAGTTCCACCTCCATTGTCTGCGAGTAGAGATAAAACCAACATATGCTGAAGCAGTTAAGACTGATTCTGCACCTCTGGCATTGATACTATCTTTTGCAAGAGTGAAGAAAAACACAGGAGGTAGGGGAAAGCCCTGAGGTCCCAGAGGACTGAGAGAACCTTCTAGCGTAGCAAGAGGGGAGGTCCGGCCGGAGAGGTCTTTGCCAAACGATGGTGACCCCTCCATTTTGGGGTTGGCGGATGACTAATGTAGGCAGCCCACTGGGACTACACATGCACGCCCTTGCTCGTAAATGTTTGTTACCTTTTGTTACAGGGTTATTGCCAGTGCATTTAGCCAAGGAATGTTTTAGGAATGCACGTGAGTAGGGGAATTCAGGGCTGCTGAAACAACGTGTCATTTTGTCAATCGTCCCTTTCTTTCTCTAAATGTTTCTGATTTAATAAAACGAGCACCAGTGGGGTCTGTTGAATTATTCAAGTATGGGCGATAGATTTCATACTGGGGGAGGTTAGACCTTAACTGTGGGTGGATCGCGGAATACTTACAGTAGATGTACTGTGCACATAGATTAATCTTTAAATTATTTAGTTTAACACAGATATAAAAAATAATATTTAAGGACGCTGCCAACATACTGTACTGTTGTATCTCACCAAAAGGGAAGTTGTAGCCACCACCCTTTTCCATACCAAGCATCTGTATTCGTAATGTGCATGTGTGGCGTATTCTGCTAGTTCCACGTAGAGTTCAAAGAATACTAGAGCTTTTGTTTATTTCCCTGATGTTAATACAAAATCCAACAATTTCTCATCAAACCTGATATTAAACACATTAAGTTAACATGTTATGTAAGCTGTCACTGCAATCAAAGAACATAGGAGATCACAGCCGCGTAATTACAAACTAGGTGTGAAGGTATTTGTAATTAACTGTTAAGACAAGACATCTCATGTAGACCACCCCATGTACTCTGGGCAGTGCCACGTTTTTAAGTCCACATTCACCCCCAAGGGCCCAACTGAATACAAGCCAATGCCACCTGATCTGAGTGCTTGCGCCATCTTGATCTCTGGGTTTTAGTGCCCACGCTGGGCACCAGTTTCCAGACTGATTCCTTACCAGTGCCCACCGCAGACCACTACCACACCACCATTTTGTCTATTTTTTTTTTTCCTCCTCAAATTTCTTTGATCAAAAGTGATGCAACGTTAGCAGAAATATGTCCTGAGCCTTAACTGACCGATGATTCAGTCTTTGAGATGTATTCATTTTAAAGAGCAGATGTAATTGGACATCCTTAATATTAAACGTGGCGCTGTGTGGTTTTATTAACTTAATCTATTAAAGTTTACAACTTTAAAGGGAAAGATGTGAATCTGTGAGGTCACAGGGCTGCACCGACAAGCACTTTGTTGTGGACCACGGAGAGCGAATGGCACGTCATCTGCGTGTCCCTGTGACTATGCAATGGCCAGGAGCCTGAGTCAGCAAAGCCACGCACGGGCTCCGTCATCACAAGAAGTGTGTGTCTTTGGGGAGAGGGGCGCATAGGACCAAATTGGAGGTCTCTCATAAGCGGGCAGTAAAGGCCTGTAAACACAGCCTATCAATTACCAGAGCCAAAGTACCCCTAGACTTAAGATAGACTTCTACCCCTTTTAATGTTCTCCTCACTCAAAAGCCATAGAGGGAACCAGCATGTATTTGATGGTTAAGATGGAGGGGAGCCACTAGACCCATTGTCTAGCCCGTGGCATGTGCTTGCTACTATTAAAAATATTTATTTTACTGAGTCGGTAATTTGGACTGATGTGTAGACTGGATTAAAGAGTAATGTTAAGTATAATTTTTTTAAGGAAATGTCATATTACTGAGTAGTAGTATTTTGAAGTTTATTAGATCTATTAGTAGTTCAACATTTTTAAAAAGGGTCAATGTCTTCAGTTTTATGCACATTAAAAAAGTATTTCAAACTAACAATATGAATCCCCACATTTAGAATGCAGACTGTTGAGTTTCACTAGAAGTAAACATGTGAAATTTTAAAGCGTGTGTGGCAGGGACTTGTGGGCGTCTGTGTTAGACTCTTCATAACTACCGAATTTGGCACAGAATTTCTCTAACCACCGCCACAAATTAATTACAAATATGTCAGTAGTGTGTTTCAAAGTCACGTAACAATACTATTGGGCTCCGGTCACTATTGTTCCAAGTGCCCCTGGTTCCCCCTAGCAACCACAGAAACACTGCTCCACCTTAACCTTTGCACTTAATTCCTCTTAAAGCAGATACGGTTCAAGGCAAATGAAAACCAGATACGCTGGGCTTAGGGTGCAAGCTGTTTCATCACTCCAAGTCTAATGTTCCACCCACCACACTGTTTCCATATCAAACTTTTTTTTGTTTTTTTGTTATCATTACATAAGTTGAGTCTGTGTTTCTTAGGCTAAATAGTGTGATTTTGGAGAGGTTTCTACTAATAGACGGTACTAATCTTGTTAAATCCGGCCCATGCTGCGTGCTTGCCCTCGTTGTGACTTGTAAGAGGACACACACAGTCCACAAACATAAAGAAGTACACATGCCGTGTATGTGAGAGAGGGAGTGTGGATGTCATGCTCACATCTACTCAAAATTCTGAGATTCCTCAACAGATAAGCAGTCAGAACTTGGCCTGAGTGGAGAAACCAAACTTGACACAGCTGTGTGCTTCCCGTTGTACATCTGTGTATTTAAGATGTTTGTTTATAACTAATACTGCCAAGCAAAGCACCAGAGGAACTTATGTCCACATCTCCTCACAAACACACAATCTTTGGTCTTAGGGAACCAAAATAATTGAGCTGGTTCTGTTGGTTTAATCAGTTGTCTCATAATTATTTGTCCTCTGTTAGTTTTACAATGGGCAGAGCCAGCTCCCAAGAGACACATCCGGTTTTCTTTTGTTTGGCTGTAGGAATAATATTAAAACAGTAATTAATTTTGATTAATTATTTTCGATTGTGAGTGTTTTGAGGTTAAGGTGTAAGGGTAGGAAAACGGCTTATCTGTAAGCTTTAGCTTTTATGGCCAAACCGATGTTTATAGATCAGTCAATATCCATGTATGACTGTTGGCTAAATTGATGTAACTGATGAGATCACTAATGATAATTGTTTCCATTTTCTTTTCCAGACTACCAGCTCCGAACCCAATAGAAACTGCAGCAGTAAAGGGAAGGGCCCATATTTCTATGGATGGACCATTGTTGGTCAGATGTATAATTACTTCTAGTCCTTTGTCATGGACATTTGTCAAATGTTTTCATTTCAAGTTTGAAGTTTGTTTAAAGTTTAGTGCCATAATACAAAAAAATGAAATGTATAAGCTTTTATTTGGTTACAGTTCTGCTCTAATAGTAGTCAAATGTATGATATTTCTATAGTAGGTCAGTTGCAAATAATGAATACAATTGTTGATACTCTACTTACCCCTTTTCCAT